>CM042537.1:18091708-18691708 GCA_023630585.1 Cranoglanis bouderius
TAACTTAGTGAAAAGCTGGGACTTTTAAGGAATTATAGATATAGATTTTCCCCCGCAAATCTATGCAAGACAAGTTGAACTATTTTATTTAACAAATAATTGTTCGCAAATAACTGCCAGTAGAATGCTAACACTAATGTTAATATTATTTATGTTAATATAGCGTTACTAAAATGTATTGCATTATTTATTATTATTATTATTATTATTATTATTATTATTATTATTATTATTGGTGGTAGAGTGAGTTGTTCACTAATCATAGGGTTTGCGGTTCGATTCCAGCCCACATGACTCCATGTGCCGAAGTGTCCTTGGGCAAGACACTGAACCCCAAGTTGCTCCTGATGGCAGGCAGGTGCCTTGCATGATAGCTCTGCTGCCATTGGTGTGTGAGTGTGTGCGTGAATGGGTGAATGAGACACAGTGTAAAGCGCTTTGTAGAACCGCGAAGGTTAAAAAGGTGCTATATAAGTGCAGACCATTTACCATTATTATTTCATATTTTTTCATTCATGTCTTTTATTTCTTCTATCTCTGACTTATTATATAACCGATGAAGACCTCACTCACTCAGTGCTAACAGTACAGCATCCAAAACACTTCAACCCTCTATAAAGAGCAAAGCATTTTATATAAAAAATAAAAAAAACTAAAAAGCCAAGTGACATGTAAAAGTCACACTTATCTTGTGAATATGAAATATGGATCTGGATCACTGCATTCCATTAAGTTTAACGCTTCCTTTGTATTGATTTTCACTCTGCGCTTTCAATTAAGCGATTTATGAGATTTTTTTTTATGCAGGTCAGGGTATTGAAGAGAGACAGATTAGAAAAAGAGAGGGAGAAAGAATTCCTTTCTGATTTCATTACACAGACGAGCATTCAATCATCGAGCAGAGGAGTGCTCATTAGAGGAGAGTGAGTGCTGCTGGGGAGAGTGAAGGGCAAAGTAAAGCATTGAAAACCTAGCGTCTTCTGACAAGTGGCCCTTGATGGATTTGGCTGTCAGGCTGGAGCTTCCAGCAGAGCTTTATGCCCTTTTGACAGAGGGGCTAAGAGTCAATCTCTACAGAGCGATCTCTGACTTACCTTGCACACACACACCATTTTTTCCATTTACATTTATATCTGCCATTTTTATTATATATTTATTAATATTTACTATATGGGGGCACTTTGTGGGTAAACAATTACTGACCGTATACCATCTGTTTCTATGCACAATGTGTCAGCTCCCCTCATTTCCTTCCATCAGTAAAAAGGGACCAACACAAACAATTATGTGGAAAATGGCAAAAGCAGTACTAAGAGAAAATATAATCTCATATAAAATAAAACAAAAACCAAAATGCATTCTAGATTCTCACAATTGCACAATTTATTTGCAATTAAAATAATATAATCATCAAAAAGTCTAGTCCATTTGCAACAACTCGTTCAATTATATTAAGCATTTCAATTATATTAAGCATTCGGAATATATTACAATATACTGTACACCCTTGAAAATATATGTACCTCATCAGTAATTGAAAAATTCTTTAATACCCTCATTTCTAACATTACTTAAAGAGAAAATGAAAACTTTAGAAGCTTCAACAACACTTGAAAACTTAAGACTTGAAAGCAATGCCCCAACAATTAATCACCCAGGCACTAATGGCTTCCCTGTCTAATGCTTTAAACACTATGAGCAAACTATTTCACCACTTTTCTTGAGAATATCAGATGAGATAAAAAGGTCAGCTTCCATCCCACCACACATGAATACTGCTTTCATCTCAGTACTGCTTAAGCCAAACAAGGATCCAACAGTAGCACCAATATTTAAGGAATAACCTCACAAACGTTCACGCGCTTCCAAGACACCATGTAAGTATGTCCATTCTCTCCATTACTGTTCATATTATTCATAGCTTCAGTAACAAGACACAATGACAACATCACCAGCATCACTTCAAAAAACTTTAATCGCAAACTTGGTCTATATGCAGGCAATGTGATATCGTTCTTGAGGAATCCAGTAGATTTGCTTTTTTTTAAAAATTAAAAATCTGATTAGTTTGTAAACTGGAATAAATCAACTATATCTGGAAAGTTGCAAGTTAGAGAGTAAACACTAAATTCACTTTAAGCAAAGGCACTATCATATATCTCAGCATAAACATCTCTGTCTGTGTTATTCAAACTTAACTTTACAGTGCTTATCAAAACAATAGAAGATGACTTAACCTGCTGGATATTTATTATCAGAAGTATAGGACTGAACTGGATTCCAAGTCACCTGATAACTAGCTGGCTCACAAAACTGAACTCTATTACAACAAATAAAAAATGCAACTCATTTGTCATACAGAATCTTTCCAAAGGGGTACATGAAATGCCAATGCATCATCCATGGATGGACTTAAAG
Source organism: Cranoglanis bouderius (assembly GCA_023630585.1). Taxonomy (NCBI): domain Eukaryota; kingdom Metazoa; phylum Chordata; class Actinopteri; order Siluriformes; family Cranoglanididae; genus Cranoglanis; species Cranoglanis bouderius. Next base: position 18,094,127 of record CM042537.1, read on the forward strand.
CAAGCTCACTGCCAGAACATATCAATCAATGACCTGCCTTTTTAAGCACTTTTTAAGCCTGGTGGAATATAAACACAACTGTGTGAGTCTGCACTGACACCAAGTGCACACCCCGTCGGGGGTTTATCCAGACATCTTAATAATCCAATAAAAGAACAAATTTGAAAGAAAATTATACATCTGCAAAATTTAAAAAAATGTCTTTAGAAGAAATAATCCACTACGCACACACTACGCAGCACACTATGCATGCCATGGCATTTACAAACCACATGCTTAACTCTACTAACAACTACATCCATGACATAGCTAAAGACCAAGCTCCATAGTAGATTTTTTTTTTAAATGCAATCAAAGAAAAATCTTCTACATCTAATAATTCCTTAGAGTCTCCTACATTGATAGAAAAGAGCAGCATACTGGCAAACCCAATTAAAGCTCTCTCTAAACCGTATAAATTCTATCATCCAATGAAGACACTATATCACTCCCATTTAACCAATGGATAAAAATATCTCAACATTGAAACTGATCACAATATTTGGACTCAATTTTGTAAATCTATATTTAATATGACTAAAGTCATTAACATACAGCTTCTTTAGCAGAAGATTTTTCACAGAACACACACTACGCAGCACACTATGCATGCCATGGCATTTACAAACCACATGCTTAACTCTACTAACAACTACATCCATGTATTTAGGTTATCCACACCAGTTACTGAAAAATTCAATAACACAACATAATATATTTATTCTTATCATCCTTATTATCACCAGGAAAACAATATTACTGCACTCGAAATCCATAAATGAACTAACCATATCACATGGTCTGAATCTTCTTACCAACAATTTAGCACTTAAACAAAACTTGGCATTACACAAGAACCAAATCATGCATTCAGGTTACTTCCTCAATGTTTACACTATCTGACATGTTTATTCTCATAAAGGAATAACTTTGAGTATTCTAGCACCCCACACACAAATTGTAAGTATATATTAGTTTATATGAACTCTCATGTAACATTCTGTACGTCTAGCCGAACAACACACCAACAAAACTTTAATATTTAATACTGTTCAGTCTGTGCGCCTATCCACTTACGCCATTGTATTTGTTTTTCTCCCTTCTTATTTATCTTATATTGGATGTATTTGTCTGTTTTGCTCTGAAATTATATTTCTGTATAAACTAAAAACTTTTTTTTTTTAATTTGTTGTTGTGCACATGCACATGTGCATTTGTTTTCTCATTTCTCTCCTTTTTGTTTATTTGGCATCCAAATGTATTTGAATTATGAACAAATGGTGGAAAAAAGAAGATAAATTGAAAGATATGAATTTATATATTTTAATACAGTCATAATTGTAATACACTACATGTCATCCTTGCATTAATATTTATAACATGTGACAGATCATTATGCGGGCAGATTTGACAAAAACTATTTCTAACAGTAAAGCACATAATATTAAATACTCAATATTTAATACTGTTCAATCTGTGCATGTGTCTAACCACTACTCATCTCTCCATTGTAATTTTTGCTACTCAATATCTTTCACTTGCCCTGTTATACTGTTTTGCTTTCTTTCTGTTTTAGTTTCTCGCATATATTTGTCTGTTTTGCTGTGAAATTGTGTTGTTTTTGACTTGTTGACATACATGTGCACAGTTTTCTTTCCTTATTGTTAATTTTCTTTCATTTATTCTCTTCCTTTTCTTTCCTTATCTTTTTTCTCCTCCTCCCTTAAGAGTCCATCAAAATGTAATTTTTATATTGCTACCACAGGACCACCACAGGACTACGGCTGCAAAAATATCATTTAACAGTGGAGCAGTCTCAACAGAGCAGTTTTGAAGATATTGAAGATGAACTGTATTCTCTAACTGTGTGGCTAATAAAGTGTCCAGTCAGTAAACCAACCAGTAACAAGCTAAAAGTGCTGGATGGTCCACAACCCAAATAACACTGATCCACTGTGGTCCTATGATGGTCCCGTTTAAAAGATGAATGGCGTTTCAAATTGTTCAGCTCAACAAATCGGCTCCAAAGTGCACTGATATGGTCATAATAGCTGATAGTGCAGCTATTATAAGTGTAAGCTCTTCTTGTTGTTCTTCTTTTTCTATTAAACGGGCAACTCAGTAATATATAACACAAGTTCACCACAGACACGTGTTTGTAGCTTAGTGGTCTTCAATAAGACGAGAAAAATATATATTGTAAAGTGAAGAAATCTAATCAAATGTGATTCATATAAATATATTGGAAGTTTACTTTGCTTCTTTCCACAGAACAAAGACATTTCAAGCTTAAAATGAGTAAAAGTGTCCAGCATTAGGCTTAATCAACTTATATAATAATCATATATAACACATTTTTTTTTTAAAAAAGGGAAAAAAATTACATACATTTGATTACACTCATGATATTTTCACGAGCTAAAATATATTTTATTGCATTGAATCCAGTCAAGATTTAATGGATCCAAGTGATTCTATCTCTACTGGAAACACACATTCATAAAAACACATTAACAAACACCCATATACATAATGGAAACATTATAGAACACAAAAGGAATTCCAACTCAAACAGAATTACGTAATAGGAAATCCCAGCCCTTCCACAACCAAATAATTCAGCTTTTTGTGTTCCTTTGAAGAAACAATGGTGAGTGGTTGAGGTCATGCAGTGCCCCATTGTGCTTTTTAGTACACAGTAGCCACCCCTGGACAATATCCTTAGAACAGCCTAAATATGTCTGAACCTCTACATAAACTATACTAGCAAAAAATTCTTCCAGAAGGACAATGCATAGCCATTGCTGGCCATCAGAAAACTCCGCTTACTTTTATGACATTTACAGCCCAAACTCATTCTCTATATAAAGCCACCAGTATTTACGAGTAAGAGGTCATATTACTGGAAACAAAATTTGGTCTAAATATGTACCGCTCTATAAATTACACATACAGTACACTGAAGCGCAATATGTCATGTGAACTCACTGTAAACTCAGTAAACAATGATCAGTGCACCGGATGCAGTTTACAAACCCTCATAATATATGTTATAAACCTTAATACTCTTATCAGTAATTTCTGCCATTTGGTCAAACCCATCAGCATAATAGTCTATCACATTTTATAAATAATAATGCAAGGGTGACATGTATTGTAACAAGGCACAGGTCCTGAAAATTATGGTTGCATTAAATTCATATCATTCTGTTTATCTTCTATTTTTTCTGAACCCTATGAACCTTTTGTTCGTCATCCAAATAAATTTATTGTCCATTGTTGTTAAATAGCAGAGATTCTGCTTCTACCAAGCTCTAGATTGTAAATGTCTTTACAATGGCATCTTTTCTAGGTTTTCAAAGCTCTGGCTGTAAATTTTGACAGGGCAAACTTTCCTCCAATTCTGAGGTCACTGATTTGTTTCCTTCTGAAATCCCTTATTGCAGGTTCAATGATACAGTATAGAGTATCAATAGGATTGGACTGGGAAGGAGAAACACTGATGAAGAATGACTATCAATAGCCAGGTGACTAAGCCAAGTGCAACCTGGTGTATCTTTAGATGACCAGGCCTTTTAGCATTTATCATCCCTCTAATAAAGCCATCAAAGTCTAATACAGAAAGCAGAGCCTAACAACAATATGACTGCTTTCAGGTACATTAAGGTAACCTGAGGATTTGGGAAGAATTTATGGTTGAAACAAGACAGCAACTATCTACATATATGAATAAAGCCTGTTTGAAAGGCAAAAAAGGGATAAGTGAGAGTATGCATTCCACCTCAGGTTTTTTTTTTTTTTTTTTTTTTTTTTTTTTTTTTTTTTTTTACAGCACTGTGGTGGTGTACAATGCAAACACATTAAAATATTTTGGCAGCAAGATCCCTTTCTGGGTGTGATCATATACCTATACCTTTTATGGTCATTAGGCATTCATATACTGTATACATTCCTGTACAGTATAAGGATGCCTAATGTCCATAAATGAATAATAATATCTGTTACTGTAAAGGAAATCTTGTAAGAGATTTAAAGGAAATAGCAAACATGACAGGACTCTACGCACAGTCCATAATGTCATGTTTCTCATTAGACTGATGTTAAGATTGTAATTTTGTAGGCTACATCTAATGCAAATGGATCTAATTTCAAGAGGCAAATAAATCGAACAGTAAGTGCTTGTGATAGATGATCTCAGACATCAATAAAGACTACAGCAGAGTAATATGTATCGTGAGCACTTACTGGCTCCTGACCAAAAATTCTCAACATTACATCACCTGCAAGGCTCTAAGAGCAAAATAATGTATTGCATAAAATCCTATAGCCCTGAATAAACGCATAATCCTGAATTAACACATAGAGCGTTCAGTTAAGTTGGGCTGGGCACAAATAACACAAACACTCTTTAAATTAATTGTTCCCTGTAGATTTTGCTGTGTTCCATCAGCCTTAGAGTTACCCTATAGGGACCAAAGCCTTGCCCATGTCTACTTGTCGATTTCTGATAGTATATCATTAAATATATGTAGCAGATGTCAAGTAGAATCTGTTTTTACCGATGACTGGTAATATCTCAATCTCAAGAATCATTCATTCATATTTTCTTGAGTCGAAGTAAATGTTCACACCAAGTTCAGCAACTTTTTTTCTCTCGAAATTGTCACGATCAAATGAAATTAAGTATGAAATGTGTGTATGTCCACTTACCGGGATGCGAGCTGATGGACTGGATGAGGAGCACAGACAGACCCCAACACAAGAGTCCGGAACGGTGCGGGTTTCTCACACTCATGTCCCTCTGACCAAGAGGCCGAACAGAGAACGAAACTGAGAGTCAATTTGGAAGAAACGTCGTATTCAACCGCCAAGCGCTTCTAATTTAGTGTCTGCACAGAAGAGCAGTTCAGGGCTGCACACGGGAAGCAAGTGGTAATGTTGTGGGACATATCGCGCATCCCGCGATCGCAACACACACACTTCTCGTTTTTCACATTTTCCGATATTAATTACGCTGGTGCGCACTTTAAGTCGCTCTTCTCTTCGTTTTCTCCACCGCAGAGCTCGCGTTCAGCGTTAAGCGCGTTCGCGCTGCTTCATGCAGGAAGTTCGGAACTCGAGCGCACCAGCAGGAATCTGTTCCTTTTTTTTTAACATCAGCGAGGCGGGAAGGCAAAGCAGAGTACTCCCCCTCCGGATCCTAGCGCCCTAGGCTGCACCCTGATGTCTGACTCAGGCACATGCAGAGCTGGTGGAGATATAAAAAGAAAGGCCGGCTTTTGCATACCGTCCATTTACAACACGGAAGGAACTCATGCGCGTTTGGGTGCGTCAGGTCTTATTTGTAGTCGTGACGGTTGAGGAAACTTCAACATTTCAAACTGCCTTAAAAAAAATCTGTAAAAAAAAAAAAAAAAAACCCGCCATCGCCCAGAAACAAATGCACAAATTCTGCAAACACTACATGGATGATAATTTTAGGACATCCTGTTATATTAATCTATTCAATTCTATGAGGCAATTTTAAATATGTAGGACATATCTCCCCGAGGTGTGGACAAAAATATCGAGCGTGCTCTGTGCATTTTTGTGCACTTTCTGTGCACTTTCCGTTTTCAATAACTGAACAATCTGCAATTAAGTGCACTGTAGTTTTATTAATAACCATTCCTTCTTAATTATTCCTATTCGGGTTCCCTTTATCTTATTAAACCACAGATGCCGGCGCTGTCCAAGGTGCTGAAATTGTGCCAAGCCTGGCTTTCGAAAGGCCTGACCTCCCCCATAGTACTACAACATGTAGAGTTCAGTTTTTCTTGTTTCTGTAAGACAGAAGCATTTGTCACTATAGTTTATAGATGCTAAATTAAGTTGCACATATTTGTGTATTTCAAATCCAGAAATGTGTACTGGCATTCAAAATATTAAAAAAGGGATTAGTAGTAGTGTAGTAGTCTTCCTCAGAAAATGTGTCTTTATGGCATGAACTGATGAACTGATTCATCACTAAAATCTTTTCTCAGTATTGCACATCTGATAGCCTTTTCAGAGTATCAAGTAAATACTGGCATGAAGATCAGAGAAAGAGAACAGAACAAGAGAGTCTTCTCTATCCTTCATCTGTTCATCAGTTTGTTACACTATGCAAAGGGTAACTCAGCTGTTACTTGCACACCGACTCTGCACACAAATAGAATAATTCTGCACACTTGCACACAAAAATCTCCACTTCCCATTGCTAAGGCCAGTTTTGTGAACACTTTCAGTATTTACCTGCCCTGTCACAACTGTTAAGCCAATACTTTATCATTAATTATCAGCTCCAGGCTGGCTCTCTGCAGCAGGTAGGGTTTTGTGTTTTGTGAGTCATCTACAGTGAGCTCCACAGACAGCTCATACAAAGGAGAGGCAGTGGGGATGATGAACAGCAGGAGAATTTGGGAGAGAACCCAGCTGGACTTTAATTTGAAGAATCTGATTTAATTCAGTATTTAATTACCCTTTTCTCGGAGGAGCTGTTGGGGACTGTCACAGTGTTCTGAGTGTGTAGACTGTGAGCCATCTGCCTGCATTTCTGGAACTCTCTCTAGTGACCCCAGCAAAGCATGCAAACACACACACACACACACACACACACACACACACACACACACACACACACACACACACACACACACACACACACAGCCAAAGAAAGGTTTTATTAAGATTTCTCACATTATTCAGGTAGTTAAACTAAAAGTAAGGGCTGTATCGGAAATCAGAAAGAACTGTAACAAACTCCATGCATTGCATACCCATTTTATTAGGTTATAAAACTCACATTAAACCTTAATTAGTTCCTTAAACAGTCCCCAAAATGTTTTGTCTTGAGACATTAATCTCAGTCATTAATTAATATTGGCACCTCTTTTCAGAGTGTTTCCGTTTTCAGACACAATCTCACTATTCCTCCTACCCTCCTTCCATGCTACCCTGTACCTCTATATTTAGCAGCACTTTATTTTTTCAATAATTTGTCCAGTGGTTTGACAGTTGGAGTATATCAATTGTGTATCACTTATTCAGGCAACAACACATGAAGTTAATTTGATCCATGCATTATACATTTGTCTTGGGGCCAAAAGTCAAGTTTTCATGTGCCTAGCAGATTCTCCTATGGGTTATGCATTGAACATATTTACAAGGTTGATCATATATATCCAAGGGCATAGTATATTCAAAACATCTTAAAATAAGTCATTTTATGTGCCTCATTTGCTGTTGCATTACTTAGGATTTTTGATGTCCTTCAAAGAACAGCACAGTTGATGGCTTGCTAATAGAACAGTCCATTAAAGACTCCCTACTGATATTCAGGTGAGTCAGAAACCACAGGGGGCTTCTTATTTTCATTATCTCTTTCAGCAGATGTTATCTCTAGTGCTGATGCTAATCAAACACTGATCCAAAAGCCCTATTAAATTATTCATTTAGATGTGTGCATATCACTACATTCAGGTCACTTCTGTTTTGAAAGGCATCCGAATACAAATTATTCTTTGGTTGAAAGATGGAGGCTAAAATGAGCCACTTATTGACACTGGGTTTAAATAGAGTTGTAAAATATAATGGGTACATTCCACAGGTATTGAAGATTCAACAGAATGACCTGAGTCATATAGTTCGATCTGCATGCACTTCATCACTGAGTGTATACTGAATGGTATATTTAACTTATACTTGAGCATGTCTGAATAAGACCTACTAACAGTGACTATCCTGGGGCAACTCCTCTAAATAAGGAGGAGAAAGCAGCAGCCCTGTTTCTGGCAATTTGATATGTTACATTCTGTAATTAGGTCATTTTGGGATTATGCAGCTTAGATTTTGAATTCAGCAGAAATGTACTGTGCAGATCTGCTGTTCCTGCACTGTTTTACATTTCTGCTTTTGCCTTCCAGCACCTCCAGGCACGATGTGTTAAGCATTTAAAAGGCACTAACTTGCTTGGTTAGTATCAGAGAGAGGGAAACCAAAAATCAGCCACAACCTAAAAGCCTGGAGGGGGAACAGCATGGAGTTCTTCAAATTTGTCTAAACTCTGACTTGTTTTAAAAAAATGCTTAGGTGTGGGAACATGCCCAAATACATATTCACAACCTAGGAAGTGGCTGCAACATTCAGCTATTGCAACATTGGCAGATCAGCAGTTCTGTGTGAAACCCTGAGATTGTTTTCTCCAGTATAAAAAGAGAGTTCAGGGATGGCATCTAAAAGTCTTTAATGTTTCATACAGAGGTCCAAATTAGAAAACTTTATTAAAATATTAACTACATAATAAGTGCATTACTATATGACTGAGGTTGAGCTCTTGTTTGTCAATTATGCAATGCCAATTCAAAGAATTTGCAGTCATTTTAAATTACATACAATGCCCTCAATAAGAACTTAGACATAGGAACAAGCCATTTTGTAGAGTGAACATCAGAATAGTGACTTAATCTATGTATACTGTCAGTGACATCCCTCCTGAACACTTGTCCCTCTCAGCCCACTGGCTGCAGTATCAGTTTGTCAATATCCTTAGTAATCATTTCTCCCAAGGACATGTACAGGAGGGTCAAACACAGCTGCTCAACTTAATTATGCTGATGGCAGTAGGCAGCTAAAAGCTGGAAGACAGTTAGCTTCCAGGAAAAGTCCCTTTGCTGTCCTGAAAAAAGACACTCTCCATTGGCAATTGCAGCTCATGCATTTTTATTATAAGCATCTCATAATAGGCCTACTGGAACTGGGGTTAAGAGTGAGTGCTTGTGACAGAGACACATATACATTGGCTGCATTGGAATATCCTAAGATAAAATGTTGTACCAGGCCACTTAGAATGTGGAGTTGTTACAGTGATTGATTGGAAGCCCTATATTTAGAAAGAGCTATGCTTGAACCAGTAGCTGTGAAAATGGATCCATGCTTGTTCCCCAAAGTACTGTATATTTTAACTCACAAAAAAAATCATGTGTGACTTGGAACTCTGGTGTACCTGTGCTTAATCTTAATAAGAGTAATAAATAGTAATTTGGATTATTTTAGCTCTGTTAAACCAAATATTGTTTACAGCGAAAGCACAATGTATTGTGTATTTGCTGGTGTTAGGTCAGAGGAATTAATGATGAATGTTAACTTTTGTCATGCACTGGAGAAAGGGAGCATTAACAACAATTAACATTTCATGCGGAGTTAAAGTAAGTTAGCCTGGGGTACAATTACAGTGCACAATGGATATCTGGCTTGTTTTACCCACCACATTTCCCATTCAAAATAGTATTAATTTTCTTTATAACTTTACAAAGGGGACATCGAATAAGACATAATTTTCTGCAGAAAATAGCACCAATATAAAATGAATATAACATTTTAAACTTCACTAGTTCACTGCATTCTTAGTTTCTGCACAAGGTGACAAGCAGTCTAGAGTCGATTATAAGAAGAGGGTCTGGATAGTATGCAATAGTATGCAATTTTTGTCTTTCATCATGAAAATCAAAAATCAGAATAAATAAATGAGACACTAAACACTGGTGGCTCACAATAAACTGCTTGGTTCATTGTTATGAAGAAACACTGCACTGATGAGACAATCATGTAAAACCACAGAACATTTAAATATTTGAAGTGATGACAAAATATATGATGAACAGATTAGGCACACTGTTGTGGATGTGGATATGGGTGTGTCAAAGACTACCATAAAGATGAAAATACAAGAGCATGTCCTCAGAGGGGTTAGAATAAGATCATAATGAAACTCTTAAAAAACCTCAAGATCAAATTTTTTTCTGTACATTTAAAACTTACAACTGCATTAAATCCTGCCAAACTCCTACCTACTGTACAGTACATCTGATGCATAAGACCATCAACACAGACAAAAAGTATAATAAATAAAGAAAAATACTTTATTGTTATTATAAGTCTACAAATGTGCATAATTCTATAAAGATTTCTTGTTCAGGGTCAGCCGTAATGTGGCACCTCTGGACCAGAGAGGGTTAAGAACCTTCCTTAAGGGCCCAACAGTGACTTGGCAGTGCTTCAATTTGTTTGTGAGCAGATTCACAGTTTGGGTATACATAAGATTGTAAATTATGTAGATGTTGACAACTAGCAAAAGAAAGTTGAACTCAAACAACTTCAATGTGCATCATCCATAGCTGAAAATAGTCATGCATGGAGAATTGTTGCAACACTTGAAGAGATTCAGAAGACAAAGTAATAGAGTCAAATTCTTAATGGGTACTATGCTTTGCTTGTATATTTCTATGGGTCATAGGCCTAGACAGATATAACACACATGGTGGCATCCCATCCAGAGTGTGTTCCCGCAAGAAGAATGAATGAATGTTTGCAGATGTGCTGCATGTATCCAGTATAACCATGGTGAAACATCCAGAGTAAGAATGAAACAGCAAACTAGACTGTTACAAGGAGAGTTCAAAGTCATTACCATTACCAGACTGTGGTTGAAAGAATGCATGCTAGTAATTATAGAGCATTTAACAAAGCAAGTGGAAGCATCCCCAGCCGCCCTTTCACACAGTCGCTTGTTGGGCTTGAAGTATTATTGCTGGATATAATTCCCAGGGTACACACTTTATGAGGAGAATTATAAAAACAGTATGGCAAGCACTGGGAATTAAACAAAAGCATCTCTATTAATTCCAGCAGCAGAGTTCAGGCCTAGCTGAGTGTACAAATCCGAGCCTGAAAAAAATGAGCTAACAATAGAGCTCTTTTCAGTTGCAGACCAGGGCTAGACAACATAGTCTATAGTATTTATGTATCTGAAACCAATCAGACCAGTGTTCACTCTTTAGTTGGGAGATTGCAAGTTTGAATTCCAACAATGTCACAGCCATCCATGGCCATGTGGGAGGGCTGGCATTACTCTCTTCCCTATCAGTCAGCTACACTAACCAATCATGCGCAGGTGTGAGTTTATGTACAGTACTGTGCAAAAGTTTTAGGCACCCTATTTTTTTTGGTACAAATTTTGTGATATATTTTTATTTTATTTTATGACTTCTACATTATCAAGTCAGTACAAAAACATTTTAGATTCCCAAACATTAGTGTCATTAAAGAAAGCAGCATATTATGTAAGAGACCACTTTTCAGACAAAAACATAATGAAGGCTGCTGGGTTTTGCTATAAAAAGTAAGAAGCAAATGCGAAAGTCAAAGTCTCCAGAAGAACTGTGGCTGGTTCTTCAATAAAACTTACCAGCTCATTTCCTTATAAAACTGCACAAATTGGACCGGAGACTACTATTTTTATTTTTATTTTTTCGTCACACCAAATATTGACTTTGTTTCATTTACTATTGTTTACTGCTCTTTGCAGTATGTTTTTTTCATGTAGAAACATTTAAATTCATTATTTTGAAGGCATCTTTGCTCTACAGCATTTCTTTGCATGTGCCTAAAATTTTTGCACAGTACTGTATGTGGAAGAGGGTAGATAGCGCTTTCTTCCAAGACTGTTACACAGCAATTTGAAAAGTTGGCTTCACATTGTAACGCCTCAGCACAAGCAGCATCATATAATTCACACAATTATAACCAGAAGAAATAAAACGATGGGCCTTCTCAGCCAGAGAACCCACAAGAAACTCTGGACCAAAATGTCTCCACTCAGGGAGCCATAAAACAAGGAATCCACCCCAGACACTCAGGAGACACTTAAATCCAGTGTGTGCATCTGCCTTATCTCAACCAACATGGCTAGCGTTAAAGGCCTCCCTGACCCAGGGCTGAACCCTCTCGACCACAGAAACTGCTCTCAAATGCAGTGATTTAGGCGTTATGGGCCAGACCAGTAAGGCCAGTAAATTCTGGAAGAAAGGAGAGACCTTTTCGCTCACTCACAAAGATTACACATTCCACAATTCCACACAAGGACTTGCACATTCCACAATCGGCGCCTACCAGGAGCAACGACTGTGGGAATTAATACATCTTTGAACAACTTCAATCACTTATGCCCTACCATGTGTTGTTCTATTTTCTTCATGTGTATCACCTTTAAGTTGCCACTAATTATTCCATTTAATCATGTATTAGTGTAGTAGCCCTAGGAGGATCATTGTGTTTTAAATATTAGTAATGTACTTTAAGTATAGTCAAACATGTCTTGTTTGGTATGTATGTGTTCTTTGAGTGATTTCCTAAATCATAAGAGTAAGGAAATTTGTGTAGATTGTTCTGATATGTACATGCAACTTTCAGGACAAAGTTTAATAATCCACTCATCATTGAAGAGTGTGGAACCACTCATCCACATGGACAAGGGACTGATTAGCATAATAGGTGGAGAATCTGGCTAACACCCCGCCCAAAGACAATATTGATTGGAGGAAGCACTCTGGGCTGGACTAGCCCAGGAAGTGTTAAAATCCTAAGAACACAAGTTTTGCTGGTGGTCGCTTGCTTCACTCTCTCTCGTGTCTCTTGCTTCTTGGCACGCTTCAAAGGACGGGGTCGGTGGAGGGCCTCCAGAGCCAATCAACGTCGGGGAGATCAGATCACGTTTACCTCGGCCTGGGGACCCAGCGAGAGCCACCGCCTGCTTTTCAAGCCTCCCGCCTTTATTCCACTCAGCATTCCGATTGGTCTTCTGAGACGCCTCTCACCAACCAGACCGCTGACGACACCACGACGTAATGAGGAAATCCCTTCAACACAGCTAAGGCAAGCGCAATACCCCAGAATCTAGCTAATCTGGTGTCTATAATAAATTGAGCCCTTCTAAAGGAAGTGAAGATAACTTAATAAGTTGATGGTTCGTTCAGATCATGGTCTGTGAAATAGCATGCAACGCTAGAGACTTGGAACTTCATTCACTCTTCATTATCACCCGTTTATGTATGCGTGTGTGTGTGTGCGCGTGCGTGCGTGTGTTTTATATGTTAGATTAATTTCTGTGTCATAGAGTAGTTCAATAAAGTCTCGTCTGTTCTTAAATATACATGTTCTTATTGCTTACAAGTGTCTATTGCCTTGAATTGAGATTCTGCTACATGCTCTTTAAATAATATTTCACTATGTTTAGGATATTATTGCCTTTAATATTATTTATTGATATTATAAGCTGATTCATTACAACATATCTTGATGGAAGCATGCTCTCATACTCTCTGGTTGGTAGCTATCATTCGAGTAAATCAATTATATGTACAGTATCTCACAAAAGTGAGTACACCCCTCACATTTTTGTAAATATTTTATTATATCTTTTCATGGGACAACACTGAAGAAATGACACTTTGCTACAATGTAAAGTAGTGAGTGTACAGCTTGTATAACAGTGTAAATTTGCTGTCCCCTCAAAATAACTCAACACACAGCCATTAATGTCTAAACCGCTGGCACAAGTGAGTACACCCCTAAGTGAAAATGTCCAAATTGGGCCCAAAGTGTCAATATTTTGTGTGGCCACCATTATTTTCCAGCACTGCCTTAACCCTGTTGGGCATGGAGTTCACCAGAGCTTCATAGGTTGCCACTGGAGTCCTCTTCCACTCCTCCATGATGACATCACAGAGCTGGTGGATGTTAGAGACCTTGTGCTTCCATTTGAGGATGCCCCACAGATGCTCAATAGGGTTTAGGTCTGGAGACATGCTTGGCCAGTCCATCACCTTTACCCTCAGCTTCTTTAGCAAGGCAGTGGTCGTCTCGGAGGTGTGTTTGGGGTCGTTATCATGTTGGAATACTGCCCTGCGGCCCAGTTTCCAAAGGGAGGGGATCAAGCTCTGCTTCAGTATATCACAGTACATGTTGGCATTCATGGTTCCCTCAATGAACTGTAGCTCCCCAGTGCCAGCAGCACTCATGCAGCCCCAGACCATGACACTCCCACCACCATGCTTGACTGTAGGCAAGACACACTTGTCTTTGTACTCCTCACCTGGTTGCCGCCACACACGCTTGACACCATCTGAACCATATAAGTTTATCTTGGTCTCATCAGACCACAGGACATGGTTCCAGTAATCCATGTTCTTAGTCTGCTTGTCTTCAGCAAACTGTTTGCGGGCTTTCTTGTGCATCATCTGTAGAAGAGGCTTCCTTCTGGGACGACAGCCATGCAGACCAATTAGATGCAGTGTGCAGCGTATGGTCTGAGCACTGACAGGCTGACCCCCACCCCTTCAACCTCTGCAGCAATGCTGGCAGCACTCATTCATTTATTTATTTATATTCTGCAAAGCCAACCTCTGGATATGATGCTGAGCACGTGCACTCAACTTCTTTGGTCGACCATGGCTAGGCCTGTTCTGAGTGGAACCTGTCCTGTTAAACCGCTGTATGGTCTTGGCCACCATGCTGCAGCTCAGTTTCAGGGTGTTGGCAATCTTCTTATAGCCTAGGCCATCTTATATGTTAATATAAATATGTTAAATGCCCAGTGCCAATGTAAGATTCCCCACTGGGATTGGATCTCCCCTGAGGTTTTATATAAGTAAACATAACATTTTCCTTGTCACTGTGCATTGGTCTTGCTCTTTTGGGTAGTAGGCACAGGATGAAATATGCAGAAATCTACATGCAACTACGATATTCATGTGCAGAATGATGCATTAGATAGTACGTTTAGGAATGTCTTTTATACTATGCTACGGTGAAAGTTTTTTTTTATCACAAACAAAAAATGGGGGACTGCAATATTCAAGATTTTATTCAATATTATTTTGAATATAAGTGTGAAATAATTTGAATTAGCTACAATTAGGCAGAAGAGCACTTCCCATCATCTCATCTGAGGCTAATTAACATTTAGCACTAAATCATCAACACCATTATGACTGGGCAGCAGAAATGGCATTCCACTGTGAGCCCATGGCTCTGTTGCTAATTTCTCTTTTGGCAGATTGTACCTGCCAAAAAAATTGTACCTACCATATAAATGGTATTTTTAAGCTATGGGATGCTGGTGTTAACAGTGAAGTTGCAGAGGAAATTTCTGCATTGATTTAACAAAATTACATGAAAATCTGTGAAAAATTCAGAGACCCCATAAGGAAGACACTCTGACTCTCTCAGATTCGCATCAATCTTACCCATAGTAAATGTTTAGGATATCCAGGCTATTATGCACTATTGATTATGGTTATAGTCCTCAAGTTTTTGATTGACAATTGCAATGTGTCCAGTCACTGAATCCAGACAATTCAGATGTGAAGAAGGAGGCTGAAACAATAGCATTTATCATTTATGCTTGGATGATAAAACTACTTTGTTAGTTTTTTAACTACATACATGTTACTTTTTTTAAAAGTAGTAACACCTCACCACTTTACTACTGGGGAATGTAATAAATCTAATAGTTTATCTACTTGTTGCAGTGCTATGGCCAATTATGTTCTTGCTATGATCAAAAGTTAGTTGAAGAACTGCATTATTGGTTACTCAGTCACAGAACATCAGTTAAAAGTAGCTAGTAACTAGACTGTCAGTAACTAGACTTTGGTAAAACATGTATACAGGTCAGCTAACATTACTGGCTCTCTTTTTGTGTTACTGCTGTCAGAATTTTCCATGGACATTTACACAGAGGTGAGCTAAAGTAACCAGCTAGACTTTGAAATGAAATTTTAAAATGTAGTAATCAGTCAGTTCTGGAATTGTATAATAAATAAGTGATTTATAAATTAAGTGATTTGTTTGCACACTTTTTTTTTTCGGATCAACCTTTTCAATAATAGAAGTTCTATTAGAATTATAAAGAAAGTCTACACCGCTCAATTTCAAAATTGAGAGTCATCTTAAATACAGAGCAGAGAGAGAGAGAGAGAGAGAGAGAGAGAGGGAGAGAGAGAGAGAGAGAGAGAGAGAGAGAGAGAGAACAGAAGGGGAAGACAAGAAAGAAGCAGACCTATGGCTGGCTGAGCCAGGGAGTGTTATTGCCTCTGACATTGGTGTGTTCTGTTACAGAGACCCACCTGATCAAAACATAAGGGGTAAGAAATATAACATGTTCAGAGACAGCCCTAGGCATAAACCTGTCATGAAGAATGTGAAATATAACACATGACTGAACATAAAAATTTAGCAAATGGTCACAGAATCTGAGGCAAATAATCAAAGACAAATAATTACAGGGAATATTTCTTCACTATGGATCAAAACAATTGGACAGTCTCATATACGTAATAACACTTTTGTTTGTTGTTCAACTAAATCACCCACCTGAATGACTTCTATGCCTCTTGATGCTTAAACTTCCATGCCGACTTCCAGGCCTCTTGCATACTTAAACTCTGGTGCTTCAACTGACCTAGCCCCTTCATTAATCTGAACATGCCCACTACCAATTAATGGTAAAATTGCCAGACACTGGTAATTTACTATCCAGGTACAATGACATATTAGCAGCACTGTGTGGCTTTTTGACCTCATTAAGATGTAGAAAATTAGCAATGACCACCTAGTGTCCAATTAAATTCAGCACCTTTTAATTTAGTCCTGAAGTAGAACCCTGCTGTGGTTGACTCATTCTGGCTACTTTTCAGTAGACATACTGTTTGTTGTGTGGATAAAGTTAATCGCCCTAAATCAAGACTGAATTACTGAGGCAGTTTGACACTAGAAACACTTGTTTCTATTTATTTTGTGTCGCTTCCAACAAAATATTAAAGTATAGAGCACATTGCAACATTTTTGTTATTGAAGCAGAGACAGAATGAGGACAGTTGGTGGATTTCAGTCTCTGTCTGACATTTTTGCAGATCTCCTGTATGAATAAAAATACTCAAAATTATATCACTGCTCTCTGGGTCTGAGTAGACAACAAGGCTATTTTCTTCATTCTATCATTTTTGAAATTCTGCCATAACATCCAATTACACAAGTAATCCAATGTGTTTGTATTCTCATAGACATAGACAGGAAAGTTTAGTCACATTTTTATTAAGTAGATTAATACAATCATTTTGCTTCCAGTTGTTGCCTACAGAAAACCTTTGCATGAGCACGCATGTGTCGCCGCTGGCTTGCTCATTGGGGATAAATTCATAAATTTAAAATCTATGTCCTGAATTTATATACTTCTGTAAACCTGCTTTGGGACAATGTCCATTGTTAAAAGTGCTATACAAATAAACTGAACTTGAACTTGAACTTGAACATGTGATAAGGTCAGTACCTGAACAGCCAGATACTGCTACATGCTACAACTCAAAGATCAAGAGCTGACCTTAAACTAATTTCACAAACCTAATGCCTGCTGCTAAAGCTGGCATGATGACACTGTATCCAGGTTCTATGGTTTTTAATTTAAAAAAAAAAATTTATTATTATTTTTTAAACAGGCTTTAATTAGTGGTTTTGCTTTCCTTATGTTACTTTAGATTCTTAGTGGCTATACTGTATTTGTTATATAAGTTATACCTATAACTTATATAAGTTATAAGTTATAAAAGTGCCATAAAAGTGGTGTTTTGCCAAAGGCCATTTTGTTACCACATACTCATCAGATTGTCAGAATTTGCAAATGGTATTAGAGATTAAAATTATTCTCAAAGTGAAATTAATTCTATCATTCTACTGGATCTTTTGTGACATTTTACATAATAGCTTCTGGTAGCTCGATATCTCTTGCCTCCAGTTTGTTTTGTTTTAAGAAGAGAAAGATGAACTTTCAAATTCCTGGTCTGTAATCTAAACAGAATAAATTAATATAATTGAACAAGAATCTGTGTAACCTTATAGTATAAAGATATTGATACAAGCATTTTACTTCACACCCTGATGCAAGCACCCTTACATTCACTGAGACTGTTCAAAAACATGGTTTTATACAGTGGGTAAAGAAAAGAATCACCCCCCTTTAAAATAATCACATTTTGTTGCTTTTCAGCCTGAAATGAAAACAGACACAGTTTTTGTTTATCCAGCTGTATTTACTCAGTGCAACTTATAACATCCAAGTGAGCGATATAACACCAACATGTCAGAAAAAAATAATAATAAAAAACCAGAATCACTGAGTTGGAAAAAGGATCACCCCCCCTCCTAAACATGATTGACTTGTAAACTCAATCAGGTGTAGCTAATCACCTTCTCAATGGCACACAAAGCCATTTGACTTTCAACTGTGATCAGCTGTGGTAATTTTGATTAGCTCAGCATGAAAAGAGCTCTTCCTGGAGCATTTTGTAGTGCAGCTGAAGCAAACAATCAACCATGGGTGGCAAGGCATTGTCAAAAGATCTCCGGGATAAAGTTGTGGACAGGCACAAGTCAGGAGACGGATACAAAAAAATTTCAAAGGCTTTATCAATGCCTAGAAGCACAGTGAAGTCTATTATTAAGAAGTGGAAGGTATTTGGTACAACACAGACCATAACTGGATCAGGACGTCGCTCCAAACTGGATGAAAGAGCCAGGAGGAAACTGGTCAGAGAGGCTACCAAGAGGCCTACAGCAACTCTGAAGCAGTTGCAGGTATTTATAACAAAGAGTGGTCATTGTGTGCATGTGACAACAATATCACAAATTCTCCACAATTATGACTTGTATGGGAGGGTTGCAAGAAAAAAGCCACTCCTGAAGAAAGGCCACATGAACGCACCTTGAAGATTCTGAGGCCACATGGAAAAAGGTGTTATGGTCAGATGAGACTAAAATTTTATTATTTTGCCTCAACACCAAACGATATGTCTGGTGGAAATCCAATACAGCTCATCATCCAAATTTTTTATTTATTTATTTTTTTTCTGACATGTTGGTGTTATATCTTTCACTTGGATGTTATAAGCTTCACTGAGTAAATACAGCTGGATAAAACTAAAACTGTGTTCGTCTTCATTTCAGGCTGAAAAGCAACAAAATGTGATTATTTTAAAGGGGGGTGATTCTTTTCTATACCCACTGTATGTAGCTTATTTCACACTACTTCCTTTAGTTACAAACATTACTTTGTAGACTCCTTAAGCGATTACTTAAGTGGTTCTAACCTGGTGTATTTTTTTTTTCAAACCATGCCCTGTATTGTCAGATTAGATTACTATTTACATTTTTTTGATTACAGAAATAAGCTATGTTTATAAGCTATGTCCTTTATACATTTTTGAACAAATACCAAATAGTCTATTTGAGTAAGAGTACAGACATTTCAAAATCACATATGTGTTTTTATCTACATGGTAAAGATGTTTACAAGAACTCTAAAATTTTTAGTTTAAGGTTCAAACTTTATTAAATAATCTTATTTGAAACATTTGAGTCTTTTGAGTCAGTCTCATTTTGATAATCATAAAACAATGCATTATGAGATGTTCATGTTGAAAAAGAGTTATCTGTAACAACAAAAAATTTTGCTAAAGTCCATCTGTTGTTTTTTTTTTTTCCATCATGGTACAATGCAAGCCAGTTTATTCCCAGTTTATATAGTGATTGATGGCATTCAGAGTTATTCACTAGTAAAATTGGCTTCCAAGATTATATCATCATTCTTAATTACATAGCCATTTGAGTGAGTTAGCAACGGTTAATTGAAAACTAATTCCCTTAAGTAGACAAGATGGATTGCTGCTGAGAATGAAAGAAATAGAAGTTCTAACATTAAACCTCAGTGCAATAGATAGCATTCTCTTCACTCTAAAAAATACTGGGTTAGTAATACATCTATACTATGCATTAAAATATACATGAAAAAATATATAAATACCATAAAAATAATATATAGTACTGTGCAAAGGTTTTAGGCGCATGCAAAGAAATGCTGTAGAGCAAAGATGCCTTCAAAATAATGAAATTAAATATTTGTACATTAAAAAATATATATACTGTAAAGAGCAGTAAACAGTAGTAAATGAAACAAAGTCAATATTTGGTGTGACAAAAAAATAAAAATAAAAATAGTAGTCTCCGGTACAATTTGTGCAGTTTTCTAAGGAAATTAGCTGGTAAGTTTTATAGAGCATCTTGCAGAACCAGCCACAATTCTTCTGGAGACTTTGACTTTTGCACTTGCTTCTTATTAATGTCAGCAAAACCCAGCAGCCTTCATTGTGTTTTTTGCGTGAAAAGTGGTCTCTTACGTAATATGCTGCTTTCTTTAATGACATACAAACATTTTTCTGTAACATTTAATTTTGTGCTAGAAAACTAATGTTTGGGAATCAAAAATGTTTTTTGTACTGACTTGATAATGTAGAAGTCATAAAATTAAAAATTTATAACAAAAAAAAAAAAAATAGGGTGCATAAAACTTTTGCACAGTACTGGTTTAAATACCACATAATGAGATATCCCTCATTGATGACTGTAAAAATATATAGCAGTTATAGCACTTAATACCATTTAAACTGAGCAATTCTGTGAGAGACTGTGAGAGATCCTTACCAACAAATCTTTTAAGTATTTCTTGCTTTGGTATTTATACTCACCATCCAGTTTATTAAGAACATCTGTACACCTGCACATTCATTCATTTATCTAATCAGCCAATCATGTTGCAGCAGCGCAATGCAAAAAATTCCTACAGGTACAGGTCAAGAGCTTCAGTTAATGTTCACATCAAACATCAGAATGGGGAAAAAGTGTGATCTCTGTGACTTTAGCCACTGCATGGTTATGTCACGGTTATGCCAAAATCAAAATCAGTACTAAACTACATTACACATCAGCCCCAGCATGTCACATGTCCCACTGATCACTCACACCTGTTCTGTGTTACCCCTAATAAGCACTCCTATATACTGTAAGTTCTAGTTTTCAGCACCTGATTATCAAGCTTTTGTTGTCGTCGTGTTCATGTGTTGTCATGTGTGACACTGCTGCTCTCATAGTCTGCATGCTTTTGCCTTGTGTACATTGTTACGTCTATGGTTCTTGTTTTCACAGTTCTGGTTGTTTGTTTTGCACTTTATTCAATAAAAATCTGCACTTGCACCCATTGCCTTCTACAATTCCTGACAGGTTGTTGGTGTCAGGCAGGCTGGTTTGAGTATTTCAGAAACTGCTGAACTTCTGAGTCTCTAGAGTTTATACAGAATAGTAAGAAAAAACAAAAAGCATCCTGTAAGTGGAGGGTCTGTATGCTGAAACACCTTGCTGATGAGAGAGATCAGAGGAGAATGACTAGACTTGTTTGAGCTGACAAGAAGTCTAAAGTAACTCTATATCACCGTGGTGAGCAGAAAAGCATCTCAGAACTCATGACACATCAAAACTTGAGGTGGAATGGCTACAACAGCAGAACCACATCAGATTCCACTCCTCTCATGCAAGAGCAAGAATCTAACCCTAGCATAAACACAGATTCACAGAAACTGGACAGTTGGAGACTGGAAAAAGACAATTTTCCCCCTTAATCTTCAACTGTCCAGTTTGGATGAGCCTGTGACCACGATAGTCTCAGATTCCTGTTCTTGGCTGACAGGAGTGAAACCCAATGTGGTCTTCTGCTGTTGGAGCCTATCCACCTCAAGGTTCAATGTTTTGTGCATGCTGAGATGCTTTTCTGCTAACCATGGTTGTAAAGAGTATATGAGTTACTATATCCTTTCTGACAGCTTGAACCAATCTGTCCATTTTCCTCTGACCTCTCTTATCAACAAGGTGTTTCCACCCACAGAACTGTCACTCACTCAATGTTTTTTGTTTCTTTGCACCATTCTGTGTAAATCCTAAAGACTGTGTGTGAAATACCCAGGAGATTAGCAGTTTATGAAATACTCAAACCAGCCCATCTGGTACCAACAACCTTGCCATAGTTAAAGTAACAGAGATCACACTTTTTCTTCATTCTGATGTTTGATGTGAACATTAACTGAAGCTCTTGACCTGTATCTGCATGATTTTTGCATTGCACTGCTGTCACATGATTGACTAATTAGATAACTAAAAGAATGTGCACGTGTACAGTGCCTAATATGCCTCATATGCAGAAAATTTTGGTTTATACATTTTTACATGTGTCTAGGGAGAGAGACTGCTGTTAATGAATTAGAGTTAGGGCTCATCCCATTGGCCAGGGAGAGAATGATCTATAACTCTGCCTGTTTGAATTTATGAGTGCTAAGTATGGGGCCGTCATACTTGTAATTTCATATTGCTCAAGATATATGCAGGCCACTATAATCCTATTCAGTGTGATGGATGTTAATTGCAAATCCAGGATTAGAAGTAACCCATTTATTTTCAGGAATGTGAATAGCCTAAATGTTCTAGCACAGAACATGAATAAAGTGTATAACTAACTGCTTTCATGGCTAAGCCACTGAATTAGCTGTGGAACAGGATGTGGCCTGAGGACTCATAAATAATGCTAAAGTAAAAATCTTTCAGTGTGTCTCTAGAGCCACATTTTGTATTTACATCAGTGAAATCAAGATATGCTTTTACATAGAGCTGAATTAGTTCTATGGATTGTAATAAACTCTCTGAATTAATGACCACATAGGATATTTTAAAAAGGAATTCTTAACATTCTACAAAAAACAAGGAAAAAGAGTAAATTCAATTGCAGTGTGAAAAATAACATACAAACCCCATCAAAAAGGCAAGATTATCACAGTATATAATAAGAGGCTCTGGAATGCAACAAGAAAGCTCTTTTCATCTTTTTAAAATCTGTCATTTGTCCATTTCGGCCTTCACATTGTGAATATCGTTTTTTTGTTTTTTTTTTCCTTTTGATTAAACGTTTACTCTGATTTGAACCAACTGGACAATGGGCAGAATACCACAGAGAGATGAATTTTGTCCATTTAAATTGAAAATGTTCTCTATGGAAATGGAATTTATCCAGAGAAAATATACGCAAAGATTCACCTGGTATAGTGCTTTTAGAGCTCAAACTTTGCTCAATGAAACTTTGCTGCAAAAAAATATGAAGGTCAAAAGTAATTTTTTATGTGAAGGTCAAAAATTAAGTATTAAATAGGGATTACTACTAAATAGGCAACATGCCACATTTTACACACATTTTCAGGCTCAATTAGAATGTATTCTCCCTGAAAAAACAAACAAACAAACAAACGAACAAACAAGCAAAACTGTTTTATATGTGCAGTACATGCATTATTGGAAGTGCAGATAATTACACATTCCTTGTGCTTTATTAAATTGTGGGTAATTAGCAGGATTTTCACATAGCTTTTCTCCCAAAAGCAGGTGTAAATTATCATAATTCATGTTGCTTGCAGCAGTATAGCTGTTGTTGCCAGATGTGAATATATTGCTCTGTACACAGCAGTCTTTACAATAAGCTACAATCAATTATGAATCTAATGCCATATTAGCCATAATTATTTCCCCCCAATGTATACTTGTTCTAACAAGTGTCTCTGTTTGATAAGGGTTAGGTATATTTACAAATCTCTCTCATTGCTAATGAACTTGCATTTCTCTTTAAGTTTTTTGACAGCTCTGTGATGGAACATTTTCAACATTTTACTGTTTGTGCTGCCTTTCCTCATGTATATACATGTGTCTAGAGAGATGCAACATGTGAAGATCCTGGTTTGAGATAATATACATGACAACAGCATCCCTTTCAGCTATAACAAAAAGACCAACTAGTAATATTTGCAGAAAAAAATAGACTGAAAAAATTATGATTATGGTAATTATCTGCCAGCTTATATTAATTACAATATTACCAAACATTATGAAACAGTCTGTTAGATTAACTCATCTCATGTGATTAGCTGACTTTACTGAGCTTTACATATAATAGGCATTTTTGAAGTGGGTTAGAATGAAAAGTTGTGGTATACAACTTTGTACTATACAAAGTAATGGTAATGGTTGTACTATACAAAGTAATGGTTCACACACATACTGTAAGTTCCTAACTTTTTGACACTCTTATCCAATTACCTACTACTTTGAGTCACACACATCAACAATACTAATTACAGTGGTTGAACATAATACATAACATATATACAGTATTCACTGAATGATTAATACATTGTTGGGTTTTTTTCTGTTTATTCTATTCTATTCTATTTTAGAATAGCATTAGTGGAGGTAACATCCCTGCAGGTCACTCTCTTTCCTGCATAGCCTGAAAAGATTAAAGATGTTGATTGATATAAATTGAGTAGTACATGTTCAAGACAGGAGCTTAAATAAACTGGTTTTATATCAGTAAATGAGTGTAATGTTCCAGTCACAGTTTTCTTTGCCACATTGCAAGACCACAGCATGCAGTAAGTTTTCCATCCTTCTTATAAGTATTTCCAGAATTAGGGATATGTATCTCTATATTTCTGTAACTTCTGGTCAAGTCTGTAGTCTGTGCTGTCTTGCTAAGCAATAAGGCAATTTATGTGCTAGCTAACTTAACTTGAATATCTGGCAACAAGCACTGCAGTTTAATTTTGTTTTATTTTTGTGTGTGTGTGTGTGTGTGTGTGTGTGTGTGTGTGTGTGTGTGTGTGTGTGTGTGTGTGTGTGTGTGTGTGTGTGTGCCAACATAGTAAATTGACAGCACAAATTAATGTGAATGAGATGCAAAACTGAGGTCATGAAATTATACTGTATGATGTAGTACCTTTTTATGCTGTCATTATGCTATTTTAGAATTAATGAATTGTGCCCATGTTATGGTTAATTGGTACTCTTTTATGCCCAAGGTTTTATGGTGTCATGTAAAAGAGGCTGAAACGGATGCAAATGCAGGTAATTTGGCTTTAATGAGAAACAGTTCAACAAATCCAAAACATCAGGCAGTATCAAGGTCACACAACAGGCAGAGGTCAGGAGATTGGCAAACAGGGTTAACTGAGCAAAGGCAACAAATGTGAATCAACAGATGTAGCTAGGACAAACCAAAACAGCGAACATGGGAAACAGGCTTGGTATTATCAGGTGCACAGAGACAAAACTGAGCGTATACTTCGTGAGGTAGTGGCATGTGAATGTCTCTTTTAAAGAGTCTGTGTGTGTGATGGGGAACAGATGTGCTCATTCAAATGTCCGGTGACTGTGAACATGGCAGAGTGAGTGAAGTCTGGGGTGGCCATGTTTGTAGACCGCTGTGTGCATTGGGAAGTGGAGTGCTTTTCCTGGGCCTCCCCCTTGGTCGTGGACCTGGGTGTTTGGGGTGACTTACATCATTCTTCCTCAGACCCATACCCCTCCCACTCGATGATGTACTCCAGTTGCCTGTTTCTGAGACAGGAATTCAGGATTGACTTGACAAGGTAGGCCAGCTGGCTCTCAATGTCAAGAGGAGCTGGTGGGGTGGCGGGTGGTATGTTGGTGGCCAGAGGGTTGGGTAAGACTGGCTTCAAGCCAGAGAGGTGGAAGGATGGGTCTATGTGGCAAAGTCGAGGTAAGTCCAGTTTATAAATGACTTCATTTATTTGTTTAAAGATCTTCAATGGACCAATGTACCTGGGGGAGTTTTTTGCAGGTGTGGGGTTGTCACAGGTCTCTGGTGGCGAGCCAGACTCCTGGTTGATAGAGTTCTTAGTTCTGTGTCGGTCTGAGCTTGCCTTGTTTGTTTGGGTGACCTGCTGGAAACATTGCTGTGTGTTCTCTCAGACCTGCTCGCTCCACCAAAACCAGCTGTCCATGGCTGGTGAATCATTGGGGCTAGCATTCCAGGGGAAAAACATGGGCTGATACTCATGCACACACTGGAAAGGGGTGAGTTGTGTGGCTGAGTGGCATAGCAAATTTTGGGCATACTCTGCCTATGGAAGGAACTGAGCCCAATCCTTCGGGGTGGACTGTGCAAAATGTGTGCATAAACTGGCTGATCTCCTGGTTTGCTTGCTCCACCTGGCCTTTAGCTTGTGGGTGACCCCAAGGTCAGGCTTATGGTCACTCCCAGTTTCTCCATAAAACTGACCCACACATGGGAGGTGAACTGAGGGCCCCAGTCACAATCCTCCAGGATCTCAAAGTACTGGAGCACATGGCTGAAGAGGAGTTCCACCATAGCAAAGGTGGATAGGACATTAGGGAGTGGAATCAGGCACAGGCATAGTGGTCGATGACTACTAGGATGGCAGTGTTAACTCGGGACTCTGGCAGGTCAGTAAGGAAATCAATCACTAGATGCGACAAGGGTCATTGGGGTGTAGACAGTGGTAGGATTTTACCTGCTGGAAGGGTTTGGGGCACCTTCACTTGAGCACAGGCAGAGCAGGAAGACACGGCATGGTGCAAACATGCTCGACCACCAATACCTATCCTGCAGTATGTGGTAGGTGCATAGGGTGCCAGGGTGGCTGGTCACTATGGAGGTGTGGGCCCAGGTGATGAGCTTGGCTCTCAGCTGGTCAGGGACAAAAAGCTTGTTTGGAGGGCATGAAAGGGGAATCTGCTGCTGGGGGGTGTGTGAGTTGGCCTGATCCAGTTCCCAGTCAATAGCACCCACGATGCAGGAGGGGGGAAGGATGAGATCCTCACTGCCTTCTCGGGGGTTGGCAGTGTGGATTCAGGACAGCATGTGCGTCTTCGTATTTTTTAAGCTGGGGCAATAGGACAGGGTAAAGTTGAACTGTTCCTAATTTTATTATAATAATAAATGTGACATATAAAATTCAGCCCTCTTCATGAACTGTATTGTCTCCAAATAAGATGTCATCTCGTACAAGCTTTGTGTGCAGAAAATGAAAAAAAAAGTCCTGGCCTCTTATAGGTACAATTCATATAATTGATTAGTTTATATGTCATTCTATCAATATATTTAATACTGTCCTCTGCACACAAGCTGTTTCAGGGTGAAATACTTGGGTGAAACATTTGTCAGACAGGAAGATTTTATAATGCTCCTCTATACTGCACAAGAAAAACTGGATTAAGTACAATGTCAGAATTGCCTTTGACTGACAGGATCACTGAGACCTGGTGAGACCTGGCTGTGCAATGGCATTTTGGAGCATTTAGACAATCTGGCAAGAGCTCAATGAAAGAGGAGCCTTTTAATTTTATTTATCATTCATCATCAGTAACCGCTTTGTCAGAGAACTGAACCATTCCTGGCAACACTGGGTGCAAGCCAAACCCCCAACCCCCCCACCCAACCCCCAACACACACACATAGGAGCAATTTGGTGCAGCCAAGCCACCTAGGAAACAAAAGAACCCAGAGAATCCTGCAGCAACACAGGGGGAACATGTAAATGTCTGCATAGACAGTAATCTGAGCTCAGGATAGACCCCAGAACCCTGGTGCTATGAGGCATCAATGCTCCTTCACCATACTGCCTCACCTTTTGATTTGCCATAAGTAAGTCTACGTTAGTGTCTTAGGACACAAAATATGCAGATGGACATGTACCGTTAATCAATAGTTACGTCTAAGGTCTGAACACTGACCACTCCGCAGACAAATCTGAATACAGCCCCTTGTGTTTAGTTGCGCTTCTGTCTGTTCTTCCCACAACAATTTTGCACTTGCTTCTGGTCACCACTTTTATATCATGATGCTTATATTGTATCCTGCCTCACTTATAAGCTGCTTTGAATAAAAATATTAGCATAATGAATAAATATGAAGATAAGTATATGTAAAGTAGCAGTGTGAAATAAAGAGATTCTGTCAGCCAGATCTCTTTGCTCTGGACCCTGCTTAGAGACTGCACTTGGGAACACATCTGAACCTGAAACATGCGCTCCAAAGCAATAATTTTACCAGGTGCCTCCTCAGAGGGGGATAAGTACAGGTTTGAATAGTGAATTAGAGCCCACTGTCTTTATCAAGCTGGAGTCAAGTTGCTCACTGTTTTTTGAAAGTACATACAACAGTTCTATTACCAAGAAATTAAGTAAGTGACATTTCAGACACAATATGGCCAAATATTTTGTTAATTTTTGTTCTAACAAAAATAGTTGCCCAAAAATCCACAGCTGGATAGAGCACTGCATGTTGCCATGCCAATGCACCAACTGACTGACAGCCCACAGAAAGTGTAGTAACCATTTCAGTGTAAAGAACTATTGCTAGAATTGGGATTTTACATAGTGAACACATACAAGCCGAGTGATATAAACAGTAAAATATACAGGTGCTGTTATACTAAATAGCAAAACTCTTGAAATGTTGCTTGTCTAATCAAATTAGTGGACAGGAACTAACTGTTAAAAGGCAATATATACTAGCAATCAACTTATGATTGCTACAGAAATCATTAACTATTTAAATGCCCAGGAGATATCATCAGATCCAGGCTTAGATTACTCACTTTTGTAACTATACTTCTTTTCCTTTCGGCTGTTCCCTTCAGGGATCACCACAGCGAATCCATCTAGCCCTATCCCCTGCATCCTCTTCTCTCAGACCGACTACCTTCATGTCCTCCTTCACTACATCCATAAACCTCCTCTTTGGTCTTCCTCTCGGCCTCCTGCCTGGCAGCTCTAACCTCAGCATCCTTTTACCGGTATATTCACTCTCCCTCCTCTGAACATGTCCAAACCATCTCAACCTGGCCTCTCTAACTTTGTCTGCAAAACATTTCATATGTGCTGTCCCCCTGATGTACTCATTCCTGATCCTATCCATCCTCGTCACTCCCAAAGAGAACCTCAACATCTTCAGCTCTGCTACCTCTAACTCTTCCTCCTGTCTTTCCTCAGTGCAACTGTCTCCAAACCATACAACATCACTAGTCTCACTACTGTCCTGTACACCTTTCCTTGCATTCTTGCTGGTACTCTTTTATCACACAACAGACCTGGCACTTTTCTCCACCCATTCCAACCTGCCTGCACACGCTTCTTCACCTCTTTTCCACACTCCCCGTTGCTCTGGACTGCTGACCCTAAGTACTTAAAATCCTGCACCTTCTTTATCTCTTCTCCCTATAACCTCAATGTTCCACTTGGATCCCTCTCATTCACACACATGTATTCTGTCTTGCTGCGACTAACCTTCATTCCTCTTCTCTCCAGAGCAAACCTCCACCTCTCTAGAGTTTCCTCCACCTGCTCCCTGCTCTCACTACAGATCACAATGTCATCCGCAAACATCATAGTCCATGGAGATTCCTGTCTGACATCATCTGTCAGCCTGTCCATCACCACCGCAAACAAGAAGGGGCTCAGAGCCGATCCTTGATGCAGTCCCACCTTCACCGTGAACTCCTCTGTCACACCTACCGCACACCTTACCATTGTCCTACTGCTCTCATACATATCCTGCACCACTCTAACATACTTCTCTGCCACTCCAGACCTCCTCATACAATACCACAGCTCCTCTCTTGGCACCCTGTCATATGCTTTCTCTAAATCTACAAAGACACAATGCAGCTCTTTCTGACCCTCTCTGTACTTCTCCATCAACATTCTCAAAGCAAATATTGCATCTGTAGTGCTCTTTCTTGGCATGAAACCATACTGCTGCTCACAAATGCTCACTTCTTCCCTTAGCCTTGCTTCCACTACTCTTTCCCACAACTTCATTGTATGACTCATCAGCTTAATACCTCTGTAGTTTCCACAACTCTGCACATCTCCCTTGTTCTTAAAAATCGGCACCAAAACACTTCTCCTCCATTCCTCAGGCATCCTCTCACTCTCTAAGACCTCGTTGAACAACCTAGTTAAAAACTCTACTGCCATCTCTCCTAGACACTTCCATACCTCCACTGGTATGTCATCAGGACCAATCGCCTTTCCTCTCTGCATCCTCTTCAAAGCTCTCCTAACTTCACCCTTGCTAATCCTTTCTACTTCCTGCTCAACAATATTTGCCTCTACTACTCTTCTCTCTCTGTCATTTTCCTCATTCATCAGTTCCTCAAAGTACTCCTTCCATCTTTCCCTCACCCTCCTGTCACCTGTCAACACATTTCCATCTCTATCTTTAATCACTCTAACCTGCTGCACATCCTTACCATCTCTATCCCTCTGCCTCGCCAACCGATACAATCCCTCTCACCTTCCTTACTATCTAACCTTGCATACATGTCCTCATAAGCTTTCTGTTTGGCCTTTGCCACCTCTATCTTAACCTCACGCTGCATCTCCCTATATTCCTGTCTACTTTCCTCCATCCTCTCACTGTCCCACTTCTTCCTAGCTAACCTTTTCTTCTGGATACTCTCCTGAACTTCCTCATTCCACCACCAAGTCTCCTTGTCTTCTTTCCTCCTTCCAGATGACACACCTAGCACCTTCCTACCTGTCTCCCTGATCACTTTGGCTGTAGTAGTCCAGTCATCTGGAAGCACCTCCTGACCACCTAAAGCCTGTCTCAACTCCTCAATGAAAACTGCACAGCACTCTTCCTTTTCCAACTTCCACCACTTTGTCTTCTGCTCTGCCTTTGCTCTCTTCATCTTCCTCACCACCAGAGTCATCTTACACACCACCATCCTATGCTGTCTAGCTACACTCTCTCCTACCACTACTTTGCAATCGCTAATCTCCATCAGATTACAGTGTCTACATAAGATATAGTCCACCTGTGTGCTCCTGCCACCACTCTTATATGTCACCCTGTGTTCCTGCCTCTTCTGAAAGTACATGTTCACCACAGCCATCTCCATACTTTTAGCAAAGTCTACCAACCTCTGTCCTTCTGGGTTCCTTACCTGAAGACCAAACCTGCCCATCACTTCCTCATCCCCACTATTCCCTTCACCAACATGTCCATTAAAGTCTGCCCCTATCACCACTCTCTCACATCTGGGAACACTCTGCATGACTTCCTCAAGCTCGCTCCAGAATCTGTCTTTCTCCTCTTGCTCACAACCTACTTGTGGAGCGTAAGCACTAACAACATTCAACATCACACCTTCAATTTCCAGCTTCGGACTCATCAACCTATCTGACACTCTCTTTACCCCCAGAACATTCTTCACAAACTCCTCCTTCAGGATCACTCCTACTCCATTTCTCTTCCTGTCCACCCCATGATAAAACAGTTTAAACCCTGCTCCAATGCTTCTAGCCTTGCTCCCTTTCCACCTGGTCTCCTGGACACACAGAATGTCGACTTTCCTCCTCTGCATCATATCTACCAGCTCTCTGCCTTTACCTGTCATCGTACCAACATTCAAAGTCCCTACTTTCAGTCCTAAACTCCTGCCTTTCCTCTTCTCTCTCTGCTTACGGACACGCCTTCCTCCTCTAACACACCTTCCTCCTCTTCTTCTTCGACCAACAGTAGCCCAATTTCCACCAGTGCCCTGTAGGTCAACGGCACCGATCGTTGTTAACCCGGGCCCCGACCGATCCGGTATGGAAGTCATGTTAGTGATTTGCATATTGAATTTGGCAAAAGTTTTACATCGGATGCCCTTCCTGACACAACCCTCTCTATTTATCCGGGCTTGGGACCGGCACAAAAAGTACACTGGCTTGTGACCTCCTGTGGCTAGATTACTCTTGTAACTATATACCTATCCTATTAGTTTTTGCTGTAGTTACTTAATAATTCATAGTACTTACTAAATCGTATTCTTTAAGATTAAAGCTGACTAATGAGCTTTGTATTTAAAAGCTTAAGGAACAGGTTCTCTGAGCCTAGGGATTAGGCATCAAACAACCTGAATTGCAGCTGACTGGAAATATAGGATAGGCTAAGGTAATTCAGCTTTGTGCTATTGAGACTGGAACTCATAATTATAAGATAGAAGATACAAAACTCTTTATTGCCACACAACAGTGTTATGTGGTAATTTGGTTTGATACAGATCAACAATCAACAATAAACAATAAACAATACACTAAACAAAGTGCAAGACAGGACAACAAGATAAAAATGTGCATGAATGAATTGAATTGCTGCAAAAGCAGTAATTATGGCAACCAGTATAAATGAATATAAATGAACCATTTATTCATTTAGCAGATACTTTTATCCAAAGTGACTTGCAAATGAGGAAATATAAGTAAAGCGATACATCAAGCAGAGAACAGTACAAGTGCACAGAGTAGAGGTGTAAGAGCAGGTGTAAGTGCAGATGTTATTTAATTATTTATTTATTTTTGGGGTTAATAAAGTGTTCACAGAACCAGTAGCAGCAGTAGTGGACCGAGAAGTGTAGCAGTAATGTAGGAGTGCAGATATAACATAATAATACAATACAGAATCTTGTGGGGGGGGGACAACAAAAAACATTATGGCACTGCAGACTGAGAGAGCCGTATCAGCAGTGTCTGAGGAGAGAAGAGTTGATTTCTCTGAAGGCGGAGGAAGAAAGCTTTTTCTGAAGTGGCTTGTATTTGACATCAGTAGTCTATATCTTTTGCCAGATGGGAATGGCTGAAACATGACATAGGCTGGATAGGATGGGGTCAGAAAACTTTTTTCAAGTATTTTGTATTTTATGTACAGAAATTGCCCTGATCATGTCCAATTATTTTTGAGGTCTTGCACATAATGCCTTCCAGTTTCCTCTTGGTGTGGGAGTCAAATACACCTTTGGGACATCAAACCAGGCCCGACTCCCTAAGAGCAGTCTTAAAAAAAAAAAAGAGGCTCTGCACTGAGAGACACCCAGGATTAACAGTTGCATAGCGAGCAAAAACACACCAAGCTGTTCAGCAGGTTCAACTGAGGTATATAAAGCCTAACATTGCTTATTGTATGGCAGAGAGTATTAATGGGTGTTAGATATAATTGAATGATGCTGTTGAGAGTTTGCTTTGCTCTTGCTTAGCCAGAACTGTGGATTACTTTGCATGTAGAGAATGGCTGGTTACACCAAATTAAAGCTGTGCAGTTGAAAGGGGAGTTGATCAAGGACTATGGTTAATCAAGCACCAACCCCTTTCTGCTGATAAATATGTCCTTTTCCTTAACCAACATTTGCAGGTGGTGTGACAAGATTTCCTGGATGGATAGAAATGCTGCTCACAGGTTAAGGTAAAAGCAAAAAAACCCTACATCCGCCTGAAATCAGTGAAAATAAAAACAATAATGGGAAACTGATATAAATCTCAGATCTGTTTTTCATGCATTTGTTTATATATGGCCATATTTGTTCACATATTTGGCACATATTCTTGTCTAATGGGCTTGTCAGTATCACAAAGTCAATATAACCAAATGGCTTGTAAGAGCTCTTGCTCCCCTAGCAACTATGGAAATTCCATGCTCTATGATGATCAGCTTAATTTACAGGCCTTTCTAAGTAAAATATGTAGTGTGTGACTGTCTCTAGTGGGACATGAAGATAGCCCTTTCTCTTTAGTATTACAGAAACATACAGTATTTATTTTATTTTATTTCTTAGTTGTTGTTTTTTTTTTTTTTTTTTTGCTTGTTTCTCTCTATTTTTCCCCTGAATCTTTTTCCTGCACTGCTGATGTTCAGTTGCCATTGCAGGTCATGTAGGACATTTGCTGTGTATGTATAATGGAAGATCAGCCTGCTTTCTTCCAGCAGTAAATTGATCTTCATTGACTTTCATCCATGGTGTTTGTTATTCAGGGTAATCATGCCTGAGAGAGAACTGGTGAGACAGCAATCTGTAGCACAATTCCATTTAAGCATGCTGTGGATCTTTCTCTGATTAGTTTGTTGTTCAGAAGTGGACACCTTTAAAATGTACGTGACAAGTCAAATGACAAGTCTGACTGCTGACAATTTATATCTTGGCTTTATGCTCATGTTGCACTTCAGGAAGAGCCACAGAAAGAAAAGTGCATGAACTTATATTGCAATCACTGTTACTTAGCCATTGGCCCTGCTCATTTAAATAGTCTGACTATATTTGAATATATTTGAATAATTCTTTCCATGTACGCATCTGATTTACAATTGTAAGGAGGGTGTGTGAAAGATTAATGAACAAAGCTGTGGATAAAATTGGATGTTTCAGGTTAATTATGATCTGTCAGTCACACTACTGTGGATTAGTAATGACTATAAGGCACCCTTGATAGATTTTTAGACTTCTAGCAAACAGAGTTATAAAAAGACTAAAAGGTTTGTACATTATTTTTTTCAGGAAAATGGTAATTTTCTTAACTTTTCATATAGCAGTATTTATGTAATAAAACTTTATTTTGAAGAATGTACAAAAAGTGGAATGAAGCATGAACAAAAAGGAAATGAAAACTACACATAATGAACTTTGTGCACATTTGTGCACTCTTGAACAGTGGGAAGATTGCCACCATCACCTGCTGCATGTGTTCACCACCCACAAATCCACAGGGTAGACTTTATGAGTTCATGCTACAATAATCATAACATGTCTCAAGCTGTCATAAGTGGCACAAAGATCATTTAGTGGAGCATATGGGAACTATTAAGTTTTTATCTGTGACTCCAATGCACACTTTATAGACAATTAAATGTAAATTATGTATAAACAAGAGCATGCAAACTGTCATCATGTCATCATCTTGCTATTTAATGCACAAAACTTTTAATAGCATTATGTTAAAAAAGAAAGATGAATGACAATAATTAGATCAGCTGCATGACTAAATAGTGATCTTTATATATTCAAAAATAATTTAAACTTAATTCAGTTTAGTGTTTCTGTTTCTTTTTATTATAGGCAGCAAAATCTGGATCCAGACACAAAGAGGCACCTAATGAGCGATAGAAATACTCCCTGAGGGTTAAGAAAAAACTTTGAGAAGAGTCAAAACTCAAAGGGGAACCAGTCCTACTCTGGACGGCACCAGGTTGTAGAACTATAATGAAAGTGAAAAATGAAACTCAGAGTAGGATTAGAACATATTCTTTTGGATCAGTACCAGTGACCAAGGATCTTTCAAAGATGTATTTGATTGCTGGGCCTTAGCCATGTAAGGAATAAAATACAGCAGGTATGCTGTTATAGGAAGATAGAAAACAGAGGACCATTACCACTGCAAAATGGATTATTTTCCTATAACAGAACATCCTAAAGCTTTTTATTTCTCTTATACCACAGCAATTTGACTAATATATATATATATATATATATATATATATATATATATATATATATATATATATATATATATATATATATATATATATATATATATATATATATATATACAGGTGCATCTCAATAAATTAGAATGTAGTGGAAAAGTTCATTTATTTCAGTAATTCAACTCAAATTGTGAAACTCGTGTATTAAATAAATTCAATGCACACAGACTGAAGTAGTTTAAGTCTTTGGTTCTTTTAATTGTGATGATTTTGGCTCACATTTAACAAAAACCCACCAATTCACTATCTCAACAAATTAGAATACTTCATAAGACCAATAAAAAAACATTTTTAGTGAATTGTTGGCCTTCTGGAAAGTATGTTCATTTACTGTACATGTACTCAATACTTGGTAGGGGCTCATTTTGCTTTAATTACTGCCTCAATTCGGCGTGGCATGGAGGTGATCAGTTTGTGGCACTGCTGAGGTGGTATGGAAGACCAGGTTTCTTTGACAGTGGCCTTCAGCTCATCTGCATTTTTTGGTCTCTTGTTTCTCATTTTCCTCTTGACAATACCCCATAGATTCTCTATGGGGTTCAGGTGTGGTGAGTTTGCTGGCCAGTCAAGCACACCAACACCATGGTCATTTAACCAACTTTTGGTGCTTTTGGCAGAGTGGGCAGGTGCCAAATCCTGCTGGAAAATGAAATCAGCATCTTCAAAAAGCTGGTCAGCAGAAGGAAGCATGAAGTGCTCCAAAATTTCTTGGTAAACGGGTGCAGTGACTTTGGTTTTCAAAAAACACAATGGACCAACACCAGCAGATGACATTGCACCCCAAATCATCACAGACTGTGGAAACTTAACACTGGACTTCAAGCAACTTGGGCTATGAGCTTCTCCACCCTTCCTCCAGACTCTAGGACCTTGGTTTCCAAATGAAATACAAAACTTGCGCTCATCTGAAAAGAGGACTTTGGACCACTGGTCAACAGTCCAGTTCTTCTTCTCCTTAGCCCAGGTAAGACGCCTCTGACGTTGTCTGTGGTTCAGGAGTGGCTTAACAAGAGGAATACGACAACTGTAGCCAAATTCCTTGACACGTCTGTGTGTGGTGGCTCTTGATGCCTTGACCCCAGCCTCAGTCCATTCCTTGTGAAGTTCACTCAAATTCTTGAATCGATTTTGCTTGACAATCCTCATAAGGCTGCGGTTCTCTCGGTTGGTTGTGCATCTTTTTCTTCCACACTTTTTCCTTCCACTCAACTTTCTGTTAACATGCTTGGATACAGCACTCTGTGAACAGCCAGCTTCTTTGGCAATGAATGTTTGTGGCTTACCTAGTGAACCAAACTGAGAGACCATTTTGAAGGCTCAGGAAACCTTTGCAGGTGTTTTGAGTTGATTAGCTGATTGGCATGTCACCATATTCTAATTTGTTGAGATAGTGAATTGGTGGGTTTTTGTTAAATGTGAGCCAAAGTCATCACAATTAAAAGAACCAAAGACTTAAACTACTTCAGTCTGTGTGCAGTGAATTTATTTAATACACGAGTTTCACAATTTGAGTTGAATTACTGAAATAAATGAACTTTTCCACGACATTCTAATTTATTGAGATGCACCTGTATATATATATATATATATATATATATATATATATTATGAACTATATGGGTTTTTTAAAACAATTTATAGTTACAATTATTCTTATGGAATGTCCACAAGACAAGTTCCTCACTTATTGTTATGACACAGACTCAGAGCTGGATGCAAGTGCAGGTAGGAGACAGTTTATTTAAACATGCAGACAAATTGTTTGGCAAAATCAGAGTAGTAAACAGTCCAAGGTCAGGCTAAATAGGAGGAAAAACAGTAATCAGCAACGAGAAACAGGCAAAGATAAACAACAACAAAAAATAACCCAGGAAGTATAAACAATGGCAAAGGCTAGGTAATGACAGAATGCAATGGAAACTGAGCAATTACTTCGCAGGGAAGCAAAGACTGACTGAGGTTTATATAGTGCACAGTGATGGGTGTGTGATTGAGAACAGGTGTGTGTCTTTAAAAGTCCAGTGACTGTGAGTGTGTGTGTGTATTGTGGGAAGAGGAGCCCAGGACGGCCATGTTTGTAGGCTGCTGAGTCTGCTGGGAAATGGAGTCTGAGCTGAACCTAACAGAGCCCCCCTAAAGCGCTCACTCTGGGAGCATTTACTCTTCTGGTCCTTCCCCTAGGACGAGGTCCTGGACACTCTGGGTGATTAATATGGAAGTCTCTGCAGAGGTTGGGATCCAGAATGTCATGTGCCAGCACCCAGCTTTGTTCTTCAGGCCCATATCCCTCCCACTCAATGAGGTACTATAGCCTTCCTTGGCAATGGCGGGAGTTCAGGATGTTCTTGAAGATGTAGGCGGGTTGACCTTCAGTCCCGGGGGGTTGGGGTTGTAGCTGGTTGGTCTGTGGCGAGGGGGCCTGTCACAACTGCACAACTGGCTTGAGAAGGGAGACATGGAATGTGGGGGCTATGTGCCAATGGAAGGTCCAATTTGTAAGTGACTTCGTTGACTTGTTTCAGTATTGTGAAAGGACTGGTGTATCGGGGACTTAGCTTTTTGCAGGTGTGGGTAGGTTGTAGGTCTCTGGTGGAGAGCCACACCCTGTCTCCTAGTTGATAGTGGGTTGTGGGTAGCTTATTCCTTGGAGGTTTGAGCCGCTTGCTGCAGTCTTTGGTGGATATTCGCACACACCTGTTTGCTACACTGGAACCACTCATCTACTGCAGGTGAGTCTGTGAGAGTGGAAACAGGGGTGGCTGGTAGCCCAGTGTGCACTGAAATTGTGTTAGCTGTGTGGCTGAGTGGTGAAGGGAGTTTTGGGCATACTCCACCCAGGGCAGGAACTGTGACCAGTCTGCTGGGTTCTTGCCACAATATGAGCGGAGCATGCAGCCTATCTACCCGTTGGCCCATTCGACCTGGCTGTTGGATTCTGGGTGATACCCTGAGGTGAGGCAGACTGTTACTCCCAGTTTTTCCATGAAGCCAGCCCACACTCTGGAGGTAAACTGGGGCCCCTGGTCACTTACATATGATGTCCTCTGGAATGCCAAAATAACGAAATACATGAGTGAACAACAGTTCTGCAGTGACAAAGGCTGAGGGTAGGCTGGGAAGAGGAATAAGGCGTAGCGACTTGGAGAATCAGTCTCTAATTACCAAGATGGTGGTGCTACCTGATGAGTTAGGTAGGTCTGTGATGAAACCAAGTGCTATGTGTGACCAGGGGCACTGTGGTGTGGGCAACGGCATGAGTTTACCTGTAGGCAGGGTTCTGGGAACTTTGGTCTGTGCACAGGTGGTGCATGAGTTCACAGAGTGATGGATTTCACGGAACATACGTGGCCATCAGTACTTGGCCCTCAGTAGGTGGTAGGTGCATTGAATCCCTGGGTGACCCATGTTGGTGGAGGTGTGAACCCATCGTGAGCTTGGGACAAAGATTTTGTTGAGAGGGCAGTCAATAGGTATCTGGCTACGAGGAACCTGGGCCAGAATTTGGTCCAACTGCCACTGGATGGCTCCCACAATGCACGAAGTGGGCAGGATCGGCTCCAGCTGACTGAGTTGGGGATCGGCAGAGTGCATGCGGGACAGTGCATCAGCCTTGACATTCTTTGAACCTGGTATGTAGGATAGGGTAAAGTGGAATCGTGCAAAGAACAGAGTCCAGTGGGCTTGTCTGGGGTTGAGGCGCTTGGCTGTGCGTAAGTATTCGAGCTTCTTGTGGTCGATGAATATACAGAATGGATGCTCCACCAGGCCGTGGTGAAGGCTGCTTTCAGCTTGGACATGGCTCGTTCTGCTTCTGGGTTCTACTTTAAACTTCGGTGCCCTCCTCATAGGAGAGATGTGAGGGGGAGAGCTATGGAGCTAAAGCCTCGAATGAAGTGCCGATAGAAATTGGCGAAACCAAGGAAGCGTTGTAACTCCTTAACTGAGGTGGGAGTGGGCCATTGTGCCACTGCTGCTACCTTGGTCTCGTCCATGGACACCCCTTCAGGGCTGATAATGTATCCCAAGAACGAAATGGTGCATTGGTGGAACCCACTCTTCTCCCCTTTTATGTAGAGCTGGAGCCCAGGATGGCCATGATTGTAGGCCACTGAGTCTGCTGGGAAATGGAGTCTGAGCTGCCGTGTAACCTAATACTTATGTTATAGTATTTATAAACTGTCATTCCCTCACCAGCATCTCTTTTCTCTCACTCTCTCTTAAAGTTAATAAAACCAAAAAAACAAAATGCAGCTTGTCATGTTGCAGAGAAACCAGTGGCATTTAAATGCCACATGGCTTTAAAAAATATCTACAAAACCAATAAAATAAAATCCAGGAGTTCAATAAATGTAATTAAATTAATTAATTAATTCATTCATTTAATTTATTATGAATATTATTTGCAATAAACAATTGTTCCCCTAAGCAATGTATCTGTTTACACTAAGCTTTGGTTGCTAAGCAAAATAACAGACAAAGATTAAGGTATTTTGTGGTCAGAACACTTTTATTGGTTTAAAACCTGGTGCAGTAATACAGAATTCATTTATTGTGATGTGGCCTCAGGTGTGCATATGTCAAGGATTTTACAGCAGCTTTGAACACGGCTCAGCCACTCAGATATTATATTAATAATATTTTTTAACTTCATGAATTTATTTACTTTACAAAACTATCCATTTTCTAAATACAGAATATTACATATGAGATTAATAGATATGAGTACATACCATGTAGTTTATTATAAACACCTGGTAACATCATCAAGCAGGAATTAGATGATGCAGACAAATATGATGCAGATGATGCAGACAAATAAAACAGAATATGTTACCACCACCTGAGCCAGTGATAATCCCTGTGGGACTCCACACCTGTAATAAATAAAAACTAAATGCTGCAGTCTTCACTTAATTACAGGTAAGAATGCATGCTGGTTAACAATTATCAGCATCAGATGTGAGAGAGGGAATATCTTTATGTGAGAATCTTTTCAATTAGATTCAATTTCTACTTGTGTATAATAGAATAGAATAGAATACAGTGACCTTATTGTTTAACCTTTTGTTCTTTTGTTCAAAAAATTCACAAACATACTCTGCTCTCATGGATATCAAACAATTGCAAACACAACACAGGTTTATAAAAAAAAAAATATATGTGTGTATATATATATATATATATATATATATATATATATATATATATATATATATATATATATATATATATATATATATCTTTGTTATATATTCTTGTGCAACAATTATTGGCACCCTTTTAGTCAATACTTTGTGCTACCTCCCTTTGCCAAGATAACAGCTCTGACTCTTCTCCTATAATGCCTGATGAGGTTGGAGAATACATGACAAGGGATCTGAGACCATTCCTCCATACAGAATCTCTCCAGATCCTTCAAATTTCAAGGTCCCCAGGGCTCTCGGTGGGTGGACTCTCCTCTTCAGTTCAGCCTACAGGTTTTCTATGGGTTTCAAGTCAGGGGACTGGGATGGCCATGGCAGGACCTTGATTTTGTGGTCAATAAACCATTTTTATGTTGATTTTGATGTATGTTTTGGATCATTGTACTGCTGGAAAATCCAACCATGGCCCATTTTAAGCTTTCTGTCAGAGGCAGTCAGGTTTTCATGTAATATATGTTGATATGATGCCATGTATCCTACTGTCCTAAACTGTCCAGGTCCTCTGGCAGAAAAACAGCCCCAAAACATTAAAGAGCCACCACCATATTTAACTGTGGGCATGAGCTACTGTTCCATATGGCTACCTCTCTGTGTGTGCCAAAACTACCTCTGGTGTTTATTGCCAAAAAGCTATATTTTGGTTTCATCTGACCATAGAACCCGATCCCATTTGAAGTTGCAGTAGTGTCTGGCAAACTGAAGATGCTTGAGATTGTTTCTGGATGAGAGTAGAAGCTTTTTTCTTGAAACCCTGCCAAACAACTTGTGGTGATGTAGGTGACTTTGGATCGAAGTTTTGGAGACTTTCTGACCCCAAGACACAACTAACTTCTGCAATTCTCCAGTTGTGTTCTTTGGAGATTTTTTGGCCACTTGAACCATCTTCTTCACAGTGCGTTAAGACAATATAGACACACGTCCAATTCCAGGTTTATTCATAACATTTCCAGTTGACTGGAACTTCTTAATTATTGCCCTGATTGTGGAAATGGGTATTTTCAATGCTTGTGCTATTTTCCTACAGCCACTTCCCATTTTGTGAAGCTCAACAACCTTTTGCCACACATCACAGCTATATTCCTTGGTCTTACCCATTGTTATGAAAGATCTTTTTTTTTTATAAACCTGTGTTGTGTTTGCAATTGTTTGATATCCATGAGAGTATTTTTGTGATTTTTTAAAAACAAAATATCAAATGGTTAAACTGTAAAGACATTTTTTCACAGCCGTCTTTGCTCACATTTACCAAGGGTGCCAATATTAGTGGAGGGCACTGTATGTATTTCAAATGACCCAAATGTATTTAACTGTTAATTAAAAACAGTTTATAATTTATTGAATGTATTCAGCTTAATAATAAAAGCAGCCCTACTGTGAAGATGGAAAGCTCACGTTTCAGTATATTTTCCATGGTGAAACAGAATTATAATTGGGTAGAATAAAAAGGGCTCACAAAATAAAACAATGTGCACATAACTGTCCTATGAAGGGTAAATCTATTTATCAACAAAACCATAAGAGCTCCTAGAGACTACTAATACAGCATTAATCCAGGCTGCCCATGTAAGACAATCATATCTTACATTCATGCAAGTGAAAATACAGTACTGTGCAAAACTCTTAGGTACCCTATTTTGGTTTAGTATAAACT
Organism: Cranoglanis bouderius; assembly: GCA_023630585.1. NCBI lineage: Eukaryota > Metazoa > Chordata > Actinopteri > Siluriformes > Cranoglanididae > Cranoglanis > Cranoglanis bouderius. The sequence continues at coordinate 18,135,924 of CM042537.1, forward strand.
TTGTTATAGATTTTTATTTTATGACTTCTACATTATCGAGCCAATACAAAAACATTTTAGATTTCCAAAATTATTTTAGCACAAAATTAAATGTTGCAGGAAAAAAAACCCAAACCATTATGAAGGCTGCTGGGTTTTGCTGCAAAATAAGAAACGAGTGCGACAGTCAAAGTCTCCAGAAAAACTGTGGCTGGTTCTGCAAGATCTTTCGTAAAACTTACCAGCTAATTTCCTTATAAAACTGCACAAATTTGACCTGACTACTTACTTATTATATTGACTTTCTTTCATTTATTAATGTTTACTGCACTTTCTAGTATTTTTTTTTCTAATGTAGAAACATTTACTTTCAATATTTTTGAAAGAATCTTTGCTCTACAGCATTTCTTTGCATAGCAATACTTTTGCACAGTACTGTATATAGAATAAAGGGAAAGGTTATCTAATGTTTATCATTATGAGATTATTGTCACAAATATAAGATCATCAAGTCTATTTATAGACATGTTTACTCATTTCAAGCTTTTTATTTTACTTCTTTCTAGAAATATATGCTTGCAATAAACAAAATTATCTGCCAATAGAATAAAACAATTTCGTGCTTGAAATGAGTAAGCATTTTTAGAAAGATGATTAATAATCTTATATTTGTTTAAAAATCAATGCAATAAACAAAAATATGTTAAATATGCCTTTATTCAAAATATTGTACTTGCTAAGACATCATTTTTTGCAGTGTATGCAAGTGTTTAAAATGCTTGTGAACCAGGTGAAACAAAAAGTAATTTACGATGATAGCCAAGATTCCCAAAAGCATCACAGCACAAACATTACTCTTACATCGCAGAGTGAGCATCACATTAAATACTTTTATCCACCAGTCAAGATGATCATAAATTTACAGTGCTTTTGGGAACCTGGGCTGACACCAAGAAAACGGAAAACAATAAATGACATGAGGATTTTGCTTGGTGTGCAAAACATGAATGGACAGATTTCCATTCATTTTTAGATAATTGTTTAGAAACTTGTTCTTGTTTATACTTAAATACATTCCTTTTGCTTTGAGAATGTATCTAACTGTCATGGGTTTCCCTTCACGCAGTGCTGTGCAAATATTCAGCACGCATGAACTGTGCTAAGCGCGAGCAGTGCGCGCTTCAGTGACATTGACTTTGTTTACGCTGGCACGTGTGTTTTGTTTTGGTTTCTGTCCTGTCCCCGCCCATGTCATGTCATTGGTTCATTCCTAATGTGTCTCAGCTGTTGTGCGTGTAACCACTGATTACTTGTGTGTCTTTGAGGGTGAGTATGAGGGTGTCATGAGGGTGATTTATGGAAAGGGTGGCCTTAAGTTTGATTTAGAGAATTTTTTGAGGAGGGCCGGCCTAACGGACGAACACCCTATTATGAACAGGCCGGCAGGGCGGCCTCCACAGCCCAGCTCCAGTCCAAGGCCGACAGGGCGGCTTCCACAGCTCCCAAGCTCCAGCCTGAGTCCAACAAAGTGGTCTCCTTGGCAGAGCTCCAGCCGGAGGTCAACGTGGTGACCTACTCTCCAGAGCTCCAGCCTGAGACCAACGAAGTGGTCTCCTCGGCAGACCTCCAACCGGAGGTCCACGTGGCGACCTCCTCTCCAGTCATGTTCCAGACAGATGTCAACGTGGCGACCTCCCCTCAAGCCATGTTCCTGACAGAGACCCACAAGGTGGTCTCTTCTCCGGAGCTCCAGCCTGAGACCCACGAGGTGGTCTCACCTGCGGAGCTCCAGCCGGAGGTCAATGTGGCGAACTCATCCATGGAGCTCCAGCCTGAGACCCACGAGGTGGTCTCATCTGTGGAGCTCCAGCCGGAGGTCAGCGTGGCAACCTCCTCTCCAGTCATATTCCATACGGAGGTCAATGTGGCGACCTCCCCTCAAGCCATGTTCCAGACGGAGGTCAACATGGCTACCACACCTACTGAGCCCAAGCCAAGTTCCAGTCGGAGGCCTGCGAGACGGCCCCCCAAGCCCAGTACCAGTCAAAGGCCTGTAAGACGGTCTCCCAAGCCAAGTTCCCGCCTGAGGCCGACGAGACGGCCCACCATGCTCTGCTCATGCATGAGGCCGGCAGGACGGCCTCCCAAGTTCAGATCACGCCTGAGGCTGATGAGATGGCCCACCATGCTCTGCTCACGCATGAGGCCGGCAAGACGGCCTCCCAAGTTCAGCTCATGCCTGAGGCCGACGATGCAGCCTTCCAAGCGTCATTCCCGCCTCACAACCAGGGACAATGCCTGTCTTGGGACCTGGGGAGCAGAGTGGACAATTTTGCCCAGCGGTCCAGGACTGCCAGCCCTTGGGAGGGGGCTCTGTCATGGGTTTCCCTTCGCGCCGTGCTGCGCAATTATTCAGCATGCATGAACTGTCGTAAGCACGAGCAGCGAGTGCTTCAGTGACATTGACTTTGTTTACACTGGCACGTGTGTTTTGTTTTGGTTTCTGTCCTGTCTCCACCCATGTCATGTCATTGGTTAATTCCTAATGTGTCTCAGCTGTTGTGTGTGTAACCATTGATTACTGTGTGTATTTAAACCCTTTGTGTGTCTTTGTTCGGGGCGAAGTATAGTTAGTTCTGTGCTTTCCGCCAGACTCATACCAAGTCTTGATCTTGTTCTCATTTCCTATTTTTTAAAATCTTGTTCCGCATTCCATAGTTTTGATCCTGTTCTCGTCCTCGTGTTCTATTGATTCCTGTCTTGCCTAGTTTATGCCTGTTTGTAGATCACCTGATCCATGCCTGTTTATGACCACGCTATTGCCTCACGTTTTGGTTTTGTCTGCCCGTCTCTTTAAATAAAGCTCTTATCCGCACTTACATCCGTCTCAACTCACATTACATGACACTAACTAGTTAACCTGTCTCTTATCTTACCCAAGCTATGGACTGACCATGATTCTTCATAATTTATAAGGATCCTTCAAAGTATGTAATCCAAAGACATACATGATGACATTATATGTGGTATTTCAAGACTATTTTCCCAATGAGTAGCTTCAGCCTGAAGCCTGTAGGCCTGAATATAATGGAATAGTATGTTTGGAAAGCTCTTAGATCCAACAGCTTTCTATTGAGAAGGGCATGCCCATGCATACGCAGTAGTGTTTTTGTGCCAACATAGTAATGAAATTGCCCCTAATAATTTACTGGATGTACAGTCAACACATTGAGCATGCAATGTTACACATTGTCAATAGAGTTAGCAGATTTTCCATTTAAAAATGCACATACAGTACATGCTAGCTGGCTAAATGTATATCCTTAGTCTGGGGTAGCTAGCTAAGATTTTTCTCATTCTTATCCATTGAGCACAAAAACAAAAAAGGCCTGGAAATCTGTCTAACGCAGATTGATATTGATATGTTTAGTTTACCTAGATTTTTTTCATCCAAGAATTGAAACCATGCAACATTACAGCCTGTACAGCACAGTGCATGTCAGATAAAACAGTAAATGAAATAATGTGTTATGTAATATTGATCTAAAATCACTGGGGAGTTTGGAGGTAAGGTGTAAATAATAAGCCAGTGGGCTACATGGAAGAAAAGAAAATATAGTTATTAAGCAAAAACAAAGATTTCAAATAATTTTTCTGTTCAGAACACTTAAGAATGTGTACTTTTTCAGTTGTGGTTTTGTTTCTAGTAAAATAATTTTTAAAATATTGTTTCCAGTTTCATTTTTGTTTCTTGAACAAGTTCAATCCACTATTCAAATATAAAGAAGAGAATATATCTATAGCAAAGTTTTGAGGTCAAGTTTAATATTTTTCGTGATTTTGTAATTTTTGGTCTCCATTCTGGAATTGTGGCTTACTAGAAACTTATTTTACCCAGCCCCAGTGCTCACCTTGCAGCAGACCAATGAGCAGTGCTCATCAGTTGTGTACAGTAAGGTTAATACATATAATGAACCAGAATAGTGGTGAAAAGGTCAGCCTGCATTTGGCAGCCTGCATTTGGGAGCCACCCCTGTAAAGCCGGCAGCTGCAGACAGAGACATTACTCTTCTCTGGGGCAAGAGTGATCGAGAGAAAGGACTCTCTGAGTGTAGCAGAGGAAAGAGGGGAATTCAGGAGAAATGAGCCTCCGGCTCAAAATTCATCTTACACACTTCACTGGACATGGACTGCTACATTGTGAGGTCCATTTGCTTTCATTGATTGGTATGTTGAGGGAGAATATACAGCAGTAAACTTGCTACCGTAAAGATTGATGCATGTGTGGTAATTATTTTATATTTGACAGATACTTGCTTTGGGAAATGTTTATATCCATATAGCTATACTTTATGAATGAGTCTAATGCTTCAGTGTCTATTTCAGAGACATACACAATATTCTATGAACTGGGTTAGTTAGAAACCACAGAAATACTTCTATAAAACACTTAGATAGCTAGATAGACATACAGACAGACAGACAGATAGACAGATAGATAGATAGATAGATAGACTTTATTTATCCTTCGGTAAAGGGTGAGGGTGGGGACTGTGGGTATTTGACTAGTTTATCAGCACGTTCTCCAAAAAGTCAATGGTCCCTCTGCACATGGGGGATGAATTGTACAGTCTTATTGCAGTAGGCACAAATGTCCTCCTGCAGCGCTCCTTGTTGCATTGAGGTGGAATCAGCCTACAGCTGAAGGTGCTCCTCATTCCAGCAAGCATGTCATGTAGGGGTTGAGAAGTGTTGTCTATGATAGTCCGTAGTTTGGATATTATTCTCCTCTAAACAACCACCTCTAGGGGGTCCAAGGCCACACCTACAATACAGAGCCTGCCTTCTTGGTGAGCTTATTCAGCTGTTTGGCCTCTTTAGGCCTCTTCTTTATAGAAGATGAATCGATCCAAATGTAAGCACGCATAAAACTTGTGCATAAAAGTGTATTAAATTGTGGGAGAAAACAAAAGTATTACAAACGTTGAATCCACGTTTAAGATTTAAATGTGCACGTGCCTTTATTTGCATTATGACTATCTTTCTGCAGATGTCTGCAAATGTAAGCATAAATCACATAGTTATAGAGTCAGGGAAATTTTCAGGTGGCAGTACTCCTACAGTGCATTCCAGCTTAAGGTCTTTTTAATCCTGCTTGAGAATACTCTGATTAATGTGTTCACCCCTTAATGTATTTTCCCACATTATCTTTATATCTGACATAACATCTGAAAGTAATCTTCACTATTCTTTGTTTCCAAGTCTTCCTGTTTGGCTCCCAGTTTTACTCTGGCAGGAACCCCACCCTGCCCACATGTGTTGTTTTATTGTTTTCAACTGTGTGTAACTGGTTTCAGCACTCACTCTCTCTCTCTCTCTCTCTCTCTCTCTCTCTCTCTCTCTCTCTCTCTCTCTCTCTCTCTCTCTCTGGGTTTTCCCTAGTCTCTTAGCAGATACACCTAAATCAACTAGTAGTGGAGGGCAGTTATAATGGAAGCCTAATGGCAGATATTAAATTAATATGCAACTACACTGATAAAAAAGGGACTATATTTTGGGTCGGATTTAAGAGGACATATGTATAGTTTATGTAACATTATTAGGTTTGTAATGTAATATAATTTCACTGCTTATACTAAATTTAATTAAATTAAATTTCTAATTTGAAGTACAGTACTGTGCAAAAGTTTTAGGCACCCTATTTTCTTAGTACAAACTTTGTTATAGATTTTTTATTTTATGACTTCTACATTATCAAGTCAGTACAAAAAAAAACATTTTAGATTCCCAAACATTAAATGGTAAAATGGTAAATGGTCTGCACTCATATAGCGCCTTTTTACACTGTGTCTCATTCACCCATTCACACACACACGCACACACACACACACACCAATGACAGCAGAGCTGCCATGCAAGGCACTAGCCTGCCATCGGGGGCAACTTGGGGTTCAGTGTCTTGCCCAAGGACACTTCGGCATATGGCATGTGGGCCGGGAACGGCCACGGCCGCCGATTAGTTTTCTATCACAAAATCAAATGTTACAGAAAAATGTTTGTATGTCATTAAAGAAAGAAGCATATTACACAAGAGACCACTTTTCAGACAAAAAAACACAATGAAAGCTGCTGGATTTTGCTGCAAAAATAAGAAGCAAGTGCGACAGTCAAAGTCTCCAGAAGAACTGTGGCTGGTTCTGCAAGATGCTCAATAAAACTTACCAGTTAATTTCCTTATAAAACTGCACACACTGACTTAACAAAGCTGTTCTTATGGAATTTTATTTAATTTTCAGACACAAGAGCAATACACTATTGCGATTCCGAAACATTTGAATGGTCTGCAAAGATTTAATTTTATGATCCTGAATATAATGACAAGCTACAACAGATTTTAGATGTCTTGGAGCACTGCAACACTTTAGTAGAATAAAATAATATTTTTCATGTGCCTGCTGTATTTAATGTAGGCATACTGTAGGTATCAAGCTAGATAGCTAACTAATATTACAGAAACAGCAGCTACAAGCTAGGTCAAAAATACTGTAATGCGCTTATAGCAACCTAAAGATTATTTAGACGATTAACAAACATGAGTTCGTTTGGTGCAGTCATAAGATAATGAAAACAATGAGACTCTATAAATAGCACTTTTTAAGAAGATGTGAACAGCAAACACATAATTAGTAGTGTGAAGTTTCTTGACTTGCCTTAACATCCATATAGAAATCAATTGACCATAACTGCAAAATGTCTGGTGTTGGCTAGATGCAGTGGTGATATAAACAGTGAGACAGATGGTAAGGAGTGTAGGCAGAATGTAAAGAAAGCAGGACAAATGTACTTTGTTAGTCTGAAAATATTTCAGACTAGATGAAGCCAATTCTACAGTCAAATGCACAAGACTATTATGGGAAAATTCTCTCTCTCTCTTTTGGCTTTAATATAACATTAACACTTTGATATCACCTTGCATGAAGTGGAGATGCATGCACAAGTCTGTTTTTTTTTTTTTTTTAAATACCACTTCCACCTGCCACCATAGAAATTCCTCCTGCATTTATTTTTGTTGTTCTTTAAAGCTAAATAATTTTTTTTATTTAAATCCTTGCACTGCTGCATAGTGAATTCTGTTGTGATTAAAGAGCACTTTTAGAGCTGTGGGGTGCACATCACTATCCAATGAAACAGCCTAAAAAAAGAAAAAAAATATATCAACTTCTTGCTTGAATTAAATTAGTAAAATTAGTTGCTTTGCATGTTGTACATGACTGATGATTTCCATTCAAATAATTATATTGATACAGTTTGGAAAAACACAAGCACTAACCATTTTACTGCTAATGCAGACTGCAATGCAGACATACAGTACATTCACCAAGCACTTTATAAGGAACGCTATACCAATACTGGGTAGGGCCTCTCTTTGCTCTCAGAACAGCCTCAATTCTTCATGGCATGGATTCCACAAGATGTTTGAAGCATTCCTTTGAGATTCTGGTCCATGTTGACATGATTGCATCATGCAATTCGTCCAGATTTTTCAGGCACACTTTTTATGTTGCGAATCTCCTGTTCTACCACATCCCAAAGGTGTTCTACTGGATTCAGATTCAGTGACTGGGAAGGCCACCGAAGAACACTGAACTCATTGTCATGTTCATGAAACCAGTTTGAGATGACTTTTGCTTTGTGACATAGTGCATTATCATGCTGGAAGTAACCATTAGAAGATGTGTAATTTGTGGCCATGAAGGGATGCACATGGTCAGCAACAATACCTATATAGGCTGAGGCATTCAAGCAATGATTGATTGGCATTAACAGGCCCAAAGTGTGCCAAGAAAACATTCCCCACACTATTACACCACCTGCACCATCCTGGACTGTTGACACAAGGCAGGTTGGGTCCATGCTGTTGGCACCAAATTCTGACCCTACCATCTGTGTGCCTCAGCAGAAATCGGGAGTCATCAGACCAGGCTATGTTTTTCCATTCTTCAGCTGTCAAGTTTTGGTGAGCCTGTGCCTCTGCAGCCTCAGCTTTCTGAGGCACCAACAATCATGCCATGGTCAAAATCACTGAGATCACATTTTTTCCCCCTCCATTCTGATGGTTGATGTGAACATTGCCCCAAAGCTACTGGCCTGTATCTGCATGATTTTATGCATTGCACTGCAGCCACATGATTGACTGATTAAATAATTGCATGGATGAGTATGTGTGCAGGTGTTCCTAATAAAGTGTTCAGTGAGTAATTAAGAGCAATTCAGTTTACTTTTTCTACATAAAAATGAATCCTCAATTGTTGGAGCATTGTATGTCTTAAGTGCTTGAATAGTTTGTCAAACTTTTTGTCACACTGATAACTCAGTGCTTAAGACATTGGGCTACTGATTGGAAGGTCATGAGTTCAAATCCCAGCACCACCAGGCTTCCACTGCTGGGCCCTTGAGCAAGGCCCTTAACGATCAACTGCTCAGTTGTATAAAAATGAGATAAATGTAAGTCGCTCTGGTTAAGGGTGTCTGCCAAATGCTGCAAATGTAAGAATTTTTCTATAGCCATGGCTTGTTTCAAATGCTGGCAAACCTCAAATTTTCTCTAAAACTGTTTAATACAGAGAGTTCATCTGGAGTTTAATACAACACAAAGGTTGCATGCTCTGGGCCAGAAAAATTGAGATGATATGGGGAGTAATTTTTTAGCCTAGTGCTCCTAGAGGAAATTTAATTCTGTAGTAAATGTGTGCCATAATGTTTCCAGTAATACATCCATTTCTTCTTTGCATGTAAAATAAAAGTCTCTAGAAGATATGTGCTTTGAGGAAGGCTAGATGGTCACCAATATATCACCATCTGCTAAGCTGAAATATGACCAAATCACTGGCCATTTATCTTATCAAACATGCCCTGGAAGTAGGACATCCAGATAAGTAGCAGTGTAAAAAAATAAATTAGTACAAGGAATTACCAGGATTTGGTAATGTCCATGTTTTAAAGGCTGTCAAATACTATTTTAAAGGCAGTCAAGTTTAACCTACAAGGCAGTCTATTGCTTTCCATAACCGAGTTTAACATTGATTCTCCTGCTATTTATGTGAATACATATTAAATAAAAGGCCTCAGAAAATTTAACTAGCAAACTAATCACACATTACTATAAACTAAGCCCACTTCACTTAAATTATTGTTCTGTCATAGTTTTTTTGTTTTTTTTGTAAATTCAGACTAATCTTTTTTTTCTTCTTTGACTGATCCGTTTTCCTCAGTGTGTCTTCTCAATTGCCTAATTATCTGACTGTTTGTGAATGAAAAATACTAGCCAGTTCAAAAATAACTGGAAACTGAACAGGCATAATTTGTCAAAATATAGATGGGGAAATGTAGAGTCGTAGGTGGCAGTAGTTATTTGTGTTTTCTTTTTTTATGTTTAATCAATGGATTGTTGGTATGCAGTGGTTATCATTTCATCATAAAGTCTCATTTGGCTCGGTCAGAGGTCTGACAAAAAAAAATCTCATCCTTGAAGCAGTTGTGATCTTTCAAAATTTAGTTCCTTCTCAATAATGTAATAATGAGTTTTTGCAAGTATTAACAATTGGAAATCTCTCACTATACACTATATGGCCGAAAGTTTGTGGACATCTGACCATCATACCAATATGTGCTTGTTGAACATCTCATTTCAGATTTAGCCTCCCTTTTCTGTTATAATAAATTCTTTCTTCTGGGAAGGCTTTCCACTAAATTGTGGAGCATGGCTGTGGGGATTCAGCCACAAGAGCAAAAAAGGGCATTGTCATGCTGGAACATGTTTGGGCCCCCTAGTTTCAGTGAAGGGAAAACTTGCTACAGTATACAAAGATATATAGACAACTGTGTGCTTCCACCTTTCTGGCAAGAGGTGGAGGAAGGCCCACACATGGATGGTCATGTGGTCATGGTCCACATACTTTTGGCCATATACAGTGCCCTCCACTAATATTGGCACCCTTGGTAAATATGAGCAAAGAAGGCTGTGAAAAATTGTCTTTATTGTTTAATCTTTCGATCTTTTGTTAAAAAAAAAAAAAAAAAAAAAAATCACAAAAATACTCTACTTGCATGGATAACAAACAATTGCAAACAAAACACAGGTGAGGTTGGATCTGAGACCATTCCTCCATACAGAATCTCTCCAGATCCTTCAAATTTATATACAGTATCTCACAAAAGTGAGTACACCCCTCACATTTTTGTAAATATTTTATTATATCTTTTCATGGGACAACACTTGAGAAATGACACTTTGCTACAATGTAAAGTAGTGAGTGTACAGCTTGTATAACAGTGTAAAATTGCTGTCCCCTCAAAATAACTCAACACACAGCCATTAATGTCTAAACCGCTGTCAACAAAACTGAGTACACCCCTAAGTGAAAATGTCCAAATTGGGCCCAATTAGTATTTTCCCTCCCCGGTGTCATGTGACTCATTAGTGTTACAAGGTCTCAGGTGTGAATGGGGAGCAGGTGTGTTAAGTTTGCTGTTATCGCTCTCACACTCTCTCATACTGGTCACTGGAAGTTCAACATGGCACCTCATGGCAAAGGACTCTCTGAGGATCTGAAAAAAAGAATTGTTGCTCTAGATAAAGATGGCCTAGGCTATAAGAAGATTGCCAAAACCCTGAAACTGAGCTGCAGCATGGTGGCCAAGACCATACAGTGGTTTAACAGGACAGGTTCCACTCAGAACAGGCCTAGCCATGGTCAACCAAAGAAGTTGAGTGCACGTGCTCAGCATCATATCCAGAGGTTGGCTTTGCAGAATAGACGTATGAGTGCTGCCAGCATTGCTGCAGAGGTTGAAGGGGTGGGGAGTCAGCCTGTCAGTGCTCAGACCATACACCGCACACTGCATCAAATTGGTCTGCATGGCTGTCGTCCCAGAAGGAAGCCTCTTCTAAAGATGATGCACAAGAAAGCTTGCAAACAGTTTGCTGAAGACAAGCAGACTAAGGACATGGATTACTGGAACCATGTCCTGTGGTCTGATGAGACCAAGATAAGCTTATTTGGTTCAGATGGTGTCAAGCGTGTGTGGCGGCAACCAGGTGAGGAATACAAAGACAAGTGTGTCTTGCCTACAGTCAAGCATGGTAGTGAGAGTGTCATGGTCTGGGGCTGCATGAGTGCTTCCGGCACTGGGGAGTGTACTGTGACATGTACTGTGACATACTGAAACAGAGCATGATCCCCTCCCTTCGGAAACTGGGCCGCAGGGCAGTATTCCAACATGATAATGACCCCAAACACACCTCCAAGATGAGTACTGCCTTGCTAAAGAAGCTGAGGGTAAAGGTGATGGACAGGCCAAGCATGTCTCCAGACCTAAACCCTATTGAGAATCTGTGGGCAATCCTCAAATGGAAGCGCAAGGTCTCTAACATCCACCAGCTCTGTGATGTCATCATGGAGGAGTGGAAGAGGACTCCAGTGGCAACCTGTGAAGCTCTGGTGAACTCCATGCCCAACAGGGTTAAGGCAGTGCTGGAAAATAGTGGTGGCCACACAAAATATTGACACTTTGGGCTTTTGACATTTTCACTTAGGGGTGTACTCACTTTTGCTGCCAGCGGTTTAAACATTAATGGCTGTGTGTTGAGTTATTTTGAGGGGACAGCAAATTTACACTGTTATACAAGCTGTACACTCACTATTTTACATTGTAGCAAAGTGTCATTTTGTCAGTGTTGTCCCATGAAAAGATATAATAAAATATTTACAAAAATGTGAGGGGTGTACTCACTTTTGTGAGATACTGTACAGTGGGGGAAAAAAGTATTTGAACCCCTGCTGATTTTGTACATTTGCCCACTGACAAAGAAATGATCAGTCTATAATTTTAATGGTAGGTGTATTTTAACAGTGAGAGACAGAATAACAACAAAAAAATCCAGAAAAACGCATTTCAAATAAGTTATAAATTGATTTGCATTTTAATGAGGGAAATAAGTATTTGATACCCTATCAGTCAGCAAGATTTCTTGCTCCCAGGTGTCTTTTACACAGGTAATGAGCTGAGATTAGGAGCACTCTCTTAAAGGGAATGCTCCTAATCTCAGTTTGTTACCTGTATAAAAGACACCTGTCCACAGAAGCAATCAGTCAATCAGATTCCAAACTCTCCACCATGGCCAAGACCAAAGAGCTGTCCAAGGATGTCAGAGACAAGATTGTAGACCTACACAAGGCTGGAATGGGCTACAAGACCATCGCCAAGCAGCTTGGTGAGAAGGTGACAACAGTTGGTGCGATTATTCGCAAATGGAAGAAACTGTCAGTCTCCCTCGGTCTGGGGCTCCATGCAAGATCTCACCTCGTGGAGTTTCAATGATCATGAGAACGGTGAGGAATCAGCCCAGAACTACACAGGAGGATTTTGTGAATGATCTCAAGGCAGCTGGGACCATAGTCACCAAGAAAACAATTGGTAACACACTACGCCGTGTAAGGAATCAGCTTTAAAAATGAAACAAAACAGAAGCGCACGTTTGGGTTCAAAGCACCTTTTTAAAGGAGACGAGTTTTAAAGCATGTCCGCATTATCTATCAGAATATGTAGCAAATCAGATATAAAAATGAAACATTTAAATATATTCTCCACCAGTTACAATTCATGTAACGAATTAAAAGATGTTTAACATGTTTAAATGTATTCTCCAATTTACGTAAGGAATTAGCTCGAATGGCGTGAAATATATCTATATATCTAATCAACGCGTGTTGTGACCAGTTATAAATATACATCAGCCATGAAAGGGAATTAATGTATGTGCACATATACATATAGATAATTAACTACAACGGATTATAATTAATTATGACTATGTATGTGGTCTAGATCAGCTTTTAGGATTAGCTGTAGTCTAGTTTAGAATTATGAACTCTAAAGAGGGAGTTTATCCTTCTGGCCAGGAAGGATTCTTCGTTTTGTTATTAAAAATAGAATGGGTAGCGAGGTCTTGCAGTATAGAAGCGACTCATCACGTGACCAAAACAGAGACAATCAAGCATGGTGATAATAGATTTTAATAACTACGTGTAACTACAGATACACACAACTAACTCTAAGCAAACAATACATATGTACATCTATATACAAGAAGAGAGAAAGTGTAGAAAGAAAGTAATGAAATAGAAGGGAATGGCAGACAAAAACACAATTAATTAGCCGTTTTCAAAACCAGCAACGAACTTAAATCTCCTGTAAACAGGGGTACAATCTTAACGCAGATATAGATCCATTAACTATACTTGCATGGCGTAAGTGTTGTCGGTTCAAAGTTCGCGGGAGGTCGTGTCGCGTTCGCTGGTTCGTCGTGCTGTTTGAAAAGGCGTAGGCCGTGAGGCAGTTGCATCCTGTCCGGAGAGAGAGTGTGTGGCTTCCTCTTCCCGGGCCCCGGGGGAGGGAAACCGGAAAGAGTGTAGAGAGTGAAGAGTACTGAAGAGAATCTGAATAAGTGAAGAGTAAAGAAGTTTGCGTTGTGAAAGAAAGAGTTTTAATGCGTGTTGTTGTTTTAAAGACAACACCAACGCACACGGCTCTTTGGGCTACTGGCCAATCAGGAAGTTGGATTTGTTGGCGGGATGAACTCTCTTTGTCTGGTCTCAGACCTGAATTTGCATTTCCTGGGAGGAGCCGGTTTAAACCGTATTATGTATGTGATTAAGAAAAAGCATGAAATAATGTATCCCATTGTAATGTGATATGCATAATCGATCGGGGTATCGCGAGACGATTAATTACATACCAAATTTGAAGGACTTATGAAAATATTAAAAGGTGAAACATGTTTACAGACATTTAAAATAATATCCTAAATTAAACTATCTAAAATCATTATAGTTATGTTACATAAACACACAATATATGCAAATAGGAAAACATCACACTATTTGGACATTGAATAATTACATATAATTACATGTTACATTCAGAAGAGATTCTTCCATTGTGTGTGTGCGTGTGTGTGTGTGCGCGTGTGCGCGTGTAGGTAAGCTTTGTGTGTGTGTGCTTGTTTGTGTGTGTGTGTGTCTGAAGAGGGGGGTTGTGCCCCCTGTAGCATTCCGATGGCATCTGGTTGAAGAGGTTACTGATATGTATTCACGGCTCAAAGAAACAGAGAAACTTCTTTGCTAAGTCCGGGCTGATTCAGAAATCAGTTTGATACGTTCAGACGTTACAGCCGTGAAGGACTGAAATCCTGCAGCGCCTGCAAGGTCCCCCTGCTCAAGAAAAACACATGTACAGGTCCGTCTGAAGTTTGCCTGAATGATTCAGAGGAGAACTGGGTGAAAGTGTTGTGGTCAGGTGTGATCAGATCTCTTTGGCATCAACTCAACTCACCGTGTTTGGAGGAGGAGGAATGCTGCCTATGACCCCAAGTCATTATGCTTTGGGGGTGTTTTTCTGCTAAGGGGACAGGACAACTGCACCGCATCAAAGGGACAATGGACAAGGCCATGTACCGTCAAATCTTGGGTGAGAAACTCCTTCCCTCAGCCAGGGCATTGAAAATGACCTTAATGACTTGGAGAGGATCTGCAAAGAGAAGTGGGACAAAATCCCTCCTTAGATGTGTGCAAACCTGGTTACCAACTACAAGAAACGTCTGACCTCTGTGATTGCCAGCAAGGGTTTTCCCACCAAGTACTAAGTCGAAGGGGTCAAATACTTATTTCCCTCATTAAAATGCAAATCAATTTATAACTTTTTTGAAATGCGTTTTTCTGGATTTTTTTTTGGTGTTATTCTGTCTCTCACTGTTAAAATACACCTACCATTAAATTTATAGACAGATCATTTCTTAGTCAGTGGGCAAATGTACAAAATCAGCAGGAGATCAAATACTTCTTTCCCCCACTGTATATATTTACTGTGTGTAAACCTCTGGGTACAACAAAAGTGCCAAAAAATGCACCAATTTCTGTTATAGTCAATTATGAATCACTGACCTGTTATTGTATTTCATGTGCATATAGACCTAGAAGTAGGACATCCATAACAGAGTTTGACATTAAAATTCCTAAAAAAATATCTGCACCATTTGCCATTACAATAAATTATTTATACATTTGATATTCCAAGCATATGTAATTTTGCATAACCAATTTATACCTCAAATGGTATTCAGTATAGATTTGATTTCTGACTGTTCTCATAGTCAGAATACCTCCATCCTGTCAGTACGGATGGATGCTCCCAGACTAGACCTTATCCCAGAACAACAGGATGTAAAGAAAAATGCTCATTTTATGGTTGATTTTGATAGAGTCTATATTATTCTTTCAACACAATTTTTATGCCTGAGAATACCTAAACATTATGACCCTTTCATAAAAAGCATTAATCTAAAGGTCTAGACAAGTTTGAAAGTCAGGAGGATTGTGTGTTTTATATGAAGATAACAGCATGACTTGTACATTTTGCATAATTATTTCACATTCTATTTGACACATTTTCACACATATGCATGTAATGTTTCAGTTCTTTTCTGACATATATTTAAGATCCAAACTTACCAGAGCCATCTGTGAAAAGGGTAGAACTTTTCTGAGTTGCTTTTGGGATTACTGCTATAAACTGGAAGGGGATAGATATCTACTAAGACTTTGCATTTTGGAATTTTAAAGATCGGTCTTGTGCTAGAATCACCTATGTTGGATATCCACCTCGAAACAAATCAAAAATCATGAAAACATATACAACCCCTGCCAAAAATTATGGAATCACCACACTTAGAGGATGCTCACCCGGGTTTTTTTCACTTCGTAGCAAATAAACAAATCACAATGTCCATTGTTAAAAGCGCTATACAAATAAAACTGAACTGAACTGAATTTAGATGCTTGTCATAGTGTCACATGTGTAGTCATGCAAAAATATGTTCTATTTAGTGGTTAGGAATCTGATTTTGCATATAAAAGCAAACTGCCCCAATGAGCTGACTAAAGTAGCATAAACCCCTAACCCCCTAGTGTAATTCAACAAGACTTTAAATATTTAAATATAAGTAAAACTGAACAAGAAGATTAAAATTATTTTGTAAGTGAAAAGTCTGCCCACACATAGCCCTATTAAGTTGCTAGAGAACAAAAGTTTCTCTTTGGTCTATTGTTATGGCTGACACTGTAGCTTTTTATCTCTGCATTCATCTGAATGATTGAAATAATCCCATGAAATGATGTGCAGTGTATTGTTTTTCCTTCATGTGTAATGTCTTGAGACAGATCTAGGTTATTTATGTGAAAGATAGACAATGTAGTACCTTTAATGATTAAGGAGCTAGACACAGTTTGGTGTGGAAGAACATCTCATTAATGCCAGTTACTAGTATTTGAGACTTAAGTGCTGACTTGCTTTTAGCACTGTTTCAGACTGAACTGTCAAGTTTTCCACAGCAGCAAGCCTCACTGGTGTCTAGCCTGTTGACTTCTGAGCTATTTTTAAAATTCTTTGGCTCAATAGGAAGTAATGGCAAACCCTTCCAAATAACAGCACAGCCACTTATACTGAGCATATATAGATGTAAATACATTTGCTCTCTTATAGTATTTTCTTACTTTCTTACTATTTTATTATGCACTCTTTTTTTGCTTTGTATATTACACTAATAAATGGAAAATATAACTTAAGTCATTTATAAATGTGTTTCTACATTGTGCTGTTGATTATCCATATAGAAAAAAAATCAAAAGAAAAAAAAAATCAACAACGCAAATTTAACTTGACAAAAAAAAATGATTTTTTTTTTCTGATGAAGTGTATGGAAAATATATATATAATTAAATAAAGGTCAATAAAGGTCTATAATAAGCTTTGGAACATTTCATGGGTGAAGGAGCAATTCACACTTCTGTCAGACTTGGAAATTATTACTGTCTCCAAGAGAATTTTTCTCCCTTCTGGACCACTCTCTTATCTGTTAAAAAGAAAAAAAAAAAATCTGCTTTTCTGTCAGTGAATAATTTACACTTTATTAGCAGTTGGTGCATATGCAGTGTGATGCTGAGAAAAACAGCTTTCGCTCAGCTTGGCATCATCGGGGGACCAACAAGCTGGAATAATTTAACAATTTTGACAGCAGCTTTATTTACTATTGCTTTCATTAAAAGCCTGTTCAGTAAGTGTAAAAAGTTGAATGTTTCTGTGATGCCCTATCAAAGAGGCATTGGGGTATCTATAGCATGCTTCTACCAAAGCAGTGGTAATCAAACCGTGGCTATCGAACTGTGGAAAATTTGATTAAACTGCAAACTTGGATTTGGTAGGGTAGAGTTTAGATCTTTTGTGTGATTTTGTGTGCCAAAAATAGTTTAAATACTATTGCACTAAAGCATCACAGTCTCACAAATGTGTATTAGTTCCTTATGTACTTGTGAGTTCTACCATTGAGTTGTATATATTCAGGGCAGCAGGGAAACCATTACTTTACCCAGATGCATAGAGTGCTGAGATTAAAAGCTATAAAGCTATGTTAAACAAACACACTATAAAATAACAAAATATTGTGTACATCTATAACTCACATAACAGTTCATTCATTCTTTACCTCTCAAAAAGTTGCCTGAGCTCTATATGAAGTGTAGCTTCAAAATAGCTATGACAGTGATTTATTTATTTATTTATTAATGACATCCTGGATACAGGATCAGATATGTTTATTTTAATGATTGAAAGTAGAAAAATCACCAGAGGTCCCAAAACTATCTGTGTAATTATGTGAAAGTCTTGCAAATAAGGTGAAAGTTTGGCTAATTGTAATGCAGTACCAATGTGCCAGCTTCCTAACAAGCCTTTAAAAACTGTTTTTATCCTTGGTGTATGAAATCTCACGGTGACAAATAATCTTCATATATTTTCACTGTAGAAAGTCTTCACTGAATTCAACCTTTAGATACTATTAGAAAACAACACATCAAAGTAATAATAAATAACCGTTTATTTATTTCAAAGCCTAGAATCAGTTCAAACAGGTCAGAAATTTTTTGCATACTGCTATATAATAAAACAGCAGAATCACAGTCAGAAGGGCAAACAATGCAAACAAAGACAAAACAATGGTAAACAGCTCAAACTTCACTAAGAACTGCGAACTGTGCAAAGTCAAAGAGGCATACAAAGACTACAGAAGAAAAAAAACACACAGGTTTACACAATGACCAATTGTAACTTATTACTTCAGCAATGTGGAGCAGCGATAGGCAATTACAGGTGTAATATCAGCAAAGGGTGTGACACGGCTACAGTTTTTACTGCTGTTATTTTTGTTAGTTTATTAGTTAGTTTGTTTATATACAAAAAGATTTTGACTATAAGTTATACAGTATAAAGAAATATTGAAACATATTTGATTTTTCATGGAAGAAACCTAATTTACATTATTTAGCTTCTAAAATCCAATTTGGAAAATAGTTTGTCTTTGCAATACCATTACTATTGAGATGCTTAAAAAGATGCAGCTTGCAAGTGCAGAACATGTTATCCTCATCAGATTACTACAAACTGCTCATATTTTATTTTCTGAGTGCTTCTGTGAATTCTAATTGACATAAGTTTCCCTAAATGGGTAACAGATAAAAATAAATAAATAAACTGCATAATTTCTGCATTATTAAAGAAATATATAACTGCCTCTTTGCCATTATCCTTAATATGGTGGAGGCATAAATTTTTTGGGTTGTCTGTGTGTCCCTGTGCATGTTAGTGTGTCTGTGATTCTGTCCATGTGTCTCTCCATCCAAGATTCTTGTTCAATCCAATATTGAGTAGATAATGAGTCATTAAATGTTAGTAGGATTTATTGTAACCAGCAGATGAACTAGCAGTCCATCAGTAGGAAATTCTTGTTAGTGCAATATCTTAATATCAAAATAAGTGGTTAAATGTAGGATTTGTATTGACTTATCCTTGATACCACCAGATGAGCTGATTACATTCTGGCATTTATCCAAACATGGTCAAGGTATATTTTAAAGGTATTTTAGACATGCAAATTAGTAACAAGAAGG
Source organism: Cranoglanis bouderius (assembly GCA_023630585.1). Taxonomy (NCBI): domain Eukaryota; kingdom Metazoa; phylum Chordata; class Actinopteri; order Siluriformes; family Cranoglanididae; genus Cranoglanis; species Cranoglanis bouderius. Next base: position 18,154,961 of record CM042537.1, read on the forward strand.
ACTAGACTTGTGGGTGTTGGAGGCATCCCCATCGATGTTGTTGGTTTCAAATTCAAACTAATTTAAACAAACAAATTTATTAACATTCCATTTCTTTGTACATTTTGAGCTGCTCCAGGAATTGGTTCAATATGATCAGGCACATGCAGATGGGGGGCTTTATGTGCTAAAGCACTTGCCCTTTTTTATGGTGACCTTTCTGGTAAAGCACCTTATTTTTGTAAAGGTTGAAGGGTTGCTGGTAGTGGTTGATTTTTTATGTTATCTGTTTGCGCATCCTCCTCCATCTTTGAATGAAGGATGCATTAGCCAATAGAAATTAAGTGCACAACCACCAGCTCATGTGTACCTGTGAATTTGAAGAAGCTGCAGTGAGTGACACTAGCTAACAGAAAGGTAAGTAATCTCTTCTTCTCAGTAACCTGTTTAAATTAAATTCTTAACCGTTATAATATCTGATGTGATACAGCCAGTGAGCTAGTGCACGCTTCCTACACAGTTACTCTCTACTCACATTATATGTAGGCCTATAGTACTACAATTCATCTGGAAATCATGCAGTAGTTTGGTATAATTGTATACTTTTTGTATAATAGCTTTGTATAATTGGTCCAACTAAGTCTTGCAGAAAAAATGTTCACTTGCAACTTATCTGCAGCACCTTCTATATGTTGAATATCAATGTTCTGTCACAATCATACATTGTGCAAGCACGTGTTTTGCACCAACCTAATTTAACCATGCCCACCTCTACCAATATGCTATTTGAATAAGATTATGTAAAATTTTACCTCTATTTTTAAACAAATTGGCCTTCATTTATCAAGTTGGATATGAATGGATTGTATTCGTAATTCGTTCACACAAGCATTTACACAAGACATTTGGTATTTATGAAAATCCTGTGAAATCAGAAAAACATTCATATCCTACTCGTGCTTCTGAGTGTGTGTAAATTTACACATAAGAGGATTAACTAATGTAAACCTAGACTTGAAATTGCTTATTTTTATTACATGTTTAACAGAAACATGCACTTGTGAAACCGGTATTCTTCCTCTGTAAAAAGAAAAATAGAAATATCAGTATATATATGCCTAATGTACTGGTCATGCACATATACCAATTTAATGATGAAATTTTGCACAGTTCCCATTGTAATACATTTGCATTATTTATATACCTATGACTCATGCGTACACACGTGTGTAAATTGTATGTATGAACTTTTCAACACTGTAGGATTTATCAAAAAGAACAAATGCGTTCCTTGCATATGCAAAGCACATAGTGGTGAAAAACAAAAACATAAGTGCAATGTGTGTGCTCAGGAGTACTTTACAGAGGGGTTTGTCAAATCATGTGACTGAACTGTTAATAATAATTGACTTACATATGAAAGTAATACACTTACACTAATCCCTTTAAAAGCTATCACAGTTGGCATGTTGATAATTGCAGCATGACATTTTGTTGGAGGATGTTGCACATTGTTTCTGCTGAAAAAGCCAGCTTATCCAGCACATATGAAACAGGACTTCAATGGTTTGACTGTATTATTTTCACAGTTAAGGTGCCATCCAAAAATAAATTCAGTCATATAAAAATGAAATTCAATATGCTTTTTTAATTCATTATATTTATTAAAAATGTTTTTCAGAGAAATGAGCATGCATATATACTGTATGTTTTTGATTACTGTATGCATTGCCAGGTCAGTCTGTTTGTTGATTGCATGACTTTCTGCCTGTTTTTTGACTTCAAGTTTTTGGATTTTGGATTATCTGCTTTTGTTTTTCTAATAAACTGCAATTTGTACCCGTGATTGCATCTGCTTCTCTTTCATCATATGATGTGAAAACACATATATGTGAAATCACATATATAATATACAGTTTATGTATGTCTGTATGTACAATGGATATAAATAGTCTACAGACTCCTGTTAAAATGGCAAGTTTTTTTGATGTAAAACAATTAAACTAAGGTAAATCATGTCAGAACTTTTCCCACCCTCAATGCGAAATTAGAACATATTGAAATTATGTGAAAAATAATCAGAAACTTTTTTTTAGGGAAAAATAAAAAACTTACAATAACCTAGCTGCATAAGTGTGCACACCCTAAACTAATACTTTGTTGAAGCATCTTTTGATTTTATTACACCACTCAGACTTTTTGGGTAAGAGTCTACCAGCATGGCACATCTTGACTTGGCAATATTTTTCCACTCTTTCTTGCAAAAACATTCTAGATCCATCAAATGGTCATGGCATCTCCTGTGCACAGCCTGGTTCAGGTTCCCCCGCAGATTTTTAGTTGGATTCAGGTCTGGGCTCTGGCTAGCCCATTCAAAAACATTGATCATCTTTTGGTTAAGCCATTCCTTTGTTGATTTGGATGTATGCTTTGGGTCACTGTCATGCTGAATGGTGAAATTCCTTTTCATGTTCAGCTTACTAGCAGACACCTGAAGGTTTTGCACCAAAAATCGACTGGTATTTGTACAGTGGGTATAGAAAAGAATCTCCCCCCTTTAAAATAATCACATTTTGTTGCTTTTCAGCCTGAAATGAAGACGGACACAGTTTTTGCTTTATCCAGCTGTATTTACTCAGTGCAACTTATAACATTATAACTTATAACAAGTGAAAGATATAACACCAACATGTCAGAAAAAATTTTATAAAAAAACAGAATCACTGAGTTGGAAAAAGGATCACCCCCCTCCTAAAAATGACTTGTAAACTCAATAAGGTGTAGCTAATCACCTTCTCAATGGCACACAAAGCCATTTGACTTTCAACTGTGATCAGCTGTGGTCATTTTGATTAGCTCAGCATGAAAAGAGCTTTCCTGGAGCATTTTGTAGTGCAACTGAAGCAAACAATCAACTATGGGTGGCAAGGCATTGTCAAAAGATCTCCGGGATAAAGTTGTGGACAGGCACAAGTCAGGAGATGGATACAACAAAAAAATTCTAAAGTTTTATCAATGCCTAGAAGCACAGTGAAGTCTACTATTAAGAAGTGGAAGGTATTTGGTACAACACAGACCCTCCCTGGATCAGGACATCGCTCCAAACTGGATGAAAGAGCCAGGAGGAAACTGAGGCTACCAAGAGGCCTACAGCAACTCTGAAGCAGTTGCAGGAATTTATGACAAAGAGTGGTCATTGTGTGCATGTGACAACCATATCACAAATTCTCCACAAATGTGGCTTGTATGGGAGGGTTGCAAGAAAAAAGCCACTCCTCAAGAAAGGCCACATGCAGTCATGACTGAGCTTTGCCAAAACGCACCTTCAGGTGGAAAAAGTTCTGACATGACTTCTGATATTTGTCTTTGTTTCATTTTTTTTTACATCACAAAAACCTGCCATTTTAACAAGGGTGTGTAGACTTTTTATACCCATTGTATGTATGTATGTATATATGTATATATATATATATATAAACACATACATATATATATATATATATATATATATATATATATATATATATATATATATATATATATATATATATATATATATATATATATATATATATATATGTGTGTGTCTATATATATATATATATATATATATATATATATATATATATATATATATATATATATATATATATATATATATATATTTATGTATATAACCAAGTGGCTGGGATAGTGGGATAGACTCTGTCCCTGGTGATTAGAGGGGGTGAAATAATCCTTGTCATTCATGAGCCACCACTGATCAAATAGGCACTGGGTGAGTATGTTCCAGGAAAGAAGTGATATGGCATGAAGCTATTTATAGCAAATATTATATTATATATTATCTTATATATTATATATTTTATTATATACAGTGGGTATATAATACTACAGTCCCACTGTATTTATAGCTTGTGACATTGTTGAAGGTCACTACATGTGTGTGCATAAGAGGACATTGTGTTAGCCACAGTTAATGTAAATAGTGATCACTTGTGTAAACAAATTGTTGCTTACATTATGGATAATATTGCTTGTTTCAAACAGTCGGCAAGTGTGAGTTAATCACACTTTTGTTTGCATGTATAACATTCCCTGCCACCTTACTCTTTTAAAGATAATGTGATTTTCCCATCCTTTGTGGAGGGAAAGTGAATTTAGTCATCTTGTTCAGCTGGAGAAAGGAAAATCTCAATTAAGACTTAAGAAAACTTTGACTCTGATTACTTCTTAATTCATTTTCTTTATTTTCTGCTACAGTTTTCTAATTTTCAGGTTTTTGTTCAAAACGGTCTTCTTTCCTCCCTTCAATTTCTTGACGCAATTACCTCTCACATGTTCTCTTGCTGTGGCGTGAGCGAGATATAGAAGGTTGGGTGCATTAAGCTCCTTGTTCACCCTGTAAACAAGAGATATTGACTGGGTTCATGAAGTACACAATCCCTTCAGAGAATTTCTCCTTGTACCACCCCCCAACCCCCCACCCCCCAATTTGAATTCTGCATCTTTATGAACAGCATCACAGGGCATCATAATACACTCAGACTCAATCTTCCTGACTCCCAAAAATGGCTGTGGCATCGTTGGGATTCGAACTTGCGATTTCCAGATGCTTTTCTGTTCCACCACATTGGAGACACTTCTCATTCGCTTGATGCAGCCTGAATGGTCCAGCCTCACTCTGCAAAAAATAAGTGGTGCTGAACATTACTTTTCCCATCATAATAATACCATAATATATTTGCATCACCTTCTGGATCCAAGAAAGATCATGAAGAGTCAGTATATTTGCCACCATTGTAATACATTAGACCAAAAAAGGAGGCACGAAATGGGCAAAACACTGTCTTGCATGTAAGATTGTATTTCACTGGGGGGAATAGCCTCTGAAGATGGGGTGCTTGCTATTTTGCTCCAGGACTAGCTCTTCTGCTGGAGTCAGATCCACTGTGGGAGGCCTCCCACGAGAGGCAATAAAATCAGCCTTCTTTTTTGGCTACAAAAATATAGAATGGTTTCTGTCTTAATCTTTCTCCTGTAAAAGCAGATTTACACTTACCATTCTGAAGTATCTTCTTATATTTCACTTTTATCTGATGCCATGTCCATCTTACTCCACTCATGTTCACTTTAAAGCAACAGATAAAGCCATCACACATTAATCTACTTTCAAGTGTTTTCCCCAGTTCTTTTATTTTGTTATAGTCTATTTATAATTTTTTTTTACTTAAGAGATTAAGTGTGTACTAAGCATGTCTGTCTTGATCAGAGTAAATGAATACATATTGTTTTTTCTTTTCCTTTTCTTTCTTTCTTTTTGAAACATGTTTTATTGCATTTAGTCTGTTGGCTGTTTTCTACCAGGCTGCTTCTTGAGATTTGTTAATTGCGGAGGTGTTGCCTTTCTCTGTAGTGATGTCTTTATACTTGTATAATTTAATTAGAAGTTTCTGCTCAGTGGAGTAAAAAACGTCTTTTTCTCAATGCCATATTGCTATATTTTCAATTCATTGTCAAGGATGTGTGCATGTGAGTTTCGACTGTCAAGTTGACAATGTCAGTTGCACCTGAACTTTGTTCATAGAGTGTACTGAACCTATTTCAAATAAGCCCTGCTTTTATTAGCTTACTTTGTGGAATACCACATCTCCCCCACACAGGCCAGCCACTGTTTCTTACCATTTCAGTCATATTTTGATTATTTTTGTTAATACACTGTGGTTCTGTATTAAAAAAAAAAAAAATTTCAGTGCAGGAATTCACTTTCCTTTGAAACTTCTTAAAATGTATATTCTGCATCTTCCATTTGATGCTTGTGCTGCTCCCACTGTCTTCTATTGCATATTTTTGTAGGCTTGCTCTGTCTTTCAGTTGCTTGCCTCTTCTCAGGCTCCTGTTGGGACAGCACTGAGTGGTCTTTGCTGTCTTGTGTGTGTAAATAAACCCTCCGCTTTGTGGCACATTATAATTAAGATGTTCATCAAGTCACGTGTCTTGTTTGGTTTGGGTTGTTCATATGGTGTTGGATTTCCAACTTTCTGTTGTCATACACAAGAACTCTACTGAGTTGGCACATGCAGGCAGATCCAACCTTCATGGTCAGAGAAAATTATGATTTTGTTGTTCAAATGGTATAATGAAGTAGTATATTTTATTTGAAAATTTTGCCTCATTGTGCTACTGTTCTTCATGGAGAAAATATTATAATGGAGACAAATACTGTATATTAAGGTTACTTCTGACCTTTTGATCTTTGTCAGGACTTTTTAAAACCAGGACTTGTTAAAGTGCAAAAGTGCAAGTGGTGCACTTGCATGCTGCCCTAATGGACGAGCATCAGTCACTGAATGTGTTTTTCAACCACAATTATTTCCAACCCTAATTACTCATGTCTTTTACATAGATCTAAATGAAGATGTCATTTTTGTCACTGTTCCTATTGAAACACTAACCAGTTGAGCAATTCAATTGGATTTTATTTATATAGCACTTTTAACATTACACATAGTTACAAAGAAGCTTTACAGAAATCCAGGTGTAGATTTTGATCCTAATGAGCAAGTCAGAAGTGACATTGGAGAGAGAGAGAGAGAGAGAGAGAGAGAGAGAGAGAGAGAGAGAGAGAGAGAACAGTTTACACTACAGCTACCAGCCTAAAGCTTCAACTGTATCAACTGACAATCAGTCAACTACTAGTGATGTGTCATTCTCGATTGAGTTGACTCTTTGAGTTGGCTCTTTTACGTGAACACCAACTCACATTTATGAACCATTTTTCTTCTTTTTTTCAGAGAGAGCTGTTACTCTGGCACAGTAATGTAATCAAAAGGCTTCCATGGAAACCTCTTTTCAAAATCGAATCTGTTCATTAGCATGTTAAGTGTGTGTTTGATTCTCAGCTGTGTATATGAGGCAGAATCAGAGGGAAGATCCACTGTATTGCTGCTTGTTGAGGATGTAAGGTGAGTTCAGATATATTGGGACAGTTTTTGAAAAGTTTTCTTGCCATTAATCAAACAAAATACCCAACACATCATACATTTCTGAAATCCTCAAGATGTTGATATCTTCACGTATTATATGAACTGTGTTCACATACATTGAGTTCTGTAGGTGTTTCTTAGCCCATGCAGTGATTTCCATTATAGAATACTGCCTGTTTTTAATGCAGTGCCGCCTGAGGGCCCGAAGATCACGGGCATGCTATATTGATTTTCGCCCTTGTCCCTTACACACAGAGATTTCTCCAGATTCTCGGGATCTTTTAATGATATTATGTACTGTAGATGATGAGATATTCAAAATCTTTGCAATTTTACATTGAGGAACATTATTCTGAAATTGTTCCACAATTTGTAGATGCAGTTTTTCGCAGATTGGTGAACCTCTGCCCATCTTTACTTCTGAGAGACTCCGCCTCTCTAAGATACTTTTTTATACCCAGTCATGTTACTGACCTGTTGCCAATTAACCTAATTAGTTGCAAAATGTTCCTCCAGCTGTTTCTTTTTAGTAACACTTACTTTTCCAGCCTTTTGTTTCCCTCGTCTCAACTTTTTTGAGATGTGTTGCGGCCATCAAATTCAAAATTACCTTATTTTTTTCTTAAAATGGTACATTTCCTCATATATTTGATATGTTTTCTATGTACTGTTTTGAATAACATATGGGTTTATGAGATTTTCAAATCATTGCATTCTGTTTTTATTTACATTTTACACAGTGTCACAACTTTTTTGGAATTGGGGTTGTACATGTAAAGGAAAATGTTTATATCATTTTTTAAAGGGCATGGTTAACCCTTTGACAAGAATGATCAAAATCCATTTTTAATTACACGTCTGTCTGGGAAGGATTTGGAAATTTGGAACACGTTTTCATGGGCATTTATTTTCATTTTCAGTGACATGTTTCAAACATTTGTTTATTATTTATTTGTAGAATACTTATTCATGGTGTCACTAAATCAAATTTCAGTAACATGATTTGAAAACATTTTCTCCAAATTCATTATCAACATATTATAATATTATATGAACACTGTAGACTATGTGGAATTTACTATGTACATATTAACATTTTGGCCTAAGTAACATTCTATAACTCTTTTCTTACAGCAATGTCAGCAATAACAGGGTATAGGAAATCTTCAAAATTTTCTAAATTCATAACCTATCTTTTTCTAAACTTCAGTATGAACAGAAGTACAAATCCCTGCAAAAGACACACCACTAAATGTTAAGTAACATTTTATAATTAATTTCTTGCAGTAGCAGCATAACATAGAATTAAAAAGAAAATCAACATTAATCTCTAAATTTATATGAACACAGGGCACTAAGTAAAAATCTCTGCATGATAAGTAATAGGCTTAAGTAATGTTTTGTTTCCCAGTCTACTTTCTTCCTCTTCATAAAAAAACACCATTTAATGCACATAAGATCCAGCAGTGCATCAATTAACCACAGTTGTGTTGTTTCATGATTAATTCATTTATGTATTAACTATATATTTTTGCTCTTCATGTTTGTTAAATCTTATTTTGTAATTTGGGACATTGTGGAAATAATTCAGTTAAAAACATATGTACATAATTTGCACTAACTCTATGCTTAACTTATTGTGTAGAACATCTTGTATATGTGCAAATAAATATATGGAATGTAACAGTCGTGACAATTTTATAACATTATAACATAAGGTCAAAGAGCCAAAGCATATGAAATTTTTCCTACCTCAAGATTTTTAGGTTCAGTGTCCAGTTTGATTCTGACCACATGCCAAAATATGATATCACATGAATTCAAGTTATAACTGCCAAGCATTTCCAATGCTGTCACTTATCAGGCCAGAAAATACACAGATCAGCAATAACATTAAAACCACTGACAGCTGAAGTGAACAACATTGATTATCTTGTTACAATGACACCTGTCAATGGGGTGGGATATATTAGTCAGTTCTCAAAGTTGATGTGTTAGAAGCAGGAAAAATGGGCAAGCGTAAGGATCTTGACAAGGGCCAAATTGTGATGGCTAGAGGACTGGGTCAGAGCATCTCCAACACGGCAGGTCTTGTGGGGTGTTCATGGTGTGCAGTGTCTAGTAACTACCAAAAGTGGTCCAAGGAAGGACAACCGGTGAACCTGCGACAGGGTCATGGGTGCCCAAGGCTCACTGATGCATGTGGGAAGCGAAGGCTAGCCTGTCTGGTTCATTCCCACAGAAGAGCTACTGTAGCACAAATTGCTGAAAATGTTAATGCTGGCTATGATAGAAAGGTGTCAGAACACAATTCATCACAGCTTGCTGCGTAAGGGGCTGCATAGCTGCAGACTGGTCAGAGTGCCCATGTTGACGCCTGGTGCCAGATTCCACAGCACACCTTCAGTGGTCTTGTGGAGTCCATGCCTGGATGGGTCAGAGCTGTTTTGGTGGCACAAGGGGGACCTACACAATATAAGGCAGGTGGTTTTAATATTATGACTGATCTGTTTAAATGTTGCTAAGTTAAACTGTCTCAATTGGCCTGATGTCCCAATATACCTGAATTCACCCTATTGTATGCAGTCAGTGTTTTAGTGGCGATAATTAATAGTTATATCCATAAATGTAATTTATGGTGAAATACTGTTAAATAATAACAGTTAAAAAAAAAAACTGTAAATCGAAAAATGGAGGAAAAAACGTTTCTGAACGAGTAACACTATAAAACAGTAATACTATAAAAGCAAACACAAAGTTTGGCAGTTCATCTGACAGCAAGAATCTAACCAGTTACAAGGTTCAAATATTGCAAACTCCGTCCGGTTTAGGGTGGGGAAAATGGCAAATACCTATCTGGGAGCCGAAAGAGTCGACTCTTATTGCTGAGCTGAACCAAAGGAACTGACTCACTAAAAAGAGCCGGAATTCAGGGCTGCACTGTTTTTGTGCACGCGCTACCCTGCTGTCACGTTGGCATAGGAACGGTCCTGCTGCTAGCGTCACGTTGGCATAGGAACGGTCCTGCTACTACCTGCGCATTGTAAGCTTTATTCAGTTCCTTCAGTTTTACTTTCTTGTTTTCACAATAGCCCCTAGCTTAACATTATTTTAAATAATGATGCACTAAGATGAATATCCCAGTGCAGCGTTTGAGCACTTTATGTGGCGTTGAGTAGGCTTTTTGGTATTTTGTTTGGTTGTTTATCCTTTTATTGCGGTGAGACCAGCTAAAGACGTTAGCTACCGAGTTGTCTTTCTAATAAATCATTACGTCTATATACACGTCAAATAATTACTTTGTTAGATTTAAACTTTATAGCAAATGCAACCACCTAGTGTGTGTTTTAAAGTTCAATGCAACGTGAACATAACATAGTGTAAATATATCGTTTTAGAAACATTACGTTCGAAACATCTGGAAATGTTCAAGAGCGAGTATCAGGTAAGGCTCGGTGCATACAGCTAGCATTTACATGAAACTGATCGTATACTACATACGTACGTTGTTTTTGTTTGTTTGTTTGTTTTATGATGTTCAAGGGTGGTGCCATTGTAGAGGTATTCAGTGCACAAGGGAAAGATCCCGTGGCAAAATGGAAACTTAGCGGCCAGCCGTCAATAAGCAAGGTAGGCACACGTATGTAGCCTAATAAGTATCACTTTTATTATCAGTAACAGCGGGGACGCCACGTTTTATGAAGTTAAAAACAACAGTTGCATGAGCAAACATAAGCCTATATGTCCGTAATGCACGAAAATGTATTCAGGGTATGTTTTGTCTTCACAATATGTTGAAGTTACTGTTGTTTTCTTTCTTGTTTTCTTGTTTTCTTTCTTTCAACAGATGTTCGATAAAGAAATGAAAGGTTTTGTGTACAGCCTCGAAGGCAGCAGTCAAACACACAGGATGCAGTTACCCAAAGATGGAAAGACGGCTCGTAAGTATAGTTAGAAGAGTGTGCTTACAATTAGCTTTCACTTAGTTACAATTTAGTTTCTAAGAATTTGTTTAGCTTAGTTTGGCTTCTTTTTTTATTGGCCCAAATATTATATTATATTATATTATGTTGTATTGTATTGTATTATATTATATATTTTTATGGTTGCTCTACAAAATCATTTCATTGTGTCAGTTCCAGACTCTTATAATCAGATTAAAGAAAAAAAAATCAATAAACACAGTCCAATGTTGAAAAGTTCCTTTTCAACTCGATCTTCATCTGTATTTATGGAACAGGGGCTTTATTTGATCTACTGATTTATTCAAAATGGCTAATCCGCATCATCATCAGCAGGGCTTGTTCATTTAAAATCATTTATCTGTCTCATTTGGCTGACCTAATTTGAGACTGTGTATCTCATCTCTAGTTGTCCTGATTCAGAAGTTCCTGGTCTTGCAGGTGAATGTTCCTCCTGGTAAAGACTTCTCAACTGAGCTTGTGTAGGTGTCACACACAAAAATGCCTTATGGTCTACCAGTGTGTGGTATAAACACACACATTAAATGGATTCATCAATCAATGCGTAAACACACTGATGTCACCTTAATTTAATTTGCTAAAGAGTTTCACTTTTTTTTGTTAACAGGACTTTTGCTATAATGGCTAATGCGTTTTCATGCTTGTAAGATACGTGTTGTCCTTTTTTCCTAAAACTCGAAAAAGGACGTAAAGATAAATGAGATTTACTAAAGGTGAATTAGCATGTAGGTTGAATCTACTCACACACTCATGGGTGCGTTCACACACACAAACACACACAAACACACACACACACACACACACACACACACACACACACAGGAAACGATTTAAACCTGCTTCCCATTTGATTTCCAAATAAGTTGCTATTTTTAACAGCCCTGCACGTCTTTAAGTGTAACAGATCAAGGGCACTTGAAGCGAAGGCTCTACTTGTCCACTGTCCATAAGGAGTTCTCAGCTACCCCTCTGCATGCCAGAATACCGCTTAGCTGCCTTAGACGAAACATTGTGAGTGCTCAGAGGAGTTTCAATACTGCCAATATCACTCAAATGCTCCAGCAAATGTGTTTTAACATTTTCCATCCAACTGTACTTAGTGGTGTAACCTGTGCATTGACCTGGGCTCATTCACTGCTGAGCTGTTCCGGGGAGCTGCGTTCCTGTCTCTGGATGGCATCATAATCTCAGCCTGCTGTAAAGTCAGACGCATCTTCACCATGAGGACTGAACCTGCAGACCATGTGGACAGAGGCTAGTGAAATTCATCCAATTTGAACTTAATTGTATGTACTGGTGACTCTTGGCAGTTATTATTATCTGAATATAAAAAATATATTCCGTTTCTGAATGTTCTTAGAGACTTCTTCAACTTATGAGGCACATGTCAAGTATATTTAGATGAATAACATAAAATTGTTTGCATGTGCTTTTTATTTTAGATTCTTATGACATAAGAAATTATCCTAAAGAGGAGATTCCTAAAAGCTGCCAGTTTCCATCTGAGGTTCAGCACGTTACACAGCTAATGAATATGGACAGACTGAGACAGGCTGATCTGAGAAGTGTATCTATCAGTTCAGAATCTGGTAACTATGGAAATAGTTCATCTTTTAAATAAAATATAACAAATTTCATAAACAAAGTAAATGATTTCTAATTAGTGATTTTTCTAATTTGGCTCACTAATTATTTTCTAATTAGTGAGCCAAATGGAAGATTTTTGAAAAAAAAAAAAAGAAAGAAAAAAAAAAAACTATTACAAGCTATTTGCTGAAGAACATTTTGTAACGGATGTTGTACTGTGCTCTTATCCACCACATAGATTAATCTCACGGCTGTGAATGCCAAGTCAATACACACTGAGAGAGAATTCAAGGTTGCTACCCAAACCACATAATGCTCACTAAGTATTGTGCTTCAAGAGTAATGGCACCAATGGAGTAGTGATAAATGAATTAGTATGATTGTATGCAGTTTGGGACACGGCCCAAGTATTCATGACTTTGAGGATATAATTGCTTGCTATGTTTACTCAGTATTACAGAAGGTTTATGATTCACAGTTACTGAGTACCAGGTGAAAGAACAAAACATCTCGGTTTCTCTGTTGTTGCTTGTGTCGAACTGTAGGGAGACTTTTTACTGGGGCTGTGTAAATCTCTTTGAATAATTGACATGAGCCAGCCCACTAAGTCTATCAAGCTGGCTTAAATACAAAGCTGTCAATTCTGGTTGTTTCATATATGTGTATTTTTATTACTCTGTCTGTGTTCTTTGTGTGTGAGAGATTATTATCTAATCTGTGTATTTTGTCCAAAATTCTTGGTATCACATACAAGGTGTTAGGTTCCCTCTCTCGCTACGCTGCGAACGGAGTAGCCTACTTCTGCATTCCACAGAGCGCATTCCAGCGCCATTCAGAAAGACTCTTGTTTTGTTTACCTCGGCCATGTGCGCATTTGTTATTGTGTTGCGTCATGTCTCTGTCCCCGCCTCCTTATTTCTTATTGGTTCTCCATCTAATGTGATTATCATTTCCAGGTGTCTTTGATTTTGCATATGATTTGTGTGTGTGCTTAAATACCCCAGTCTGTGTCCGCTTCAGGGCGGAGTATCAGTATAGTTTAAAGTTATCATAGCGAAAGAGTTTCCGTAGTTCTGTGTTTTCCTAGATTCGATTTCTGTAGCTCCGTGTTTGTGGTTCCCAGACCACTTCCTTGTTCTCGAGTATTTTTTCCTGTCTTTTGGATTATCACTGACTTTGTGGATTACTGCTTTTGTTTGTAAGAATAAACTTTTCTGCATTTACTGACGTCTCCCCAGCGCATGCATCCTGACTCCTCTGCCTACCTACCGGCTTACATAACAGAATACTCTGCCTAAACATGGATGCAGCGGGGAAAATTGGCGCACGTCGTGCTTTGTGTTCTGTACCGGCATATAACTCCATCGGCTTCCAGCAGTGGATTTTTGTTCATGCCCCGGAGGTGTACGATGGATTCGCCGTCTGGCCGCAATGTTTTTTTCTTCAGGCGCAGACATATTTTCTTAGTTTGGAGGTCCCCAAGCCTGATGAGGAGCAGTGGTTGGGGTTCCTCCTCTCCCATCTGGTCGGCTCCGCTCGCCAATGGGCGGAGCTTCACCTCGCCAGTGGATCCACGAAGTTCAATACAGTTTTGGGCTTTGTGGATCTACTGGTCCAGGTGTTTGGAAGCCCAGACTTCCAACCCGACCTCAGGACCTTCTTGGGGAAGACTAGTCTGGGTGACCGACTAAACGTGTCCTTCCTCGAGCACTATGAGAGGGAACGGGCTAACAGGGCAGCCTGCACCTCTCAACACCTGACCCAGGAGTGCGCCACTGAGGGATGCACCAACCCAGCCACTCTCCAGTGCCCCACCTGCAGGAAACAGGGAGGAAGGAGCAGCTACTTCTGCTCACAATCCTGTTTTAAGGGCAGCTGGCGGGTGCACAAACGGCTCCACAGGCAGGCTACCCCCGAGCTCCAGCCGGAGGCCCAGCAGGAGGTCTCCACAGCGGAGCTGCCCCTGGAGGTTAACATGGCAACCTCCAGCCCCGAGCTCCAGCTGGAGGTCCAGCAGGAGGTCTCCTCAGAGGAGCTGCCCCTGGAGGTTAACGTGGTGACCTCCAGCCTCGAGCTTCAGCTGGAAACCCAGCAGGAGGTTTTCCCAGTGGAGCTGCCCCTGGAGGTTAACATGGCAACCTCCAGCCTCGAGCTTCAGCCGGAAACCCAGCAGGAGGTTTTCCCAGCGGAGCTGCTCTTGGAGGTTCACGAGGAGACCTCCACTCCTTTCCAGTTCCTATTGCAGACCCAAGTGGGGTGCTCCGTTCCAGTCCAGTTCCTGTCGGAGACCCAAGTGGGGTGCTCCGTTCCAGCTCAGTTCCTGTCGGAGATCCAAATGGGGTGCTCCGCTCCAGCCCAGTTCCTGTCGGAGACCTAAGCAGGGTGCTCCATTCCAGCCCAGTTCCTGTCGGAGACCCAAGGGGGTTGCTCCATTCCAGTCCAGTTCCTGTCGGAGATCCAAGTGGGGTGCTCCACTCCCGTCCTGTTCCCATCAGAGGTTCAAGAAGAAACCTCCTCTCCCGTCCTGCTTATACCGGAGGTACATGAGGAGACCTCCGCCCAAGCCATGTTCCTGCCAGAGGTTCAAGAAGAAACCTCCACTCCTATCCTGCTCATGTCAGAGGTCCACGGGATGACCTCTTCTCAAACCGAGTCCATGTCTGAGGTCCACGGGATGACCTCCTTTCCAAGTCCTAGTCCATGTCCAAATCCAAGTCCAGGTTCCGACCCTGTTCCTAGTCCAGTTTCCAGTCCTGTTTCCAACCCTGTTCCTGATTTAGTTGCTAGCTCTGTTTTTGATTTAATTTCTAGTTCTGTTTTTGCTTATATTCTTAGTTCAGTTGCTGAATTAATTCTCAGTTCGGTTACTGATTTAATTCCCAGCTCCGTTTCCAGCTCCATTTCCAGCTCTGTTCCCAGCTCCTTTTCCAACCCAGCACACTCCTGTCTCCTCCTCTGTCTCCTCCTCTGTCCCTAGTTACCTTCCTAGCTCAGCTTCCAGTCCAGTTTCAGATTTTGTCTCCAACCCTGTCTCCAGCCCGGTCTCTAGCCTTGTCTCCAATTTAATTTCCAGCTCTGTTTCCAGCCCTGTCTCCAGCCCTGTCTCTAATTTTGTTTCCAGCTCTGTTTCCAACCAAGTTTTTGATTTTGTTTATGGTTCTGGGTCTAACCTAGTTCTCTGTCCAGTTTCGAAGTCTGTTTATAAGTCTGTCTCGAAGTCTGTTTCCAAGTCTGTCTCGAAGTCTGTTTCCAAGTCTGTCTCGAAGTCTGTTTCCAAGTCTGTCTCGAAGTCTGTTTCCAAGTCTGTCTCTGATCCAGGTGCCAAAGCTGTCTCTGATCCAGGTGCCAAAGCTGTCTCTGATCCAGGTGCCAAAGCTGACTCCGATCCAGGTGCCAAAGCTGACTCCAGTCCTGGTTCCAGGCCAAGCTTCAAGCTAAGCACCAAGTCAAGCTTCAAGGCAAGCTCCAAGCCTAGCACCAAGTCAAGCACCAGGTCAAGCATCACTCCAAGTTCTCGACCAAGTTCTCGACCAAGGCTGAAAGGAAAACCCGACACGCTCTGCTCTGGTTTCGGGACACTGGACATCACCAGCCTCAGGTCCTGGAGGGCAGAGGTTAGGATCCTGCCCAGGTCCGCCAAAATGGATAGAACTTGCAGCGCTTCGGGAGCTGCGCCTTAAGGGGGGGGGGATCTGTTAGGTTCCCTCTCTTGCTACGCTGCGAACGGAGTAGCCTACTTCCGCATTCCACGGAGCGCATTCCAGCGCCATTCAGAAAGACTCTTGTTTTGTTTACCTCGGCCATGTGCGCATTTGTTATTGTGTTGCGTCATGTCTCTGTCCCCGCTTTCTTATTTCTTATTGGTTCTCCATCTAATGTGATTATCATTTCCAGGTGTCTTTGATTTTGCATATATTTGTGTGTGTGCTTAAATATCCCAGTCTGTGTCCGCTTCAGGGCGGAGTATTAGTATAGTTTAAAGTTATCATTGCGAAAGAGTTTCCGTAGTTCTGTGTTTTCCTAGTTTCGTTGCTCTGTATCCGTAGATTCGATTTCCATAGTGTTTGTGGTTCCCAGACCACTTCCTTGTTCTCGAGTATTTTTTCCTGTCTTTTGGATTATCACTGACTTTGTGGATTACTGCTTTTGTTTGTATGAATAAACTTTTCTGCATTTACTGACGTCTCCCCAGCGCATGCATCCTGACTCCTCTGCCTACCTACCGGCTTACATAACACAAGGACACATAGTGAAGGATAAAAGGGCCCAGGTCAGAGAAAATATATACACAGACCCGTCAAATGACTTACTTGGCCAATATAATCAAGTTTGGAATACAATACAATACAATGCCATACAATATTTAGACACCTCCTGTTAGTCACTTGCTAGCTATCAGGAGTTCTCTAACTCAACAACTTCACAACATTATTAGTTCCACAACAAAGATAAATCAGCTGATTATCATATATACCTAATTAGAGAACAAATAAATGGCTTATCTGTTCCACAAGAAAAAAAACTCCATCAGTCCTGAATCCTTCTTCCTCTTATTAGAGAATTATAATGTACTCTTTCACTTCCCTGTTTGGTTTGTTATGGACTCTCTGATTTTCTGACTCTCTCTCTCTCTCTCTCGGTTGGCCATGGCATCAATCACTATGTAGCAGTCTTCTTTCATGCCTGAAGTTGGGGTGTGATGACTGTCATGTGATGACTGTCAGCTTGATCCTGCCAAAACTGATCACACACCCTTCACACAACACTTACTGTGAATTAATATTACAGGATTGTCTGTGTGACTCACAACAGCTCAGGAACATCATATTCTAAAACATTTTTTGCCTCCCTGACTCAATAGTCATTATTTGATTCATTTTTAACAAAAAACAACCTACACTGAATCCCTACAAATGACCTTGTGCACATGGGACTGAATCAGCATTGTCAAAGGTTTGAATCTCTCAGTGAAACCTCCCACTGTTTTCAGCCCGTGGACTTGATGGCATGCCTCTTCTTGGCAGTGGGCTTTCATCTTGTCTCCTTATTCATGTATCTGCCCGTTCTATTCCAGGAAAAATGCTTTTAGCTTTACATTTCTCTTCATGAGGATGTCTCTTACCCTCCCGTGGCAGTAGCACTTTCCTCCTGACCTCCTGGAATTATGTGATCTATTGGCTCTATAAAACTGCTCTTCAAATGACTTGCAACTTTTTGATTAAAGGGACACAGGTTTTAAAAACAAGTTTAGATGTCATGCCATTGTTGATCCTGCTCTAAATAATGATTACATTCATAGAAAAAAATGGTTCTTCAAGAGTTCTTAAAAAGTTTTTTTAAAAGCATGGATAATTGAAGGTTCCTATATTCCAAAAAGCGTTTTTAAGTGTGCCCTCAGAAGGAAGAGGTGCCGGGCGAAGAACCCCGGTGTGTGCTTAGGCAAGATATTGCTGTTTCTTAGCAACTCTGTATCAAAACCTTTTGGCCCACATTCATTCGAACCCCACTGATTGTAGCTTGCTGCCAATTTGAAACGACACAGTATTTTGTATGCCACACTGCCAAGGTGACCGGACCTTGCTCATTTGTAATATAGCTAAAAATATGATTCTACTTCAATTTCAGCAACATATCAAGAGTGCTAATATTGCTTGATTTTGTGTTCATTTCTGCAATCGCAAAATCGCAAAAGCATTGCGGGACTGCTTTACACTGTTAAGACACAATTAGTACTGCAGTTATATTCTGTGATTGAATAATAGAAAAATAAACATTTTATTTGGACTTGCTCCAAAATACAATTCATGCAGTTTGTTGCACAATTTTGCAAAAAGCATTCATTTATTTAACTGATTTTATTCTATAATTCAAATTAGCAATCCCTGGATGAAGCTACTCAAATCTAAATGACTGTTTGGTACAGTATGACGTATTTTTGAGACAACGCAATACAAAGTTCTTTTTTTTCACATTTATTGTATGGCAATAGAAGTCAGAGCAGTGATTTAAGGTATCCAAAACAGCCTACAAACTGAGCTCTTTAGTTTTTACAACGATTCACAGCATATTACAGTTCCTGCACCATACATAAAAATGGACTTGATGCAATGTGAAGCATGATGTTTGTTCCTTTTTTACTCAGTCTTTTGAACATTAATGAGTGAAATAAGTGTAAATGGCAAGCTAGGACTTCTAGTAAGGACCTTGTGTCAAAGTGCATGATGTCAACAAGTATAGAGACTAGACTACACATATATAATACCCCACCGACAATCATGATCAACATGATCATCAACAACATATATTACTAAATTACTTGTGAAATATAATGACCTGTTTTGGGGCCTGTAAAGTCTGCTGTATAGCACCAATGCTAAACTCACTAACAATAATGTAAAATATTACAATATCAGTTTTGATGAACTGGTTCTTCATAGCCCCAGATTTTCTTTAATGCTTGCTTTACATTTATGATGTATTTATAATGTATTTCTTTCTGTCTCTCTATGACGTCTAGAACAGCTGAGCACCGGGAGAGCGGCTCGGGGTCCTAAAACCCAGTACTGCTCCCATATTGCTTTCGGTTCAAAAGTCACAGGATGCCCTCCGCTCACTGCAAGAAAGGGCAGTTCGCTGGCAAATGTGACAGAACACAAAGCTCATTCAGGTAAATGCAAACTTCTTTATAAGGAAACATTGACTTGCTCATAACCTTGTGGGTTTTCAATGCAGAGCCTAGCTCCATCTTATCACAGCTGATACTTGCCTTAATTTTACAGTTAACCACAGTTACTGTATTCCCAAAGACTAATGTACATATGTTAATTTAGTGTACAGAAAGAGTCTGATTATTTGAAGAAAGAAACACAAATGAGGATTGCAGAGTTGTTGACAATATTAATCTTAATATGAGTACTAAGTAATAAATGAACTCCCACATAGTTATATTTACTCTTACATAATAACTTTAATAGGAGTTATGGCTCACTCAGTGTGCAGCTGCAGATCTTCATGCAAAATAGCAGGTTGTCACTGACATTTCATTGTAATTGTGCTCTAATAAATATATGCAACATAAATTAATCTAGCATAATATCTGTATTCATGATCATAGGGAGAAGTGGAAGACTAAAGGCACAACCACCAGCTGAGCAGGCATCTTCTGAAAGGACAGGGTCTGGGAGGCCAAATCAGATTCATAATGCTGGGAAAGAGAGAATAGTTACACGTAAGGATGTAATTTTTCTTTATTAGATTACTGCAAGGTAATCATAATTGTATTTATCCATTTTCAAATAATCCTGTTTAACTGAGCTTGCTATTGGAATGCTATGTGAAACCTGTGTTCTTTGCAGTCAGTTTATATTTGTGGTGATATGTTGCCCTTCTCAATCAACACATTAGTTGTGTGTTCATGTTTTACATTATCATTTGCATGTAAATAGTAATATAATTAAAATAGTACTCATAAAACATATATGAGTACTATATACAAAGTATATATACAAAAATATATATTTTTGTGTGTGTGTGTGTGTGTGTATATATATATATATATATATATATATATATATATATATATATATATATATATATATATATATATATATATATATATATATATATATATATATATATATGTGTGTGTGTGTGTATGTATGTATGTATGTATGTATACACAAAAATATATATTAAATATGAAAAGATTGTGGTGACTCTGTTTTTAAGGAAATCATGGAGAAATAGACAGACATCAGCCAATAGATCATCACATTCCAGGTGAGTGACTGTAATGATACTCCAGTGTTATCATATGATCAGTAGAGACGGTGCCTCTTTATGAAACCTTAATATCTTTTTAGAGCATTAATTATTATTCATATCCAGTACTATACCATGAACTAAGAAGTTTTGACCTCATGTACAATTTTATTTTAAATGAAGGTTTTTGGTCTTCTATTTTGTTGTCTTTACCAGTCCAATTTCAATGTGTAATTAAATACCAGTTCTCTTCAGCACTGAGGGACAACCTCCAGCCTCCCTCTGAAAACAGAAAAAGAAGAGAAAGTTCATTAGTGACATATACTGTGTGGGTTAGAAAGAAGTCTCAAGGGTTCAGGCCAGCATGAACTGTTGGCAATTAGAAAAGGTGATTACAATGTAGGTCTTTAAAAAAAAAAACTGTTTTGTGAATTTAAATCTGCAAAGCCCTTTTAAGGAGTTGGAGTCACTGCTACACTTGAGAAGCACTTTGCGAGTGTTTGTGGTTTAATTAGGTGACTGCTGAAAAGGTGAGGATGAGTAGTGCCTGATAGATCATTTTGAGCATTCTCATTATGAAATGAGCCTTCATACAGTGTAAAGCATTATGTCTTTACATAATTTGGTTTTATGAAAGGTAATATCATAATGGTGTATGACCTTCATTCAGATGGCACTATGTAAGTGTCTGTCAGTTACAGGGCTAGGCTTGCAGTGGACAATGTTACAGTCCTGTTCATTCAGAGAACAAAATACTACTATTTAATGTCAGAAGAAAAGTAGCAACTGGTGTGATTTATTCATTTGAGGATGTGATGAGGAACAGCCAAATACCAAAAAGTATAATTTGATTCACCAACAGAGGGTTGAAGACTGACCAGATGTAACAGACTAGCTAATTAAAACACATATTTGCTAATTTGAAGAAACTGAACACCAGTTTATCACCTCATGGGGATGATATACTGTACATCCCATGCCAAAGCATAACATTTGATGCCAAAGTAATTAAAGCTATCCTTTATTTTCTGGGTATAAAGAAGTGGCAATAATACAAATGTCCTCTGTTTAGAACTCCCAGATGAATATTTCTTTTGGCTGTACCATAATCATACCCAGAAACATGACATGTAAATTTTACAAGAAGAAAGTACATGTACTTCTCAAGATCTATTGTGTGCCACAGCCTTCACTCAAGGTGAAATGAACTACAAAGTTCATCTACACTCCCACAATTGCACTTAAGTGCTGTGCATTTGCTTGAAATAGATCACATACACACATGCTGTATTTATCACCTTGGTCTCAGTGGTGTCTTTGGCTTACCTCTCTCTGGGTGTCTTTTCTCTTTAATGCAAGGGCACACAGACCCCACAGGCTCCGATATAGCTGGATTTGAATTATGATCTTGCAGAAGCAGTGCTCCCCATCTACTAATGATGCTGTTTGTGTGCCAGCGGGAAAACCACAAAGCTCCTCTACCCCATCACACATACTCGCACACTAGTAACTAATGATGTTTTTTTCTTACCCTCTTTTCCCTGTCTTCTCTAAGGATTGAAAAATAAAACTAATAATAAATTTGCATTGTTTCGATGCTTCACTTGCATTTAGGCATATTTTAAGAATTCATTAAAGCATAATGTTGCAATTACCAAATGTTGCGTGAAAACAGGACTGGATATGTCCTATAAATTCACCCGCAGCTTCTGGCAAGCATCACAGCATTCATCGCAGTCTGCTTTATCGTGATTATCCACTTATTTGCATATGCTCATTAAAATGAACTCAGGAAAGGAATATGAGCTTCGGTATGAAAAATGAATGTTGAAACATGTGTAGTAATTAGATCTCTATTATTGATCTGCTTTGTGCCATTAAGTCAATGTGAGTTTCCTGAAGGAGAAACAAGCGGTTAATGTTCTCTGACTGAACACTGCAGCGTGTTTTCCATTAAATCAAATTTGTAATAGAATTGACAGGAATTTTTTTTGTCCTCTACTTCACATACTTCAAGAAAGAGCACACACAAATTAAATGTTTCTTGACAGATCTCTTCTTGAACAAATCTGTACTACTTCACAAGGGTTCTTTTAGATGTTCCAAACACAGCTGTTCTGCCCATCCAGAATATTTAGGTGTACCTATGTGTTTTAAGAAGATGACATGCTTGCCATTTATTATTTACAGGCAGGACATCCATCTTGGAAAGAGGTTCAGTGGTTTCTTAGACCTTGTATAACGCAGACATGCAGCTAAGTGCTATACAAAACTCAACATGCTCTTATTCTGCAGATCAGACATGTAGTTCATATTCTCCTGAGCCAGTTCCCAGACTTCCAGAATGCGAATCTCCATCTGATTCACCCCCTGATTTGCATATTCTTGAAAATGGAAATAATGCCACCAGAAGGACTTCAACTCCACTCAGTCTGGATGAAGCTGAAGAAGAGGATGGAGAAGAGGTCTTTACTTTTTCTTCATGTCCTCACTCAGCCAAAAGGGGTCAACATTTCAGCGAGACCTTTGAGGGTTTATCTTCTGATCTTAAAGGTGATGACCTGGGGTTGGAAGGAGAGCGGAAAGAGGCATGTTTGGAGGATGACTTCATTGGGAGTGAGGGTGAAGAGGTACATACACACATACATACACACACAGTTTTGACAATCAACGACAAACTACAGAAAACACCGAAATGATTCATAAGACTTATCAGTTGCTTGAATACACATATTTAAAGTTATGAGAGCACAGTCAGCTAACACCTAGTAGGATTATTTGTTTTAAAACAAATAATGCAATGTTATTGAAGCATTTCCACCCTACCTATGATAAAGCTTGTTTTCATTTCCTAGCAAACACATAAAAGCACACACAGTGCTTGAACAGTGGTAGCTCAGTGGTTAAAATGTTGGACTCCAAGTCACTCTGGATAAGGGCATCTGCCAAATGTCGTAAATGTAAATGTAATGAACAAACTGAGACGCCCAGTTCAGGGCTTTGACAGCAATTAACACATTTATGCCTGCATCATGGGACCAATTATCCAATTTCAGAATCCTCAATGTGTTGTTAAAGTAATTTGTATGTTTACTGTACTGGGATATCACAGAAAGAGACCAATAATGCCAAGAACAAACAGAATAATTAAACAGTGATAATGAATTTTTAAAGCTGAATAAAGTCATGGTCCCATCCTATGGAGATCCCCAAGGTGTATATCACATCGTTACACAAAGAGACTCCAAGAAGGAAATGGTAATTTTGACTCAAAGGAGTGGCGGTGTGACATGTTCGGCAATACTTTATCCTTTTAGAAAATTCATTGTCAAGATGCTTTTTTGAACAAATAGCCCCATCCCCGCAATTGATTATTTTATTTCTTGCCAACAATATGAAATCTTTTATTAAAGGTACACTATGTAACTTTTGGCCCGCTAGCGGTTAAAAAAATAAAACTGCATGCATTTTGCATAAGAACACCGTGCTTGATTGTGCATTAGCTCTGCGTGTCTGTGCGGATGAATATCTTTGCCAGCTCCGGTGAACAGATGGAAATCCAAAAAAGATGTCATCTGAGCATGTAAGTGCCATATTTTATGCTTTGTTTTGACCAGGGGTGTAACCTGGCCTGGGCATTTGGGGGATGTTGCCCCAAAGATTTTTTCTCTAGCCCTGAATAATTCTCCACTTGGAGTAGTTTGTCACTACGTAACTGAACATCAGTAAAAGTAGACGGCTTTGACGTGTTGTAATTTTATATCTTCAGTGAACAGAGGCGAGACCAATTAGACAGAGTTTATAGGAAAATACGTGGAAATACTCGTGTCTTATTGTCTGACAGTCTCAAATCTACCAAATGCTATAGCTCACAGTCAGTGTGAGGAAAAATGGATATACGCCGTTATTTTGTTGTTGTTTTTTTAAACCAGTAAAGGGGTTGAAACTGAAACACTGACATCCTCTGATGCTGAGCAGGAAACCAAGGTGTGTAAATGTCTATACGAGTTCCAGATTACGTGAACATGATATGAGCAGAGCATAAGGACAGATAATGTTTGCATGGCACTGTAGCAGCTAAACCCATAGCTTAGTTGTGCCTCCCCTTGGTTAACGACACCAAACTAGCCTAGTTAGAAAAGTTTTATATTTTATTGGTCTGGTAGTCCTACAAACAGTGATAACACCTGGGCAGGTTTTATGATAAATCCAACTTTTTCTTATCATGTCATACATTGACAGCTAAGTTACCTCAGCTTCCATAAAACAAAACTTGGCTACTAGCTGAGCTGGAAAAAATGCATGGAGAAGAATCCTGGCTCAGCCCCGGATGATTAACAGTCCAGCTAACGCCCCTGGTTTTGACTAATTGGAAACACTAATGTTTTTAAATTAATTCCGTTACAAAAGTTGTTAACATAACGATTGCTATTCTGATAAGGTCAAATGTGGTACAGGCAGTGGCAGATGTCGTTTACTTGGAGTAGAAGTGAATTGTTCTTTCTCATAACTAAAAAAATAGAGATTATCCTTCTGCTCATAAAACATTCGCTACTAGGCTCAAGAGATAAAACCAGTTTAGATGGAAACGGTCACAAGCTGACTAATTAGACAGCTGAAAACATTGTTAATTTAGCTACCCATTAGGTTTATAATTTGCACTGTCCTTCCTTGAAAATAAAACCCAGCACTGCGCAATAACAACCCATAGAGAAATCACCCTTTACAATAGATAATGCTTTACAATGAACTCTGTTAGAGAGCTACATGGCTATCTATCATTTCAATAAAATAACCTATCTGTTGAGTAAGAAAAAAGCTATCTCTTTTAAAATCTTTTAAATCTCTGAGTTGTCGCCATCTTTGAAAAGCCAAACCAATGTTGATTCTGGTTTTATTATGAACTCTGTCGCTTTCCGTTTTTGCCTGTAGACTCTGCTCCGTTCTGTGCTTCTTGGTTTCTTGGATTCCATGGAGATTTGCCGTTTTGCATGGTCCATGGTCTCGCTGGTTGTGACAACTAACCTACGCTACTCCCACACCTTAAGGTGCATTCACACATACAGTGACTCGCTTCAATGAGAGCTGGCGACTTCCGGCGACATGAGCAATGGTGACTCTTTAGCGACTAGATGTGGGCGTGTCCAGCGACTTTGAAAGTTGAAAAAAGTTTAACTTGCAAATTTGGAGCGACTTGGTGCAGCGACTACCAATGGGAGTGAAGACAGTAGAGCACACGTGATCTGTAGCCACCCCTGCTCACTAGCAGAAGCAGCGCCATTGCAGCAGTAGCCTGTTAGCTTAGCTTAGCTTAGCTTAGGATCTTAGCAGGTTTAAAGCAAAAAATATATATAAAAGAAAAGAAATAATAATGAAACACATTCATTTTTTATTGCAACTGCGCAAAATCCCAATGTAGCTCCTATCTTGGGTGAAGTGTCCGGCTTGTTGCTGGTTCGGCACCTGGGAGCAGCACCAAGCTGGACAATTCACCCAGGAAACACAGAGACCTCGGCCGAAAAGCTGTGGTCCAGCTCCCGGTCACCATCGAACATATAGTGAATGACACCTGGATGGTGACGCTCACTTACTGAGATAGGAGCTACACCGGGATTTTGCTCAATTGCAACAAAAAGTGAATGTGTTTTATTATTATTATTTTGTTTTAAACACTCTAAGGCCATAAGCTAAGCTAAGCTAATTGACGCTAGGGCTTTTGCCACAGATAGATGGCAAAGAGCACACACTGCTTCTCCTTCATCTCGTTGGATATGATGCATATATACACTGGTGAATTTTAGATAGGATCGCTCTCCCTCCAGAATGTTTAATTTTAGCAGCAAGAAAACTGGTTTGTTGTGAAAAGTGGAATGCTAGTTGCACCACCCATGTTACTATGGCAACCAGTAGTAGGAAGCCTATTGGCGACTTCATAGTACAGCAACTGGCGACTTGCAGCGATAAAATCGCTGTGTGTGTGTGAACGTACCTTTACACACGACAAATATCATTTAGCTGCCATCCCCATTTATTCATACAGCAACATGCAATTACTCTGTTTTGTATAACAATCCCAATTTGAGATTGACTTTAAAACTCAAACTGATGAAATGAAACAATAAAATTAAAAAAAAAAAAAAAAAAAAAAAACAGGGTGGAGATAAGTGTACCTGTCTCTAACTGATAGAATATAACATTTGTAAGATCCTTCATACCTCAGTGACAGACACTTAGCACAACTGGATAATTTCTGCTTAGAAACAGCAGTATATTGTCAATACAGACATTTACTTTATTTTCCTCAATTCTCTTACAAGGACACACATCTCAGGTCCCAAAGGGCTCGTGATTCAATTATGTCAATGCAGAAATGCTTTGCTTCATCTCTTTTGACACTGCTCTATTCAGCTCTGTTGCTATCTCTTCAGTTCAGAATTTTATGAAGAATACATCACTTTTTCTCACGCTCCATTTCCTTTCCCATAGGGAAATCAGTCTCATCTCTAGTATACATATATAGCACTGCACTTACTTAGTAGTGTTTAATTTACACCACTGACAGTTTGATTGGGCCTTTTCATTTAACTTATTCCTTCCTTCCCTTCCTCCTACTGCTAAAGTGTTTTTAAACACCACTTTCTCCCAATTTATAATAATAATTTGTTACATTTATATAGCACTTTTCTAGACACTTAAAGTGCATTACATAGTATGGGGGGAAATCTCCTCAACCACCACCAGTGTGTAGCATCCACCTGGATGATGCAACGGCAGCCATAGTGTGGCAGAACACCCACCACACACTAGCTATTGGTGGAGAAGAGAGGAGGGTGATGTAACCAATTCAGGGATGGAGATTATTAGGGGGCCATGATAGACAAGGGCCAATTTGGCTTCTTTTACAAGAAGTGACCTGGGATTTTTAATGACAACAGAGAGTCAGGACCTCAGTTTAACAGCTCAACCAAAAGATGATGCACTTTTTACAGTATAGTGTCCCCATCACTATACTAGGGCATTAGGACCCACACAGACCACAGGGAGAGCACCACCTACTGGCCTCCCTAATACCACTTCCAGCAGCAACCTTAGTTTTCCCCAGGAAGTCTCCCATCTAGGTACTGGCCAGGTTCAACCCTGCTTAGCTTCAGTGGAGAACCAGGCGAGAACTGCAGGGTGATATGGCTCTGACCACAAGAAAAAGCCACTCGTCTTTTGCAAGTTCCCAAAGTAGTGCTCACTTATCACACAACAGCTACCAACTAAGAAGGGTGAAAGCTAGCACATGGTTCCTCTGAGACATGTGAAAGCCAGCGACTGCATCTTCTCAAACTGTGGATCATGCTGTGTCAGGGCAACTAAACACACTCGGAGGGAAGTGCTATCTGCCCTCTTCCACATACAGACACCTAGAATTGGCTACTGTCAGTCTGATTGACAGGGGAGAGAGTAACACCATTCTTCCCACCCAGACAGTTGGACAAATTTTGCTAAATTCTTACATTGGCACAGTTGTTATATTTCTTTGCAGCATCTTTAGTGGCAAATGTATGTTCTTCTTTGTGAATCAAGACAGCAAGATGGGAGGAATTTTAAATTCATCTGCCAAATGTTCTTGTGACATTATTTGCCTGATATCACTGTCCACAAAGAAGATAAGGATGTTTTCACACTTGACATGAATGCTCAAGTCCTCATTTATGATCAATTCTGGACTCATTCGTTGGAGGTTGTCGTCATTGCTGGTAAATTGATCATTGATTCTTTCTAAATCAGGGATCGATTTCATATTTTCCTACATCACATCTGCTGTGATAACATGTACAGTCCCTGTTCTTCTATCCATCCATCTATTTTCTTTACCGCTTATCCTACACAGGGTTGTGGGGAGCCTGGAGCCTATCCCAGGGGACTTTGGGCACAAGGCGTGGGACACCCAGGGTGTCAACCCATCGCAGGGCACAATCGCACACACATTCACACACCCATTCACACACTACAGACAATTTGGCAATGCCAAGCAGCCTACAATCCATGTCTTTGGAAAGGGGGAGGAAACCGGAATACCCGGAGGAAACCCCGAAAGCACGAGGAGAACATGCAAACTCCTTGCGCACAGGGTGGAGATGGGAATCAAACCCCCAACCCTGGCAGTGCGAGGCAAACGTCAATGTTATCAATGTTTATTTAATTAGCATGTTCCTTTGTTTCATTAATTTCTTATTGGTCAAGAATTCTTGTTCAGGTTATGAGTTATGATAGTACAGTGCTGTGAAAAAGTATATGCCCCATTCTGATTTCTTCTGTTTTTGTGTATATCTCATACTAAATAGTTTTAGATCTTCAAACAAAATACAACATAAAACAAAGGCAACCTAAGTAAACACACAATACAGTTTTTATTTTATAATTTTTTTTATTGAAGCAAAAAAAGTTATCCAACACATATCACCCTTGTGAAAAACTAACTGCCCTCTCAAACTTAAAATCTGGTTGTGCCACCTTTAGCAGCCTTTCACTTACTTCTAGAACTAGGATTTACTCCTACGCTTTGGATCATTGCTGCAGAATCAAGTTGCACTTTAGTTTCAAATTACAGACTGAAGACCGAACATTCTCCTTTAGGATTTTCTGTTAGAGAGCAGAATTCATATTTCCCTCAATTATTACAAGTTGCCGAGGCCCTGAAGCAGCAAAGCATCCCCACACCATCACACTTCCACCACCATGCTTGACTGTAGGTATGATGTTCTTTTTGTGGAATTCAGTGTTTGGTTTACACCAGATGTAACGGGACCCCTGTCTTCCAAACAGTTCCACTTTCGACTCATCAGTCCACAGAACATTCTCCCAAAAGGTTTGAGGATCATCAGATGAGACTTAATGTTTTTCTGGGTTAGCAGTGATTTTCACCTCGCCACTCTTTCATGGATGCTATTTTTGCCCAGTGCCTTTCTGATAGTCAAGTCATGAACAGTGACCTTTATTGATGCAAGAGAGGCCTGTAGTTCCTTTGATGTTGTCCTTGGGTCATTTGTGACTTGCTGGATGAGTAGTTGCTGTACTTTGAATTTTGGAAGGTCGGCCACTTCTGGGAAGGTTCACTACTGTGCCGAGTTTTTCCATTTAGAGATAATGGCTCTCACTGTGGTCCTTTGGATTCCCAGAGCCTTTGAAATAGCTTTGTAATAGACTGATGTATTTCAATCACCTTCTTCCTCATCATTTCTGGAATTTCTTTCAATTTTGGCATAGTGTGTTACTGGGTAAGACCTTTTAACCAGCTTCATGCTGTTGAAAAAGTTCTATTTAAGTGTTGATTTGATTGAACAGGGTTTGCAGTAATCAGGCCTGGTTGCCTCTAGTCCAGCTGAACCCCATTATGAATGCAGTTTCATAGATTTGGGGAATTAGTAACTATGGGAGCAAATACATTTTCACACAGACCCAGTTGGTATTGGATAACTTTTTTGCTTCAATAAAAACCATTATCATTTAAACACTGTATTTTGTGTTTACTCAGGCTGCCTTTGTTTTATCTTAGATTTTGTTTTAATTTCTGAAACAATTTAGTATGAGATATACAAAAAAACAGAAGAAATCAAATACTTTTTCACAGCACTGTATTTATATAATTGCTATTTATTTACTCTTGCACTAATCAACAGTTCAGGTAAAACATTTCAGTCCAAGCTGCCCATTTAAATTCAGAAAGATTTCAGTATTTTTAGGAGATGTAGCCACTTGTCTTTGGATGCCTTCTTCACTCCATGTATCTAGATAACATTTTGTCTCGTATCACATCACTTTTTCTTTGCCACTCTGAAACTTGAAACAGGAAGCAATATAACAGGTTCATGTTATTCATTGCCTGGCCGTGTTAACAGATTGCTTTCAAACATGCTGTAGTTCACCTGAAGCAAGCCCCAGACCACTGTTTTCACACTCTTAGTACAAACTGCCTTGGTATAGTATAGAGCACAACAACACAAAAACACAAGTGGTGGCTGAATGATGTACTGGATTAAATGTATTAAAATGCACTCCAGGCTTTTAACTAATACTAATGTATTATGTATAGCCAATTTTTACTGTTTCAAAGAACCTTGATCAAGTAGATACATCATTGATTTTTCTTTGTTTTTGGATAGCAGAATGTGGTATAGAGCAGATGTTGCAGCCATATAACTCATTAACTATAAAATGAGTTCCATGGACCTTCTCAGTACAGATTTATTTAATAAACATAATTCAACAATTCAAATGCTTGCAGTAATATTCTGGCTATTTATTAGAGCCATAGAGTTTGTTTTTTTTAAAATTTATTTCTGAATTGTCCACCGACAAAACACTTTAGGTCCAAGGTGACATTATTTATAGGCTACTTGCTTGGTTTGAGGTTTAAATTAAACCTATTCAGCTGACCAGACAAACAAGGTAATAAATATATTAATAAATAAATATAGAATTTTGATAATAGTTGGTTGTGATTTGCACTACTGTAACATACATAAATAAATAAATAAATAAATAACAGACCCCTTAGCTGTGCTTCACAGAAGGGTGGCCCATTGCCCACTTTACAAATCACTGTTATAGAAGATTGTAACGTCTGAACGTATCAAACTGATTTCTGAATCAGCCTGGGTTTAGCAATGAAATTTCTCTGTCTCCTTGAGCTATAAATCCCTAACTGTTTAATGACCACTCTGGTCCCAGTTTGACCAGATACCTTTGGAATGCTAACGACCAACCTTCCCCCTTCATACACACACACACACACACACACACACACACACACACACACACACACAAGCTACCTACACGCACACGCACATACACACACACAAGCTTACCTTACACACACAATGGAAAAATCTCTCTCGAATGTAACGTGTAATTATATGTAATTATTCGATGTCCAAATAGTGTGATGTTTTCTTGTTTGCATATATTGTGTTTATGTAACATAACTATAACGATTTTAAATAGCTTAACTATCTAATTATATTATTTTATTTATATTATAAGATTGTACCCCTGTGTTACAGGAGAATTAAGTTCGTGCTGGTTCTGAAAAAGGCTAAATAGTCGTGTTTTTGTCTGCTCCCCTTTCTTTCATTACTTTCTCTCTATCCCTTTTCTCTCCCTGTATATAGATGTGTATATATGTATGTTTTGCTTAGAGTTAGTCGTGTGTATCCATAGTCACATATAGCTATTAAAATCTATTATCCCGCGCTTGATTTTCTCTGTTTTGTTGACGGGATGAGTCAATTAAATACTGCGATCTCGATTACCCGCTCTAAACTTTAATAATAAACTTCGTGGGTTAATTCTTCCTGGCCAGAAGGATAAACTCACTCTTTAGAGTTCATAAAGCTGATCTAGGCCACATACATAGTCATAATTAATTATAATCTGTTGTAGTTAATTATCTATATGTATATGTGCACATACATGAAATACCATTATAACTGGTCACAACACGTGTTGATTAGATATATAGATATATTTCACGCCATTCGAGCTAATTCCTTATATAAATTGGAGAATACATTTAAACGTGTTAAACGTCTTTTAATTCGTTACATAAATTGTAACTGGTGGAGAATATTTTTAAACGTTGCAGATTCATCTGATTTACTACACATTCTGGTAGATAATGCGGGCACGCTTTAAAACTCGTCTCCTTTAAAAAGGTGCTTCGAACCCAAGCATGCGCTTCTGTTTCGTTTTTCATGTTTAAAGTTGATCCATAATATTATTCTGGTGGAAAAGAATAATGCTAGTAATGATTGATTCGTTACAAGATGATATAAGCAGCAGACATACCTTTAAATAGCTGAACCTTTCAATATGGACATTGCATGTAATATGCAGGAGCAGATTATTTGTTGGAGCAGACGGCCAGGATGAAATAGCTGAGACATTTAAGTATGGGTCTCATCATTAGCCCAAAGCACTGCTCGCTGTTTAAGGGCATTAGTTCAAAGCCCCACAAGTTAAAAGCCTTGATCTGAGCAGAGGCCGACAGACAGTTTGCATTGCCCTGATTAATTGCAGGTACCTCTTATGTACAGTAGTCATGCAGACACCAATCAAACTGTGCTCATGTGATGTTTATTAGAGCTCTCAAAGTTATACATATTCATTCCTTCAGTGTATAGCACTTGTGTTTTCTGAGGCAAACATTACCTATTTTGTTACAGTTCTGGAAATCACAACCCACCATTGTCAAAGTTTTATGTATTATTGAGTTCTTATAGTTATTACTAGCTTATTTGACTGAATTGAATGGGTTTCATCTAAACCACACTAACTGAAAAACAAGTTGGCCTATAAATAATGTCAGCTTGGATGATGGAAAGTTCAGGAATAAAAGCTCTCTGGCACCAACAAATATCCAAGAATTTGTTTTACACATTTTTAAAATGATTCAATTTTTTTTTTTTTTTTTTTTTGTCAAAACCATAATGCTTTGCCAGTGATATCATACAGGGGCTTTATGTCAGTTATACAGCAATATGGATATTGTACTCATTTATCACCATGCAGTGTTATGCTGCTCTGCCATCCTATCACCTATAGAGGCTCATGAACTTACCATGGTTTCTTGTTTCACAATGCTCATGCTCTCTCTCTCTCTCTCTCTCTCTCTCTCTCTCTCTCTCTCTCTCTCTCTCTCTCTCTCTCTCTCTCTCTCTCTCTCTCTCTCTCTCTTGCTATTTGTCTCAGGATCAGAGCTTCTTTGGATTCCACTCTCAGAGATTTACAGCTTATGCCAGTCCTGCTCCTCCTACCCTGGCTTCTGTTTCCACTTCCAGATCTACCTCTTCACCCAGGCTTTTCACTGAGCCAACTAAGGCCTCAACTGTTACACATACATCCACACAGTCTTCCTCAGAAAGGTCCCGAAGGACTGAGATTGTATGTGTGGCACCGACCCGGTGTCTCTCACCTTGCACTGCCAAACTGCGGAGCAGACAGGGACACTCTGAACCTGAGCAAAGCAGGCCTGATGGATATATGAGGACATTCATTAATAGAACATCTGTTCGAGAAATTCCCCCTGAGGATGTGAAGCTCCACAAGGTGATCATGTTTTCCAAAATGAAGCTTATTCATTCCAGATTTTGCCTTATCCTAGCTTAATTGATTCTATTCTCATAATACTGTGTTTGGCACTCACACTGTAAAACAGGAGTGTAACAAGCACGTCTGTGATTTCAGAAGCTGCTTGGCTAACAGCAGCCCTCTTCCTATTTAATATTTTTGCATATGTATCTCTCAGATGTCCCTTCTATTCACTAGGGCAAAAACACTTGTTGAGAACACGTTATTATACACATCATTTCTGATGTGTGCAATTTTAGGTTCCCAATGAAAAATGTATAGCAGCAAGGCTCAGCTGGAAATCACAGTCCACTAGTGAAGAGAACTCTCTATAATGGCTATTTACATCACTGTTTGAGAAAAGGAAAATGGATGACAACATTCAACCTTCAGCCTGTTCTTCAAAAGATATTATACATTCTGTATACTTGTTGAGCATGCTTGTAAATATGAACAGGCTTTTACTAGAACACATTATTAAGGCTCTTGAATGTTATTAGAAATAGATTAGCTGAAGTGCATGCTTCAGATGAAAGGGCCCACATAAGCAGAGTGGTTTGTTTATAAGTGCTTTTGTTCACCCTCATAGAGGGTGACGTATTAAACAGGTATTGTAGTGAACCTACTGACCATAGTTTTTTTGCATTTGAAAAACCACTGCTGAAAGTGCAGTACATTATAGTTTGCCATGTTTGATTTTTTTTTTCTCAAGATTTCTTTTTTTCTGTGTTTCCCATTCTTCAGCACTGCTTTATGAATAAAGTAATATTCCATATGCGCTCATCAGTTAATATCAGTATCAGCTATTTGTCTCTTTGAGCAGATATCTAGGCAGTGGGGGCAAGCACTTCTGCTGATGCCTTTGCTCTAATGAAGTGCCAATTAGGCTTCAGTGTCTCGTGGATTGGTTTCTAATTAGCTAAAGCCTGTAACACATGACTGCCTACTCGCTTTGTGGAGCGGCACTGGGAGAATAATGAAGCTGCTTGGCATCTACAGGTGAGGGAGAGCATGAGGAGGATGCCTGTGGGCTCCAGCACATGTGATTTATCTAAGAAAGCAGAGCAGGAGGAGGATGAAGAAGAAGAGCTGCGGATGTTAGCTAGTCTAAAAAGACAGCAGGAAGAGGAGGAGGGTGGGACCTGTGACTCAGGCCTCAGTGCTTCACAGGTAGGAGAGATCTCACACACACAATCATACAGTGGTGCTTGAAAGTTTGTGAACCCTTTAGATTTTTCTGTATCCATGTCCTAAAAGTAGACCAAGAGAACCCTTTTTTTTAAATGGCAATTAACCCAAATACCCAATTAAACAAATGACCAAGTATAATATTTTTGTCTCATTTGTTTTACTGGGTTCTCTTTGTCTACTTTTAGGACTTGTGTGAAAGGTTTTAGGTCATATCTATGCAGATATATAGAAAATTCTAAAGGGTTCACAAACTTTCAAGAACCACTATATGCTTTATATTATCATATTGTATATGTGATTGATTGTACTTTAATTCTAGCTGCTACACTGAACAATATATACAGAATATCCTTCGATATACTTTTTAAGATTGAAACAGCTGCATAAATTTCTGCATGTAATCCCTGTTGTCAGGTCCAGCAGTGCAATGTCAGCCTGAGTATGAGCAGTGATGACACTTCTACATGGACCCAGTGTATCCCTCTAGTGAGTTGCCATCTGCACATGCACACGGGCATGCCCTCTGGTGTAAGACATATCTCAGTGCTCAGCCTCATTAGACTGACTTGAATACGTGACCTACAGGACGGTCCTTGAAGTCTCAGGCTCAGGTTGTTGAGATGAGGAAAGCCTCAAAAACTCCTTAGAGAAAAATTACATGCATGGCTTATAGCTGGGGAAGAAAACATGAGTGTGAACTTCAAAATATAGGCATGATTTATATATGGTTTGCCAACTTGGAGTTATGATTTTGGGTAGGCTTAAACAAGTTCTACAGTGCACAGTGCAATGCACTGTCCTGCTTAGACAAGTGTACTAGCTGTATTAGTGGATAGCATTGTGCATGCACACAGCAGCAATATTGCCATCATCAGACAGCATGTATGACACATCACATTTCTCAGAACTATAGACTTTATAGTGTTTTGGTGAATTTATACTCTGTTGTGCTCTCTCCTTCTCTTACCAGTGCTTACACACACCAGCAGTACCCAGATCCATCTTTTGATAGATTAGATGAGATAAAAAAATAAATTAATTAATTAAAAAAAGAATGCTATTGTTATATGTAATGTGCAATTATAGAGTATATATACATCTCTGTGATTGTCAGGCATCTGAACAGGGCCAGTACTACCAGAAAGAGATGAATCCACTTCTCTACTCTAATCCCAGGTAAGAAGCAAGTTGATTTTATCTTGCTTAAGTAAGAAACCTCAGACATCAGCATACAGTATGTATATGTTAAAACAGAGTTTTCAACTGTCTTGTCTTTCACAGCTTTCTGTCAAAATGACAATGTATATGCCTTTTACTTGCTGTCAGATGCAGTTTGAGTTCAATCAAAGGTTTCTTCAGTGATTTATTTTGTTCTCTATTATCTATCTTTAACATATTTAGAAGTTTGAACATTTGTGTGAGCAGTGAACAAAAAAGAAGACAGATTATTTCAGAGTACAGAGATGACATCAAAGTACAGAGGTGACATCCATAGAAGTCACTGAGGTGTAACGAATCAATCATTACTAGCATTATTCTTTTCCACCAGAATAATGTAATGGATCAACTTTAAACATGAAAAACGAAACAGAAGCGCACGCTTGGATTCAACGCACCTTTTTAAAGGAGACGAGTTTTAAAGCATCCCCGCATTATCTACTAGAATGTGTAGTAAATCAGATGAATCTGCAACGTTTAAAAATATTCTCCACCAGTCACAATTCATGTCAGTCACAATTAACTACAAAGGGTTATAATTAATTATGACTATGTATGTGGTCTAGATCAGCTTTTAGGATTAGCTGTAGTCTAGTTTAGAATTATGAACTCTAAAGAGGGAGTTTATCCTTCTGGCCAGGAAGGAAATCTCCATTTCCAGAGCGGGTAACCGAGATCTTATGCAGTGAAGAAGGGACTCTGTCACGTGACCAAAAACAGAGAAAATCAAACGTGGGTGTTACGACACCAGAGTAAGGCTGGATACAGTTGCGGTATGAAAATCCATCACTTTATTAAGAACACACACAAAATAGGGAATCAGGACAACGGCAAGCTTTAGGCAGATCCGAAAAACAGGCGGAAGTTCAAAAATACCAAAAAGACAGTCGTTGTAGGGCTTAGGCAAAAATCGTAATCAAAAAGTACTTAGCTTAGTTCTGAAACCAGAAATTCAGTCCAGAAAAGAGTGCTCGGTACAGTTGAATATAATGTAGACAAACTAATACTTCGCAACGTGCGCGACAAACTAAAGAACTTAAATAGTGTGTATGTGTGCAACCTAGAAAATTAAGGACAGGTGTGTAATCAGAAGGTGGGTGACTGTGAGCATGGGAGTGAAGGAGTGTTCTGGATGTTGTAGTCCCTGGCGGCCATATCTGTAGGCCGCCGAGCCTGCTGGGATGTGTAGTGCGGTGTGGGTGCGTGTAGGTTGGCGGCAGCCATGTTCGTAGGCCACTGAGAGTTCTGGGAACTGGAGTCGCGCTTATGGCGCAACCTAACAGTGGGATAATAGATTTTAATAACTAGATGTAACTATGGATACACACGACTAACTGTGAGCAAAACATACATATGTACATCTATATACAAGGAAAGAAAAGGTATAGAGAAAAAGTAATGAAATAAAAGGGAATGGCAGACAAAAACACAACTAATTAGCCTTTTTCAAAACCAGCAACGAACTTAAATCTCCTGTAAACAGGGGTACAATCTTAAACGCAGATATAGATCCATTAACTATACTTGCATGGCTTCGGTTTGAAAGTTCGCGCGTGGTCGTGTAGAGTTCGCTGGTTCGTCGTGCCGTTTGAAAAGGCATGGGCCATGAGGCGGTTGCATCTTTTGTCCGGGAGTGAGAGATCCTGGCTTCCTCTTCCCGGGGCACGTGGCCCCGGGTGAGAGAAGCCGGAAAGAGCGTAGAAGTGAAGTTGAAGAGTGTGAGTGAAGAGAGTGGAGAGTAAGAGTTTTCAAAGCGTGGTGTTGTTTTAAAGACAACACCAACACACACGCCTCTTTGGGCTATTGGCCAATAAGGAAGTTGGATTTGTTGGCGGGATGAACTCTCTTTGTCTGGTCTCAGACCCGAATTTGCATGTCCAGGGAGGAACCGGTTTAAACCGTATTACGTGTGAAATTAATAAAAAGCATGAAATAATGTATCCCATTGCAATATGATATGCATAATCAATCAGGGTATCGCAAGACGATTAACCTCATACCAAATTCGATGGACTTATAAAGAATATTACAAGTAAAACATGGTTACAGACATTTAAAATCATATCCTAAGTTAAGCTATCTAAAATTGTTATAGTTATGTTACATAAACACACAATATATGCAAACAAGAAAACATCACACTATTTGGACATCGAATAATTACATATAATTACATGTTACATTCAAAAGAGATTCTTACATTGTGTGTGTGCACGGGTGTGTGCTTTGTGTGTGTGTGTGTGTGTGTGTGTTTGTGTGTGTGTGTGTGTGTGTGTGTGTGTGTGTGTCTGAAGAGGGGGGGGTCGTGTCGCATTCCGATGGCATCTGGTGAAGAGGTTAGATAAGGATTCATGGCTCAAAGACACAGAGAAACTTCTTTGCTAGATCCAGGCTGATTCAGAAATCAGTGCGATACATTCAGACGTTACAGAGGAAAACCTAAGTTGTTGACACAAAAAACAAACAAATAAACAAAAAAAAAAACAATTTCACCATGCACATATAGAAACCGATCTTGCGAAATAATTACTGGTAAACTACCCACAGTGTAAACTGAATGATTATAATAGTTTATAATGATTATAAAACTCCAAGTAAAGAATGCTTCATAGCCAGTTGATTTAGTTATACTGCATGTCGTACTGTTGCTTTTAGTGTGAAATCCAGCATGGGAAAGGTGCTCCACCTAAGTGGCTAATTAAGCATTCTTGTCAGGGCTGATGAGGATTCTCTAGTTTCTAGTGCTGCCACACAAGTGCTTAAAGGCTTGCATGTGTCACCTGGCTGTCACCCCTGTAGGGGGGCTCCCCAGGAGGTCATCCATTTCCTCTTCTCCCTCTCAGTAGGGAACCTGACAGTCAGCCCCACATGGTACCTACGAAAGGTTTACATGAAAAATGAACTTCTTCTGAAAAAGTGGGCCACATGCATGTTGGGTCCATATGCATGTTGCAAGCTAGCTTAAATCTTATCATGCATACATATTTTTAAACTAAGTAGCTGTGTTTGGTTACTTTATTACTGCCTAATTACTTAATTACTGCACACTGTGTCCAAAGTGCTCAAAGGAACAAACCGTGATAGTCTACCAACTGCAAGGTTCATTGGACAGAGGCGGTCAGCTGCCACCTGGAAAATGACCTATAACCTACAACAATTTACTTAATTATTATTATTATTATTATTATTATTATTA
Source organism: Cranoglanis bouderius (assembly GCA_023630585.1). NCBI lineage: Eukaryota > Metazoa > Chordata > Actinopteri > Siluriformes > Cranoglanididae > Cranoglanis > Cranoglanis bouderius. Next base: position 18,193,978 of record CM042537.1, read on the forward strand.
TTATTATTATTATTATTATTATTATTATTATGTATCATGTATATTATACTGTAGTTCAATTTATAAGCACTAATAGCAGCTACTTTATTGCAGAAAGTCTTGGAGTTGTACTTTGGGATTTATATGTCTTTTCATTTCAGCTGATGGCTTATTACATCATTACCCACAATATTAAGGAACAGGTCCAGATAATTATAAATATACATTTCAGTGCTATTCCTAGAACTGAGATTTTCCTCCCCCTCTACAGGGAATGGATGGATGTTCTCAGCCCTCCGATAATTCATCCCAGACAACAGCAGACTGAGTCCAAAGGAGACCATAGCAACACGTCCACCAAAGGTGTTACATTAATGCTTTTACACTAAGGTTTATGCTTTGCATTAAGGAAGGTGTGATGTGTATTGTTATGTTTTAAAATTTTACCAAGGTGACTGGTATGTGTGGTAAGCAACACGGTTTGATAAACAGTCTCTAATACCTGTATGTGCATTGTGTGTTTTAGGGTCTATGGCTGAGGAGAACTGCAGCAAGGACGAGTTTCTCAGTCTGCTCTATGATTCATGTCTGAACTGCTACTTTGATCCTCAGACTGGGAAGTACTATGAGCTGATCTAAGTTCAATGAAATCAAGGAGACTGATTCATACAGTCTGACAAATCAATATATTCCAGATATCATATAATAACAGGCACACTAATAAAGCTGTATTTTTAAAAAGATTTTGAACTGTTTTATGTTTATTTAGGTTGTTCTTTTATTTTTAAGGCAAGACACTATAGATAGACAATTTTGGTTAGGTCAGTTAGATTTTTGGATGAATTGCATCCATATCATCTCTTTAAACTGTAGCAATACAGTGGGGGAAAAAGTATTTGATCCCCTGCTGATTTTGTACGTTTGCCCACTGACAAAGAAATTATCAGTCTATGATTTTAATGGTAGGTGTATTTTAACAGTGAGAGACAGAATAACAACAAAAAAATCCAGAAAAACGCATTTCAAAAAAGTTATGAATTGATTTGCATTTTAATGAGGAAAATAAATATTTGACCCCTTCGACTTAGCGGCAAAACCCTTGTTGGCAATCACATTTACGGCATTTGGCAGACGCCCTTATCCAGGGCAACTTACATTTATACATCTGAGCAGTTGAGGATTAAGGGCCTTGCTCAAGGGCCCAACAGTGGCAGCGCTGGGATTTGAACTCACAACCTTCCAATCAGTAGCCCAACATCTTAATCACTGAGCTACCACTGCCACTATCAGAAATCAGATGTTTCTTGTAGTTGGCCACCAGGTTTGCACACGTCTTAGGAGGGATTTTGTCCCACTCCTCTTTGCAGATGCTCTCCACGTCATTAAGGTCATTTACAATGCCCTGGCTGAGGGAAGGAGGTTCTCACCCAAGATTTGACGGTACATCGCCCCATCCATCGTCCCTTTGATGCGGTGCAGTTGTCCTGTCCCCTTAGCAGAACAACACCCCCAAAGCATAATGTTCCCACCTCCATGTTTGACGGTGGGGATGGTGTTATGACTTCGGGTCATAGGCAATATTCCTCCTCCTCCAAACACGGCGAGTTGAGTTGATGCCAAAGAGATCTGACCACACCTGACCACAACACTTTCATCCAGTTCTCCTCTGAATCATTCAGGCAAACTTCAGACGGGCCTGTACATGTGCTTTCTTGAGCAGGGGGACATTGCGGGCACTGCAGGATTTCAGTCCTTCACGGCATAGTGTGTTAACAATTGTTTTCTTGGTGACTATGGTCCCAGCTGCCTTGAGATCATTAACAAGATCCTCCCGTGTAGTTCTGGGCTGATTCCTCACCGTTGTCATGATCATTGAAACTCCACGAGGTGAGATCTTGCATGGAGCCCCAGACCGAGGGAGACTGACAGTTTCTTCCATTTGCGAATAATCGCACCACCTGTTGTCACCTTCTCACCAAGCTGCTTGGCGATGGTCTTGTAGCCCATTCCAGCCTTGTGTAGGTCTACAATCTTGTCCCTGACATCCTTGGACAGCTCTTTGGTCTTGGCCATGGTGGAGAGCTTGGAATCTGATTGATTGATTGCTTCTGTGGACAGGTGTCTTTTTACAGGTAACAAACTGAGATTAGGAGCACTCCCTTTAAGAGAGTGCTCCTAATCTCAGCTTATTTCCTGTGTAAAAGACACCTGGGAGCCAGAAATCTTGCTGATTGATAGGGGATCAAATACTTATTTCCCTCATTAAAATGCAAATCAATTTATAACTTTTTTTGAAATGTGTTTTTCTGGATTTTTTTTTGTTGTTGTTATTCTGTCTCTCACTGTTAAAATACACCTACCATTAAAATTATAGACTGATCATTTCTTTGTCAGTGGGCAAATGTACAAAATCAGCAGGGGATCAAATACTTTTTTCCCCCACTGTAGATAGAAAAAAACTCAACCATAAAATTGTTTTGTCCACTTGTGGCCACTGTATTATCTGAACGATTGATTCAGGCTTAAGCTCAGCACACTTGGCACAATCACATTTTGTTTCCTGATGTAACTGTCAATATACTTATGTATCATTTTAATATACATGTCAGTTTCCTTTATAAACCTTATATGCCATACTAACTAGAGTGGAGACATAATAAAACACATTGTATTTTTAAAACGGTTATTCTCTAATTCAGTTTTGTTCTATATTCAGGACCTAAAATTTCTACATCACCTGCATTCATGACATGACATGTTCATTCCTGCCCCTAATAAGGATATTACAGAGGATTTTCCCAAAATGTTGATTACTGTTGGATCTTCACTAGATTTTATATTGAAAAATGGCATAGAATATTTTTTATACCAGTGCACTTTTTCTTGATTAAACTAAAAAGAAATTATATTTCAACAAATGTTTCTGTAAAACATTTGTTTTACTTTTTCTTGCGAGCATCTTCGATGGTGAAATAAATATGTTAACAGTAACAACATCAAAAGATGACTCGTTTTGTTAAGTATGCAATTGTCTGCATATTTAATTAGCCTTCTTTTGCATAAATGAACATATTGAAGTCCAGTGCAAATACACACAAATTTAAGGAATTTGCTGTATAGGCGTAGGTGCACAGTAGCTAAAGAGTGGTCAGGGGTGCCACCCTGTCATGAAGCATGGCCACATTTCTTCTTCTTCTTCTTCTTCTTCTTCTTCTTCTTATTATTATTATTATTATTATTATTATTATTATTATTATTATTATTATTATTATCATTATTATTAATGTAGTAGCCAATGTCACATGATGTGAAACTGACATGATACATGGTAATCTGGCTGCAAAAGGCTGGTCTGAATAATAAAGGCACTAAATCTCTGAAATTTCAAAGCACATTTTATCATTGACAACAGTGACCATTGACAATGTCGTGCACGAACAAGCAATTATAGCTTGGTTAAACTGAAGTGAACTATTCCCCGGCTCCAATGACCACAATAAACAAACAGGTGACCTATACATTGGTCTTTTTTACAGTACGAACTTTTACATTAATAATGTGCACTATATGGTGGCAAAACCGTTCAATAATTCAGTTATTAGATTCTGTTAATAATATTGGATTCACAGTGTTGTGTACTTAATAAGATGTTAGCTATGACTTTTTTGTAGCTGGCTAGACGACAGACAAATGTTGCTTAGGTGTGTGCCTTTCAGGTCTGATTGGGATCCTCTTAGACTACCACCCATTGTAAAAGGTTTGGCCCTGTGTTTAGGTTTGTATGCAAACTGTCTTTTTTTTTTTTTTTTTTAATAATGTAAACATTACTTTACATTTTAGTCGACCTCTATAAATTTAAGCTGCCCTGTGTCATACACATACTCGTAATAATATCTCTTTAATCTTCATGTTTTATTCGTGCCGAATTTAGAATCGACCAATGATAGGTGCGATGGCTTTTGACGTCACTTCATCAGGAAGTAAACAACAATGGCTGTACGTTGTACAAATAAGTTACACTACTCGTTTTTATTCGTATGTGTAGCGGTGTGTGTTTTGTTTGGAAAGTCGGCCAGTTCTTTGGCTTCAGCTAAACCTGGACCTGGTGAATTCAAACATTTCCGAAGTTTTCGAAGTGTTTCAGAGCCTACAGCTCCACCTCCAGGGGTTAGTGATACAAACTTTATTTCCTCTGTCTTTCAAAAGTTCATTGAGCGCCCCCGTATTAACAATCATGTTAACAAATGGTTCACATAAAACACATGTAAACACTTCCAGGTCAGGCTGCACCCCGGCGTCGTCGCGTCCGTCGTAATCGTCACAATTGCTGCAGTAGTGGCCGCAGTTTTTATTATTAGGAAATATTGTTTCCCGCAAAGGTGAGCAGTTCTTCAACATGTTCGGCTTGTTTAACTGGTTCTATGCATGTTGACACTGTTAGGCTGAAGAATCAGTTCAACTTTAGTCCTTTTTAAGTACACTTAGCTCCATAAGTATTTGGACAGTGACGCAATTTTCGTAATTTTGCCTCTGTGCACGACCACAGTGGATTTGAAATGAAGCAATCAAGATGTGATTTAAGTGTAGACTTTCAGGTTTATTTCGGTGAGTTTAACAAAAATGTTGCATTAACTGTTTAGGAATTAAAGTCGTTTTTTACAGAGTCCCTCATTTTCACAGGCTCAATGTAATCAGACAACTGACTGTTAAGCAGTTTCATGGCCAGGTGTGGCCTGTATCCTCGTTATTTCAAGACAAATTAAGGAGATAAAAGGTCTGGAGCCATAATTTTTTGCTCAGATTCTGTCAAATGCTGCAAAACTGATAGGAGAGTGTTTCACAGTACAGATGGTTAATGACACAAAATGTATTGCGAAAGCTAGCAAAGAAATTAAATGTTCTTAAATGACCTCAACTCAGTTGAGCTGCTTTTCACTTACTGAAGACTAAACTGAAGGCAGAAAGACCCACAAACAAGCAGCAACTGAAGGCAGCTGCAGTAAAGGCCTGGCAAAATATCTCAAGGGAGTAAACTCAGGATTTGGTGATATGGGTTCCAGACTTCAGGCAGTCATTGACTGCAAAGGATTTGTATTGAAATATTAAAAGTCATAATGTTTGATTGTTAGTTTGTCCTTTTTGACTGTGAAAATGGAGGGACACTGTAATGGCTGTAATTCCTAAACAGTTAATGCAATATCTTTGTTAAATCCCTTGAATTAAAGCTGGAAGTCTACACTTCAATCACATCTTGATTGCTTCATTTCAAATCCATTGTGGTGGCGTACATCGGCGAAAGTTGTCACTGTCCAAATACTTATGGACCTGACTGTATAATTTTAGCTGAGGATAATCTAAGGTGAAACTTTTAAAATTGCAGTGATGCCACATACAGATACTCTGTGCTGAGGCAGATGGAGGAGCAGAGAGAGGAAGAATCTGATGAGGTATGAGTTTTGCCTACTTTACTGATCGAGATCAGGAGGAACTAAAGATTTAGTTCTACTCTACATGCTAATTCTGTGTCTGTGTATTTATTTCTTTTAGGATCTTTTGGAATGAAACCAGGCTTGATGTGGAATTATTATTAGTGTTTAAAAAATAATAATAATTCTCAAGATTTTCTTCTGAAACAGTTTGTCCTTTTCAGCCCTGTCTTCCTTCTGTCCTTAGTTTTAATGGCAAAACAATTATGGGCCTTTAAAGGTCACATGGTGCTGGTAAACTTTGCAGCTGTGATTGGCAAGATTATTTATTAAGAAGTGCCTTCAGGATCCAGACTGAAGTGATCACAAAGTTGGGAACCGTGAAACACAGCCTGTCTGTGATTTTTTTTTTTTTTTTTTTTTTTTTTTTTTCTTTTCTTTTTTCCTCTTTTTTTGGGTTATTATTTGTTACAGGAAATTGAAACCCACTATTTTCAATGTTACTCTGACTTTTGAGTTTTAATGGGTTGGGAGTGTCTCAAAAGCAACTCAACCTAACCTAACTTGAACCTAATGTGTTGTGTTGGTGGAAATTTCGGGAATAAAAAGCTACATGGCTCTAATAAATGGTCGAAATATGATTACATGTTTAAATAATAATATTTGAATAGTTGGATCATGTTTAAATAAATCTCTACTGAGTCTGGGGTCCCTGACTCAGTATTAAAGTTAATAGTTAAAGGGGTCCCTGGCTGCAAAATGTTTGAGATCCCCAGCTATACAGTATATCACAATAATTAAATGGGCTTTATCACTCTCCTTAATCTCTATTACCACTAATTATAAGGAACTTTATGCTGAAAGTTTTTTTTTTTTTTTTCCTCATTATTTATTGTGTGTAGTGTAGTTACAACATTGCATTTTTTCCTCCTATTCACATTAAGGTTTATGGGCAATTATCTAATCAGGTGCCTTCCCTTGGGCTTTTGCACATACTTGCTTTCGTTAAGGATTTTGCAGTTCTTTCAGTTTTTCTAAATGTGAACAGGGGTTACATAAATAATGTTTGTTCTACCAGTATGGTTAGCACATTTGCTTTGCACCTCTGGGATTGGGGGTTCGAATCCTGCCTCCGCCCTGTGTGCATGGAGTTTGCATGTTCTCCCCATGCTTCATGGGTTTCCTCTGGGTGCAACGTTTTCCTCCCCCAGTCCAAAGACCTGCATTATAGGCTGATTGGCATTTCTAAATTGTCCTTAGTGTGCGAATGGGTGTGCACGATTGTGCCCTGTGATGAGTTGGCACCCTGTCTAAAGTGTCCCCCGCCTCGTGCCGGTTAAATCAGTCTTGGGTTAACCTATATTGTTATTTAACTTAACTTAAATAAGGTTCTTTCTGTATTATTTTGTGCTGTTGTATTTGTTTTATTTTGCTGCCTGAGAATGTAAGGAGATTTCCTTGTGTTAAATTATGTTGACTGATATGTGATTGCTGTAGTGTTTTGTGTGAATTGATATGTACCTCTGAAACAATTTTATGGCCTGAAAATGTTTAATCAGTGATGGTTGAAAATTCACCACTCAAGATTAAAGTTATTTCAAACCCCATTGTTTATTTGACTCACGTGTTTAGTTGTCTCTCTCTCTACCTTTCTCTGAAAGTATTGGAACAGCAACAGGTGTCTTAAGTTAACACATCTAGATGTAAATATCAGAAAATGAAAGCTGAAATTCTGATCTGTTGTCTCATATTCATCTTTTTATCTCAAACCCAGATGACTTCAATGTATAGTGAAAACAATAGAATTTCCCTTGCTGTTCAAATACTTTCAGAGGGGAATTTATCTATCTAATAAAAGATGGTTGTTTTATATAGTGGGTGGGGCAGCTGGTAGCCTCACGGCTACAGGTTGCCAGATTCAGTCCTGAGCTCGAGTTACTTTCTGCGTGGGGTTTCTGTGCACGCTCTCCCTGTGTCTACATTGCATCCGGAAAGTATTCACAGCGCTTCACTTTTTCCACATTTTGTTATGTTACAGCCTTATTCTAAAATCGATTAAATTAATTATGTTTCTCAAAATTCTACAAACAATACCCCATAATAACAATGTGAAAGAAGTTTGTTTGAAATCTTTGCAAACTTATTAAAAATAAAAAAAAATAAAAAAATCACATGCATAAGTATTCACAGCATTTGCCATGACACTCAAAATTGAGCTCAGGTGCATCCTGTTTCCACTGATCATCCTTGAGATGTTTCTACAACTTAATTGGAGTCCACCTGTGGTAAATTCAATTGATTGGACATGATTTGGAAAGGCACACACCTGTCTATATAAGTTCCCACAGTTAGCAGTGCATGTCAGAGTACAAACCAAGCCATGAAGTCCAAGGAATTGTCTGTAGACCTCCGAGACAAGATTCTATCAAGGCACAGATCTGGGGAAGGGTACAGAAAAATTGCTGCAGCATTGGAGGTCCCAGTGAGCACAGTGGCCTCCATCATCCGTAAATGGGACAAGTTTGGAACCACCAGGACTCTTCCTAGAGTGGGCAGCCCAGCCAAACTGAGCAATCGAGGGAGAAGGGCCTTAGCCAGGGAGGTGACCAAGAACCCGATGGTCACTCTGACAGAGCTCCAGCATTTCTCTGTGGAGAGAGGAGAACCTTCCAGAACAACAACCATCTCTGCAGCACTCCACCAATCAGCCTGTATGGTAGAGTGGCCAGACGGAAGCCACTCCTCAGTGAAAGGCACATGACAGCCGCCTGGAGTTTGCCAAAAGGCACCTGAAGGACTCTCAGACCATGAGAAACAAAAATTGAACTCTTTGGCCTGAATAGCAAGCGTCATGTCTGGAGGAAACCAGGCACCGCTCATCACCTGGCCAATACCATCCCTACAGTGAAGCATGGTGGAGGCAGCATCATGCTGTGGGGATGTTTTTCAGCAGCAGGAACTAGGAGACTAGTCAGGATCGAGGGAAAGATGAATGCAGCAATGTACAGAGACATCCTTGATGAAAACCTGCTCCAGAGCGCTCTGGACCTCAGACTGGGGCGAAGGTTCATCTTCTAACAGGACAATGACCCTAAGCACACAGCCAAGATAACAAAGGAGTGGCTATGGGACAACTCTGAATGTCCTTGAGTAGCCCAGCCAGAGCCCAGACTTGAACCTGATTGAACATGTCTGGAGAGATCTGAAAATGGCTGTGCACCGACGCTCCCCATCCAACCTGATGGAGCTTGAGAGGTCCTGCAAAGAAGAATGGGAGAAACTGCCCAAAAATAGGTGTGCCAAGCTTGTAGCATCATACTCAAAAAGACTTGAGGCTGTAATTGGTGCCAAAGGTGCTTCAACAAAGTATTGAACAAAGGCTGTGAATACTTATGTACATGTGATTTTTTTATTTTTAATAAATTTGCAAAGATTTTAAACAAACTTCTTTCATGTTGTCATTATGGGGTATTGTTTATAGAATTTTGAGGAAAATAATGAATTTAATCCATTTTGGAATCAGGTTGTAACATAACAAAATGTGGAAAAAGTGAAGCGCTGTGAATACTTTCTGGATGCACTGTATGTAGGTTTCATCTGGTTTCCTCCCACCTCCAAAAAGCATGTCAGTAGGTGGATTGGCTAAGGTAAACTGTCTCTAGGATTGAATGAGTGTGTGAAAGGATGGGATTAGTATCCATTGCAACCCTGGTCAGGATAAAGCAGTTACTAAAAGGGAGTGAGAATGTTTACATAGTAGCTTTAAGTCCTAGTCAAATAAGTAGCTGGATGGATGGCTACCAAGATGACAGTTTGAGTCCATGCTATACATATATATAAATGCTATATAAATATTTTAGTTCAGGGTGTGTAACTGTTTTGGTAGTTCCTGGTCGGATTGGCTTTCTTATGCTGTGACTTATTAAGCAGCTCCTTTTTTTGCTGGTAGCCCAGTTTAAGAAATATAATATCTTTAAAGTAGTTTTGAAGGTAGACAAGATGAAGACAAGCAAGGTGAGATATCAAGGTAAGGATCCTGTAACTTTCTGGTTAATCAAGCATTTGCTTTTATAATAGGAGCTTGTAGAAGTGACCTTTTGTTTATTTCCAGAGCTGTCCTTTGCTTTCACATTTGTGATCATCGTTGTCTTAATATGGGGGTTCCTTTTTAAGGAGACATCTCTTCAAGAGCGTGTAAAATGTTCGTATGTCACATGCATAGTGCCACACTCTGTTTGCTTATTGATTATTTTACAGCGTTCATAAGCTTTATTCTCTAAAACGTCTTTTAATTCAGATGTGCATGGAATAGAAAGTCCTGCATCGGACTGTGTTTCACAAGGTGAGCTTTATCTCATGTACAGTAGCTCCCTGAGATTATTATTATTATTATTATTATTATTATTATTATTATTATTATTATTATTATTATTCATTTGATATATAAAGCTTACATGTGTGCACTGTTAAATCTACTTCATAATCTAAAGTTAGGGGAAATGCATACTGGAAGCCAGCTGTAAATACTTAGCATGTTTGTCTGTCTGCTGTAAGTAAAGGTTATGTAACATTCTGTTTATCTTTGTTTGAGCTTTATCCAGGTTGCTGTCCTCGTAAGGTATGCCCTGCAGACCACTTCCCCTTCTTTCTGCGCAGTGGGGCAGCCAATGTGGTCGGTCCAAAGATCTGCTTTAACAATAGCATGTTTGTACTGAAATTTTAAATTCATTAATGACACATGCTGTATGCTAGTGAATTGTAATGTATATATACAGTTATGAGCAAAAGTTTTCATTAAAATGAAGACAACAATTTAATTTATACCTACAAGTGATTAGGTTTAAGTAACAAATATGTATGTTAAGATAGTAACGTTGATTACAATTTCACTTAAAAGTATGTATTACCCTGAAATGGAACCTCAGTGTGAATATGAATATTGCTTGTTTGCCCATATTTTGCCATTATAACTGCTTATGTATCTGCTACCATTCTTCTTGACATACCTGTTCTAATTCCTCCCAGTGTCATATTCTGCCTTTAAAAAAATAAACTTAAATAAATTATTATTATTATTATTATTATTAATAATAATAATAATAATAATAATAATAATAATAATAATAAAAATACAGTGTCTCCAGAAAGTCCAGAATGTTTCTCTTTTGAAATGTATTGCAGCATCAAATTTAAGCATAATATAATATTTCTTGCTCCTTTAGAAGTGACTTTCTACAGAAATAAAATCTAATTTATTATGTAATGTATTAAAATTATGTAGATGTCCATGGAATTTTGGAATCACCTCAATTGTCCTTTGCAGCAATTACAGATTTGAGTTGTCCTGGGTGTTTATATGAGCTTTGCACATTTCGATTTTGGCATTTTCTTCCATTTCTCAATGCACATTTTCTCCAACTTTTGCCAAATTAAATGGAGATTTTAAATTGGATTTACCCAAGTCTGGGCTTTGAATCGGCCATTCAAAAACACAACCCTTTTCCCCCCCAAGCCATTCCTTTGTAGTTTCTGCCCTGAGCTTTTGTCCTGTTGGAACATATCTGCATTTATGGTGAAAATATGTCTAGCTGACCTGAACAGGTTCCCCACAACAATTTGCATATATTTGGCTCCATCCATTTTGCTTTCCAATTACACCAAATCTTTTTTATTTTTTTTTCTAACATGGCCTTTCTCAGAAGTGGCTTCCTTCTGGTCACTCTCCCATAGAGGTTGTCTTTGTGAAGAGCTGCTGATGAGATTGTTGAGGTCTGCACAGGTTCTTCTCTTTCAGCCAGTCAGCTCTGTAACCACATTAGTGTTGTAGCTGGACTCTTGGACACTTCTCTGACAATTGCCGTTCTTGCCTGATCACGCAGTTTGAATCTGTACAGAATACAGATTCAAACTACAGTACAGAATCTGCTCTCTTAAGAGTGTCAAATGATATTTTATTATCTGTTGATTCTGGGAACTCTGTAATACTTCTTCTGTTGGATTTGAGTGTAGCCTTTGATATGGTCGATCATGACATTCTTATTTCTCGTCTTGAACACTGTGCAGGTATTAGAGGTCATGCACTGAACTGGTTCAAGTCTTATTTGAACAATAGAACCTTTTCTGTTTACATAAATGGATGTTTATCCTCCAAAGCACGTCTGACCTGTGGGGTTCCCCAAGGATCTATTCTTGCTCCCATTTTGTTTTCTTTATATATTCTCCCTTTGGGCTCAATTTTTAGAAAACACAGAGTATTTTTTCATTTTTATGCAGATGACACTCAAATATATGTGCCCATCAAGCAAAATGACAATGCTGGTTTGTCTGCTCTAACTGCCTGTTTGTCAGATATTAAGGCTTGGATGTCCAAAAATTTTTTGAACGAGAATAAGACTGAGGCAATTGTGTTTGGACCATTAGCTTTTTCTAGCAGATTAAATCAAGTGTTAGGTAGCTTAGCTGCTTACGTAAAACCATCTGTTAAAAACCTGGGTATTGTCTTTGACTCTGCCCTGCTATCTGATAAGCAGGTAAACGCAGTTATCAAATCGTGTTTTTTCCAGCTGAGATTACTGGCCAAAGTTAAAAGTTTTTTAACCCCCGCTGAGTTTGAGAAAGTAATCCATGCATTTATATCTTCTCGTCTGGACTACTGCAATTCAATCTATATAGGTATTGGTCATTCCTATATGAACCGCTTGCAATTAGTCCAAAATGCAGCTGCTAGACTCCTTACTGGCACTCGTAAATCTGAGCACATCACCCCTGTCTTACTCTCTTTGCGTTGGTTGCCAGTTCATTTTAGAGTAGAGTTTAAGATTTTACTCTTTGTTTTTAAGGTCTTAAACGGTCTGGCACCGTCTTATTTATCTGAACTTGTGACTGTTAACATATCCGCGAGATGTTTAAGGTCATCAAATCAGAAACTGTTAAAGGTTCCCAGATCAAGGTTAAAAAGAAAGGAAGACCGGGCTTTTGCCATAGTCGGCCCCAAATTATGGAATAGCCTACCTTTATCTATTAGGATAATCTCTTCAGAATCTCTGTAAAAGTAAAACATAAAACTCACTTTTTAGAAAAGGCTTATAACATCTGAATCGTCCTGAGCATTGTTTTTCCTCTGTATGTACAGTACTACCTCCTGTATCATATTACTTTTATGTTGTTTTATTGTTTTGATTGGTGTTTTATTAACTTGATGTTATAATTTCTTGTACAGCACAATGGTCAATGACTGTTGTTGTATTGTGCTATATAAATAAACTAAACTAAACTAAACAGTTTGGCCAGACCTTGGTAGTGACTGGTTGTGCCATGTTTTTTTGTTCTGTTTTGTTTTATGGATTTCACAGAGCTCATAAGAAGGTTCAAAGCTTTGGTGATGTTTTTATAACCTTCACTAGCTTTTTTCTCCGCACAACTTAATATCACAGCTTCATGGGCAGTTCCTTGCTCCTCATGACAGTAGGATTAATCTGATCTGCTGTTTTAGCTGTGAGACTTCCTAAAGTCAGTCATATTTATCATGCAAGCATACAATTGGACACAAGTGAATTTGAAATTAACACAGGTGTACCCTGTTTAACATATTTAATGTGAACTCTTGAAAATTAAATACTAGACCTAATTTAGATTGCTAATACTTTTTCATTTAGATTGTGAATACTTATCAATTATGAAGGTTTTAGAGTTGTTAGTTTTTTAGATAGATAGATAGATAGAAAGAAAGAAAGAAAGAAAGAAAGAAAGAAAGAAAGAAAGAAAGAAAGAAAGAAAGAAAGAAATAGCGGTACATCTCCAACACACAGAAAGATCTGGGATACAAACCTTTCCACTCAACTATATGTCTATTTTCTGTTTCGTTTTCCAGTATTATGTCAGGTGGACAAAACAATGTTGGACGGGGTGTGAACGTTGTGATAGTAGATGGTGAGTTTATTTTAAGGTGATATGACAAGTTACTTTATTGTGTGTTTCACTCTGCTTGAATATATGTGCAAGAATTTGTTGTGGTTTCTTATAGAAAACTAATATGGCTATTTAAAGTAATTTTCAGATTTTGGAAAAAGAAGCAAATGGTTTTGTCTGTTCTCCCCCCCCCCCCCACCCCTAACATTCTGTATCAGTGTCTCTGTCTATCTTTTTTTTTTTTTTTTTTTTTTTTTCCCTTTTTTTTTTTTCAGGTGAAACTGGGAAGATATTGAACAGTGACTTCTTTGAGGTCTATTCTGAAGGTAGATCTGTTGTATCCCTGTGTGTTCTTTACAAAATATATAATACACCTAAAGTAATTAATATGCATTGTTCTATTAATATTTCTACACCTTTTAGCTATAGCAGTATTATTTCTCTATTGTTGCAGGATTGCTAGACTTTCTAAAGACGATACAAAAAGGAAATATAGTTTTAGTAGCCTCATATGAAGACCCTGCAGTGCAGTGAGTACTAAACTAAACATGACAACTTTTACCCTGTCCACCACATCCAGATGAAGGATAATACATGAGAAAATAGGTATCAAGTTGATGTGTTTTCACTAAGATTATCCTTGTAGCTATATTGTCCCACTCTGTGCTGCAGGTTGACTGATGAGGTCAGAGAGCTGTTTGCTGGAATGGGCAGCAGTGAGGTCTACTCTGTGAAGTACAGGGACAGCTGGGTGTTTGCAGGGGCACGTGGACTAAATAAGGAGAGTCCATTTGAGAAGGTGTGAACCTCCAAAGTTCAAATGTTTAAGACATTTTTGTAACTCAGTAATGTTCTACGTAATAATACACTCATAATGTAAGTGAATACATTGGTGATGTTTTGAGGCCATGTGATGTTTTGCTCGCAGCAGAAATGGGAATGAGATATTAACAAAATTCACATGAGATTACTGTGCATGCTGTTAAAATTGCCTGTGTGCACTGCCCAATGGTGTTGCCAGTGTAGGAAGCATATTTGCAACATGCTGGGCAAATTAATGTTTGGACTGGTTATAATTTACTGATTAAAACATGTTGTTTCTTAAGACTTGGAATAAATGTTTTACAGATGGCCAGTAATGTGTGTTTAAAAGTTTATCCCAAAAAGTCTGAAGTCTTCCTTTAAACATGCAGCTCATCGTGAATGATAAGAAGACAAATGCATATGGAGATTGGCCAGAGATGGGGGAGCTTGGTGGCTGCTTTCCCAGAAAGGTTTGATCAGCACTAAATGAGCCTGCTGCACCAGCCACCTGGAGACCATTAAAACACAGAACACTGCAACTGTGGGACGTAAATCATGACAATTTTAACTGGTTCAAAACGTTCACATATGGATGCCTGGATGTATTAGCCATATATTGGCCTTAATTTGAATCTTAATTTGTATCAGAAATAAATCCAAACAATTACACACACTCACACAAAGGTGCCAGCATTCTTGTATTTTCAAAGGCAGCTTTGTAAATGTAATCATATCTCATTTCATTGTTTACAAAATAATAAATTGAAAGCACAGTCATGATTCAGTAGCTGTTCTTGGCCTCTATACTCCTTGGGGTGTGTTTTGTTTCCTATGCCCCATCTTCCTCAGAGCAACTGCAGAAGAGAACCCCTAACCCCCCAGACCCATCTTAGAGACAGAGGAGTGTGCTATGGCCAACATGAAAAGAAGGTACAAATTTTTCTAATTTAATTTAATTTATTAACTAGGTGTGGGAAAATAATTCATACTTTGTTATACCCACAATCTACTTTACTATAACATTTTACTTTTACTCATTAATTTAAATCTCCACATTCACAAACTGTTCATCGTTGATAAAACAGTGATAAAAAGAGGGCTCAGCAATGTTGCTATATAAACCATGCATCAAAAAAATCATTACTGTTCCACAAAATTATAATTTCTGCAGAAACCATTTACTGGATATTAAAAAAAACTGCTTTTCAGTTTTTTCTTACTGTTTCAAAAACCGGTTATGTATATAAGGTTGTCTTACAGTTGTACTTCTTGTAAATTTCTCCTGTATCTTATTTCTCATACGTATTTTACTGTGCCTTAACACTTCTTAGTTTAATTAATCAGTTTGCTATCTGCTCTGCAACAGCATTTTAGAATGCCAGTATGACCAGTATGATTCACCCAGAATGATGCACACACACACGCACACACGCACACACACACATGCACACACACGCACACACGCACGCACACACGCACACACACACACACACACACACACACACAAAACCTGTTTTCTCTCAGCACACTTGGATGCCATCCTCTTTATCAACTTTTACTTTCATATTTGAGAATTTCATATTTCAGGAAAGGCTGAAGAGGCGAATACATAACAACTATTACATTAATGTCATTTGCATTAATGTAATGTGAGATACTTATTGTGATAAAAGCTTCCATTATGAGAAGAGAATGATCTGGAGAAAACCGCCACTTGGATATAAACATTTACTGCATCACGAATTACGCCTGCAGCAATTCACAAATTTATGTAGAAAAATTTCTGAAACTTTTCCCAAATCCATTAGAGAAGTCGGAGTGAAGCTATTATTTCTATTCTCTGTTCCATGTGTTGTCCACAAGCAGACTATAGCCTTCAGCACCTGCATTCAGGATGTGCTCAACCTGCTATCAGTTATTAGAATGGATATTAGAATATATTAGAATGGACTGAAATCTGGTCTCTTTACTGTCAAAAATATACAGTATATTGTGCATGTACCAATCAAATGGTATAATCACTTTTGGGGGCATGGTGGCTTAGTGGTTAGCCCCTTTGCCTCGCAGCTACGGGGTTGGGGGCTCGTGTGTGCAGAGTTTGCATGTTCTCCCTGTGCTTTGGGGGTTTCCTCCGGGTACTCTGGTTTCCCCCCAAGTCCAAAGACATGCACTCTTGGTTGATTGGCATCTCTAAATTGTCCCCAGTGTTTGACTGGACAGCAACCCCCTGTGATGGGTTGGCACTCTGTCCAGGGTGTCCCCCGCCTTGAATCCCCTGTGATAGGCTCCCCACGACCCTGTGTAGGATAAGCGGTACAGAGAATAAATGGATGGATAGAGGGATAATCACTCTCTCTC
The DNA here is from genome assembly GCA_023630585.1 of Cranoglanis bouderius. Taxonomy (NCBI): domain Eukaryota; kingdom Metazoa; phylum Chordata; class Actinopteri; order Siluriformes; family Cranoglanididae; genus Cranoglanis; species Cranoglanis bouderius. The sequence continues at coordinate 18,210,453 of CM042537.1, forward strand.
AGACTGATTTAGGCTCTGCATTAGACTCTGATCAGTTGTGAGATAGAAGGGAACATTTGGACCAGAACCACCTGCTGTTGCAGCAGACAGATGAGGGCTATTATGAAGAGCTCATTAAGCTGAAAAAAATCCCATAAAGGCCTCCAGGATCCACTAGGAGTCCCCCCTGAGAGCTGCTCATCACTCACAAAAGGTGCCAAACACAGCCTAAATATGCAAAGCACTCCAAAGGGCAACTCTTGAAACCTGGTGAAAATGACAAACTTTAATATTTCTTCTCTCAGTTTGACTTTTTAAAAAAAATAAATAAATAAAAAAAAAAGGCTTAGCTTATTCCACCCATTTTCTTCACCTAACTAATAGCACTAAAGTAACTGCTTTAAGAACAGCTAGAGAATGTCTCTTGTCAGATTCTGATTATGGTAAATCCTCTCACTAGAGGGCAGTGGTGAAACTCTAACTCCTGCACTGTGTATGTATCTGCCTGTGTGCTTTTATCTCATTCTGAGGCTGATGAAAGTGTGATCTTGTACCTTTGCTAGAGGAGTAGCAGTAGAGGTGAAGCCTGAGCTGTAGAGGGTTCTTGAGGGTTTCTTGAGGGGTGGAAGAAGGTAAACCCTTGTAACAGTCATTCTACATTAGCCATACTACCAAGATTGGCATGGTATTAGAAAGTTCCCAGGCTTCCGCAACAGGTTTCTTATTTTATTACTTTTTATTTTTGACCAAAGTCTAATTTTGGCATCATTCAGATTTCTATGAATTAGAGACTATAAGTTCCCATATACATATAAAGCTTCTACTTATTCATGCTGTCAGTAATCTAGGAACGTCACGATTCACTCAGAGCACAGAAACGGGGTTTCAGCAAAACAGCAAAGACAAAACCATTCATTTACACTATATGGGCAAATGTTTGTGAACACCTGACCATCACACCCATACGTGGGTCTTCCGCAAACTGTTGCCACAACATTGGAAGCACACAATTGTATAGAATGTCTTTGTATGCAGTAGCATTACAATTTCCCTTCACTGGAACTAAAAGCACAAAGCGAGGTCCAAAAAGACCATAAAGATGGTGTCCACAAACCATTGGCCATATGGTGTATCTGTATTCCAGTCACACACTACTTTTCCTAGCAAGATATTCTGGTTTAAATACTTGATTTAAAAAACAAAAATGATTTCAATAAGGGGTCTTCCTAAATTGAACTGTGGCAAATAATGACGTACATGGTTCATGTTTGTACCAGGTGGCATTAAAAGTGATTAAATTGGTTAAAGAAAAGAAATGATCTTTATCAGATTTTTTTTTTTTTTTTTTGAGCATCTGAAGAGGACAGTGAGGGTAAAAACTGTGGAGTAAACACCACATGCCCAGAAAGACATATTCTCTATGTATTACTATAAATTCACTTCACCTTGCTTAATCCCATTCTGGATGCTTTATTTTTGGCTGCACTCTTCACATTCTCAGAATATGGAACCGGACATTTTGGTCCAGCATTAGCTTTCTCTCTCACTGTGTCCATAATACATACAGATACGGTATACACACAGGGAATGTTCTATAGCCCTAACACACAAGAGAATTTTAACACCCAGAACTATTTTAGTAAGGCATGTCAGAAAGACATAACTTTAAAGACAGTTTAGCCAAAGTATTCTTAAAATTCATTACAGCAGATTTATTGAAAGCCTAGAGTATCTCCTATGAGAAATGAGATTTGACTAATATGTTCTTTTATAGGCCTCACTGTTCAGTATAAGCATATTCCTGCTGTTCATAGATGATTGATTAGATATGCCTGTTGATAGATGTTACATTTGAAACACAGGACAAACTGTTCCATTGAAGTCTAGAATTTGGTTAGACAAGTGTGGTAAATGTTGTTTAGGCTTTGTTAGACTTATTGTACAGCTGAAAAGATTCCCAAGCCTTGAACCTTGAAACTTTTCATAATGGTTTTAGAAAGCTGATATATAGTGAATAAATTAATTTATTATTATTATTATTATTATTGTTATTATTATTATTATTATTATTATTATTATTATTATTATTCTGAGACCAAAAAAATTTAATTGCTACTCCTCCCAGAGCTTTCAAGATACATGCACCAAACTAGGCGGACACCTTCAGTCTGTTCTGACTCGAGTTGCTATGTTGCTAGTTGCTTTTCTAAGCGATCAGAATTACGGAATTAAGGTTCCGGAAGCTCAAAGTGGCCAAAATTCACATTGACTTGCATTTAAAAATTTTGACTGTTATAACTCATTGAGCTTCCAAGCCACTTCCACCAAACTCAGCACAGTCCTTCAGGCTGATCAGACTGGCCATGTTTTATTTTTCCAAATTGATTAGACTCCTGGTATTCCCGTTGCGGACGATGAAAATTCCCAAAATCTCCCATTCACTTACACTGACGGAGCCTGGCTCCAGCTGTCAAAACTCACACCCACCTGCGTGCACACGGCCTGAAGCCCCTCCCACCTCTCCCTCTCACTCTGTCAGTGTACCTGTAACAGAGACTCTCATGTCATCTCTCTCTCTCTCTCTCTTTCTCTATCTCTATCTCCAACCCTAAAAGTATTGGCACCCTGTCTGTCCAGGTCTAAAAATATTGGCACCCTAGCTGTTCAGCTCTAAAAGTATTGGCACCCTATGTGGCTCGCTCAAAAAATATTTGCACCCTCTCTGTCTAGCTCCAAAAGTATTGGCACCCTATCTATCTATCTATCTAATCAACTCTATAACGATTGGCACTCTATCTATCTGTCAGACTTGCTTTCTCAAGCCAACATCAAAGTTTGTCATGACGAACTTTACCTATCTAGTTGTTGTTGTTGTTGTTGTTGTTATTATTATTATTATTATTATTATTATTATTATTATTATTATTGGAGTGTAAATGACTGAAAGTCTACTGTTACTTGATTCATAATATCTGCTCATGAGAAGTAAACTTGATTTTCCCACCCCCTTTCTAGGACTACTCATTATTCCTCTTCGAGGCTGGCAGGTCTGTTAATAAATTGATTTCTACATACAGTCCTTCTGAAAATATTGGAACAGCAAGGCAAATTATTTTCTTTCTGCTATACACTGAACACATTTGGTTTTGAGATCAACAGATGAATATGAGACAATAGATGATGTTTACATCTAGATGTTTTATATAACTTAGAACATGGTACTATTTTTTTTGAACCCACTCATTTTTCAAGTGATCAAAAATCATGTGACTGACAGGTGTTTCTTGTTGCCCAGGTGTACCCTGTTAGAGTGATTGTTCAAACAATTAATAGCGCTGAATGTCTACCCTTGAATTGAGCTGTGGTTTCAGCTGTGAAGACTACATTTGCTGTTAAAAAAGATAAAACAACATGAGGACCAGAGAGCTGTCTATGGGAGAAAAGCAAGCCATTTTGAAGCTGAGAAAAGAGGGGAAATTGATGAGAGCCATTGCACAAGCATTGGGCAAAGATACAACCAGTGCTTAATTTGAGCTGGAGCCTGCCAGAACAGGATCCGGCACCTCCAAACTATAGCACACCTGCATTCCGGAACCTTTTTATGTGTTTTTATCCGGCACCTCTAACAGCTGGATGTTTAAAATCTCATGCAGCAATATTATAAAAACAAATAGTTTTAGTTTTTAATTCACCAAAAGTAAAATGGAAACAAAAACTGCAATAAAAATGCTAATCTTATATTACTGGTGCTCAAATATTGGTAACAGCCAATCAGTAGCCTCTTTCACATAACATAATAATTTCAAGTTCAAAAATTCACCTGAATTCGATGTCGCGAAGTGAAGCCTACAGTCACATAGCATGCGTTGTAGAGTGTGTCATGGCGAAAAGAAAGCAGTTATCATTAACAGCATTTTTTTAAGAACACCAACAACGACAGCGAGAAAATGGAGCAAAATACTAAAAAGGCAAGAGTCCAAGGGAGCGAGCGGTTGCAGGTCACTTGAAGCAGTTTGGTGACCGTTCCCACGACTAGCAGTGATAACGTTATAGCCTGATTGTGGAAGGTTTTTGAAGCACTTATGAGGCTAAATGTTGTTAACCTGTGCATGACTTTGAAAGTGAGACTGACAGGAATTAAATGGACTCCCTAAAAGCCCACATACAGTCATTCAGGCTTTTAGGGAGTACAGGGACTCAAATACACAAAAAGTTCCAGAAGGACTGAGGCATCCAAGCGTTGTGGAATATTTTTTGTGTTTGTTAACACTTATTTCTCGATTATGTTGTGCAGTTAATGTTAGTTTATTATAAGTAAGCCTACTGTATGAAATGTAGCTTTGTTTTCAAAGTGCTTTGGGAAAATGTGTTTTGTAGCTAACTGAGGTGACAGCACATAAATTGATAGAATGTGCCATCCATAAATGTTTCTTCTTCTACTGAGAATACTCACTGCTATAAACTCGTTATGTCGCTGTACCAGTTAGAGTAATTGCATAGGCCGACCTGTCAGCACTGAATAGAGTTATCTACGTGAGATTCTAGATGCACCTTTTCTTTGGAATGTCCTGAAAAAGAAATAAAGCACTGGTGTATTAACAACCAGACATCAAACAAGTTGATCAAAAGCATTTGATGACAGCAAGATTGTGAGAGCTGTGAAGAAAAACCCAAAAACAACAGTCAGTGACTTCACCAACAACCTCCACAGGGCAGGAGTGAAGGTATCACAATCCACTGTTTGAAGAAGACTTTGAGAGCAGAAATATAGAGGTCATACCATGATATGTAAACCACTCATCAGCAGTAAGAATTGCCAGAAGGCCAGATTGGAATTCACAAAGAAATACAAAGATGAGCTACAAAAATTCTGGAACCAAGATTACCCTCTACCAAAGTGATGGAAAGGCCAAAGTGTGGAGAAAGAAAGGATCTGCTCATGATCTAAAACATATGAGCTCAACGATCAGGAATGGTGGTGGTAGTGGCATGGCTTGAGCTTGCATGGCTGCTTCTGGAACAGGCTCACTAATCTTTATTGATGATGTAACTCATGATGGTAGCAGCAGAATAAATTCAGAAGTCGACAGAAACAATCTGTCTTCCAATTTACAGAGAAATGCATCTAACTGGGAGGAACTTCATCATGCAGCAAGATTATGGGCCAAAACACACTGCCAACACAACAAAGAACTTTATCAAGGGGGAAAAAATGGAAAACATTAGACTGGCCAAGTCAGTCACCAAACCGTAACCCAATGGAGCATGCATTTCACCTCCTGAAGAGGAGACTGAAGGGATCCCTCAAAACTAACCAACAACTGAAGAAGCTACAGTACAAGCCTGTATGCAACAGGTTGATGATGTCAGTGGGTCACCAGCTTGATGCAGTTATATAAGCATACAAGGGATAATCAACCAAGTATTAAGTGTTATTTACTTTAATTTACTTTAAGACTATCTGTTGAAAGACGTTTGCTCACCTAAAATACTGGTAGACTCCGAAGGTGCCATGTTTTAATGTTAGCACATCTAGATGTAAATATCAGGAAATGAAAGCTGAAATTCTATCATCTTATATTCATCTTTTGATCTTAAACCCAAATGTCTTCAATGTATAGCAAAAACAAAAAAATCAACCTTGCTGTTCCAGTATTTTCAGAGGGGATGGTATATGTTTGTTCAACCTATTCTGTTTAACCTGAAAACAGCAATAATAGCCCTGCTTTGCATAGCACTTTGATGTGAACTTTATTTGCACTGTACATATAAAGTTTACAGAGTACACAATGCATAGACAAGAGGGTTTATTTCAGAACCTGCTACAAGATCCTCAAGGATACAAATCTTTAACTTTTTGTTAATCCATCGATATCCCATGATGCATTGCATCCATATATTGGTAGCTCAAAACAGCCTTTACAAAACAAAAAAAGATATTTTACAAGCTTCCAATGCATAAATTGTAATAAATGGACATTTGCTTCTTTTTATATTTGAAATTGCCCAGTGCAACAAAATGTAATTGAAATCTTAAAAGGGAACAAACCAAATCAGTAATAATTAGATTTGTGAGAGTATAACTGATCTATAGTTCACTACACAAATTCATGACATTAGAGCAATAAAAGTTGAAGGTGTTTTGTGTAATTATGCATAATACTGTCCCAGGTTTCTCTGCACATCAGATGGTAGAATTCTGTGCTTACTAATGCTAAGCATAGTAACTCATTTATGGATATTAACTCAACTTGTGGACATTTGTTTTCCCTTATAGACTAGATTACAAGCTGTGGGAGCAGCTATGAGCAGTGTTAATACTTAATAATTTTGCAATATTATCTAATGACTGTTGTATCTTCTTGTGGCCAAACTAACAAAAGTACAAGATAAAACCATGCAAAGCTTGTCACATTAGTCTTTTAGTATCAGTAGATGTGGCCAGGGGAAACATTTGAGACCTTCAAATCAGCACTGAAAACTTCAGTCAACAGTATACAAACAATAGTCCAAGTACTAAGGGAAAAAAAGACATGAATTCTAAGTGCTTTTCACACCATATTCAAAAGTGGCCCTCCATTAGTGCCAAAATACTTTGTGTTTTCAACATCATACAATAAAAGTTTCAATGCCTTGTTACATTAGCATAGTGATAATAATAATAATATCTAATGTTTGTCATCGCTTATGTAAACATTTACGAGGTCATGCAAACGTTAAACATCATCTTTAAGGAGTACAGTACAGATCATGGTCAGTGACTCAAACCTGAGATCCCTGCTCAACATCAAGGCCAGTCAAAACCCTCAATACACCACTAATGCCCAAAACTGATCTGTAAAGCACTTCGATATTTATGGTAAGTTACTTTGACAGACAGGATGTACTACAGGGATCTCAGTTTGAGCCCTTGACAAAAGGACATCCATTCAGTTCCTCTTCTATGACTTTGGAATAAGGCTGCTTTCACACTAGACTTTTTTCTTCTACAGAGAGCACTGGTTGAAGCACCTTCTTTGCTGATATGAAAAGAAAAGCTGACTCACATGACATGCACACTGTAACCATAACAACACTACCACTAAGTCCTAGCTAGTAAAGGTTAACTAGCCAATAGTATTATTAATGATGATGATGATAAAGATTCGATTTCTTTTTTCAACATGGTTGAAACATGGTATAACTATCATAAAGAGGAGGCCAGTTTACCTAAGCTTTGGCTTGAGCAACAGTACTTGTGTGACTAGCCAGCATTCACACAACTTTATGCAGGGACCATTCTGTGATGTTGGATACCAATGAATGTTGCAAAACCAACAAATTTGTTATCTCTAGTTACACTGTAATATGAAAATATTGACAATGAAATATCTCAGACTGAACATACACTGTATAGCCAAAAGTATATGAACACCTGACTAGCAAGCCTATATGTGCTTGTTGAACATCCCATTCCAGATTTAGTCCCCCTTTTGCTGTTAAAATAATGTCCACTCTTCAGGAAAGACTTTCCACTGGACTTTGGAGTGTGACTGTGGGGATTTGCCCATTCAGCTACAACAGCATTAGTGAAGTCAGGTGAGAATGCCAGTCAGCATTCCACTTCATCCCAAAGGTGTTCAGTGGGGTTGAGGTCAGGGCTCAAGATGTGCAGGATACCTGAGTTCTTCCACTCCAAGCTCGGCAAACTATGTCTTCATGGTCCTCACTTTGTGCACAGGGACATTGTCATGCCGTAACAGGTTTGAGCTCCTCAGTTCCAGTGAAGGGGACATTTTTGTGCTACAGCATACAAATTCTCTGCTTCAAACTTTGTGGTAACAGTTTGAGGAAAGCCCATATATGAGTGTGATGGTCAGGTGTCCACATACTTTTGGCAACATAGTGTATCTTTAAGCATTTCATATTCACTCATGGGTGGTGTGGTGGTCCAGTGGGTAGTGATGCCTCATAGTTCCAGGGCTTCTAGGTTCAATCCTGAGCTTGGGTTACTGTTTGGAGTTACACATGTTAACCTCACATCTATGTGGGTTTCCTTGGGGTTCTCTGGTTTCCATCAATCTCAAACCCAAAAATGTTTGTAGGTGAATTGGTTACACTAAATTGCTTGTAGTGTACGTGGTGTCCTTTGATGGACTAACATCCCATCCAGGGTGTGTCCCTGCTTCGGGTCAGGAAAGGCTTTGGATCTACTGTGATCCTGATCAGGTTACTGAAGATGAGTGATGAATATTCACTCACTATTTTTGTCCATGATGTTTTTTTTCCCTTGCTTACAGACCCCCCCCCCCCCCCCCCCCACACACACACACACACACACAAGCTGCACGTTGATTGTTCAGGGGATAAAAGGTGCTTGAGGTCTCTCTGTTCTTTTCTGAAAAGTTTTCTTTTTTTAACTTTTGGAAGCAATTTGCTGTGATAGAAAAAACAGTGGCAGCACTTTTTTTTTTTTTTACAAGGTGCCTCATTCTGGTCTGACTTGTGGTGATTTGAGAAAAATGCCTAGTGTGAAAGCAGCCTAAGGAAAACCTAGTCCCATATATGCATGAGGGAGCTCCATCTTAAAGCTGTGAATCACCAGCCAGTGTTAAACCAGTCTGACACAGAATGCAGGGTCAGAGATGTGAACAGTGCACAATCCAATCAGCAAGTAAATACACCATGAATTAAGGCAGGGGATTTTAAAGTAAAGCCTAATATTATGTATCATAAGAATTTCATAATCTTTGTTTTCAGTGCCAAAACTAACAAAGCAGACTACAACATTTAAATTCATAAATAATATATTTGATACCAAAGCATCTTAAACTGCTTTCAGAGAATATACCTGGATAACAATCTTTCCAGTCTCAGTAGAACACAATTATTTTCTTTGGTTGGGACACAAAATATAAAACAGTCAAAACCTAAAGTGGGTGTTATAAAGGAACCACAGTTAAAGGAACTCTTGGGTTGGCATGTTCAGTCCTCCCCAAGCCTCTCTTGCTGTCTTCCTCATTGCACTAGCTCCCTCTGGTGGACACTTTTTAATTAAGCTCTGTGTTCAGTACCAGACTGGTGGTGATAGGCATATGTGTGTAATGGGATCTGCTGGCCTTCACTAGGTTCTGCATGCTAGTAAGTCTGTCTCAGACCCTGCTGGTTGGTCTACAGCAGTATGCACAGCTTCTGACACTGTCCTGATCAGCACTGTTGCGTCGCCCATCAATATCCGGAGAACCTAGTCAGAGATGACAGTATAAAATCAAAGACAACACCTATTCATGTTTGATTTTGCACAAAAACTAATTCTCAGTTGTAGTTTCAGATTAAGCAATAGATCCGGGCCTTCATTTATCAGTTGTGCATACGCACAGATTACTATGTATGTAAACTCTGTGTATGAACTTTACAACATAAAATAAATTTTAAAAAAGTTTGCTAATGTATGATTTCACCATACATAAGCAAAGCAAGGTGGAAAATAATGAAATCTGGACTGATAATAATTTGAATTATCTATGGAATCCACTACTGATTTTCAATTCGATGTAATTATTGTTGTTAAATATATAAACAGTTGTGGTTTGTATTGTGATTTGTGGATGTGTTAGAAATTTATTAGCACTAAAGCAGTGGTTTGTTAGCAGATAGACCTACACACTCCAAAAACTACTACTACTAAATTTCTACCATCAGTTTGACGGGGGAAACAAGTTGCACAAATGCAGTTTCTATGAATGTCTTTCAGTACAGTGTTTTTGTTTACAGGCACATTTCAGAGAGAAACTGGGAATAAAGTGGGTATTTCTAAGCAGTCACTGAGTAGGATTGTGCCCAGAGTTTATTTCATAATTTCTCTTGGCCCAACAACAGTTAGATTACCAATCTGGCCTATTGGCACATTTCCAGGGGCCTTTATTATACTAAGTCACACTCTATCAACCTTTCAGCGAGTTAATAGATATCAAGCAAATGAAAGTAAAGTCTGAATCTGGAATAAATTCGGAAATGTTATTGTTGTGTCAGTTTGAATTTGTAGCCATTGAGGAGTCAGTTAGGTCCCAATAGTTTTTAACTGGAGCTAGATAAGTGAATGAGATAACTGTAAACCCAGTTAAAGAAAACTTAAAATTGGATTAAATTGAATAAGAGAATTAAAATGGGCTAATGAAGACTGCTGTTACTGCTTCACTAATAAATGCCACATATTCGCTGTGACTTGATTGGATGGGAGATGAAAAATCCAGTGAAAATCTACATCTATCTGTATCTGTAATCTTTAAGGGTTTTTTTTCATTCACACTATCTGTGACTCATTCTTTCAATTAACCTTGGCCGCAAACTTCATTTAAGTGCTTTCTCAGTAAGTAAGTATACCTTGTAAATAGTGGTAAAAAAAATACCACATAAATACAGTGGGCTTTATAAAGTCGTGATTAGATTTATGTAGTCGCTCATTTTGCCTGTTGAGTGTTTGAGCTGTGAAAAAGTGGTTACATCAGGACATCCAGCAACCAGTCATCTTGATGAAACACAGGGGCATGACATTAAGGGAAAAACATAGGTTGCTGGAGTTGCTCTTTAAACTCTACAGTTAAACTCCTGGACCACAACATTGTGTTTTCAGATGTTAAGTGACCAACAGACCTTTCAACATCAAGTGGTACTATCAGGTATAGCTGACCACATCTCTTGCTTGACGTGTTGGATAAATCATGAGCCATCTCACCATTCTCCTCCTCTTCATTGACCTCGTCTTCTTCCAGGTGGTGCTCTTTAGCAGGCAGGAGCAAATGTCTATGACAGGGGCTGGTGGTGGTGATTTGACTCGAGCCCTCCAGGCTGGTGCCCAGCTGTAACCTCCTCATGTGCCTCACCACGGCTGTCGCATTGAAGGCTTGCTAGAAACACACCGGCACAGATGACAGGGATCAGAAATTGTTAGTAGCCTTTTAATGCTGGCACTAAATGGTGCTGCTGATGGGTTCTTTTTTTTAAATTCATTATTAGACATATAGTACTTAGGTGTTTATTTTATGACCTCTGCATTATAGGGTTAGCCAAAAAAAAAAAAAATTCCAATCATTACTTTTCCAAAAAATATTTAATGTAACAGAAAAATGTTTTTGTCAGTAAAGAAAGTAATTAAGACTAAGACTTTTGCAAAGTACTGTATGCTTGGAAAACATAACATATTGTTAACAAGGATGTTTTAATTACTCTGCTTATGTACAGTACATGCATTCATTTGGCAGACACCTTTATTCAAAGCAATTTACAAGTATTTAAAGTTAGATTGCTTGCTATCCTGTCAGAAACACTGAGCTAACACTGTCCTATGGAAGGAGTATTCAACTAAAATTTGTAAAGGTCCAGTTTAAATTTGTCTAAAATTGGCAACATTATGAATAACAACAGACTGAACGGTGACAACAGTTAACTTTAATGCTTAACCACTGTTGATTTGAAGTATGTCTGTTCACATTACCACTTTTCACCACTCCACAGACTATGAAGTAGAGATTAAGGTGTTTTATTTTTTAATCTGACTCCCAACTGCTCCTACAGAGTTATTTTATCCACAGAGCAGTTATTTTTTTATTGTAAAATCAAAAATGTGATATAAATGTGATATAACAAACTTAGTTGGTTCTATTTCCCAAAATTAGTAATGCAATCCACAGTGAATCTGACCAGAATAAGGTAGTTGCTAAAGATGAATGAATGAATGTGGTAAATGTGAGCGACCTTTACATTTCTATGTTAATGAATATAGACATTCTTTGTCCCGCAAGCTTCATATCTGTGAAATTCCTGTGAAACTGAGACCCTGTAAATATACACTCACCTTCCATTTACTCTTGGCAAAGTTCTTTTTAATCTGAGCGCTAACAGACTCATGGATGTTCTTGTCGAGAGCTGTGTCTCCCGAGATCCTTCAAAACACAGACAGAAAGACAGAGGGGAAGCAGGTAAGAGTGATTAGTATATACAGTTAAGGTCATACAGTTACATACGCCTGGCAAAATTGTAATAATTAAAAAAACAATAATAATAATAAGAGGGATCATAAAAATTGCATTTTGTTTTTTTATGTAGTACAGGCCTGAAAAAGCTATTTCATATAACAGATGTTTACATATAGTCCACAAAACACAATAATAACTGAATTTACACTGTGTTTCACCGTGTGTTGTTACCTGGATAGTCAACGACTGTGTTTATGTTTTGTGATAGTTGTTTATGAGTCCCATTTGTCCTGAACAGTTAAACTGCCCACTGTTCTTAAGAAAAAATCCTCCAGGTCCTGCACATTATTTGGTTTTCCATAATCTTCTGCATATTTGACCTGTTTCCAACAGTGGCTATATGATTTTGAGATCCATCTTTTCACACTTAGGACAACTGGGGGATTCATACACAACTATTACAAAAGGTGCAAACATTCATTGATTCTCAAGAAGGCAACACGATACATTAACAGCCAGGGGGAGTAGAATTTTGAACAGGATAATTGGTTTAAATTATTATTTTGTCTACTGGGAAACATGTAAATATTTTATGTAGTTCTGAAGGGCAGTACTAAATAATAATAATAATTTTTAAAAAAAAAAAAAAGATCTTTAAGCAAAATAACAATTTACACTATCATCCTATTCAAAAGTTTACATCCCCCTTGCTCTTAATGTATTGTGTTACCTTCTTGAGAATCAATTAATGTTTGCACCTTTTGTAATAGTTGTGTGTGAGGTTAAATATGCTGAAGACGCTGGAAAAGGAAAGAATGTGCAGGACCAGGAGGATTTTCCTGAAGAACAGTGTTCAGTTTAACTGCTCAGGACAAACAAGGGGCTCATGATCAACTATCACAAGACATAAAAACAGTCGTTGATCATCCAGGCAACAACACGCAGTATTAAGAATCAAGCGTATGTAAACTTTTGAACCGGTTCATTTGTGTAAATTAAGTTATTATTGTGTCTTGTGGACTATATGCAAACATCTCTTATGTGAAATAGCTTATTCAGGGTAGTACTAAATAAAAACCAAAATGCAATTTTTTATGATCCCTTTAATTTTCTTTTCTTTTTTTAAATTATTAACATTTTGTGGATTCTGCAAGGCGTATGTAAACTTGTGACCTCAACTGTACAAAGTGGTGTTTAACACGTAGAGACAAAACTTTCAAAAGCACCATGAAATGGGTTTGGAGTCCTACCATGGGTGCTGTAAGGCTTGTTCACAAGTATATCTTAGCTCTGGATCTTTCTCCATTAGGTGGCATATGAAATCTTTGGCTGGAAGATGAAGATGAAATTATTCACATTAAAATGTAAAACCTCTTGATTGACTTCAACCCTGACCAGGATAAATCAGTTACTGAGGATGAATGAAAAAAAAAAAAAAACATAAAAACATTTAGTTTCAAGGCTCAGGCATATTGCATGTTGAAATTGGCATACACTGCAGTATGTACACTAGTAAAGCAAATTGTTTGAATTCATTAAGGAAGCCACAATAGTGACAAACAGGAGAATCACCTGAGTCTGATATATCATCCCAGTATGGAGAATCAAACTCATACTCAGCCTTCAGGATTTGCTCAAACAGCTTGGCATCATTTTCATCATAAAATGGTGGATATCCACATAACCTGGAAAATGCATTGTGTGATAAGAAACATATTTTTGTGCTCCCTAGTTTCTAGACTTTTGAGGAACCATTTAACCAAAGTACTTTTTATTGAAATGTATCCATAGCCTACACATGTATAGTAGTGTATATGTACAGCAATATTGAGTCAATTACCAAGACTTATAGTGGCTTGGGAAATTATTCAGACCACTTCAGTTTTTGCACACTTTATTATTTTATTGATTTCATTTAATGAATACTCAATTTACGTTTTTGCCCATCAGTCTACACACAATAACCAATAATGACAAAGCGAAAACAAGTTTTTAGCTTTTTTTTTTTTTTTTTTTTTTTTTTGCAAATTTATTAAAAATCAAAAACTAAAATCTCTTTTTTAGTCATGTGAAAAAATAAGTACACCCCATGGAAATTGTTGGCCTTTTTGACATATTGGGACAAGCAATCATTTGATCGTCTTTGAAACAGTGCCTATTAATAAAGTTAATACACTCTATCAAATGACATAAAATGGACATTTTGTAGTAATTTTCACAATTTTAATTAACAAAAAACAGATCTGTCACATGGAAAAAGTAAGTAAACCCCCCTACATTTATCACACCTTCAAATCCATAAAATTAGAATCAGGTGTTCAAGATTGGGTGCCAGTGATTAGAACCTGCTTAGGGAGTGCAGATGGAACCTGTCTTATTTATACCCCCCTCATATCTAGTGTCTGGTGTTCCCTTTGTTATTGAGGTGTGTGGTGTCACCATGCCAAGATCTAAAGAGCTCTATAAGACCTTCAGAAAAAAGGTTGTGGATGCCTATGAGTCTGGCAAGGGATTTAAAAAGATCTCCAAATTATTTTGTACATAAATACTTACTTTTTCCCACACAAGAATATCACATCTATTGATATTTCTGTTGAATAAATGATTGAAAAAGTTATTTTTCCTTGGAGTTCTGTTCAAGTATATCAACTTTATTAATAGGCATGATCAAATGTTTGCTTGTCCAAATATGTCAAAAAAGCCAACAATTTCATGGGGTGTACTTATTTTTTTCAGATGACTGTATGTGGTTTGTGCGCGTGAAGACACCCACTCACAAAATATAAGAAATAACCCCTATGGACCAGCAGTCCACTGCTTTGCTGTAGGGTTTCTGAGCCAGAACCTCAGGAGCTGATAAAGGGAGAAAGAAACAGAGAAAGTGTTGAGTGCCCAGATGCCCTGCTGCTGTCAATATACACTCTATAATCATTTTCACTTCTGAAGAGAAGCAGCAAAAAGCTGGGGCATTGAGAGCACTTCTATAGCACTAACAGCCTCACTCAAAGCCTCTTGATTATTGAGCATTCAGCAAAATAAATGAATAAAGCTGAGAGAGCTCTTTATCATACCCACATATCCAGGTGTTCCACAGGCGGTTGACATCACAGTTCCAGAGTCCTCAATTTTTGACAGTCCAAAGTCACTTATCATGATGTTGGAGTCTTCATCCATGCTATAATACAGAAGGTTCTCTGGCTGCACCAAGTCATAGGAAGAAAAAGAGTGAAACTGTGAAATTATGGTTTGAGTATTTTCTTTTAAATTATTTTATTTGTATTATATTAGATTCTGTTTTCATTTGCAATCAGTTTAGCATTTCAATTTTGTTTTATTTACAACCCCAATTCCAAAAAAGTTGGGATTCTGGGTAAAATGTCAATAAAAACAGAATGCAATGTTTTGCAAATCTCATAAACCCATATATCACAATAGAACATAGAAAACATATCAAATGTTTAAACTGAGGAAATGTATCATTTTAAGCAAAAAATAAAGTAATTTGATGGTTGCAACACGTCTCAAAAAAGTTGGGACAGGGCAACAAAATGCTGGAAAAGTAAGTGTTACTAAAAAGAAACAGCTGGAAGTTAATTGGCAACAGGTCAGTAACATGATTGGGTATAAAAAGAGTATTGTAGTCTTTCTTAGTCTTTCAGAAATAAAGATGGGCAGAGGTTCACCAATCTGCAAAAAACTGCATCTACAATTTGTGGAACAATTTCAGAATAATGTTCCTCAACGTAAAATTGCAAAGACTATGCATATCTCATCATCTACAGTAGATAATATCACCAAAAGATTCCGAGAATATGGAGAAATCTCTGTGCACAAGGGACAAGGGTGAAAATCAGTATTGCATGCCCGTGATCTTCGGGCCCTCAGGTGGCACTGCATTAAAAACAGGCATGATGTGTGCCATCCACAAATGCAGGTTAAAACTCTATCATGCAAAGAAGAAGCCATATGTGAACATGATCCAGAAATGCTGCCGTCTCCTCTGGGCCAAAGTTAATTTAAAATGGACTGAGGCAAAGTGGAAAACTCTTCTGTGGAGTGACAAATTGAAATTTGAAATTCTTTTTGGAAACCATGGATACTGCATCCTCTAAACTAAAGAGGACTAAAGAGGAGAGGAACCATCTGGCTTTTTATCAGTGCTCAGTTCAAAAGCCTGCATCTCTGATGGTATGGGGTGCATTAGTGCCTATGGAATGGGCAGCTTGCACATCAGGATAGGCACCATCAATGCTGAAAGGTATATACAGGTTTTAGAGCAACATATGCTTCCATCCCATCTTTACTTCTGAGAGACTCTGCCTCTCTAAGAAACTCATTTTATACCCAATCTTGTTACTGACCTGTTGCCAATTAACCTGATTAGTTGCAAAATGTTTCTCCAGCTGTTTCTTTTTAGTAACACTTACTTTTCCAGCCTTTTGCTGCCCCCGTCCCAACTTTTTTGAGACGTATTGCGGCCATCGAATTCAAAATTACTTAATTTTTTCCTTTAAATGGTACATTTCTTCAGATTAAACATTTGATATGTTTTCTATGTTCTGTTGTGAATAACATATGGTTTTATGAGATTTGCAAATCATTGCATTCTGTTTTTATTTACATTTTACACAGCATCCCAACTTTTTTGGAATTGGTGTTGTATATCCACCACAAATGAGGCACAAAATCACCAATGATGTAAAGGTGGGCAAGTACAGACGA
The DNA here is from genome assembly GCA_023630585.1 of Cranoglanis bouderius. Classification (NCBI taxonomy): domain Eukaryota; kingdom Metazoa; phylum Chordata; class Actinopteri; order Siluriformes; family Cranoglanididae; genus Cranoglanis; species Cranoglanis bouderius. The sequence continues at coordinate 18,227,108 of CM042537.1, forward strand.
AATGCAAGCCTGTGTCCAGAGAGCACAAAGTGCAGTGGTTTCACATTGGGACCTGGTGCTAGGCAGTTTGCATAACTTGCCATATTAACCAATAAAATGCATGGATATAGTGTTGGTTAGATGATAGTTTAGTTGGCTATTTGCTGGCCGTCATTATAACCAAGATAGTTGGCAAATTGCTCAATCACTCAGCACACAGTGTCTGTGTTAAGGGCCAAAATTCAAAGATGCCATGCTGTGGCATCTTTGCATAAGCCAGCATTACTGCCAGAGATATTGACAGACTGTACTCACAGAAAAGACCAGGCTAGCCCTTTGTCCAGAGAGGGCTCTCTAGCACTATGTGCTTATGTGCTTTGGGGAGTACCATAAAAGGACCTCTCTGTCTAAAGACAGGTTGCACACATATATGGGAATGCACAACAAGAGGTGCCTTCTTTCACTAAGAGGAGTGTCATTGACATTTGTAAAATGGAGAGATGGAATTCATAATCCACCTTCACCAGCTTCTACAGTATGTGTCAAACCCAAAATTTCTAGGGTGAGTTGAATTACTCACTCCCTTGAGTGAGTTCCCTCAATCAGGAAGAGTATCTGGCCTTGAGTCATTCTAATCCTCAGTATAAAACAGCACTGGTACTTTGAGTGATTTCTTCCTCAACAGAGTACAGTAATAAGACCTTGAACAAGCCTCATCCTTAACTAAGATCAGAATCAGTGCCTGAATCTCACCTCCAATAGAAGGCAGTAGCAGTACTTTAAGTGATTCTCATCCTCAGTCAAGTACAGTATTGAGTGATTCACATCTTGAATAAAGTACACTACAGTACTAATACACTGAGTGATTCTCATCATAGTAGAGAGCAAAATCAGCACTTCAGTGGCTCTCATCCTCAATAAGGATCGATAACGGGCTTCAATGACTATTCTATCATTATTGTTCCACCTTGAGTAACATTCTTAAAAAGGAGCAATATCAATGCTTTGAGCAGCCATCATTACCCATACAAAAATATGCCAGCACTTATTGTGACCTCTGTCCAAGGAATGCACTGTGCGGGGAATGAATCAGGAAGTGTTATGAACCCTTGTGACAACTTTGATATGCAGTATCCACTAGTTCCAGAAGAAAAACATATTGGTGGTCTGGAAGGTAAGGAAGCATGACAGTAGGTTATATATGGAACCATAGTTCTACAACTAAGTGGAGGACTGCCAGACCATCTGGGTCATTTGAGTTGATGCAAATGACTAGAGGCCAAGTGTGTGTTAGAAGGGGCTTGTTATATCTGTCACTATCATGAGATGATGACTTTGCAATTAGTACTTGGCTTGGAAACAAGCACACAGAAATTCTCCACTAGTTCCAGAAGGAAACCACCCTGGCAGTCCTCTAATTAGTAGACATAACTATGGTTACATATGCAACCTCTCGTTTTTGCCCTAGAGTTGAAATATCGTGGCAACCTTACCTTTAAATCTCTGTGCACAATGCCCACATCATGCAGATATTTCACTGCATCTAAGATCTGATGAATGAGTTTACTGGCATCTCTCTCTGTATAGAAACCCTTCTCAACAATTCTGTCAAACAGCTCTCCACCAGATACCCTATAGACACACAGACACACAAATACACAAAATAGGTAATAGTTTCTAATAATTGCAGAGCACTCTAGATTAATATAATTCTTAAGACTCACAATTGCATGACCAGGTACAGGTGTGTCTGACTCTCAAATATGTCCTCCAGTGAAACAATGTTCTTATGTTTTATCCTGCAACAGAGAGACAGGTAGATAAGATGTTTTTACTGATCTTCACCTTTGATTTCAAGGTACTGAGATTTCTTGTCATGGCCATGATCATCCAGCACTAACATATTTATGTATTTTACCTGGCTTTCTCAAATAATCTACCCCATCCCTACTTTTGCTTTTCTTCCTTTGTGAAGCATTTAATGCTTTGATTAAATGCATTTTATCACTACATGTTCTAAATGTGCTGCCATTTTATCCATATCTTGCTTGAGAATAAAATCCCAGGTCTCACAAGGTTGACTGGTATAAATATAGGGTTAATTATTAAAATAATTTTTTACATATTTATAATGTGCCGTGTACACATTTATATTTCATTTGGCATGGCTGACTTTTTGCTTTGTTGAAAAGAAAGGGATGTAGTAGGTGCCTCAAATGCACTGCTGCCAATATTGATTTGTGCTCTAAGTTCTTATTTTGCTCCATTCCTCATTGGACCTCACTTCATTTCCTTTTCTTAATATTGCAGTCTTGTTCAGTTGCCTTTATTGGCATGTACCACAGCCCCTAATCTGTTTACTTCCTTCCCCTAATTTCTCTCCCTTTCCATCTCTCTGTCATTAATTACAGTATTTCTCACAGCATCAGTTAACTAACTCTCTCTCTCTCTCTCTCTCTCTCTCTCTCTCTCTCTCTCTCTCTCTCTCTCTCACACACACACACACAAACACACACACACACACACACACACACACACACACACACACACACAGAGTCAGTCACTCATTCACTCTCTCTTTCACAAACATACACACACACACACAGGCACTCTGTGTCTATCTTTCTGTCTATTTTGCCTGACCCCCTTTACTCTTTTTCTCCTCCCCTTCACTGAAGTGCTGAGGGAACCCTCCATACCATCTCAACCCCAGTGTGTGCTGTTTCCCCAGCAACAGAGACACTAAAAATAGTCCTGTCTCCAATACTCCTGACATTTCTGGTGCATGCTTCCTCCAGTTCTACAAGGCAACACCACACTGTTTACCCCTGACATGTGCTCTTACAACAGCTTCTCCCTCCAGAGTTGAGCTTCAGTGGCCTTAAATGAAATAGCATGAATGAGGACCCATATTAAGTGAGACATATTTATTACATTACTCCAAAAAATCATTATCACAATCTCAGAACTACTACTTTTATTTGTAGCTGGTAACCACAATCAAGACATGTTTTTAACCATTGCCATCCTTGCAACTACTGCATCTCCACAGACAACATATCTTAGATTGCCTCCTCAGACTGTTATGCTGTACACCTCTGCTTTAAAAATGTGCTCCATCACGAATAATAGTCACTGCCAAGAAATAATTTGTTCTGTCTCTTTATGAAACACAGCCATATAACATCTTATTAACGTGCGTGTTTTTTATCAGTACACTCATCACCTGTGTAGCACGACTATCTCATTCTCGATACTGTTCTCTTTGCCCTCCAGTGCTTTCTTGGGGATGCATTTGACAGCAACGAGGCGCTGAGTGCTCTTCTCCTCAGCCAGCACCACCTCAGAGAACGCCCCGCTGTAAAAGAAGCCAAGAAGAGGGGGAAGGAAACAGCTCATGTGAGACCAGTTCTGCTGTTATGACTGTGCTTGGTTTGGATAATAGAGCTGGATGTGGGGACTGCATTAAAGTATGACAAAGACAGACGGAGCTGCTTTATATCAGTACTGAAATATCTGCTGGCTGTATAAAAAGTGCCAAATGAGAACTGCTGCCAATGAAGGAGACTTCCTATTTCCAATTCCATGGTTTAAGCAGTGGCATCGATTGCCGCTGCTTAAATACCTCCAACTGAGTTAACAGTGTGATGGGGGATGCTGCATTTTATCACGGTTTCACATAAAAGCTGTAGGTGATAATATAATTCTAATAACTTTAGTCTGCATGTAATGAAAAGCCTAGTATTGCTGGAAAAAGTGTCATTTTGTTTATATCATCTCTGTTCAGAACAAAAAAAAAGGGACACAATAATTAACCATGTCGGATTGTCATATAGACACTTTGAATAAACAACTGGGTGGATAAAATATACAATGTAGTGTATCTATTCTGTACAGTCATGACTTATACTTTTGTCTGTTAATTTTTATTTTACTGAATACATAAAGCACAAAGAACAAAGAGCTTTTTTGACGAAGTTTTGTATGTGTGTGTCTTTTTTTGTAGTACAGGCTGATGTTCAGTGCTGTCAGGCTCTGCAGCAAGAAAGACAGTAATGTGTTCAAACAGTGGTGCTCTCCAGAGAGACACAGGCACAGGTGCATATCTTTACATGATCAGTAGGACCAAAGTCTAATGTGGAATTTTAGCTTGTTACTCAGAATAGAGTGTGCATGCATTTTGGTATTTTATGGATAAGTTCATCTTTTTACAATAAAATAAAAGAATAGTATAGAGATTGTATAGACATTTCTTAGTTAACTTTTGCATAAGTCATGAAAAACAGCTCTGTCTCTACAGTAGAAATTCATAGATAATGACCTTGGCCACAGATACACAGACAAGCAGAGAAAGTGTAAGGAAGTGTGTGTATGTGTATGTGTATATGTGTGTGTGTGTGTGTGTGTGTGTGTGTGTGTGTGTGTGTGTGTGTGTGTGTGTGTGTGTGTGGGTATGTGTGTGTGTGTGTGGGTGTGTGTGTGTGTGTGTGTGTGTGACAGAGCTTGTTAGATTATGATGGACAGAGTTACAGGATTAACACAAGAGAAGAAGCCTCACTGACCTCTGTTTGAAGATGACCTCTGTTTTTTTGATTCAACAAACCTTAATTCTCTTAAATTTTGTACCTTTCTGTCCCTCTTTTTTTGTTGGACTTGAGTTTGAAAACAATCTAACAATCATCAGAGTCTAACAAGATGGTCAAGCAACACTGCTTGTTTGAGCCACTGCTCTGTGTCACGATTAAGGCCTCAATAAAAGCACACTGTCTCATTTGCAATTCAGTCCAATATTTAGACATAAAACACATAATGCCAAAGAAAGATTTGGTGCAGATTAATGAAAAACAAAGTGTATATACTGTATAGTATGGCAAATATTTTCTGACACCACACAAATTAATAACATATCCATATTGTATAATCATACAGTATTGACTACACCCCCAATTCCAAAAAAGTTGAGACGCTGTGTAAAAGTTTTGGGAGAGGAATGTTGTCCCATTTGTGTCTGATACATGATTCTAGCTGCCCAACAGTCCTGGGTCTTCTTTGTCGTATTTTTCGTTTCATGATGCGCCAAATGTTTTCAGTTGGTGAAAGTGCAGGCAGTGCAGGGACTGCAGGCAGGCCAGTTCAGCACCTGAACTCTTCTACTACGAAGCCATGCTGTTGTAATAGATGCAGTATTTGGTTTAGCATTGTCTTGCTGAAATATGCAAGGCCTTCCCTGAAAAAAACGTCTGGAGGGAAGCATGTGTTGCTCTAAAACCAGTATATACCTTTCAGCAATGATGATGCCTTTCCAGATGTGCAGGCTGCCCATTCCACAGGCACTAATGCACCCCCATACCATCAGAGATACAGGCTTTTGAACCTGTCCTCTTTAGACCAGAGGACGCAGCGTTCATGGTTTCCAAAAAGAATTTCGATTCGTCTGACCACAGAACAGTTTTCCACTTTGCCTCAGTCCATTTTAAATTAGCTTTGGCCCAGAGAAGATGGAGGCGTTTCTGGATCATGTTCACATATGGCTTCTTCACTGCATGATAGAGTTTTAGCCAGCATTTGTGGATGGCATAGCAAACTGTGTTCACAGACAATGAGTTCTGGAGGTGTTTCTGAGCCCATGCAGTGATTTCCATTACAGAATCATGCCTGTTTTTAATGCAGTGCTGCCTGAGGGTCCGAAGATCACGGGCATGCAATATTGATTTTCACCCTTGTCCCCTGCGCACAGAGATTTCTCCAGATTCTCTGAATCTTTTGATGATATTATGTACTGTAGATGATGAGATATCCAAAGTCTTGCCAATTTTACATTGAGGAACATTATTCTGAAATTGTTCCACAATTTGTAGATGCAGTTTTTTGCAGATTGGTGAACCTCTGCCCATCTTTACTTCTGAGAGACTCTGCCTCTCTAAGATACTCTTTTTATACCCAATCATGTTACTGACCTGTTGCAAATTAACCTAATTAGTTGCAAAATGTTCCTCCAGCTGTTTCTTTTTAGTAACACTTACTTTTCCAGCCTTTTGTTGCCCCATCCCAACTTTTTTGAGACGTGTTGTGGCCATCAAATCAAAACCTCCACCAAGAATAGCTGTCATTCAGTTCCAGCATAAAGTTAATAAACTTCCCAAACCAATGTGGTGTGAAAAACTGCTTGCTTCACCACTTAAAGTGTTTGGCCTGAACCCGTTTCTGACTTTAAACTCTTGGCTGAAAAGTTTGCTAGTATAAACATTCATTAGTAGTTTTGTTTACCAATCATACAGTATATTGAACTGCATTGTTCGCTTAATGCAGCTTTGTAATTCATTATGTGTGGTCAGGACAGATAGCTTTACATCTGTTTACACAGCAAACACCCTACAAACATCCTGGTGGATCTTCAGAACTGCTTTAGCCAACAGACATATTTTAATTATAACACTGCTACAGGCCTACGTGACTTTGACTGGATTAGTGTTGGTGGTTGCATGTCCCATTTAGAGGAAACAAAATGAATTATTAATTTTACATTGTTATCATTTTTTAAAATCTCCAATGGCCTGAAATGGCAGCTCATTGAAATGTATAGTGCAGATAGTGTGTGTGTGTGTGTGTGTGTGTGCGTGTGTGTGTGTGTGTGTGAGAGTGTGTGTGTGTGAGAGAGAGAGAGAGAGAGAGAGAGAGAGTGAGTATAGCTGCAGCTCATATCATAAGAAGGGAGATTATTGAGAGCTGGGGTGATGGTACATGACGATTTCTTAGGATTTCTTAGATTTTTATACTGTAAAGGACAAGGAACAGGTTCACAGTGAGCATATATTTTGCTATGATGTATGAAATCCAAGAACATTTGTAGGCTGCACTGTGTATGAAGGATTTACCCTTGAAATGTCACTAAGGTACTATTCTCCCCATGGCAACTCCCAAACTGTCCACACACACACACACACACACACACACACACACACACACACACACACACACACACACACACACTAGAACAGATGGATTTGTTCAAAAAGAGAACTACAGAACTAGCAGGATCGTTGCAGATTGACCTTTCAACATATGATGAAATTGCAGATAAGACTACAGTCATTCAACATTGTTTAATACTGAAGGTGACTGGAGCAATTAATCACTATGAGTGTTACTCCTACACTCATGCCCGTGCTCACCTATTCTTACCTTCATTTTATTTATTTATTTATTTATGGTTATTGCAGTTACTGCAATAACGATTGACTGGTGGGTCATTCAAGGTGTATTCCCAGCTCTCACCCAGTGTTCTGGGTATAGGCTCCTGATCCACCATGACCCTGACAGGGATAAAGCAGTTACTGAAGATGGATGGATGGATGGATGGATGGATGGATGAACGAATGAATGCGTAACATAAGTATTCTTGATTCTAGTTTCCAAATAATCCTTACTCTAGTATACCTCATGATGGACTAGGCTAGGGTAAAATTTGAGTTCATTAACCTTACATAATGAACAACTCAATTACAAAATCTTCTTTTTCCATTTCTATGTATAGAAATAAGCCACTACAACTGAAACAATTTTTATTTCTATTATCAATAGTAAATGTTAATTAATAATGTAAAACAAAACAAAACCAGATTAAACCTTTGATGTAAGAATCCTTTCTTTCATTTCAATGTACTTCATTACCTATGGTTTTCTAATTGGTTAAGAACATACAGTGAATATCCTTCTCTTAGAAACACCTGGCAGACTGTTTTGGGAGCTAATTTCCACAGTGGGGCTTTGCAGGCGGTATCAGAAAAGACATCTCATATATCATCACCTAGTCCCCTAAAAAACAAACTTTGGTCTCTACAGCTACCAATAGAACCCTAGGAGAAATCTCCAATACTGTCACCAGGGCAAACAGTCCTCTATGACCCAATCATGATTGTTCCATAAACATACTGAGTCCTCTGATTGGTCCGGCACAAAAGCAAAACAATGACGTCAAAGGCATATCCGAAATCTGAGAGCTTTGTGTGATCCCAAAGCTAAACGTTCCACAAAATTTGTTTCCTAAAATGTCCCTAACAGAAGAAGCACTGCTAGTTAAACACCCCATATGGAGTTTTTACTGAAACTCACCTTTGTCTTTATCTAGACAAAACAAACTGTTGGATTATCTGTCAGAAAAAAACAACCTTTCTAAAATAAATCAATTGAGTCCACTCAGATTATTCATGCGCCAGTTTATTAAGCATATTTAGAAAAAGAAGAGGCTTTCTGTTGAGTGAAATCCTCTGAAATGAGCTGGGCAGGGATTCCAAGAAAATCCATGACATGGTATGATATTGTATGACACAGGGGAATGACACAGCAAGGTACTCCCTCAGAGATTATATTATATGTAAAGCAGCACTAATATGTGAAACTAAATGTGCAGAGATGATATAAAAGGGTTTTAATCACAAATTGCTATTCTGTTTGTACAAAGGTACTAAACACCTGTGAAAAAAATTATATTCAACCAAACAATTGGCCAAACCAACTTAAATAAAATAATTACTGAGGACCCATAAACTCTTCCTATACACTCTTTCTCAACCTCAGGTTCTCTCTCTGTCTTTGCGTTTATGCTGACAGTGCATATCCATCTCATCCTAGTCCCATTTGTAGGACTATAGCACAACCTACCACACCTTCACATCTGTTCATTCACCTATCTAAGGTTTAAAATAAACCAAATGCACCAGAGTGCAAATGTGATGACTATGCATAGCAATTACTACAATGTACAGTTCAAGAATAATGCTGCCAATAGCAGTGAGTGCTAAAAGATTTTCATAATGCAGAAGAGATACACAGACCTGGTGGATGTCTACATATTTGTGTAGGAGGAAAATGCATCTCAGCCCAGCTAGCAATGGGACAAGGTTACCAAATCTGTGGTTTTCCTGTGGAACTGGACTATTTATAACTTGCTGTTGTGTGTAGATTTTTTTTTGTCTTTGGGATGTTTTGAATAAATTCAAATATTTATATGAATGTTTTGCAAACCAAATAGGTCATCTAGAGATTTTTCATGCAAACAGTAACTTCATCATTCATTCATCTTCAGTAACCACTTGTTAGGGTCATGGAGGATCCAGAGCCTATCATAGGAACTGGATGTGAGGCAGAAATACACCCTGGATGGGATGCCAGTCCACTGCAGGCCAACATGCATACACAAACAAACACACTCATTCACAACTGAGGCAATTTAAATTAGCTAATCCACTTACATGCATGTTTTTGGAGGTGGAAAGGCTTGCTGGAATTGTTCACCACTCTTCCATGCAATATTCTTTCAGTTGCAAGATGTTTGAGGGTTTTCTTGCATGTACTGCCCGTTTCAACATTTCAGTGGGATTCAAATCCGGGCTTTGACTAGGTCATTCCATAACCTTCCATTTCTTCTTTTTGAGCCATTCCTTGGTGGATTTGCTAGTGTGCTTAGGATCATTATCCTGTTGAAAGGTCCACTTTCAGTTCAACTTCAACTTTCGGACAGATGGCCTCATATTATCTTCAAGCACTCTTTGATATGATGCAGAATTCATAGTTGAATCAATAAATGCAAGCTGTCCAGTCCCTGAGGCAGTGAAGCAACCTTAAACTATAACATTTTCACCACCGTGCCTCACAGTTGGTATGAGGTGCTTCTCCGGAAAAGCTGTCTTTGATCTGCGCCAAACATGTCTGCTGTTACTGTGGTCAAACAACTCTATCTTTGATTCATCTCTCCAGAGCACATTATTCCAAAAGGCCTGGTCTTTGCCTATATGCTCATTGGCAAACTGTAGTCTTGCAAAGGCTTTTTCCTGGCACGTCTCCCTTGCAGGTCAAATTTGTGCAATTTCTTTCTGATTGTAGAAGCATGCACTTTGACACCAACAGTTGCAAGACTTACTAGCAGATCCTGTGATGAAATTTTGGGGTTCTTGGAGACTTCATTTTGCATCAGAGGGTCTGCTCTTGGGCCGAATTTGCTGGGTCGGCCAGTGCTGCACAAATTGGCAGTCGTGTGAAATCTGCACCATTTGTAGATTATTTTCCTTACAGTGGAATGATGTATTTCAAATAATTTGGAGAACTTTTTAAATCCCTTGCCAGACTCATAGGCATCCACAACCTTTTTTCTGAAGATCTTATAGAACTCTTTAGATCTTGGCATGATGACACCACACACCACAATAACAAAAAGGAACACCATTCACTAGATATGAGAGGGGTATATATAAGACAGGTTCAACCTGCACTCCCTATGCAGGTTCTAATCACTGGCACCCAATCTTGAACACCAGATTCTAATTATATGGATATGAAGGTGTGATAAATGTAAGGGTGTACTTACTTTTTCCATGTGGCTGATGTGTTTTTTTGTTAATTTAAATTGTGAAAATTACTAAAGTGTCAAAAAATTACTAAAAATGTCAGTTTTATGTGTCATTTGATAGATTGTATCAACTTTATTAACAGGCACTTCAAAAAGATCCTTTTCAAAAAGGATCAAATGTCCAAATATGTCAAAGAAACCAACAATTTCCATGGGGTGTACTTATATTTTCACATGATGTATGCATAGTTAGTTACATATTTACTGCATGTGGGCTGTGCATATGATTACAATGTAATGAATTGACAGATAAAACATGTATATATGCAATAGTACTAAGAAAAATAATATTTTTGGTGTCATCAACCAGTGGGCTAGATTCAAACCTGCCTGATCCATCCTGATGCCATAATTCTGTTTGGAATTCTCGTCACCTGAAAATCACTCACTGCTGTCAAGGATGGCCCCACAAGGACAGCCTAAAGATCACCATGAGATTACTGTGGATGGTACCACATAGAAACCCTAAAGAGGGCTGTGGATGTTCTTCTGTGGATAGCCTTAGGACTGCAATTAAAAGAGAACAGTTTGCACTCAAGGCTCCATCACTGAACAGTTAATAACTTCAGTTTGATACAATAGACTTTATTTTAAAACTATAATGAATTTAGAAATGACTCTGATGCTCATACTCATAAGCTGCTCATAAGCACATTGTACTTTTTGTCTATATAGTATACAGTTATAGATCACACTATCTGGTGTCACCAAGATGAGGATGGGTTCCATATTGAGTCTGGTTCGATTCAAGTTTTCTATATCATATCATATCAGGGAGATTTTCCTTGCCATTGTCGCCTCTGGCTTGCTCATTATTGCTAACTTTATAAATTTTAAATTTATATCTGGAACTTATATATTTCTGTAAAGGTGCTTTGTGACAGTGTCCATTGTTAAAAGCATTTTACAAATAAAAGTGAATTGAATTGAATTGAATTTTAGGCTAATTTTGAGTGGTTTTGTTATACTCTGGGAACTCTGCAATGAGGTATAAACTCAAGGCAATAGTGGATGCTGGCCATAAACAAACATGCCTAAATTAAGAAGCTCTGCAATTGTCATCTGAACAGTCATCATTGGTCCTGGAAGTGACACCGAACCACAGTGGCAACTTAATGAAAACAGTACGTGTGTGTTGATGTGGTTGTATCTTCATAGCTTAATTTAGTAACCTCTACCCCAAGCCATGGCCAGGAGACAACAGCATGTCCTACACCCCACATTATGCGATCCTGCATCCCCCTGTAACTTTGCACTGCTAGACACTGGGTGAGATCCAGAAAAAGCTAGTATAGAGGAAAAACAACAAGCACCCACGTGTTTGCATGCTCGGATACACACATACACATATGCACGGACACACATCGCCTTTTTCTGTCTCACATGTCCTCATGCAGATGCTAACACGCTGTGAGGATGCAGAATGAAAGTGGACGAAAATGGGTACCCACACACATTGCAGAATAAATATAGCCACAGCAACTGAGGGCCAGTGCAGTGTTCAGGAGAATTGTGAGTGTGTGTCTCGTCATCTGTGAAGCATCAGAGTGCTGACAGCAAGCTTCAGCTTCACTAATCATAGTAAGCAAAGTGCCAACGTGTACCCCAATACAGAGTGATAGAAGGCTACTCCAGCATTGGAAATATTACAAAACTAATACAGACCCTTATAAAACCAGAAAACTATGTTTTGACAACTCTATGCACTGCTGCATTATCCTGCCATGCATGCAACGCTTGTGAGCATGGTTCACTGACAGAACCATAAAAGCATCGCTTCCTTAATCCTAATCTGTCATATTGTGATTCCAATCTTGACTCTCAAACAGAACTGCAAACTTCAGGATGCTGAAGGCTCAGAACAGAATCACTTCACTTGAAAAAATGATGGAAGGAGATGACCAAATTTAACGTGATTTATTTCATGAAACACTCACGTTCCCAGAACTTCTTTGAAGTCATAATTTTCCTTGATGTCAGTTGTCTTCTTTTTCCATCCTTTTCCTTCCTCTAAGGGCATTGTACAGTTGGGCTGATGCTCCACTGGGATGCTGAATAGAGAGGATTTAGGATAGCCCAGTGGATAACACAGGGGGAGAGAGCAACATGAGAGCAAGAATGAGAGCATGAAAGCGTAAGAGGCAGTGACACTGGCACATCACATCAACAATCCATGTCAATTTACATGATATTGTATGACATAAAATCATATAGATTAGAGTATTCAGGATTGAGTACCAGTCATGTCCTGACTTCTTTGACCAGAGCTGTTCGAAACCCCTGATCTCCATATTTTAGTTCTGTGGTGAGTTTTATTTTTAAGGGCTTGATTACACTACCACCAATTCCTGACTAACTTGAACAGCCAGGAAGAAAGTAGACCTTATTTTATCAAGCTAATTTATCCAAGTTAATGCTCTCTTGCTTTTTGCAATGTATTGAATTTCCTCATGGGTCTATTGGATGGGTTCAGGTCAAGGTGCAAATAGCCCACAAGAAAAGCAGCGTGAATTAGAGGAGCTGAAAGCTCTCAGAGCTTAGTCTGAGTGGAAAGTTGACTGGGGATGCGAAACTCTCTAATATGCATTGAATGACCATGCATAACTGAAACTTGATCCATGCAGTGATGTTTAATGGGGTTTTGATCTCTGTGAAGCTATGGAAGGCTTTGTAGGCCTACACAATATGTTGAGTAAGTGTGCCTCAGCATATGGATATGTCTCAAGATATGGCACAGTAATTCTTTTTTTTTTTTCTTAAATAGCATTTTGCATATCCATGGTGCTGTTTTGCATCATTTGCACCATACATTACATTAATCATTCATTCTCCCCGGGAGTTAATACTCCAGTATTGCACTGACACTTTTCACATTTACTCAGAAGACTTGTGTATATAAGGCTATATACAGTTGCAATCAAAATTATTCAACCCCCATTGCAAATCAGGTTTATTGTCAGAATTTAAAGACTTTCAGCTGTTTGCAATGAACAAATCAAACAAAAGCAATTGAAACAGTTCAACACAACGAATGCTTCAAGTGGTTGAACACATGAAATACATAAACTGGCTAGGGGCAGAAAATACATGAAATACCTGGACGGGGCAGAAAAAGGAAGCTATCAACGGCTGCAACCAGATTTCTGAGAAAGCAGGTTGTGAAAAACCCTCGAGAGACAGCAAAAGACCTGCAGCAAGACTTGGTGGCAACAGGCACTGAGGTTTCAGTGAGCACAGTATGGCGCGTACTAAACGCGGAAGGTTTCCATGCCAGAACTCCAAGACGTACACCACTACTGACCCAAAAGCACAAGAAAAATTGTCTAAAATCATATAAATAAGCCACAGAAGTTTTGGGATTCTGTTCTGTGGAGCGATGAAACAAAACTGGAACTTTTCAGCAAGATGGATCAGCGGGATGTCTGGAGAAAGAAGAATGAAAAAAGAACACTCTGTCCACAGTCAAGCATGGTGGTGGCTTTGTGATGCTCTGGGGCTGCTTTGCATCCTCTGGCACTGGAAACCTGCAGCATGTGGAAGGCAAGATGGATTCATTGAAGTATCAGGAAATCCTAGGAGAAAACGTCATGCCATCTGTGAGGAAGCTGAAGCTTGGGCGTCATTGGACCTTCCAACAGGACAATAATCCCAAGCATACCTCAAATTCCACCAAGGCTTGGTTGCAGAAGAAGTCCTGGAAGATTCTACAGGGCCATCACAGACACCTGACTTGAACCCCATAGAAAATCTCTGGTGGGAGTTGAAGAAGGCGGTTGCAGCACACAAACTATTATTTTGTATGCAAGAATATTACTGAATTGGAGGCCATTGCTCATGAGGAATGGGCTAAGATTCCTCAGGAACGCTGCCAGAAGCTGGTGTCTGGCTATGCATCTCGTTTGCAGCAGGTCATACCAGCAAAAGGGGGCTCTACTAAGTACTAAAGACGCTAGCCATGAAGGGGTTGAATAATTTTGAAACTGGAGAAGTCATTATAAGTTGCATTTTCAGTTGAATTTGGGGAAACCACTTGAAATATTCGTTGTGTTGAACTATTTCAATTGCTTTTGTTTTATTTGTTCATTGCAAACAGCTGAAAGTCTGTCAGTTTTGACAGTAAACCTGATTTGCAATGGGGGTTGAATAATTTTGACTGCAACTGTATACTCATTTTACATATAACACTATGTTTTACAATTTTGTACTGAATATCCATCCATTTTCCATAACACTTATCCTACACAGGGTCGCGGGGAGCCTGGAGCCTATCCAGGGGACTCGGGGCACATGGCAGGGGACACCCTTGATGGGGTGCCAATCCATCACAGTGCACAATCACACACCACGGTCAATTCAGCGATGCCGATCAGCCTACAACGCCTGGGGAGGAAACCTGAGTACCCAGAGGAAACCCCCAAAACACATGCAAGCTCGGCACATGCAAGCTTCGTGCACACAGGGCAGAGGCGGGAATCGAGCCCCCAACCCTGGAGGTGTAAGGCATACGTGATAACCACTAAGCCATTGTGCCCCCAGTACTGAATATGTTTATGTTTATTTTTGATTTTTATTATTTTGAATACTCATTTTATTATTATTAGTGGAACAAATACAATGTTAACTTGCTGTCGAGAGATCCATAATTTAAAGTTTGAGCCACGTACTGCATCGGTGGACAACCATGTTGCCAGATTGGGTTATTATCCACATAATTTGCCTATAGTGTTAATCGTGGTGGACGATTAGGCTGATTTTGTTAGTTATCAAAATCTTTGAAAACATTAATAACAATTACCATAGTTACAATTTGCCCTGGCCCGTTTGAATGGATTTGGAAAATCGATTGCGTTTTTTATTTTTATTTTTTCTGGCAACCTTGTTAGACGCGACTTCTAGGGGTTGTGTTAAAGGAGGCGCGCGCAGGGATTCATAGGACATAAAGCTGTGAGCGCGCTCAATGGCAATAGCCCTCAATGTGCAAATTATAAAACGCTTCAGCCTCAGGAGACACTTTTAAAGACTCAAATACAAAAAAGAATAAGAATGAGGATAAAGGATAAACAAATGCCTCAACCAAAATTGCGCCCTAGCGCAGTCTAAAACGAGCACTCCTTCAGTCACATAAAATGTTTCAAACGTCCAGTATGGATTAAAGGGTTGAGGAGGATGCAGTGAAAAATTACATCCAACGCCAGATAATGTATGAAACAATGACTGAACCGATGCATTGTAGACTGTGGCATGAGGCATTTTGGTTGAGACAGCTTTTTTCATCTTGAAACCTTTTTCGTTTTGTAGTTGTGTGAGTAGCGGTGTCGTCTGAGATTGAAGAACATCATAAAACCTATACTATCATAGGCGAATTTGTACACTAAAAACGAAGGCAGTGATTATATAAACCCAATCGAAGATTTGGCCAATGCACCAAATCCCGCACCCACCTCTTTAAGCCCAGTTCAGTGGATGGCAGGCTGCAAATTTCTGCGGGAAATGCGCAACTAATTTCTACAAAACTCTGGTTCCATACATTCAGGTGCAGCAATGTAGTAGCTAATGCAGAATATGTGAGGAACCTTACTCGTTCAGATTGCCTGCGTAGGCTATATTATGAACCCAAGTGATGCAAGGTTCTTCCAACCTTCTTGTGGAAGGTTGACCAATGCAGGACGAAAGGATTTCGTTTCAGATTTAGGCTAGACCACCCAGTCTTTAGTAATTAATCTGTTCTTCTGAGAGGAAGGTGTTTGATTAGGAGCCTACCTGTTCGCCTGCTCTCGGAGCTGAATGCTTTGCAGTCTTTACCGCGGATGTCGCGCTCGCGCTGCTCAGCCAGACCTGCTCTGACGTCACACGCGCCGCTGCAGAGATCCTAAAAAAATCAGCAAGTTCCTCCGTCCGCACTTTTCAATGTTCCGACATCACCCCAGCTGGGGGCACAGACAACATCTGGAACAATGCGCACAAGTCTTAAAACTAGGATATTCTTAGGGGACCTACACAAGACACTCAGTGCTGTTCTTGGTGTATGAAACTTTCATTTTATATATATATATATATATATATATATATATATATATATATATATATATATATATATATATATATATATATATATATATATACAGCAACTCAACAAACGCACAAACCCCTATTATTCTGCTCCATTCTGCAGCAGAGTGTTAAAAAAAAACAAAAAAAACATTAATGCCTGCATGCATGCATTACACACACTTTATGACCAAAAGTATGTGGACGCCTGACAGTTACACCCATATGTGGGTCTTCCTCAAACTGTTGCCACAAAGTTGGAGGCACACAATTGTATAGAATGTCTTTGTCTGCTGTACAATTACAATCTCTCTTCACTGGAACTAAGGGACCCAAACCTGTTCCAGCATGTCAATGCCCCTGTGCACAAAGCAAGGTCTGTAAAGACATGGTTTGCCAAGGTAAATGTGGAAGAACTCGAGTGGCTTGAACAAAGCCCTGACTTCAAACCCACTGAACACCTCCGGGATGAATTGGAGTGCTAGGTCTCCTGACATCAGTGACTGACCTCACTAATGCTCTTCTGGCTGAATGAGCACAAATCCCCACAGCCACGCTCCAAAATCCAGAGGAGCGGAAGCTGTTAAATCAGGAATGGGATGTTCATCAAGCACATATGGCTGTGATGGTAAGGTGTCCACATACTTTTGGCCATATAGTGCATAATGGGCATAATGTGTTCCTATGTTCCCATGACTAACTTTCCATTAAACAACTTACTGTTACTGATTATAGAAATGCAAAACATTCATAAATTCACTGATTGTCAAATTATTCAGTTGGATTTTAGACGACCTTAAATGACCAGCTGCACTATTTGCTTCAGATAACCATGCATATGATCGCCCATAGCCATAGAGTTATTCGTTATTCCTTATAATAACTTCTTTATATAGGTCTACCTGGTAATAATAGATCATTGCCACTTTAAGCTTTAAGTGCAACTACTGTTTTAGGCAAAATGAGACAGTAAAAGCTGTATGTCTATGTCTATTATTTTAGGCAACAAACTGTCTATTTTGGCAGAATATACCCGTATATACCCTAATATACACGTTTTAAAAAGAAAGAAAACTCGAACTGGATATTAAAAAAATGAACGATTAAATGAATAACCTATGGACGGAAGCCAGTAAACGTAAAGACTTTTAAGTGAATTAACTTCCGTTGATGAAAAGAGGCGGGGCTTAAAATAAACGTTAGCTCGCTAGCTAACATTTGTAGCTGTTGTCCTATTTTCTGGTGGATAATTATCAACTGTTTAAAGAAAACCACACATTTTATACGGGTGAGTTACAGTAGTGTTTTTTTCTTCTTCTTTTTTTTGTCATGCGAGTTCACCATACAGGCAACTAAAGTTACTTTTCGGCTTAAGTGGTTAGCAGCCGAGCTAGCGAGCTGAGTAATGCTGTACACAGAGCGCTCTTTTGTTTGAGAAGTAACAGCAGCGGCAGTAGAAGTGTGAGGATTGGTGGACTCTGTAGCGTGAGCGCCTGCGTGAAAGTTGGAACACAACAGACAAGAGAGTTAAAATAAATAAAACATGAACGCGTGGACGTTATTCGTGGTTTGATAGTTATGTTTTTATTTCCTTGTTTGCCTGGAAGAATAGCCTCTCGGCTAACTAGTATGCAAACTTGATGTATTCAGTGCGTTAACAAAATGTCAGTGCCAGTGTTCTCATTAGATTGTGACTGATCAATAGCCTCAACCGTGAACATTACAACATTTATATCCTCATCCAAAAAATATAATAATAAAAAAAAATAAACAGCTAGCGCTATTTTCCTTAGGCATCTAGCTGTGTCACTCGTGGTACCTGCATGTCATTCATGCTGTAAAATGCTTGTTTTGATCACCCTCCCCATGATAAAGCTATTACATTCAGCTTAACCTCCAATATCATTCATTCAGTATCATCAATATCATTGTTCTGCATTGATCAGCAGTGAATAGTTATATGCAAATGCTAGATGAGTTGTGCCTGAACCAACTGGGCTGCTCTGTATGTGGAAAAAAAAAAATTTCAGGTACTTTTTCTATGGGCTCCAAGAGACGACGCATCGCTTCTCCCTCCAGCAGTGTGAGTGGAGACTTTGACGATGCCACTTCATCAACTCCAGCCAGTAGGTGGAAAAGGAGGAGGACTTCTAATGCCACTGCTGTCGATCAAGTGAGTTTGCACAGGTTGTAAGTGACAGCCGGTTGGATGCACGATCTAAAAAACAGAACTTACTTCGGCATTTTGGCCAGCTTCCACTGAATAAACTATGACAAATGCCTGACTGTGACAAAACCCCTACTATTTAGTTAAAGCAGGAGCAATACTTCAAAGGTGCCACTATACAGGGTGTCCCCAAAGTCTCCATACATAGGGAAAATTAACACTTTTTAGCAAATCATTATCAAATTTGTTCAAGCTTTGTTTATATTATATGTTTTTCTCAGATAGCCTTTTAGAATGCCTTTGACAAAAGAAGAACCTGTTAAATTCATTCTCATGGTTGGATCGGGAAGCTGTCGCAAGGCTGCGATGGACTTTAACAGGAAACATGGCAAACACATCACACACGACACTGTTGCCAAACTTAACAAATTCAAAAAGTCTGGAATTGTTGCGGACCAACCGAGAAGGGACGACCGACTTGGTGCTGGCAAACATAGTCCCTTTTAAGACACCCTGTATTTTCTTCACATTCAGTTCAATTTAATTTATCCATTCAGTCATGTTCGACTCTCGCCGACTTTATAGGCGAGCGTTCTCCATGCTGTCCTGTCGAGCACTGCTTCTTTCAACTGCTTGATGTTCATATTGGTATCCGCTTTGATGGTGCCGAGCGTGTCAGCGTGTTTTTTATTGGCCCCTTCTTCGGGTTCCACTGACCATTCCCAACATTACTGACTCCTCTAGCTACTTTGCATGCATGATTTTTTTTTTTTTTTTTAAATCCACGGAAGATGAAATCCTGAACGGATTCATTTTATTCGTCATTAATTTTAAACTTCACTTCTCCACTAGTTGCTGTCATCATGATCTTTGTTTCCTTGATGTTAAGGTGCAGCCCCATTTATTTCTTTGTTTGTTTGTTTGTTTGTTTCCACTTTCTTCCTAAATTTTCAAAATTAGATTTATCAGGTCCTCCTCCCTTTCGGGTGTACCCTTTTTCCATGGGTATATGTGAAAATGTGAGTTGACTGACAGATCATAGATTTTTGATCATATGATCATAGAAATGACACAACTTGTCTTAAATGTTTGCATCCCTGGTTCTCAATGTCTTTTTAGTGCGAATTTTGTCCAACAGACTGATTTTATGACCACAGTGAATAAGCACATGCTCAATTTCTTTTAGATTGCTGTTTGCAATGAATTGTACAACACTGTCAGGGACTACAAAGATGAGCAAGGGCGGCAGATCTGTGAGCTGTTTGTTCGTGCTCCGAAAAGAAGGTATGAGGCAGCTGCTGTCTCTCGTTGTTCACACTGGTGTTTTTGTATTTTGGATGTCTTTAAATAAAAAAGCTGAGGAATGTTATTTGCAGTTCCAGGCATGAAGAAAATAATACAGTGAAATGAATATTTGATTTTAGTTCCTGTATTGCTCTCTGCCTAGTCTTACTAGTTATTGTGTATGCCATTTAGGAATCAGCCTGATTACTACGAGGTGGTGAGCCATCCCATTGACATGATGAAGATCCAGCAGAAGCTCAGGACAGAAGACTACCAAGATGCAGAGCAGTTCTCTGAAGATTTTAAGCTACTTATAAACAATGCCAAAGCTTACTATCCGGTAACCGTCACAATATTTATGCTTCATTGATTTTTTTTTTAAATATATTTTTTCTTTCATAAATCACTATTAGAATTTCATTTTGACTTTATTTTTGGTAAATGAGTTTTATCAGTGCCTTTAGGCTATGAACAGAACAGCGATTTCTTCAACTAAAACATTTTTCCTTTTCATTCCACATTTATTTTGTTTCTAAAAGAAACAGGATAATATTAATTGGTCCGTACCAGTCCAGATTGTTTGTGATTGTTGCAGAAAAAATTGCTTGATTTTGCTGCAGCTTTTTTCCCCAAAAAATTTGCGATGTTTTTTGTGATTTGAATTGGTGAAGGTGCAATTGCACAAAATTGTTTTGAGACCCTTGAGCTGTACTCATGTTCCACGCACATGAATCGAAGAGGGCTTTGGCTGAATGCATGTTGTGATGACGTCACACAAATCATACATCACGGCTTGGCCCTAATCTGCAGAAAATCTGGTATAATTTTGAAAAATTGCAAGCTCCTCAGAATATTGCAGAGTTTGCTTGATTTTGTGTTAATTTCTGTAGTCGCAAAATCCTGGAGGGACTGCTTAATGTTACAGATAATTCACAACTGGCCTGATTGTGTGTTTCATTTCTTTTTTTTTTTCTTTTTTTTTTTTTCCAATTCTAGGCTGATGGTCCGGAGTACAGGGCTGCCTGTAAGTTGTGGGATCTGTTTCTAGCCACAAAGAATAGCCTTCTTCGGGGAGGAGATGTTGAGGATGATGAGGAAGAAGAGGAAAGTGAAGATGCTGACAACCCAGGAGTCTCCACAGAGGAGGAGGTAAAGTGTCCTCATAATCCACTGTCCAGTTCCAACTGAGAAAGGAGTGTGTGTGAGATGCTTCATAGTCATAACAGCTCTGTGGATGTGTGTATGGTGGACAGAATACAGCATTATCATATCGTCTCTCCTCACTTCTGCTCAGATGTCACCCAACTATATGAAGGGGGTCCTAGAGCAGCTGTTGGAGGCTCTTGTGTCTTTTACTGACTCTTCAGGGAGATTAGTTAGTGAACTTTTCCAGAAGCTGCCCTCTAAACTGGTAAGACCTTTACATTTGACTTTTTTCTTTAATTCCAGTATGTTTGTTGGGTAGCAAATTTAATGTTAATCATTGTGTATGTTTTTTTTCTGCCTATATGCAGCAATACCCAGACTACTATGCCATAATCAAAGAGCCAATAGATTTGCGAACTATAGCTCAGAGGATACAGGTGTGTGTCTCCCATTATCACTAATCATTGCAGTTAATGGATTTCAAACTAAACTTGACAAAAAGTACAACAGGAATAGCATGTTATTGTTTCATCACAGATGGGACATTACAAATCCATCAGTGCCATGGCCAAGGACATTGATCTTTTGACCAAAAATGCCAAAGCCTACAATGAACCTGGATCACAAGTTTATAAGGTAATTTCTGTTCACATTCTGTAGTATACATGTCAGGTTTAATGTCCTGCCTCAAACAGGACAATCCAACCTTGGTTTACCTTTAATCTCCGGGGTGACTCTTTCACTTCTGTTGTTTGAAGGATGCAAACACAATCAAGAAGGTATTTTTGCAGAGGAGGACTGAACTTGAACAGGCAGAACCAACAAAATCCAGCCTCCGCATCAGGTATCTTCATCACCCTGGTTTTTATCTTGATGCATTGAGCTTCGTGGTTCGATCCTGAGCTCGGCAAACTGTCCCTGTGAAACTGTGTGGAGTTTAACATGTTCTCCTCATTCCGAGGTAGACATCCTCTGGGTTCTCAGATTTCCTCCCACTGTACAAAAACATGCTAGTAGGTGGATTGGGGACTCTAAATTGCCCCTAGGTGTGTGTGTGTGTGTGCATTGTGCCCAGTGATGGAGTGGTGTTTCATTCAGGGTACATTCCCATCTTGCTCCAAGTGTTTTCCTGATGCAACCTGGCCCTAACCAGGATAACCAGCTGTTACTGAAGATGAGTAAATGTACTGAGCTTGTAGTTTGTCTTTGACGTCTGTGTGTTCTGTGGCAGGAATCGGAGGTCTGCTCAGGGTGATCGCCTGCCTGCTATTACCGTGTCTCTGCAGCCTGGCTCAGAGAGTGATGAAGACTCCATTCTCTCGGGTATTCCCTCATCCTGCCCAAGTCTCAACATACAAGGATTTGTTAACGAATTGCATTTTTCATTTATGCGTTTTTATATATATATATATATATATATATATATATATATATATATATATATATATATATATATAATGTGTATATGTATTCCCCCCCCCCCCCCCTTCTCTTCTACTTTTTTCCCCCTTTTTTTTCTTTTTTCTACTGGCCAACTGTATGTAGTTGTGATTTCATGTCTTCAATCAAAGCTTTAAGCTTATTAATGGAATTTCTTACTGTCTTTGCATCTGGTACTACAGGCTCTGTGCGGTATGATGCTGGGGAGATGGAGTCTGAAAGTGGGCATACTCGACTAGCCACCGGTGACCCGATCTTCCAGTTGTACCAAGCTGTCAGAGGGGGCCGTAACACTCAGGGTCAGCTCCTTGCTGAGCCGTTCCTCCAGCTACCCTCACGCAGAGAGTACCCTGATTACTACCAGCAGATCAAATACCCCATTTCTCTCCAGCAAATTAGGTACTAGTGCACGATTTCAAACAATATACCTCCAATTTATATTGACCTACTTTTTATTTATACTCATTTATAAGTAGAGATGCACCGATTGCAATTTTTTTGGCCGATTCCGATTTTTTTTGTAAGTGTGACCTGCCGATACTGATTTTTGCCGATTCCGATTTTCTTTCTAAGAACTATAATTGACAGCATATACAAACAAAAATCTACTTTTCTTCAATGCAAAATTTTATTTTCATAATAAAAGAATTATTAAACATTACAATTTCCCTCAAACTGCACTAAGTTACAGGATCTTCTCTCATTTAAACAACTCTCAAAATAAAGTGCTCTGTGACTGGAAAGAGGTAGAAATAACAATTAACTGAAAATGAGTTGCCTTATATAATGAAACAGATATCATTTTCCACTATGTTTATGAATTGACCTTTTTCTCTTTTTTACTCGTCTCACAAATATATAAACAAAACCTATGAACAAAACTGAAGTGTACAGTACTCTTCCAAATATTAATAGGTGCAGTGGCTAATAATTAACTAACAAGTAAATAACAAATAACTTGAGCATTAATGGCAAGTTTTTCTTCACAAACAGAAGCATCTCTGCCTTGTCACCTGATAATCAGTTTCTCCTTTCATCTATCACATGTCCAGCCAAGCTAAACAAGCGCTTTCAGTGCTTGTACATGGAGCAGAGAGGTAGGCTCGGGCAAGTGGAGCAAGCTCAGGGAAACAATCTTTGTTGATCCTCCAGTAGGTCAATGGGTTTTCTCATTTTTGCCTACGACATGTTTACATGCGGCTGTGAGCGTGGCTGTGACGTTATTGCCTGTGCTGCTGGCAACAACACGGACCGGCTCGGAATCGGAAAGACGTGAGACTGACCGGCCGGTCACCGGTCCGGGCCGAGCATGCGGAAAATCAGCTGATTCTGGTCCCTGGCCGGTCGATCGGTGCATGTCTATTTATAAGTTTAATCAAAGTGACATTACACTCTAAAGCATCAATAGATAAATCTATCTAATAGATAAATAGATTGCTGTATCTGCATTTTTATTGACTTGTGTTGATGCTACCAAACATCATGTAACATTGATGTAGCTGAAATATCACTTATAAGATTTGTTTTATATAGCGCTTTAACATGGCATCTGTTTAAACTGTTTTTCACAGAGAAAAAATGCGGAATGGGGAGTACGAGGGAGTCGAGCAGATGGAATCGGACCTTAATGCTATGTTTGAGAATGCTAAACGCTACAACGTCCCCAATTCTGCCATTTACAAGCGTGCTCAAAAATTACAGCAAATAATGCAGGTGAATATATTTCTTATTTTCAGCTAGATGGAGAAAAGTTGTTTGTATATAAAGCATAATCTGTTATTACATATAGACCACAGGTGTCAAACATACAGCCTGCAGGCTGGAACCGCCCCGATGAAGGTTCTAATCTGGCTCGCCTAATGAATTTAGAAACTGTGTATAATAATATGTAATGTGCTAATGATATGTACAGTGCCCTCCACTAATATTGGCACCCTTGGTAAATATGAGCAAAGAAGTCTGAAAAATTCTTTATTATTTGTTAAAAAAAATTCACAAAAATTCTCTGCTCTCATGGATATCAAACAATTACAAACACAACACAGGCTTATATATAAAAAAAAAAAACCAAACAAACAAAAAAAAAACTTTGTTAAATATAGGTGTTCAACAATTATTGGCACCCCTATGAATTCATATGAGAAAGAGAAAAATATATTTGAAGTATATTCCCGTTGATGTACATTTTAAATTCAGGAGGAATGGTCTCAGATTCCTTGCCATGTATTCTCTAGTCTCATCAGACATTATAGGAGAAGACTTGGAGCTGTTATCTTGGCAAAGGGAATAATTGTTGCACACCTATATTTAACAAAGATATGTTTTCGGATAATCCTGTGTTTTGTTTGCAATTGTTTGATATCCATAAGAGCAGAGTATTTTTGTGAATTTTTTTAACAAAATATCAAGAGGTTAAATAATAGACAATTTTTCACAGCCTTCTTTGTTCATATGTACCAAGGGTGCCAATATTAGTGGAGGGCACTATACTACTTCATTTAATTAAGTTCAATTCAGTTCCAGGTTTTAACGCTACACAATGTGAAAAGATAAACTGACTTTATTTTGGATAGCCCACTTAACATTAGAGGAAATGCAATGTGACCCATTACCTAAAATGAGTTTGACACCTCTAATATAGACCATGTTTGTGATTCAGTACAGTTTAGTGCAATCTGCATGTTAGTGAACTTGAATTATAGTTTGTTGCTGTAAAAATGAGCTAATCTCCTTTCCAGCTAAAAAGGAGAGAACTTCGAGATGATGATGAGGGAGACAGTTTGCTCTCCACCATGACCCCTGACACAGGAAGCAGTAAGAGAAAAAGGTCAGTTCCATTTTGAGTCAGCACCATGAATTTTTATGCATTTTTGTCATTTGAATAATGTTAATTTTCCAACATCATAGCCATAAGAAGAACACCAAGAAAAACAGGATGAAAGCATTGTATGCAGCAGTGACAGAGGCACGAGAGGCAGGTACAGGTCGGCGCCTCTGTGACCTCTTCATGGTGAAGCCGTCAAAGAAGGACTACCCTGATTACTACCAGGTTATCTTGGAGCCCATGGACCTGCGCACAATTGAGAACAATATCCGCGCTGAACGCTATGTCAGCGAAGAGGCTCTCATGAATGATATGAAGCTCATGTTCCGCAACGCTCGCCACTACAACGAGGAAGGCTCTCAGGTAGGTCAAAATCAAGAAACTATGCTTCATTTGAAGGCTGAACCTGGATGAAGATAAGGTCATTTGTTACACTGTATATGTCTTCGTATAAAACCATATAATAACATTTTTTATTACTACTATATTGTAAAGTATGATGTATTTGCTTTGTTCTTTGCAAGCAGTTTCAATTGCCACAGGGTAGATAATGTAACATTACAGTTCAGTACAAGGTAATGAGTATTTGTTTACTTTTTACTGTTGTGTGCAGGTATACAACGATGCAGACATTCTGGAAAAGATTGTAAAGGAAAAACAGAAGGAACTTGGACCTTTACCTGAGGATGATGATGTTGGCTCACCCAAACTCAAACTACGTGCGTTATGTAACTCCGCCCTAAAAACGTTTTGGGCTATTTTCACTCATTTGATTATACAGTTAAAAATCTCAATTGATGAAGGAAATTTCTATCTTCTTCTTTTTCTTCTTCTTCTTATAATTAATAACATTTTCTAACATTATTATTATTATTATTATTATTATTATTATTACCATCTGTACAAATCCAGGAAGGAGTGGGGGTGCTGCATCTCCCAAGAAGTCTCGTTCTCAGACATCCCTGCAGCAGAAACTGAGCGAGCTCTACGAAGCTGTTCGCAGTTTCACAGACAGTCGTGGACGCCGCCTGAGCACGGTGTTTCTGCGGCTGCCGTCGCGCTCTGAGCTGCCTGATTACTACGCTGCCATCAAGCGGCCTATTGACATGGAGCGTCTGCGCAGCTACATGGTCCAGGGCCGCTACCAGGACATAGAGTCAATGGCTGAGGATTTCATCCTTATGTTCAACAATGCCTGTACATACAATGAGCCTGAGTCGCTCATCTACCGCGATGCACTGTTGCTCCACAGAGCCTTCCTTGATGCACGCCGCAGCTTGGAGAAAGAGGAAGAGGATGGAGAGGAAAGAGTGGGAGCTCAGGTGGCTGTAGCTCCACTGGTTTGTGAGCTCATTCAGAACCTATTTGTGTCAGTGATGGGCCATCAGGACGACGAGGGCCGCTGCTACAGTGACTCGCTCGCAGAGGTGCCTGCTGTGGATCCTGCCAATTCAGAGGAACCACCTCTTAGCTTGGAGATGATCCGCAACAACGTAGAGCGTGGACGCTATCGGAGGCTGGATGTGTTTCAGGAGCATTTCTTTGAGGTGCTGGAGAAAGCCAGACGCCTCAACAGGTTAGTAGCAACCATTTAGCTGTCCTTTACTGTTCACTGCTAATCAGATTTCATCTGTTGTGTTTATTTTTTAACAGTGAAAATGTTTACAATGTTTGTATCATTGTCTCAGTTAGGCAATAGACCCTTGTACATGCTTATGCTTAGATAATCATAATTGCAGGTTATTGTGCAAATAAAAGGTTGAGTGAATATAACTGTTATTAACAATCACTGTTTTGTTTCATATTGATAAAGACCATTAATTTGTAAATATATTTTAAACATGATTATTTATCTTGTTAGTCCCAAGATAAATTGGATGGGGAAAATCTATGTAATGCTAATGATTTTCTACAAATATTTTTGAAAATGTTTATTGGGGACTGTTAAACTTTTTAAACAAAAAGATAAGTGAAAGACTGAAGGTACAATCCAGTTATCAAGTGCAAGCACAATATTAACTTATTAGTATTGGTAAGAGAGTAAGGCCACAAGTGCTTTCTCTGAACTTTTTTAGATTAGTAAAGTGCACTGACAAAATAAACTACTGTGCCTACAGAACGGACTCTGAGATCTTTGAGGACTCGATTGAGCTGCAGCAGTTCTTTGTGAAGATCCGAGATGAGCTATGCAAGAATGGTGAAATCCTACTCTCCCCAGCACTGAGCTATACATCCAGACATCTGCATGCAGATGTGGATCAGGAGAAGAGAGAAAAACTGCCTCAGGAAATGGAGGAAGATCGACTCAAAGTTGAGGAAGACAAGAAAGGTATGTTGGTCTTTTGATTGTGTTTCCTCACGGTGTAGGCTAATGCTACGGTCACACGAGGCTTTAGCGCTCCATTGACTTCCATTCAAACGCATCCGAAAACGGCAGACCGGATATGCAAGCTCATGCGTAGATTTTTTGTACTACACTGCGTGATGAAAATTTCAAATTTGGTGAACTCTGACTGAAATTTGGTGTGACCAGTAGATGATCGTGACGTCACTGCTTGACCTTTTTAGTAAAAAAAAAGAAAAAAAAAAAGAAAGAAATTATAAAATGGAAGCGCTAATTTCAGCGGTATCGAGCTATCCTGTGCTTTACAACATAGGTTTAAAAGATTATAAAAGTATATAATATAAAGATTATAAGATTGATAGTAAGATTATAAAGTTTTGACGGATGATGTCATATCCGGTTCCCGCCCATATTCGCAGCAGCGTCCGACAAAATTACGCATGCTTCAAGCCTAGTGTAAACTATTTTATTATTTAAAATAAAAGGTTTGTATAATGTATTTCATTGTTGCAAATAAATACATTTTTAAAATGGTAGAACCTCTGTAATTCTTAAATGTCTTTTTACTTTTGGCCATATAGTGCACTTTTAAACTATGTGGACACATGCTCACACCCATATGTGCTTTTGGAACATCCCATTTCAGATTTAATCTCTCTTTGCTGTTATAATAATCTCCACTATTCTGGTAAGGCTTTCGTCTAGATTTTGGAGCGTGGCTGTGGGTATTTGAACACTCAGCCACAAAAGCAATAGTGAAGGCACTTATTAGGCACTGGTGTCTGACGAGGAGTTCTGGTGCACTGTTGAGAATACAGTTCATCTGGGGGGAGTTCAGTGGGGTTGAGATCAGGGCTTTTCACAGGCCACTTGAGTTCTTCCAAGCCAGCCTTGGCAAACCATGTCTTCATGGAACTCACAGGGACATTGTCCTGCTAGAGCATGTTTGGGTCCCTTAGTTCCAATGAAAGGAGCTCTTAAAGCTACATCATACTAAGACATCCTGGAAAATTATGTGCTTTCAACTTCATGGCAACAGTTTGGAGATGACTAACATGTGGGTGTGATGGTCAGGTGTCCACATACTTTTGACCATATAGTGTATGTGTCTACAACAGGGTTATTATTATTATTATTATTATTATTATTAAGTACACTCTAAAGCCATAACTTAAGGAAGCTTGTGTATTAATGTGTGATTGTTCTTCCAGAGGAGGAAAAGACAAAGGGTGGTACAGAGGGACAGTGGTCATCAGGCCTTCAGAACACCTATAGTCAAGACTGCAGCTTTGAGAACAGCACCTACAGTGTAGGAGATTTTGTGTATGTGCAGCCATCTGAAGCCAACCTGCAGCCCCACATTGTAAGCATTGAGAAACTGTGGAAGGATGAGGCTGGTGAGCAAGCTTTTTCTTTTTTTCTTATTTTTTTCAGGCAAAATCATATTTAACAAATTTAGGTCTTATTAATTCTTTATTTCCAAAAGCAATTACTATGACAGACAACAACTGAACTTCCAGAATACATTATGAATTACCTCAAATTCTTCCTTGCTATCCAAAACCCTCTTAAATTCTGTTCAGACTAATGGCATGGCTTTGAACGAGTGTTGCTTATTATCAGCAGATCAAAATGATTACAGGCCAACTTTTAACCAAACATTTGGTACTGTTGAGGTCAACACAAGCTCATTAAATGTGAAGTGAAAGTCTGAATAAAAACACTGTTCAATTTAAATAAACAAAATGAAACCTAATGCTAAATTGTAATTTAATCTTATTAATACATATCACAATGTGTTAAATCCAGCTTCTTTCTGGTTGTTTGGTGCAGGTGAGCAGTGGCTGTATGGCTGTTGGTTTTACCGACCAGGCGAGACCTTCCACCTGGCTACACGCAAGTTCCTGGAAAAGGAAGTATTCAAGAGTGACTACTGCAACAAAGTTCCAGTCAGTAAGATACTGGGGAAATGCATGGTCATATTTGTAAAGGTAAATGGAACAAAACCTACCCTTCTCTTTCCTTAACCTTGAGAAAAATCACATTGATTGTAGTATAAATTGTATGGCAACCAATCACAAATATATAAAGAATTTCACCAGTAATATGTCTGTGATTCATATACCTTCATGATACAGATTAAAATGTTTCTGCTGGTATTCCCTAAGAGATCATACTTTTTTCCAGGATTATTTTAAACTTCAGCCCGAGGGCTTCAAGCCCGAGGACGTCTTCGTTTGTGAGTCTCGTTATACGACCCGGACCAAGGCCTTCAAAAAGATCAAAATGTGGACCATGCCACCAAGCTCTGTGAAATTAATCCCTCGTGATGTGCCATTACCTGTAGTCAGAGTTGCGTCCATGTTCGTCAGTGCTGCAAATCGTGACCAGGACAAGATGGCAGACACTGCTGATGATCATGGTAGCTTTATTGAGAAAGTATGTATCTTTATGAATTGACAACTTCATGTCAGATTGGGAAAAAATAAATTAGGATTTTTTCAGGAGTTTGTCACCTATAATTTTCATACTTACTACTTACAGGAGAGAGAGGCTATTCCTGTAGAGGTGGCCAATAGTGAACCTGGATGTCAGTACTACGAACAGCTATGCTACAATAACATGTGGCTGAAAGTAGGTGATTGTGTCTACATTCGATCACATGGATTGATACGGCCACGAATTGGCAGGCAAGCAAATTATAAAATTTTCCCTTTTACCTTCCAATGTCATGCATGTACCTGCTATAAAATAAGTTTTGTTTTTGTGGTTATGGGCAGGATTGAGAAGATGTGGGAGCAGGATGGAGTTGCTTTCTTCTTTGGGCCCATATTCATCCACCCTGAGGAGACAGAACATGAGCCCACAAAGATGTTCTATCAGCGTGAAGTGTTCCTGAGCAACCTGGAGGAGACCTCCCCCATGATGTGCATTATAGGTACAAGCCTTCCTTCTGCTGTGTGACCTGCTATGTCCAGTGATCTGTAATACAGGTGCATCTCAATAAATTAGAATGTCGTAGAAAAGTTCATTTATTTCAGTAATTCAACTCAAATTGTGAAACTAGTGTATTAAATAAATTCAATGCACACAGACTGAAGTAGTTTAAGTCTTTGGTTCTTTTAATTGTGATGATTTTGGCTCACATTTAACAAAAACCCACCAATTCACTATCTCAACAAATTAGAATACTTCTTAAGACCAATAAAAAAAACATTTTTAGTGAATTGTTGCCCTTCTGGAAAGTATGTTCATTTACTGTACATGTACTCAATACTTGGTAGGGGCTCCTTTTGCTTTAATTACTGCCTCAATTCGGCATGGCATGGAGGTGATCAGTTTGTGGCACTGCTGAGGTGGTATGGAAGCCCAGGTTTCTTTGACAGTGGCCTTCAGCTCATCTGCATTTTTTGGTCTCTTGTTTCTCATTTTCCTCTTGACAATACCCCATAGATTCTCTATGGGGTTCAGGTCTGGTGAGTTTGCTGGCCAGTCAAGCACACCAACACCATGGTCATTTAACCAACTTTTGGTGCTTTTGGCAGTGTGGGCAGGTGCCAAATCCTGCTGGAAAATGAAATCAGCATCTTCAAAAATCTGGTCAGCACAAGGAAGCATGAAGTGCTCCAGAATTTCTTGGTAAACGGGTGCAGTGACTTTGGTTTTCAAAAAACACAATGGACCAACACCAGCAGATGACATGACACCTCAAATCATCACAGACTGTGGAAACTTAACACTGGACTTCAAGCAACTTGGGCTATGAGCTTCTCCACCATTCCTCCAGACTCTAGGACCTTGGTTTCCAAATGAAATACAAAACTTGCTCTCATCTCAAAAGAGGACTTTGGACCACTGGGCAACAGTCCAGTTCTTCTTCTCCTTAGCCCAGGTAAGACGCCTCTGACGTTGTCTGTGGTTCAGGAGTGGCTTAACAAGAGGAATATGACAACTGTAGCCAAATTCCTTGACACATCTGTGTGTGGTGGCTCTTGATGCCTTGACCCCAGCCTCAGTCCATTCCTTGTGAAGTTCACCCAAATTCTTGAATCGATTTTGCTTGACAATCCTCATAAGGCTGCGGTTCTCTTGATTGGTTGTGCATCTTTTTCTTCCACACTTTTTCCTTCCACTCAACTTTCTGTTAACATGCTTGGATACAGTGAACAGCCAGCTTCTTTGCCAATGAATGTTTGTGGCTTACCTAGTGAACCAAATTGACAGACCATTTTGAAGGCTCAGGAAACCTTTGCAGGTGTTTTGAGTTGATTAGCTGATTGGCATGTCACCATATTCTAATTTGTTGAGATAGTGAATTGGTGGGTTTTTGTTAAATGTGAGCCAAAATCATCACAATTAAAAGAACCAAAGACTTAAACTACTTCAGTCTGTGTGCATTGAATTTATTTAATACACGAGTTTCACAATTTGAGTTGAATTATTGAAATAAATGAACTTTTCCACGACATTCTGATTTATTGAGATGCACCTGTATAATCTATCTTTAGTTCTGTCCTTATGTGAATAACGCTGATAAAGATATTTAAAGATTTAGAAAGTTTTTAATTTTGTTACTCTGTCACAATTTTGTTCTCTAGGACGAACCACATACTTTACATTTAATAATTTTATCTTTGTTATTCTTTCTTCTCTCTCCATAGGAAAGTGTGTTGTCTCCTCCTTTAAGGACTTTATTTCCTGTAGGCCCACTGAGTTTGCAGAGGAGAATGTACACCTGTGTGAGAGCCGCTACATTGAGACAGAGAAGCAGATGAAAAAATTTAAAGGCCTTAAACGATTTTCCCTTTCAGCCAAAGTGGTGGATGATGAGATCTACTACTTCAGGTACTTTAATATTTCAGTTCATACTTTGCAGTCTGTACAGTCAAAAAGCTAATACACATTTCTTGTCTTGGCTTTGGTCCAGTATTTAAATATTTAGGCGTAGTGGAGGCTAACCGTTCTAAGATTCTTTCTTTTATAGAAAGCCGCTTGTGCCTTTCAAGGAACCATCTCCCCTGCTGGATAAAAAGATTGAAGAGCTAGAGGCCAAATTTGCAGATATTGAGGACCTGGATGAAGATCTAGATGAGATGGAGGATGAGGATGACGAAGCACCAGCGACACCCTCCATGCCCCAGCATCAGGCTTCACTGACTAGTGATATGGACCTTCCTAACATACCACTACAGGTCTCACCCTCATAAAGATGTATACACACTAAACCTTCACAAAAACATGGCGTGGTCATGGCATTAACTGTCTACACCTAAATATAGCATGTGCTTCAGCGGAAGATTGATAATGTTAATAAACCATTCAAACATGATTATGATTATTGCACATTGCCTATGGTTATTCTACACAGTCCACACCAAAGACGATAAAAGGTCTATCCAAGAAAGAAGGAGCCAAGCGCAAGATCAACATGAGTGGCTACATTCTGTTTAGCAGTGAGATGCGAGCTGTCATCAAGGCTCGACACCCAGATTTCTCCTTTGGAGAGCTGAGTCGTCTTGTGGGTACTGAGTGGAGGAACCTGGAATCTACTAAGAAGTCAGAGTATGAAGGTAAATTCACATGAAATCCATGTCAACCCATTTAACCCATTTAGTCTTTACTGACTTATGTGGCAGTGACTTGTCTTGCTTATGTGGGGACTCCCTTATGGGGACCAAAGATTACTTGCCTAATCAGTTCAATTGTTAATACTGTGTATAATGCTGTCTTTTCAGAGCGGGCAGCTAAACTGGTAGAACAGCAGGAAAGAGAAAGGGCCCTCCAGCAGCAGCAGCAACAGCAACAGCAGCAGCAGGCAGCAGCTTCCCCGAGAGCAGGTACCCCAGTCGGGTCTCTGATGGGGGTGGTGCCTCCCCCAAGCTCTATGGGGATGCTAAACCGAGCTATGCCAGGTAACGCCAAATCCCCCTTATACCCAATCCCCGAGACAATCAAGATGCAGCATCCGGGCACCCTCCAAAACATCCATCACCTACTGACCCCATCCATACCCCAACTCATTCTCATCAGTCACCAATCATTGTACTCTTACCCACCTCAGGGCCCAATATGATTTTATACATATTCTCAACTGTAGCTTCATGGTTGTGTGGGTGTAATAGATAATGCTTGTTCTATTGTTTTATTTGCATGATTACTATTTTTATTAACCCCCACACGTGGAAGGACTACCGCTGTCATCATTCATAACTTTATTGACACTCTGTCTAACTTGCTCCTCTAGAAATTGCAGTGTCTTTTATTTTGTAGTGCATGACCACACATTTGCATGTCACATATGCATGGATTCTTTTGTGTTGTTTCTCCCTTTTCACCCAAGGCATGATGGGAAATTATGGCCCACCCTTCATGCCTATGCAGGGTCCTCCTGATGGCATGATGGGTATGGGTGGCACACCTCCTCACCCCATGGGGGTGCCCGCATTGCCACCTCAACACTACTTTACATCAGGCATGGCTGGGTACCCCGGTATGCCCCATCCTGGTAAGAAGCATCCATGTGTGTGCAACTTCACCAGCCAACAAGAGACAAATATTATCTCTGTAAATATATAGCACAGTAGTCACATCTGCAGTTCATTTGAATTTGTGGGTGGTGTGGTAGTGATGACATGTAATGGTAGTTCCATGTGGCATTAAGACCTGCTTTTTCCACTATTTGAAGTGTGTTGAAAATGATACTTTAATCGAACCTGCGTTTACCGCTAAGTTCCTAATTTTAAATTGAGACATTACTGAAAAATCTCACTACTAATGGCAATGATCTTTTTACGGTGAAAAAATAGGAAGGTTAGGCACTTTTGCAAGGATGGCTGCTGGTTTTCCATATGAGGAATGTTTCACCATAATATTTTATTTCAAGTTCATTACATTTTAATTATTATGAAACCTTTGCTCTTGCATGTATCAGTTGAATTTTAATCACTATGATTAATCACTATGAGTAGTTGCTAAGTTGTTGGTGTGTTAATTAAGACTAGGTTAAGAGTTTATTAACCACTACTTATTCAGATGCTATACTTCCAAAGAATATTGACAACTAATGCACCACAGCTATTATGTAATATTTATCATGTACTTCTTTATTCAGCACTTTTATGGTAGAGTTAAAATCCTTGAAAGCTATTAAAAGTTGTTTGCATGATGAGCCCCCCTACTAGTCAGCTACATGTTTCCATTATTTAAGATTATGTTTCCTTCTCTCTGCAGGTGGAATGGGACCTGGTATTAATGGTATGGCTGGAAGTCCTGGTCCAGGAAACCCTTATGGGCTTCAGGTGAAAATCATGTTTATTTATATTCAGCTCTACTTCTGATCCAAGCTGTGTGTTGTGAGCTCTAGTCCTAATGGTGTTTCCTCTTTAGATGGGTGCATATGGACCTGGGCAGGTGGCTCCGCCTCCATACCCAGGCCAGGGTCAGCTGGGTCAGTCTGCCCACCAACCACAAGGCGCGCCCATGTTCATAGCACCTCCTCCCAGGCCGCAGCGCCTTTTGCATTCAGAAGCCTATCTGAAATATATAGAAGGGCTCAGTACAGATTGCCCCACTGTCAGCAAATGGGACCAGAGCCTTAAGGGTGAGATGGGTGGGAAAACATTTGTTTCCAAAATGGTTATTCTGTTTTCTAACATATTTCCTTTTTTTTTTTTTTTTTATAGCTGGAAGGAAAGACTCTCGCCTGAGTAGAGAGCAGGAGAGTCGTCTTCCTTCTCACTGGCTGAAGAGCAAAGGGGCTCACACCACAATGGTTGATGCATTGTGGCGACTTAGAGATTTAATGATGAGAGACACTTTCAGCATCCGACAAGCTTACAACCTTTAACCTTTAAACTTTAAACCCTGACACTCAGGACCCCTATTTATGCAAGATGATATTTCAGCCAAATCTAATATCAGTGTAAAGCAGCTGATTGTTCAATATGTTCCACAGCAATAACAATGTCAGCTTTTTGTATAAATAAGATTTTAGTCATTTACATGGTTTCTTATTGATGCACTGGAATTATCACAAATGCATTAGCTAATGCAATTATAATACAATGCATTTATAACTACTGATATGATGGACGATCATGTACCTGATGACAGTTTGAAGTTTTAGAACTGTTTAGATGAAATATGGTTACACAGAAGAGCTTAATTAACTACATGTGCTTTTATCTGTTACAATTTTCCCAGTTTAATGGATGTATAGAGGAATCACCTCCAACACTGATTTAATGGAGAAATGTGTCTGGCTTTAACCACTTTTAGGTCTTATTTATGGTACAAAATTACATCAGGTGGACAAGCTGTAACACAGCTGTATGTTAACAATATTTTTATGTGTCAGAATAAGCTTGGTTTATCTTCATTTTATTGACAATTGAATATTTTTTGCATTTTGTTTGGTAAAATTATATATATATATATATGTGTTACTTTGTATTTGTGTTTTGATTATTATCCCATAAACATTCAAAAGATACATTGTGGATTTGGTTTTACTCAACTGGTTGAAGTGCTAAATATGAATAATGTGCTATAAATTTTGTTGCTAGGCTAATCTAAATAATGTCAGGGAAATTCTTCTGGGGAAAAATACATTTACTATGAATGTAAATATTGCTGTTGCTGGTAGTTTGAGGGTCTGGGGATTTGGAATTTTCAAAAATTGTTACAGTGCTGGAATTATTTATTATTATTATTATTATTATTATTATTAGTAGTAGTAGTAGTAGTAGTATAACTCAAAAGTAAATCGGTCTATGAATAAATTTCAATAAATAGCCAAAATATTATCATACATGTTTAAATAATAAGCCTAATATTTGAATAGTTTGATCATGTTCAGAGAAGGTCCGTGAATTTTATTTTAAAGGGGTTTAAACAGTTGAAGTGGTCCCTGGTGTCGAAAGTTTTCAGGTTTAAGGATTTAAGGTTAAAGATTTGTAATAGACTTGATTCCAAATAAATAACCCTAACCCACCAGCTTTCTGAAACCACCCCCGGAAGTGATGTAATTTCCGGGAGTGGCTGGACCATTAGGCGATTCTCTTTAGTGTTTGCCCTGTCTACTTTCTCTGCTCTACCTCACCTACATTTTAATTCAAACCCCCCACCATATCACTCCCCTAAAATTGGACGCTAATGTTAACGTGCTTTCTCATGGAGTAATTTACCACCGGACCTAAATAAAACGAGGTGAGGTGCTGTGGCGAGGAGTGAAGGAGGCTTTGCTCCGGTTTACAGAGTTGACGCTAGCCTGCGAGCCAGCTAGCTGTTAACATTAGCTCTATCTTCTGAACCTTTTCTGGCCCCAACGATAAAATGTCACATTCTACATTTACTGTAAAACGTGTTAGTTCTGTGTGTTTTAGGTTCTGTCACACATGCACTCAATTGCGTTTGTTTTTATTTTCCATATCAGTAAAGCCCGTGTAAGTGTAACAATGACTAACGATGACCTGCATTGCATCTGGGTACACGCTAACGTTAGCTAGCGGAGGTTACACTTCGCTTTTAGTTACGGTTATTGTTACACAATATTTCAGATTAGCTCATTATTTCATTTCAGATTAGCTGGAAGAGATAATGTCGAGAATTTACTTCTGCAATTAACTGTACGATATAACTGTGGTTACAGAAATGTACATATCAGAAAAGATTCAACTCCAAGTATTAGCCAGAGACCTTTAGCTGTCAAATTGTATAACTGCAAAAGCATTAGCCGTTTACTATCAGTGATGGTGATAATATGCAATCTTCATTTCTTTCCTTGCTGTATGGAGTCGTAATTTTAATATTTACCCGATTTGATAATTTTCCAGTGGCCTGTTGTGACTATTGTGAAAACGTGACTATGAAGATTTCTTCGATTCTTGTATCAAAGAACATTATTTTATTTATTATTATTATTATTATTATTATTACTATTTTATTCAGTTGTCTTTCCTTGCAGGCAGAGCTTTGCAGTCTTCTACATTTCTAAAACACCCACTCTCCTTTTACAAACCCTCATCATTGTCCTGTGAAAATCCTGTCCCAGACTGCAAAGCGTCTTCCTAATCATCAGCCAGAATGTCCCAGCTTCAGTTCCAGTCTCCTGGTAGCCCTGTACCCAGCTCTGCTCCTTTACAGCTAGCACAGCCCCAACCTGGCTTCAGCATTCCTTCTGCTACTGGCTCCTTACCTTCAGAAAGTGCCAGTCACCCGCTACGAAGCTCCGCCCTGCCCTCCGCCTCAGCTACGCCCTTCTGTAACCCTACAGGTAGGTGAAAGTTTGTTGTTACCCTACAGCCATACACCAAAATGGATTAAATTAATTTATTTTTCTCAAGATGCAAAAATCGCATGTTTATTAAGTATTCAGACTTAAATATATGTACCTTTGCACCTGTTACAGCCTTAAGTCTTCTCGGGTAAGCTTGACACAGCTGGATTTTCAGTCGTCTCCCATAACCTCTCAAGCCTTGTTAGGATGGAAGGGAATGTTGCTGTATTGCTGTTTTCAGGTGTATATGGTAGTATAGTAATATAATATACAGGGTTTCCCAAAAGTCTCCATACATAGGGAAAATTAACCCTTTTTTTTTATTTATTTATTTTTTTAATCAAAACGTCTTCCAAAATTTTTTTATACTTAGTTTATATTATAAGACTTACACAGATATTGCATTTAAACAAATCTTAATTTATTAGCAGTCCAGCCCCATGATTTAACAGGCCCTTACCCGAATGAACATGTTACACTTATGACTTATTTTTTTGTTTTTTCAAAGCTAGACACTTTGTGTATGTATAGTGAAAGTTGTGCATAACTATGAACACAAATCTAGCTAATGTCCATTTTGGTACATCCCAGAGTTTCCTTAAAAAAAAGTTTGTACACACAGATTTGGGTATGCATATTGTTAATTACTGAGGGCCCTGGTCTCTGGCTTAGCCTCCTGACAACATTCACAGACCTGTAGCCACTCCTGCATTATCTTATGGGTTATGGGTGACTGTCATATTGGAAGGTGAACTTCATAAATGTAAGTTTTCTTTGATCTGTTCATCTTTCCCTCAAACCTCTCAATCCGTGCTGCTGAAAAACATACTCACAACATGATGCCTCCACCACCATGCTTCACCATATGGTGCATAGTCTCTTCCAGATCTCTTCCAGAAGTAACACTTGGTTTTCAGACCAGAGGAGAAGAAGAAGCATTTATTTTGTCACATATACATTACAGCACAGTGAAATTATTTTCTTCGCATATCCCAGCTTGTTAGGAAGCTGGGTCAAAGCGCAGGGAACCAAAGCATTCAATGTTGGTCACATTATAACAGAGCATGTTATTTTTTCTGTGGCCTATAGATGACTTTTAGCAAGCCCTAAGCTTACTGCCTTGTTTACTAAGATTGGCTGGATGACCACCTCTAGGAAGAGTCTCACTGATTATGAACTTCCATTTAAAAATTTTTGTAAGTCTCTGTGTTTTTCAGGACCTTCAAAGCTGCAGAAATTTTCCAGTTCCTTTTCCCAGGTCTTTGTTTTGACACCATCCTGTTTTGGAGGTCTCTGTCCAATTCTTTTTGTGCTGCCATGCACCATCAGCTGTGGGGCTGTATATAGGCAGAGATATGCCTTTCCAAACCATGTCCAGTAAACTGAATTTACCACAGACAAGCTTTAATCAAGTTCTAGAAACAACTCGAGGATGAACAATAGAAACTGGATGCATCTGAACTCAATTTTGACTATTGTAGTATAGGGTGTGAATACTTGAGTGAATGTTATTTTGAAGCATTTTATTGTATTAAATTGACAAAACTTTGAAAACCTGAAAAAGCCATTTATAGTAAGTAATGTAATGTAACAAAATAATAAAAATATGAATGCACTGTGTGAGGTGATTAGTAATAGCTCAAAGCACTTAATAATTATGAGCTGCCAAGGTTTTTGTTTTATATGTGGAACAATTATTAAATTGAAATTTTAAAAAATGATTGATATTAATCTTATGTTGCAGCTTCTAACATGGCAAACCCTAAAGAGAAGACCCCCATGTGTTTGGTGAATGAGTTAGCCCGTTACAATAAGATCCAGCCTGAGTACAAGCTACTCAGTGAGCAAGGACCAGCCCATTCCAAGGTACACTTCTAACTCTTTATGTTCTTTTTCTCTTAGTGTACCCCAATTTCTCCTTGCCCCAATTATGTTTATCATGCTCTTTCTTTCTCTCTATGTAGATATTTACCGTGCAGTTGACTCTGGGGGAGCAGCACTGGGATGCAGAGGGCACCAGTATAAAGAAAGCTCAGCACTCTGCAGCAGCCTGTGCTCTCACCCAGACCACACTGCCCAAACCCAATAACAGAATCCCGCGACACCAAGGCAGGAACCCAGGTGGGTTCTACAGAGGCCCAGAGTGTATGTTCTGATACTTACATACAACTCCTTTTTTATTCTTTTGTCACTGTGGATTTTTGGCTATGTTAAAACCATTTAAATGAAGGACTAGTAGCCTGCTGCTTTCAAATGGCCTTTGTTTGATATTGACTTGTACTTGGTTCTCACAGTAGTGGCTGTGCTTTTCATTGGTCAGTAATCTGCACTTTATATATATAAAATATAATATTTTATTTTCAGTCCTGTTACCTGAAGATCAGAGACTGTTAGCAGCTCTTTGACTAGTTTTTCTCTTAGCAGACAGCATGACGCACACTGTGGAGCTGAATGCACTTTGTATGAAGTTGGGGAAGAAGCCAATCTATAAACTTATAGACCCATACCAAGGCATGAGACCCACATTCAACTACAATATCAGAGCACCGGGGCCTTATGCTCGCCCCATGCAACAGTATGTACACCTTGTGCTATCACTGTATAGATGTTTAACATAAAGGCATAGACTTATTGAGAGAATAAAGTTGAGTAGTACATAATCAAGTCTCAAAAGGCCTAGCTATTTTGTTAACCTGGGAATATGATACTGTGTGATACGGTGTGCAAAATGCACAGAATGAATCAACTACACTTTACCTCTGGCTTGTTCCTGACCAGGTATTACTACCCATTTCCTCCTGTGGCGCCAGTGCTGTATCATATGGAGCTATCCATTGGAGGGCAGCAGTTCCATGGAAAGGGCCGCACACG
The DNA here is from genome assembly GCA_023630585.1 of Cranoglanis bouderius. NCBI lineage: Eukaryota > Metazoa > Chordata > Actinopteri > Siluriformes > Cranoglanididae > Cranoglanis > Cranoglanis bouderius. The sequence goes on from CM042537.1 coordinate 18,267,892, forward strand.
CCAGGCAGCTAAACATGACGCTGCTGCGAAAGCTATCAAATCACTGCAGAAAGAGCCACTGTTACAGCAGCTAGTTGAGGTAGGTCATTAAGGCCATTAAGTACTGAATTTGGTTGACCTCCTCTTTTGACCAGGTACCGTGTGTGGAGCTGGAAGTAGTGTTACTGACTGATTGGTCAAACATAATTGTCACAGAATAGTCTATAATAGTTTTTTTTTTCTGCTGCACAGTATGGCACAGCAATCTTAAGTAGTACTGTATACTTCAGTAACAGTTAGTAACATCTGACAAATAGATCTAAAAACACTGAAGCAGTAGACTTTGTGAAAATTAATATTTGTGTCATTCTCAAAACTTTTGGCCACGGCTATAGTATAGTGAGTAAGTTTCTTTCTCTTTTAATTGTATGTATTTACCCACAGTTATGTGGGTTACATCTTATAATGGATATTTAGGATATTTATCATAGACATTTCTTACTTATGATCCATGTAAATTCTTCCATCTTTGGGCTGAATCCTGCATTTGTTTCTTACCGTAGGGTGTAACATAATGCTACATCAACAATTAATTGTCATAAAACTGAAATGTTTAAGATTAGTTAAGTCATCATTAAAAGTCTGTCATTAGAGATATACTATTCTCTGTAATGATTAACTATTTTCTTATATACACTATGTTTACTTCTTTTTATGTATAGATGAAAAAAGAACCAGAAGAAGAAAACCTCAACAAATCTGAGATCAGCCAAGTGTTTGAGATTGCACTGAAGCGGAACATGCCTGTGAACTTTGAGGTACACTGCAACCTTCAATTTGCCCATAAATGTTTAGAACCATATAATTTGTGGCATTACATTACAAAGAAATATCCCATTGTCAACTATATATCTCATTTCTATTCTCACACAATTAAATCCACATCTGTAAGATTTTTGCCTGGCGCAGTAATGAACCAGACCTTCTGATCAGGTGCTGAAAGAGGCAGGACCACCTCATATGAAGAGCTTTGTGGTGAAAGTGTCTGTGGGAGAGTTCACTGGAGAAGGGGAGGGCAAGAGCAAGAAGATTGCCAAGAAACTAGCTGCCATTGCCGTTCTGGAGGAGCTGCGGAAGTTGCCACAGCTACCAGTCATGGACAAGTTGCCACCACGTATTAAAAAGAAAACCAAATCCATTATAAAGGTGTTGTAAGTTTGTTACAAAAATATGCATCCACATTGGTTTCAGTGTACATTTATTCTGAATTCTGCGTTCATTTAATGGTAATTTCCTATTGACAACATCACCTAAATGTTACATGAATTGAATCAGCAGATATTTTTATGAGCAAGCTCAAAGGTTTGCATCACCATTGAACATTACATTTATTTTAAGGTTCATTTATACAGTGTCTGACAGTGCATTACTTTACTTTTTAAGTCTTATTTAGGCCATGAACATGTAAGACTCAAACTCGCAAGCTGTTAACTGTGAGCAGTCAGTTTAAGTGGTAAAGAGACCAGGTTAAGAGCTAATGGGAGACAAGACCTAAAATGGATAATATTGATATAATTTCTAAACGGCTGTTTCACTAATAATACCTTGACATACAGTTGCAATCAAAATTATTCAACCCCCATTGCAAATCAGGTTTATTGTCAACATTTATAGACTTTCAGCTGATTGCAATGAACAAATAAAACAAAAGCAATTAAAATAGTTCAACACAAAGAATGCTTCAAGTGGTTTCCTCAAATCCAACTGAAAATGCAACTTATCCAGTCTCAAAATTATTCACCCCCTTCATGGCAAGCATCTTTAGTACTTAGTAGAGCACCCTTTTGCTGTTATGACCTGCTGCAAATGAGATGCATAGCGAGACACCATCTTCTGGCAGCGTTCATAAGGAATCTTAATCCATTCCTTATCAGCAATGGCCTCCAGTTCAGTAATATTCTTGGTTTTGCATGCTGTAACCACCTTCTTCAAATCCCACCAGAGATTTTCTATGTGGTTCAAGTCAGGTGACTGATGGCCACTGTAGAATCTTCCAGGACTACTTGTGCAACCAAGCCTTAGTGGAATTTGAGGTATGGTTGGGATTATTGTCCTGTTGGAAGGACCAATGACTCCCAAGCTTCAGAGCCACCACCATGCCCGACTGTGGACAGAGTGTTCTTTCTTCATTCTTCTTTCTCCAGACTTACCGCTGATCCATCGTGCTGAAAAGTTCCAGTTTTGTTTCATCGCTCCACAGAACAGAATCCCAAAACTTCTGTGGCTTATTTATATGATTTTGAGCCAACTTTTTTTGTGCATTTGGGTCAGTAGTGGTGTATGTCTTGGAGTTCTGGCATGGAAACCTGTGTTTAGTACGCGCCATACTGTGCTCACTGAAACCTCAGTGCCTGTTGCCACTAAGTCTTGCTGCAGGTCTTTTGCAGTCACTCGAGGGTTTTTCACAACCTGCCTTCTCAGAAATCTGGTTGCAGCAGTTGATAACTTCCTTTTTCTGCCCCGTCCAGGTATTTCATGTATTTTCTGCCCCTAGCCAGTTTAGGTATTTCATGTGTTCCAGCTCAAGCACACCTGGTGCAACTAATGAAGCCCTTGATTAGTTGCATCAATTGTGCTTGAGACAACACCTGTTTTGTATATTAGTGCTGTTGTGAGGGATTCTATTCAGGGGGTTGAATAATTTTCAGTCTGGAGAAGTCATTATGAGTTGCATTTTCAGTTGAAAATTTGGGGAAACCACTTGAAGCATTCATTGTGTTGAACTATTTAAATTGCTTTTGTTTGATTGGTTCATTACAAACAGCTGAAAGTCTGTAAATTTGGACAATAAACCTGATTTGCAATGGGGGTTGAATAATTTTGATTGCAACTGTACATTGTTTTGACTGTTTTGTTATTAGTAATGAAAGAACATCTGTAACATCCAAAATTCCCTAGTTGCTGAGTAGCAAAACTACTATAGATTATCAGAACAATGTGAACCATCTTTGTGTTTTTTCATCTTGATTTTGTGTTCTGTTTTGTGATCTTTCATGATATTTTGTTGCATCTTCAGGGATTGAAGTGAATTGTTCTTGTGTAAAACTATGGTTTACTAAATTTAACATGTACACAGTTACATTTGGGATGATGTTTTAGCTAGTGTAAATGTACAGGCTATTCTCAGAGGTTTGTGAGCTACAAAGTTAATTTTAAGCCCTTTATATCCTGTATAAGTGTTAGCATGTTTTTTGTTCTCTTATAGATGGAAGAAGTTAAATAAAACTACACTTTTGTTTTTAGCTGCAGACCAGTCCAGAATATGGGCAAGGAATAAACCCAATCAGCAGACTGGCTCAGATACAGCAGGCTAAGAAAGAGAAAGAGCCTGAGTACATCCTAGTGACCGAGAGAGGACTGCCTCGACGTAGGGAGTTTGTCATGCAGGTTTGTCAGGCATCCTTCTTTGGTCATTAAAAAAAAGTTTCATTTAAAGTTATGGAATAATTTATCCAGCTGTCTCTATCAGGTGTCAGTCACTGGTCAGACTGCAGAAGGTATGGGTCCAAGTAAAAAGGTTGCCAAGAGGAATGCAGCAGAGAAGATGCTGGAGCTCTTGGGATTTAAAGTGCCTCAACCTCAGCCTCCCAAACCAGCACTGAAAACAGAAGAGAAGGTTCACGCTCAAACATTTATGTGCTTTTATTTGTGTGTCAGATTTCTTCCTACATCTAATACTGAGGGACATGGAGATGGAGAATGCTGTAAGAATGGGGCAAATGTTACAGAAAAAACACTGACTTTGTGGACAGGGACAGATTTTAGTCAGCTATGTTTTCTGGTGGCTAGTTTTAGCTGTGTTGCGTTGTAGTGCGTTTTAGTTGAGGTCTTGTTAGTCGTTTGTACCTTGTACAAAAACTTGTTTTTCTTTTGTACCTATTATAAAGCCTCTGAAAAAACCTGGAGATGGACGTAAAGTGACCTTTTTTGAGCCGGGCTCTGTGGAGGAGGGGGGTCTGGGTAAGTGTCATAAAATAAAGCACAAAGTTTTAAAATGCTTCCACGTGTGCTGTGACCATCCAGTTATATATTGCTAAATTCAGTCCTACTTTAGGGAGCCAAATTTGTTGTTCTGTACTAAAAGCTTTGTTATGAAGTATCCTCCTAAACATTTAAAAAATTCTATGAGGTGCTCTCTTTGTAGTTCCAAAGGAGGAGGATTTCCGTGTGCCCTTCCTCAGCCATCAGCAGCTTCCTGCTGGCATTCTACCCATGGTGCCTGAGGTGGCACAAGCAGTTGGTGCCAGCCAGGGACCCCATGCCAAGGACTACGGCCGTCCCAACCAGGCCAAGGCTTCACTGACAGCAATGATTGCCAACGAGCTGCTGTACGCTGGTATTTCCCCAACAGCTGAAGGCATATTGAAAGGAAGTAAAAACCTAGCAATGAGACCCCACGGCCCCTTCACTAGACCGTCTGAACAGCTTGGATACCTGGCCACTGTACAAGGCCTACAGGTACTCAATTAACAGCAACATACAGACCAATTCACAAACAAGAGGGGACTCCAACAGACTAAGAAAATAACACACTCATTGTTGTACTTTGCTCACCACAGGTAGAATACAAGGACTTTCCAAAAAACAACAAGAACGAATTTGTGTCTCTAATCAACTGTTCTTCTCAGCCGCCTCTTATAAGCCATGGTATTGGGAAGGACGTGGAGTCCTGTCACGACATGGTGAGTATGACACCTTACCTGCACTGCTTCAAAATGTTTCTTTAAAGATCTACTACAATGGTTTACTTAGAGAAAACACCCTTTGCATGTGATGACTCATGGCACCCAACCCATGATATGATTCATGTTATTAACTTAATTACATATTATATATAAAATTATCTACCACCAGCAGCAAATATTGTTTTATCCACTTAAACATTTTAAAGCTTTGTAGTAATTTAATAGCTTTGTAGATTCTAGGCATCAAGCTGTTTTCCTGTGTCCTAGTACTGAGAGTATTTACATTGGAACTTGGACAACTTACAAATTTGAACTATGCAATTTGGTGGAGTCATATAATTTTTTAAAAACTTTAACACGTTACTTTCTTCCACAGGCTGCATTCAACATATTGAAGCTGCTCTCAGAGTTGGACCAACAGTCCAGTGAACGGCCAGCCAATGGACCAATTTCTGGGTCAGTCTGTTGGGTTGGAAGGTTTTGAGTGAGAAAAGGATTCCATGCACCACTTTGTTCATTTCTAATACAGATATCAGGACTACTCAGATATGTCCAAGAAAAAGATCCATTAAAACAAGTTCTCTGTTTACTCTTTTATTAATAAGAGTTTAGATGTAGTAGTGTATATATAGTCTTATACCATGGTCTGTCCGAATACTCGATTCTGAACGCGTGTTAAAACTGTATATACCACAGGTAGTTCCGGTTAATTTAATCACTGTTCGAAATTAATGCGCTGCCTATAAACAACTGTAAGCATAGTAGCATACAGTTAAACTCAGCTTAATTAGTAGCTTAATTAGTAACTCATTACTTTATCTGTTTGTATAATTTAGAGCAGGCAGAATTCTAGAACTAATGACACATATATAAAATTACTAACGAAAATTAACTGTTATTTTTATACTTTCAGTCAAGTTTGCACTGCAAACATCAATGGCAGCTTTAACTTGTCAGTGCTGGCAAGTGACTATGGTATAAGCGGGATAATCCACGGCTCAGTGTGTGTTACACACACACCCTTAGCCGTGGATTTTCCCTTACATAAAGGGAAGGTGTTACTGTAAGCTGCAGCTGAATAATTAGGAAAATTATTATTTTTTTACTAAATTTCCACCCTTGTTTTTCAATGTAGGTGCAGCAAACAAGACCTTGAAGGTGACGCGTTGCTCAAACCGGCTAACTCAAGCACCATGGGAAAAACTCTGGATGGTGCTGTGTAGAATATCTGATTGGTGGTGCCATTGATGAAACACTAGAGAAAAGACAGGGGCAGAGTTCTGATTGGCTGCTTTCAAAAGCCTTGTTCACACTGAATTTTAACCTTTCTAAAGTGTTGCAGTTTTGCAGTTAAACAAGATTAACTGAGAAATTTCTCCTACTTGATGTGTAATTGTAATCATAGTTGTTTTGCTTCATCATATTCAGTGGTCCTTTTTTGGGGGGGGGATTGCAAAAATGATGTGAACTGTAACTTGAATAGACAGCTTTTTTTTCTTTGTTAAAAACTAAGCCATTCTAATGTATTTCTTTTTTTTTTTTAATGCTTCATTATGAGCACGTATAGATGATGTGCAGTTATTGTGATGTGCAGTATGAAACGCTAGGAGGATATGATGAAGCTAAAGCAAGAGCTCTCTGTCTTTTGGATTTTCTCCAGTGCTTTTAAGGTGGCAACCATAAAGGCATTAATTTGCATTTCCATGTAGGACTGGGAAAGTATTTTCTTAATCCCTGTTTGATGTATGGTGGTGTCCTGTGATATGTGTGTGTGTGTGTGTGTGTGTGTGTGTGTGTGTGAGAGAGAGAGAGAGTTTGTGTGAGGGTTGTTAGGGTGTCCAGTTGTTGTGGTTAAAACACGACTCATAACCCTCTCCTACATTCAATTTCATGCACTCTGTCCCTCAGTGTAAACTGTTTTTCTGCCAGTTCGTTCCCATTTTTTGCCCTCATGGAATGCAAGTAAAATTCTATTCTAAAATTGGTCTCGTAGTGTATTAATGTGTAGATGACATGAGAAATGAGGAGGAACAGGAAATTGTGAAACAAAGTTTTTGATTCAGTCCTTTAGTTGATTTAGTCAATAACTCACTATGATTTGTCCCAGTCTCAGTCTGTTGACTGGGACATATTTTCAGAAAATCAGATTTTGTCTCTCCACCATGCCACCACACCAGTGTTACTCTCCACTTCCCTCAAGTTCTTCAACACACTCATTTAGGATAAACAGAATACTAGAGGTTAAATAGACAGACATAGCATTCAAGTTTCATGATGATCAGCCAATGCTAAACCTGTAAATACCTGCTGAAACCAATTGTCCAATATTAGACAAATATTGTTATTGACAATAATATATGACAATATTATTACCAGTTACATGTGCCATGGCAAGCCAATTACAAACTAGCAGATGGACATAGCATAAAAAAATTAGAAAGTTTGTGAACCCTTTACAATTTTCTCTATTTTTGCATACATTTGACCTGAATTGTGATCAGATCTTCATCTAAGGCCTAAAACTAGATAAAGAGTACCCAATTAAATAAATGAGGCAAAAATGTTAGTTTTTACATTTCTTTATCAGTCTGTACAGGATTTTGTGGAGGTTTATTTTTTTGTGATTGCTGCCAAAAACGTTGGCTTTTGCTGCAGATTTTTTCAAAATTTATGTGCTCAAGTTCAAAAACTTGCTGAGTTTTTTTGTGCTTTTCGTGCAGAAAACTACTTGAATTGGCAAAACTGCAATTGCAAAAATTGTTTTGCACGGTCTTTCGCAGTGATGCTAGTTGGTAAATGAGACCTATTTAGCTGTACTCATGTTTGATGCAAGTGAATCGAAGAGGGCTTTGGCTGAATGTGTGTTGTGTTGAGGTCACAAAATCTGCAACATTTTTGAAAAATTGCAAGCTCTTCTGAATATCGTGGATTTTGCTTGATTTTGATTTTGAACATTAAATATCTTTGTCTGAAAAAGTATGTGAACCTCCAGGATTATGAGTTAATGTAAAGGGGTAATTGAAGTAAGGTGTTTCAGCCAAGGGGATGGAAATCAGGTGTGAGTTCAACAGGCCCTCCCATGTTTCAAGAACATAAACTTGGGTCTTCTCTATCACAACTTATAGTAATATAGTATAGTAACTCAAAATAATCATGCTTTACAACCAGGCTGAGCAGAGAAGCATATCAGCATGCACAAATCCACTAATCGCTGTTTTGAGAGGGCATCCCTAAAATATTGTCATAACCTGGGCTATATTAGTTATTCCAAATACATTTTAAGTGTAAACAATATTACTGCAAATTAAATTGTTATAATGGATTTAATTAAACCTGCAAATGAAATGTCAATATTTGCGGGGTATGCACCTCTCTGATGAGGACCACAGGACTGCGCACTAATGCATCACTAATGCTGGTCACCTTGATCAAACTGGGGACCCTGGAGGTGCGAGACGGCAACGATTCTCACAGCATCGCTGTGCTGCCCTCAATATTTGTTTGTTTGTTTGTTTGTTTGTTTGTTTATTGAACAATAATGGAGCAGAGAGGTGGTGAGTATTATGATCAGCCTGGACAATGCCTCCAGTCACTCACTATATTTTTGGACTTAGTTTTTAATCATAACCTATGATCCCTCTGTTCTGTCTTTACAAGCTCTAGTTCTGTGTTTCTCAAACATTTTTTGCAAATGACCCCAAATGGAATTTTCTGTGACTCCAAGCCTTGACCACCCTACAACTTTTAAAATTCCAGTTTTATGATACAGGACTATTGTAACATTTTATTATATTGGTAACACACAGAATGGTGCAAAAAACATTGAGTGAGTGACAGTTCTCAGGGGGGAAAACCCTTGTTGATAAGAGAGGTCAGAGGAAAATGGCCAGATTGCTTGGAGCTGCCAGGAAAAATATAGTAGCTCAAAATAATCATGCTTTACAGCCATGGTGAGCAGAACGTTGAGGTGAATGAACCACAACAGCAAAAGACCACATTGGGTTTCACTCTTGTGAGCCAAAAACAGGAGTCTGAGACTATCATGGGCACAGACTCATCGAAACTGGACAGTTGAAGATTAGAGAAAAAAAAAATCACCTGGTCTTTTACTGTCCAGTTTAGATGAGTCTTTGCTCAGGATAGCCTCAGATTTTTGTTCTTGGCTGACAGAAGTGGAACCTGATGTGATCTTTTGCTGTTGTAGTCCATCCACCTCAAGGTTTGATGTGTTGTGAGTTCTGAGATGCTTTTCTGCTCACCACAGTTGTAAAGAGTGCTTATTTGAGTTACTATAGACTACCTGTCAGCTCAACAACAATGTGTTTCAGCCTGCAGACCCTAATTGGCTGATTACATAACTTCATGAATGTTTGGGTGTACAGGAGTTCCTAATAAAGTGAACGGTGAGGGTACAATGTATTGTCTAAATTAGTGAAGAAGAAAAACAATGCCCCACTAGAGGGCACAGCGACAATACTTTCACATGTAGGGCATTTATTATACCAGATTCCATAAAATGATTTAAATCCAGACTCGCATTTAAGAACATTAAGATAGTTCTAAAAAAAAAAAAAAAAAAAAGTGGTTGTTTGATTTTATTGCTCTTTTGACCATCATTCCATGGGTTTGCAAGGCTTGTTAATGAAAAAGTGAAATTGTTTAATCAAAACCAAAACATCAAAATGAAGCACTAGAGAGTCCTTTCCACATATTTCTTCTTTTCCTTCTCTTCACTGACTCATGAAACTACAGATAGTTATAATGAAAAACCTATGCCTACCTTTTCTTTTTAACAGAATGTTAAAAAAAAATTTATCCTCAGGCTTTAGCATATTAATAAATTTTTTAACATTTTGTGACAAGTCAGAAGAAATAGTGCTTTGGGATAATGAAAAGCTTGCAGAACTTCTTTGAGAAAGGTTTTGTAGATTAAAAGGCATTAATGTGCTCCCTCCTTCTTTCAGTAGGTTTTCTCTGCAGTGGCAGGATGTCAGTAACCCACAGTGTAGAGGGGTTTTGGAGACACGTTCTCTGTCAAGATTCCTGCTCTTGCCTTTTCTTTATCTAATTCAGAATCAATAATAATAATAACAACAATAGGAGTAGTAGTAGTAGTAGTGGAGGCACAGTGGGTAGCATTGCTGCTACTCAGCTCCAGGGTCTCTGGTTCGATCCTGAGCTCAGGTTAGTGTCCGTGCAGAATTTCTCTACATATTCTCCCTGTGTCCACGTGGGTTTCCTCTGGGTTCTATGGTTTCCTCCTACCTCTGAAAATGCTTGCCAGAAGGTAGATGTGACTAAGATAAATTGCACTCTGCAATGGACTGTTGTCAAATCTCTGGAGAATTCTCCTGCAAAAAGCGCAGTGTTCCTGGGACAGGCTTCAGATCCACTGTGACCCTAACCAGAACTAAAGTGATTACTGAATGTGTGTGAATGAGTAATAGTAGTCTTAGTATCAGACACTTGTTTGTCATAATTCAGACAATATTTGAAATAAACTATCAAAAACTCATTTTGTACAGATTTTGTATTTTATTCAATGTTCAGCCAGTCAAAATGGGGAGGGTATTTTTTACTGAAAAGAAACTTGAAGATAACAGGACATTTTGACATATTTTCCTATTTCTTTACAAGACAAAGTATTATCACATACAGAACAAGATAGAACTCCAGAAGTACATGCTTCAAATGACATAACACATACAGAAACAACAGCATAGAAATTTGACAGGTAGAAAGTTTACAAAACACACAGCCTTTAGACCTACAAACACCACCATAAAAGATTTTAGGGGACTAGGGGGTGTAAACAATTCTCTCTTTTATTTTTTGTGAATTCCCTGGAAAATAAATTATGCTATTTTTTGTCTTTTACAATGTTCACATGCATATTCAAATTAACATCCCTTTTAAATAGCCTACATGTTGAATTATAATAATGGACTAAAAAAAAATGGTCATGGATGAAACCTGAAATACAGCTCACAAATACTGCCTTTATGAGCCTTTTCATATAAAGTAATAATAAGGGAAAACAATAATTAAATTCTAAAGCTCTGTATTTTTCAAATAACTGTGAATTGAAAACAATGAATAAAATGGGCTGTAGGATAAAACTTTTTTTTTTAAATCACAGTTTGGGCCATGAAAGGGATGAATGTTTTATCTGATTTTATTTTACCTTTAAAATGTTTTGATTGTCATCACTGTTTGCTGACTGTTACCTCAAACATTTTCACACTGAAAATATGTATATACAGTGTCTGACAAAAGGTTGAAATGTTTTTAATTTTTTTAGCAATATTAAAAACATCTGTAAAAGATCCACTTCAGAATTCAAATCTAACATGTCATAATAAAATAATGCTCTGCCAATAATTATGGACTACATAAGAAGCTTTTTTCCCAATTAACCATACAGTAGAAACATTATCAGGGACTATTTAACTGTATTTATACAGTGCCCTCCACTAATATTGGCACCCTTGGTAAATATGAGCAAAGAAGGCTGTGAAAAATTGTCTTTATTGTTTAACCTTTTGATTTTTTGTTAAAAAAAAAAATCACAAAAATACTCTGCTCTCATGGATATCAAACAATTGCAAACAAAACACAGATTTATCAGAAAAAAAAAAACTTTGTTAAATATGTAAATTATTGGCACCCCTATGAATTCATATGAGAAAATATATTTGAAGTATATTCTCATTGATATTTTACTTTTTTTAGTACACCTGGGTGACTAGTAACAGGAAATAATTCAACCATGACTTCCTGTTTCACAGGGGTATAAATATGAGGGAACACGTAGGCCAAATTCCCTTAGTCATTCATAACAATGGGTAAGACCAAGGAATATAGCTGTGATGTGTGGCAAAAGGTTGCTGAGCTTCACAAAATGGAAAGTGGCTATAAGAAAATAGCACAAGCATTGAAAATGCCTATTTCCACCATCAGGGCAATAATTAAGAAGTTCCAGTCAACTGGAAACATTATGAATCAACCTGGAATTGGACGTGTGTCTATATTGTCTCAATGCACCGTGAAGAGGATGGTTGGAGTGTCCAAAAAATCTCCAAGGATCACAGCTGGAGAATTGCAGAAGTGTGCAGAAATTTGCATCTTGGGGTCAGAAAGTCTCCAAAACTACAATCCGAAGTTACTTACATCACCACAAGTTGTTTGGAAGGGTTTCGAGAAAAAAGCCTCTACTCTCGTCCAAAAACAAACTCAAGCGTCTTCAGTTTGCCAGACACTACTGGAACTTCAAATGGGATTGGGTTCAATGGTCAGATGAAACCAAAATAGAATAAAAATAAAATTTTTGGCAATAAACACCAGAGATGGTTTTGATACACACAGAGAGGTAGCCATATGGAAAAGCACCTCATGCCCATGTTTAAATATGGTGGTGGCTCTTTAATTTTTGGGGCTGTTTTTCTGCCAGAGGACCTGGACATTTTGTTAGGATACATGGCATCATGGACATATCAAATATCAACAGATATTAAATGATAACCTGACTGCCTCTGCCAGAAAGCTTAAAATGGGCTGTGGTTGGATCTTCCAGCAGGACAATGATCCAAATCATACATCAAAATCAACACAAAAATGGCTTACTGACCAAGGTCCTGCCATGCACTAAGTATTGACTAAAAGGGTGCCAATAATTGTTGCACACATATATTTAACATATATATATATATATATATATATATATATATATATATATATATATATATATATATATATATATATATATATAGTGGGGGGGAAAGTATTTGATACCCTGCTGATTTTGTACGTTTGCCCACTGACAAAGAAATGATCAAATATATATATATATCAAATATATCAAATGATATATGTATATAGACAGAAACATCTGACCTCTGTTATTGCCAACAAGGGTTTTGCCACCAAGTACTAAGTTGAAGGGGTCAAATACTTATTTCCCTCATTAAAATGCAAATCAATTTTGAAATCAACTTTTTTGAAATGCGTTTTTCTGGATTTTTAAAAAATACACCTACCATTAAAATTATAGATTGATCATTTCTTTGTCAGTGGGCAAACGTACAAAATCAGCAGGGGATCAAATACTTACATATATATATATATATATATATATATATATATATATATATATATATATATATATATATATATATATATATATATATATATATATTATAAACCTATATATATATATATATATATATATATATATATATATATATATATATATATATATATATATATATATATATATTATAAACCTATATATATATAAACCTGTGTTTTGTTTGCAATTGTTTGATATCCATGAGAGCAGAGTATTTTTATGAATTTTTTGAACAAAAGATAAAAAGCTTAAACAATAAAGACAATTTTTCACAGCCTTATTTGCTCATATTTACCAAGGGTGCCAATGTTAGTGGAGGGCACTGTAATTTCAGTCAAACAAACAAACATAATTACAGTTTGGATCTTTTAGCTCTGCCCTTTAGATATTGAGCTAATTAGCATAAGGTGCAAAACTATTTTCTTTAGCTTCTCCTCTACAAATTTTATTAAATCATCATATAAATTTACTCAAAGCATCAGACTTTATTTTATTTAAAGGATAATGCATTGTCAAAACTGTTTGCCTGGCCTGGTTTGACAGGCCTATGAATATGACAGCAAAGACCAAACAGGAAGTGAGGGCATATCTCCACAACACTTCAGCCTATTCACACCAAATTACATGATATACATGTATGGTACATGAATTTGAGGTAGTGCATAAATTTTGACACAGGCATCTTAATAGGGGGCGCTATAACATTCAGTTAACTGTTTCTCTGGAACTGCTGTTTGAGTTGAAATTGTGTATGCTACATCCATGTGCTAGTCTGGCTCACTACATTGGTTGAAAAATATTTTCCCACTGAAAAAAAAAAAAAAAAAAAGTATATATATATATATATATATATATATATATATATATATATATATATATATATATATATATATATATATATATATGTCTGTCTGACAAAAGTCTGAAATGCTTTCCAGGCAATATTAAAAACAGTTGTAAAAGATCCACTTCAGAATTCAAACAAAACATGTCATCTTAAAAGAATTCTCTGCCAATAATCATGGACTACATAAGAAGCTATTTCCAATTAACCATTCAATAGAAACATTAAACAGAGATTATCAGTCAAACAATCAAACAAACAAACAAACAAACAAACTGTAATACAAACAATAATGTAATTGAAGTACAGGTAGGTGACAAATTAAAGGAAACCAGCAGCTCTGATATGCTGTAGGGGCATTTTGCTGGTATAGTTTGGGCCCACTTGTTTCCTTAGATGGACGTGTCACTGCAAATTAAATAAACAGATCATGAGGGGATGCTGAATGGCTTGATAAGGATTAAAATAATGCAAATCATATCTCAACCCACTTGAACACCTATGGGAGATTTTGGACTGATAGGTTAGATAGTTCTCTTCACCACCATCATCAAAACACCAATTGTGGGAATATTTTTGGTGTTCATCCCTCCAATACAGTTCAAGAGACGTATAGAATCTATGTCAACGTGAACTTTCAACACCTTACTAAGACAATTTCTGTTGGTGTTTCCTCTAATTTGTCACATTCATATTGCCTGAACTGCTGAAACAGAGATGGTAGTATGTGTGTAAACAATGTAACAGAGATGCCAAATCCCTATAGTTCTTCCTTTTCCTCCATATTTTTCTCCACACTTGACTTTGTGAGAGCTTGGGTTTTACATGAACTACCCATCTTCAAAGTCTGGTTACACATGACAATGGCTTGTGGTTACCCTATCAACTGCTTGTTGCTGTTACTAAAACATGTTATACATACCTGAGAATCCCGTCTGCGTGGTCATGTATATTTGTGTACACAGGTGTGATGGAAATTGTGAATTGGGTAGAGATATTTTATGAATCCCTGTACCTCAATTTTTATGTTTATGCTATGTTTGCAATAGCATGTGATCACGCTGTAATAGTTATTTTGATTGTAGCAATGTGTTACAACAAATACACTATATGGCCACAGTACACACTACATATATATGGCCATAAGTATGTGGATGCCTGACGATCACACCCATATGTGCTTTTTGAACATCCCATTCCAGGTGTAGTCCCCTCTTTGCTGTTATAATAATCTCCATTCTTCTGGGAAGGCTTTCTGCTAGATTTTGGAGTGTGTCTGTGGAGATTTGTGCCCATTCGACTACAAGAGCATTAATGAGGTCGGGCACTGATGTCAATCGAGGAGGCCTGGTTCGCAGTCAGCATTCAAAATCATCCCAATAGTGTTCAGTGGGGTTGAGGTCAAGGCTCGGTTCAGATCACTCAACTTCTTCCACACCAACCTTGGAACAACATGTCTTTATGGACCTTGTTTTGTGCACAGGGACATTGTCATGCTGGAACAGGTTTAAGCTAGGCTCCATAGGGAAATCTTAATGCTACAGCATACAAAGACATTCTAGACAATTGTGTGCTCCAGACTTTGTGGCAATGTTTTGTGGAAAGCCCACATATGGGTGTGATGGTCAGGTGTCCACACACTTTTTGTCATATAGTGTATGTTGAAGTAGGTTTCATACTGCATATTGGTTTCTATTAGACAATATGAAAACATAAAAGGTAACATGCTAATTTGACCAGAACTCTTTCAGCAGGCTGACCCAGGATTTTGGCATAGTAGCACTGATAGTGACTGAAAATGCTACTTTTTGCTAGTCTTGTTTATAAAAACTCTCATATGCTAAATAAAATAAGACATTAATGAAAAAGATGAATAAAAAATAACAATGCCTTAAACAAGCTTACACCCCCACAGTGTAAATGTCCTTTGTGGTTGTTACACAATTGACTGGCCCAACACAATATAATGGTGCAATTTCTAGATTTCTACAATGTCTATATAAAAATAAATCAGTTACACTGTATGTGTACAACTTTGAGAATGTGTGCAGAAATGTAAATCATCACATATTACCATAAGGACAACTCAAACCCATTCACACGCTCAGGCATTGTATACATTCAGACATTCATACCTGCAATTAAGCAAGGCTAGTTTCTTAACAGGGATAAGGATTGGGGTGCACTCATAAACAGGCTATAATTTTAACTTGATCTAAAACCTAATCTTGAAAGGTGGCTCTGGACAATGGCTAGATGACTTCGGCAGTGAATGACTGTCCCTGTCTGTACTTTACAGACCTGTTCTGTCTGTTCAGTGTTGAATTTTCCATTCCAACCTGACTGCACAAAACTAATTATGTCAGATTCTGACAACATACACATTTTTTTTCAGTTTTCCTTGGGGCATGCCAGTGCAGGCTACCTAACACCAACACAGCAAACACACAAAAAATTGGGTGAGACAGGAAGAGATATGGGCTGTGGTATCTCTGTGGACACTGCACTGAGCATTCAGGTTTACTATCTAAATTGCATTTGCCTCCCTCCATGCTCTTTATTTGTCTGTAGACACTAAATGCCCTCAAATGTCTCAGAGGCTTTCATCAAAGGTGTTGGAATGTCCTCTGTCCCCTCTACATCTGTGTAAAACATTTAAAGCCAAATGATTATCGTGATTTCCACTTGGATTGTTTCCCAATGGGAATCGACAGTTCTGACCCAACAGCCTCTGCGCAGCCTCCAGGTGATTGGTGCCCCTCTGGTAGCCAATATTTAGGTGAGTCTTGGTGCCCAGATTTCCGAGCAGACGGTCTGATGGACTGCTTTCTCTGAGATGTTCTTCATCATCTGTATCAGCATCAATGTACCTGTTGATAGAGGCATCATGAAATGTGAAAACAGTAGGTGTGAGTGCAACTCCCTCTGGTGTCTGCGGTGGAGTCCTGCTGCTAGCTGTTGTGTAGATAGATACTTCTGGGCTGATCAGGGAGTGATCTGAAGGAGCAGAGCTGTCTGATAAAAGGCCACCAACTGGACTTGAATCCCTATAACTGTGATGATTCACTCTAAGAGAATGTGTTTTCAGAAGGTTTCCACCATGATGTGAACCCTCTATGTCAGGAGGCTTTGCAGCAGAACATGGTGGAGTAAGCATGGGTTCATGTTCAATGGTGGTCTGAAGGCTTGGATTAACACTGACCCGTCCTGATAATCCAGAACTGTGTGAAAAACAAGAACTTTCTGGGAGAGACAAGCCCACTGATGGACTGTAAGGGAATCGTGCATTTTCTTGGAAGTCTGTGGCACAGCTGATGTAGCTGTCAATGCTGGACAGACTTTTCATATCCACCACTCCTTCATGACCCCCAAATGGACCAACTCCTTGACCTGGCAAGGTACCTAGCTCAATCTCATCCCTTCTGCTACCTGCCCGGGATGAACACCTGTCTTTGGTGTTGAGGTTGGGTTGTGATTGAGTCTTGGACATCTGGTTGTACACTTCCTCTAATTTCTGTGGATTGAGCCTCTGAGGGCTGGAGGCCCTGGCCTTGTTTGGGGAGCCCTGTTCTTGATTGAATGAGCGATTGGAGCTGGTGTCAGACGCCGCTCTCTTAGATGACCATTTCCAGCGACTAGGTGAGAGATGGTTGTCTTGAAGCTTCTCACCCTTCTCCATCACCACCATATCAAGAAGCTCTGTACCACGGGAAAAAGCATCCCTAACATTCATAGACACTATGCTGCCATTGCGCTTGGCTCGTTCTAAAGCCTCACGTCTCTTGATGGCTTTCTCTTGTCTCTTCTGCTCCTTATAGAACTCAGAGAAGTTGTTTACAATGATAGGGATAGGGAGTGCAATGACGAGCACTCCAGCAATGCAGCAGAGACCGCCAACTATCTTGCCTAACAATGTCTTTGGATAAATGTCCCCATATCCCACAGTGGTCATGGTAATAGTAGCCCACCAAAAGGAGGCAGGTATGCTCTTGAACTTTGTGTCATCTTCATCCTTTTCAGCAAAGAAGACCAAACTTGAGAAGATCATGATGCCCATTGCTAAAAAGAGAATTAGCAGGCCAAGTTCATTGTAACTGCGTCGTAACGTGAAGCCCAGAGACTGTAACCCAGTAGAGTGACGAGCTAATTTTAGGATTCGCAAAATTCGCATAATCCGAAAGATCTGCACCACTCGCCGCACATTCTGGAACTGTAGTACACTTTTGTTGGACTCTGTGAGGAAGATGGTAACATAGTACGGAAGGATAGCCAACAGGTCAATGACATTAAGTGGACCTTTGAAAAACTTCCATTTATTAGGTGCAGAAAGAAAGCGAAGAAGATACTCCATGGTAAACCAGGCAATGCATACTGCCTCGACATGGGCCAGTTGCGGGTTGTCTGTGCTCTGGCCAAACTCATCTATGTCTTGCAGTTCTGGAAGGGTGTTGAGAGACAGAGCGATGGTAGACAGCACAATGAACAATATGGAGATGATGGCCAATATCTGTAGATTAGAAATATCAGAAATCACAATTAGAGAAAATTTCATTTGAGAGTTATTGTTCTTCTACAATTCCTGAAGTGTGTATATATAATTGTGTTTTTTTTGTTTAGATCAGTGACCAGTTCTCTGTCAACCAGATGGTATACACTCACTGTCCACTTTAATAGGAACACCTGTACACCTTCTCGTTTACGCAGTTATCCTATCAGCCAAACAATGCATAAAATCATGCAGATACAGGCCAAGAGCTTCAGTTAATGTTCACGTTAAACATCAGAATGGGGGAAAATGTGATCTCTGTGATTTTAACTGTGGCATGTTTGTTGGTACCAGATGGGCTTATCTGAATATGTCAGAAACTGCAGATATTTTCCTGGGATATTCACACACAACAGTGTGAAAAACAAAAAACATTAAGTGAGCGACAGTTTTGTGTGTGAAAATGCCTTATTGATAAGAGAGGTCAGAGGAAAATGCCCAGATAGTTTTGAGCTACCAAGGAGGCTATAGTAACTCAAATAATCACTCTTTACAACCATGGTGAGCAGAAAGCCATCTCAGCATACACAAAACATCAAACCTTGAGGTGGATGGGCTCCAACAGCAGAAAACCACATTGGGTTCCACTCCTGTCAGCCAAGAACAGGAATCTGAGGCTATCATGGACACAGACTCACCCAAATGGGACAGTTGAAGATTAGAAAAAAAATCACCTGGTCTCCTTTGATCTGTCTAATCAACAAGGTGTTTCAGCCTGCAGACCCTCTGCACACAGGATGTTTTTTGTTTTTTGCACCATTCTTTGTAAACTCTAGAGATTGTTATGTGTGAAAATCCCAGGAAATCAGCAGTTTCTGAAACCAGCCCAGCTAGTACCAGCAACCATGCCATGGTTAAAGTCACAGAGATGACAATTTTCCCCCATTCTGTTTGATGTGAACATTAACTCTTGACCTGTATCTGCATGATTTGATGCATTGTGCTGCTGCCACATGACTGGCTGATTGGATAACTGCATATTAATGTGGACGGTGAGTGTATATTTTTGCTATATACCAGCTCATGACACACCCGTATCAATATATCAGATAGAAGATAGAACAATTAATGTCTGTATTTTCTATATACACTGTACCTTAATACAGTTTGTTAGGAAAAGAAAACCATAGACTGTAGATGAACTGTGTGTATAATGCTTTGCTATGATGCTGGGTGTTGTGATGGTGCAGTGGGCAGGGTAGTAAGGCTGTGGAAAGTGCTGCCTGTGATGTTGTAGCAGCCCAAGGCCTTGTCTAATCCTTATACCGTCTGCATCTGGCCCAAGGACACAGCAGGACTTCTCTGTCCTTAACATTGTACATCAGTCCCTCAAAGAACAGTCCCTGTACAAATTAGTCTTTATCAGGTTTTAGTAATGCTGTAGGAGAGCAAGAAGCATGTTTGAATATATGATTTTGCTTATACCATGTGACTGAGCTGCTGAAGAACTGGGTACACAATCATAAAGAGAGGCATGGGCACATATCTGAGGTTCTGTAGGTAATAGCTATATGTAACCAGAGGAAGAGGACCCTCAATTAACATGAAAAACTATTGTAATGCTCCCTGATCATAGTTCCCCCACACCTGCCCACACACAAACATGCTTATATGAAAATGTTCTCCCTAACACACTGAGAAGGAAGTGGCACGTCCTAGATGCCATTTACCTGCTAGCCCTTAGCCACCACCAATCAGAGAAGGAGAGCACTGTTGCCATGACACCATGGCAGATGTGAATTATAAGCCTAACTGTTTGCCCCTGTTTCACTTTCTATTTCCTTTGTTTTAATATTTTTATTTTGTCTCTTTTATAGTAATGTATTAGTCATATAAACATTCCCTTTACTTGTTTCATGTAATTTATTTTTCTGTTTTCCATATAGTTGACTAATGATACACATTATGTCATTTTGTATGCAGTAATATCGTCCTTCCTTAAATCCTTAAATCGTGATTGGTTAATGTCAACCAACGTCTTTCAATGTGTGTATGAATTCAGATGGAATGTGTATATGAATTCAGATGGATTCTTGTGCATAGTTGGCATGTGTGTGTGTGTGTGTGTGTGTGTGTGTGTGTGTGTGTGTGTGTGTGTGTGTGCATCCTCACAAAAAATAGTAAAACCAACATACAATCATGTGACAAAATAAGTACACCCCATGGAATCCCATACATCCATGGAAATTGTTGGCTTTTTTTGACATATTTAGACAAGCAAACATTTGTTCATCTTTGAAACAGTGCCTATTAATAAAGGTGATAAACTATCAAATGACATAAAATTGACATTATGTAATAATTTGCACAATTTAAATTAACACAAAAAAAACAAAAAAACAAAAACAAAAACAGATCAGTCACATGGAAAAAGTAAGTGCACCCCTACATTTATCACACCTTCAAATCCATAAAATTAAAATCAGGTGTTCAAGATTGGATGCCAGTGATTAGAACTTGCTTAGGGAGTGCAGGTGTCTTATTTATACCCCTCTCATATCTAGTGTCTGGTGTTCCTTTGCTATTGAGGTGTGTGGTGTCATCATGCCAAGATCTGAAGAGTTCTGTAAGGCCTTCACAAAAAAGGTTGTGGATGCCTATGAGTCTGGCAAGAGATTTAAAAAGATCTCCAAATTATTTGAAATACATTAGTCCACTGTAAGGAAAATAATCTACAAATGGTGCAGATTTCAAACAACTGCCAATTTGTCCAGGACTGATCGTCCCAGCAAATTCAGCCTAAGAGCAGACCGTCTAATGCAAAAAGCAGTCTCCAAGAAACCCAAAATTTCATCACAGGATCTGTTAGTAAGTCTTGCAACTATTGGTGTCAAAGTGCATGCTTCTACAATCAGAAAGAAATTGCACAAATTTGACCTGCATGGGAGGTGTGCCAGGAAAAGGCCTTTACAAGACTACAGTTTGCCAATGTCAAAAATGGCAGCAAGCCTGGTGGACAATTATGTAAAACACCTACAAGTTATTTCTGCTAAAGGGGGCGATACTAGCTTCTGACGCAAAGGGTATACTTACTTTTTCTACTGAAAAATATCATATCTATTGATATTTCTGTTGAATAAATGATTGAAAAAGCTAATTTTCCTTGTGGTTTTATTCAAGTATATCAACTTCATTAATAGTCACTGTTTCAAAGATGATTAAATGTTTGCTTGTCCAAATATGTCAAAAAAGCCAACAATTTCCATGGGATGTACTTATTTTTTCACATGACTGTATGTATGTTTGTGAGTACATGCTGTAAAGACTTACCCTCACCTTTGGCCATTCTAAGCCTTTCTCTAAGAACTCTTCCTCTGACCTTGACCACACTGCTACAGATATGTCTCCATAGCAACCATGTCTATACTCAACATGAGGCCTAAGGATGGAAGGACTTGTTAGTTCATGGAGATTTCTTTCCTTTCAGAGTCTCTCGTCCCTCTAGTCCTCTGTATCCCAATATTGTGTCTGTTTCTCCTTTTCCTTGACAGCTGCACTCCTTGATGTTTAGAGAGCAGAATTTTGAAGACTGTGCTTGAATGGCAGCTGTCTGTTTTAATGATCTCCTCACTTTTTTTTTTTTTTACTTCAGTTCTCACCTTCAGGACCACTAAGGGATCAAAATGACACACATGCTTTTACACTATGATCACATCTGGGAGCAGCCTGCTGCCATCAATCCCATTAACACCTCTCAATTTACAGATTGATATAATTCATTATGAAGTGAGGTAGGTTTCTAGTTTGATACTAACTGGTAGTAAATTAATAAATTAATATTATTTGAACTTAATAATGCTACTAGATAACGTTCATTAATCAATTTAGACATACATGAAATAGATGGCTTTACAACCAAATCTCAACGTTGTGGAGATGTCTGGCAAAGTTGTCTTTTCAACATCTTTACAACGAGTTTTTGCTGGGTGGGAAGGCATGCACACATACACAAATCCTAACGCTAATACATGTTTTCACACAGCTCCATGAATGACTGGAAAATTAGATTCCTGTTCTCTTGATTTCTTGCCCTTTTCTTGTTTTTCTTTTTCAGCTATGTTTTAGAAGCCCTTGAGACATGAACCAAAATGCAGCTGTGCACTGCACACACACACACACACACACACACACACACACACACACACACACACACACACACACACACACACACACACACACAGAGGCAGCTGACCTAAATGACTGGTCTTTGGCATAGCCACATTGTCTCATATATTATTCATGTCGCTGAGTGCTGGGGGAGAATCCTGTCTTAGTGACTATATTTAAACCCACCCAGACAGTTACAGAGCTATTTATAGAACAGCCAAGGGGACAACAGTAGTCTAGAAAAGTATCTTTTCTAGGCATGCATATACTTTTTTATCCTTATCCTTGTGAGGACCTTACATTGCCATAATTTTTAATGCAATTAATTAATAATTATGTATGCTGAGAGGCAGGTGGCACAGTACCAACATGTGGTTTGTGTTCATGTATGTATGTTGAAGTGTACAGAGATGTCAGCGAAAGAATCTCATTCACTCATTCACTCCAACAAACTCTAATCACAAAGAACACACACACACACACACACACACACACACACACCAGCAACATACAGAGTATTTAAGACATACTACATATCATCGCAACCCTACATACGCACAAGCTAATCTTGGTAGAGACAGCTGTGTGTCCAAGCATACGACACTGTTGCTATGGAGACGCTGACGACAGGCTTTTTAGCATTGCAGAGATGGAAGAGTGTGTGTGTGTGTGTGTGTGTGTGTGTGTGTGTGTGTGTGTGTGTGTGTGTGTGCTGTAAGCGAGGGTGAGTGTGAAGATGAGGGCATTGATGAAGAACCTGGACAAAACCAGTACAAACAAAAGGTGTAGGCAATATAAGCAGGAGTGGTATAAACATATAATACCCCAACATTACATTTATTTGTACTGTAACAGTCCACAATAACAAAGAATAAATTGAAAAGATTTCTTCTTAGACTTAAATTATTCATGTGTTATGGTTATTCATGCACACTTTTAGGTGTGGCAGTATAATAGTATGTCTTCATATCTTGATAATATCATAGCAGGGCCATAACAAAACCCACCTGTTGTGTTCCAGTCAAATTTGCTGTTTTCTTCTAAATATGAAACAGAAAGCATAACTCTGGTTTGCCAAGTTTGGAGTGGAAAAAAATAATGTGGTCTGCACAGAGCACTGAACTCAACCCCACTGATAACCTTTGGGATTAAGTGGAATGCCAACTGCATGCCAGGCCTCCTTGCCTGACATCAGTACCTGACCTCACTATTGCTCTTGTGGATAAATGGGCAAATCCCCACAGCTACACTCCAAAATCTAGTAGAAAGCCTTCCCAGAAGGGACGCAGGCTGTTATAGCAGCAAATGGGGACTAAATCTTGAATGGGATGTTCAATAAGCACAAATGAAGTTAAGTAGTTAAGTGTCCACAGAAAAGGTCACAGAAAAATAGCCAGAGTGGTTTGAGCTGACAGAAAGTCTACAAAAACTCAAATAACCACTGTTTACAACCATGGTGAGTATAAAAGCTTTTTAAGAACGCACAAGACATTGATCCTTGAGGTGTACGGGCTGCAAGAGCAGAAGACCAGAACTGGTTTCTTCCTGTCAGCCTGTAAGGTACAGAAATTGAGGTTATAGTGGGCAAAGTTTCACAGAAACTGGAAATTGGAAAAACACTGTCAAACAATGAAGCAAAAGAGGCAAACCAGAGAACAAAAACCATAAAAGCAAAGCATGACCAAAGTCATACACTGCAAATACAGACCAGAATAAGAGTAACAAGGGCTTAGTAGTCTAGGCACAGAATGCAAACAAGAGTCACTGTAGCAATGAGCATATGAAATTATGGAGAGTCCAAATAAAGACCAGGCGAACCTAATTAGAATGGTAGTTAGTTGGAGTGATTATAGTTGGAGGATAGGGGAAGTGGGCATTGGAGAAATCCTGTGCAAGATTAAACCCTGGAGTTGTGAGGAAGCAAAACTACCCGCTGTACCTCCATGACTCCCTGTGACCAGAATGCATAAAATCCAACTGTGGTTCAAATGACCCTTGGTGAAATTCAGGCTATGCATTTTCTGAGTTGCTCTTTGCACAGATTTCCCTCTAAATAGTTTGCTGTTATTGAGGTCATGTCTGATAATTGAAACTTGAATTGAAGCATTGCCTCCCTCAACATACTGCTGAGTAAAATTAAATAATCATCAGTAATTGTGCCACATTCAGAGAAAATACCATTCAGAGAAAGAATATATTAATGCAAAAGTAAGTTTTGCATTAATATATTCTAGTAGGGAAAAGTAGAATGTTTAAATGGCTGATGGAATATAAATATTTGCAGACAGAGCCTCTAGTCATTTTAACAGGAAAGTGTGACAGTATGAAAATATCCACAAAGAGTGGTGGACTTCAGCAACAAACTGGTATTCCAGGATAAAACACTATTATATTAAAACACTTTTAATTGTAGACATACTAAGTGTACTTTCCTCTGGTTTATAATGAAATGGTTTAAAGTTTTGTCCATTAAATCAACTCCTGCTTTATTGGTCTGTTTTATTCATTAAATAACAATTAATTGAACATAACCTTGAGATGCAGCTGTGTACTAATTTTGACCCAGAAGCATCTGTAGCAATAGCTATCTTCACTATCATTTGCCATTTTTTACTTGTAAATATAGTGCATTTTAAATTTTTTACTTTATTCATTAAATATATTATTTAACAGCAACAATCCTACTGCATTTGAATCTTTAGCCACACTTTACTCTAAATTCCCTTCTCACCTCCATGACATCAAAAAAAACAACACCAACAAAGAAAAACCACTGAGTGTCACATAGACTCAGCACACACTGCACACTCTTACTTCAGCACCGAAACACAAGCAATCACCATGGAAACCAGTGTAGTTCAACATGGAAACATGACTTGGATGTCAGTGGTGGAGGTGAATGGGCTTGCTGTGATTAAAGGTGCATGTATTCACAAGGCATTCATACATACACTCTATACACTTCCAAACCATGTCAGCATTTATGTTGAATGTATAATTGATCAAAAGATTATAAAACATATGTGCAGTGTTTCCCATGCACAGTGTGCCCTGCCAAGGTAAACTGATGTCTGCCCAAATATTTAGTGGTGACATAAATGAAAGAGAGAGAGAGAGGGGAGGGAAGAATAGCACAGCACTGTGGAAAATAGAAGAAATACAGCAAGATGCAATTGCTCCCAGGCCATTCCATCTCAAGTGGTCCAATACAGGTTGCTTGAGCATTTTTAATTTTCCAGTTTTTTTTTGAGTGATTTCATCTATGAATTGGCATTGCAAAACCACCAGTTTTATTTTACTTGGTTTAACTACAACGGCCATCTTTGTGTCATCACACACAACAAATTATTTATATAGCTGTTTACGGAAACCTCAATATCTTGGCTCAGGGTGGTCCTAACTCCGTGGAACAAATACTAATGTCTAGAGCACATTACAAGGTACATGGACATATATTTAAAAAATTGCACACTTAAGTCAAAATGTAATACTCAAGATTGCTCACAGTTCCACTTTTAGGGTCACTTTACCTACAATGGGAAGGGTTCAAGTCCCAGTCTTAATTTTTTAGGGGGTACCTAGGTAAGTATAGTGTGCATGCAGAACATTTCAGTTTGAGGCCTCTTTCAGCTGGATGATGTGCCTGCCACTCTAAGAAAATTGTTCAGGAATGGTTTGAAGAACACGACAAAGAGTTCAAGGTGTTGACTTGGCCTCCAAATTCCCCAGAGGTCCCACCTCGCAACTTACAGGACTTGAAGGATCTTCTGCTAACATCTTGGTGCTAGATACCTCAGCACACCTTCAGAGGTCTTGTGGAGTCCATGTCTCGATGGGTCTGAGCTGTTTTGGTGGCACAAGGGGGACCTACACAATATTTGGCAGGTGGTTTTAATGTTATGGCTGATCAGTGTATAATGGTATAAAGTAGTGGCTGAGAGTGTTCCCGAGATGGGCTCTGGATCCACTGCAACCCTGACTAGGATAAAGGGGTTACTGAAGATGAAGGAATGAATTTATTTAAGCTCTCTTCACTGTCACATCCATAACACATCATCAGCAGTGATTGAGGAGGTGCATGTAACACACAATAGTGAGTGTAATAAACATGAACAAAGTAGATAATTTCCTTGATCACTTATTTTTCAAAATGCATTTGTAGAAACTGTAAGTAAACAGTACACAGATCAGATGATGGGACAAACAACAGACCCATATGTTTTATGCGGCTGTAATGTTAATGCTGGCTAATGGCAAGAACAGCTATTCTGTTTACCATACTTGCATAGTTACATACTTGAAACATTTGGCTTAAAAACATAGGAAGCAAAAATGGTTACCTATCTGTGTGGAGGCGGGGGCGTGGTCGAGCACCGGTTTGTGAATAGAGGGCGGAGCTGGAGAAAGCGAGTGGTAAGGTTTACACACCTGTAGGAAATTGAGACTAACGAGTGTTCTGTGTTGCAGTGAGGAGAAAAGGAGGAGAGACACGCGCCTCGAGAGAGAGAGAGTGACACTGACACAGAGCCACGTGTGCATGCGTGTGTGTGTGTAGTGATACGGAAAATGAAAAAGTTTCAAGTTGGAGTAAGCCTGTCTCCTGTCTGGTTCCTCCGTAACCAGCCTTGAAATCTTTACACTGGTGCCGAAACCCGGGAAAAACAAGAGGAAATCCCCACCATGGAAGGCTCACCTCTGGACCATCTCATCAACCAGCTGGCCAACCTCCACCAGACCCAACACCAGGCCCTCCTGCAGCTCCAACGCGACCAGGAAAAGCGGTTTAAGAACCTCCTCGACGCCCAGGCCGAGGACCGCCAGGTGCTCCAGGGCCTGGTGCAGCAGTCCGGGATTCCAGCCGCCGGCCCCGCAGCCCCCGCAGCAGCCGTGCCCGCTGCTCTGCCCCATGTTGTGCTGACGAAGATGGGACCTCAGGACTATCCAGAGGCCTTCCTGGAGCTGTATGAGCGCTCCGGCGGACATGGGGCCGGCCTGAGGGTCAGTGGGCAGCCTGCCTGGTGCCACTCCTGTCGGGTGAGGCGCAGCTCGCGGCCCAGCAGCTGCCCATTGCGAGCATGCTGGAATACCCGGATCTAAAGCGGGCGATCCTGCAGCGGGTCGGGCAGACCCCCGAAGAGCACCAGCAGTGCTTCAGAGCCCTGGCCTTTGCAGAGTTCAGCAGGCCATTCGCCTTCGCCCAGAAGCTACGGGACACCTGCAGGAGGTGATTGTTGGCTGAGGAGTGCGATGCAGAGGAAGTGATCGACCTAGTGGTGCTGGAGCAGTTCATCACCCTGCTTCCCGACGGGATGGCGGAATGGGTCCAGAGCCATTGTCCTGCGTTGCTGGATGAGGTGGTTCAGCTGGCAGAGGATCACCTGGCGGCGTAGCCAGGGGCAGGCGAGCCCCACCCTTCTTCCTCTCTCTCTTTCTCTCGACCTCGTGACTCTCCCCGTCCTTTCCCTGTCCCTACCCCCCGGAGACGCGGGCTGAGTCCACCCCGACCCATGCCACGCTCCCGTCCCTTCCCCCCTCCCCTTCCCACTCCCTCTGCTCTCCCTGTTTCTGTCTCTTCTGCTCCTCAGGTGGGGGAAACCAAAGCTGCCGGTGCAGGAGGTATGCCTGGGTCGGCGTGCTGGCGTTGGAGGGATCCGGGGCATTTCCAGGACCAGTGCCCCATCATGGATGTGGGCGCAATGGTCCGGCTCCCCGACGTGCCACAGGCCGCCCCCGATCGAGCAGGGATGTACCGCATACCGGTGAGTGTTCAAGGGGGTACATACCAAGCCTTGGTGGATTCAGGATGCAATCAAACCTGCATTCACCAAGGCTTGGTTCAAGAGGGGGCATTGGAAAATGCACGTTTGGTGAAGGTGAGGTGTGTGCACGGGGATATTCACGAGTACCCATTAGTGCCCATTGTCATCAAATTTCGAGAGAAAAAAAATATAGTGGAGGCGGCGGTTAGTCCCCGTGTCACCCATCCACTAATTTTGGGAACTAATTGGCCGGGGTTTTGTTTATTAGCAAGAGAAATGTTTGTGGATGGGTCCTGCATTAAGGAGAGGCGGTGTGGAATGTGCGCAGCCTTGGCGGGAGAGGCGGTGCCAGGGCCGTCGACGACAGCTCCACGTCAGCGTGACAAGGAGAGCGGGGGGAGTGGCTCTCCCCCCTCTTAGCAGGGATTCCCCTCGGGGATTTTCCCTTGGAGCAGTCGCGCATGAAACCCTGAAGCACGCCTTTGATCAAGTGAGAGTAATTGATGGTCAGCCGATCCAGCCCAATGTTGTGCTCTCCCACCCCTACTTCGCCATTATAAAAGATAGGATTTATAGAGTGACGCAGGACACTAAGACACAGGAAAATGTAAACCAATTGTTGGTTCCGAAGAATCGTTGGGAAGGATTATTCCAGGCAGCTCATTATAACCCTATGGCGGGGCACTTAGGGCAGGCGAAAACAGTAGGTCGGCTCTTGGCTCGCTTTTATCGGCCGGGCATTCGTGGCGACGTTCCGCAAATGCCAGCTGGTGAATCCACCGGCCACCCCAAAAGCGCCGTTGTGCCCACTTCCGTTAATCGAGAGATAAAGTGCTCATGTTACTACCCACAGCGAGCTCCAAGTTACTTGCCAAGTGGCAAGGACCCTTTGAGGTCACACGGCGAGTCGGGGATGTCGACTATGAGGTAAGGCGAACGGATTGAGGCGGGGCGTGGCAGATTTATCATCTAAACCTGCTAAAACTATGGAGGGAGACGGCATCGATAGCGTTGGCAATGGTAGGTCCTGAAAGGGAGGAGCTAGGGCCAGAGGTAGATGTAAAATTGGCGAGTCAATCCCCTCCGGTGCCGTGCGGGGACCACCTCTCCCCAGCCCAAATTGCAGATATCAAAACCCTACAGGCAGAGTTTTCTGACGTGTTCTCGCCTCTCCCCGGCTGCACTAACCTCATAGAGCACCACATTGAGACAGCCCCAGGGGTGGTGGTTCACAGCCGCCCCTATTGGCTCCCCGAACACAAAAAAAATGTGGTCCGGGATGAACTTAAGGCCATGCTCAAAATGGGGGTAATCGAGGAGTCGCACAGTGACTGGAGCAGCCCGGTGGTCTTAGTTCCCAAGGCCGACGGGACGGTCCGGTTTTGTGTGGACTTTAGAAAAGTCAACGCGGTGTCTAAATTCGACGCATATCCAATGCCTTGCATTGACGAACTGCTCGATCGGTTGGGTGCGGCTCGCTTTTATTCAACACTGGATTTAACCAAGGGATATTGGCAGATCCCTTTGACTCCAATGTCCCGGGAAAAAACAGCCTTTTCCACCCCGTTCGGCTTACACAAATTTGTGACCCTTCCTTTTGGGTTGTTCGGGGCTCCCGCGACGTTCCAGCGGCTCATGGACCGAATACTCTGTCCACAAGCTGCATATGCCGCTGCCTATTTAGACGATATTATTATATACAGTAATGACTGGCAGCAACACATGGAGCACTTAAGGGCGGTGCTGAGGTCGCTGAGGCGTGCGGGACTCACGGCCAACCCAAAGAAGTGCGCGATTGGACGGGTGGAAGTACGGTATCTGGGCTTCCACTTGGGTCATGGACAGGTGCGTCCCCAAATTGATAAGACAGCAGCGATTGCGACCTGCCCAAGACCAAAAAGGAGGTGAGACAGTTCCTGGGGTTGGCTGGCTATTATCGTAGGTTTGTGCCTAATTATTCGGACATCACCAGCCCACTGATCTCACTAAAAAGGGGGCACCAGACCCGGTCCAGTGGACGGAGCCGTGCCAACAGGCTTTCATTCAGGTAAAAGCTGCACTGTGTGGTGGACCACTTTTACATTCTCCTGACTTCTCTCTCCCTTTTGTTTTGCAGATGGATGCATCGGACAGGGGGCTGGGGGGCGTGCTGTCCCAGGTGGTGGAGGGGGTGGAGCTCCCCGTGCTGTACATCAGCTGCAAGCTCTCGTTACGGGAGACAAAGTACAGCACAAATGAGAAAGCGTGCCTGGCCATCAAGTGGGCGGTCGTCACCCTCTGCTACTATCTGCTGGGGTGGGCCTTCACCCTCTGTTCGGATCACGCCCCACTCCAGTGGCTCCACCGCATGAAGGATGCCAACGCGCGGATCACTCGTTGGTACCTGGCACTTCAGCCTTTTAAGTTCGAGGTGATCCACAGACCGGGGGCACAGATGGCTGTGGCTGAGTCTGGTGGTGGGGGTATGTGGAGACGGGGGCGTGGTCGAGCACCAGTTTGTGAATGGAGGGCGGAGCCGGAGAAAGCGAGTGGTAAGGTTTACACACCTGTAGGAAATTTAGACTAACAAGTGTTCTGTGTTGCAGTGAGGAGAAAAGGAGGAGAGACACGCGCCTCGAGAGAGAGAGCGATGCCGACACAGAGCCACATGTGTGTGTGCGTGTGTGTGTGTGTGTGTGTAGTGATACGGAAAATAAAAAAGTTTCAAGTTGGAGTAAGCCTGTCTCCTGTCTGGTTCCTCCGTACCCAGCCTTGGAATCTTTACAATCTGTCTTTCAATGACTGAATGTGTGTTTGTGTTAATTATAATTAAAATGAATGAATGAATGAATGAATGAATGGATCAATCAATCAATCAATCAATTAATTAATGTGACTGATATAAAGTATACAGGTAATTCAAATAAATATTTCATGCCAGTAATATGGGGTGGCACTTGGAACACTAGTTAATGTGTAAGTGAGATTCTATGAACCATGGATTACGGCCAGGAGTGCCGAGAATCAGCTGGATACCATCTTGTGAGCATTCACAGACATGACAATACCGTTCGACAACTCACAAAATGGTGTATAATTTATGGAATAAATACTATTGTCATACAGCCATCTTTCCTTGAAACTTTCTCAATGAGTTCTTGCTGGGTCACGCTAGTTCTGAATGACAAACAACCATTACATACATATCTAGTGCTCTATTTCAATCCTCCTAACTGTGGTGGTAAGAATTACCTGGATAATGTATGCCACATTATCATGAGGAACTGCCACACTTTAGGACTCACTAGAAAGATGTTCAAGATGACCATCTCACTCATGCAACCGAGGCAGGTGATGTTAATCTTGTAGAACTTGAAAAAAGTATGCGTTGATGTTCAGGTAGCATCATGGAACATTTTTTCCATCCACTCAGTCTTTTTTCCATTGGTAGTCTAATACATAAGAACCATTTGTTTCTACTGCAAAACACTTATATTTGGCTGGTACTACTTGACTGGGTTGCTGCTATGATTTCAGTTTTTATGTGTATGATTGCACCCATGAGCCATAAGGCAGCCCAAATAAAATCAGAGGGTATGAAATTGGAATGAATGAGGATGGAACACTATGATTTAAGACAGAAATTCATAAGGACAAAAGCTAAATAAACAATAAAGTACATGCAGAAATAGTAATCCCAATAATTAATATGTACAGTGGGTATAGAAAAGAATCACCCCCCTTTAAAATAATCACATTTTGTTGCTTTTCAGCCTGAAATGAAGACGGACACAGTTTTTGTTTTATCTAGCTGTATTTACTCAGTGCAACTTATAACATCCAAGTGAAAGATATAACACCAACATGTCAGAAAAACAAAAAACAAAACACAGAATCACTGCGTTGGAAAAAGGATCACCCCCTCTTAAAAATGACTTGTAAACTCAATAAGGCATAGCTAATCACCTTCTCAAAGGCACACAAAGTCATTTGAGTTTCAATTGTGATCAGCTGTGGTTATTTTGATTAGCTCAGCATGAAAAGAGCTTTCCTGGAGCATTTTGTAGTGCAACTGAAGCAAACAATCAACTATGGGTGGCAAGGCACTGTCAAAAGATCTCCAGGATAAAGTTGTGGACAGGCACAAGTCAGGGGATGGATACAAAAAATTTCAATCGCTTTATCACTGCCTAGAAGCACAGTGAAGTCTATTATTAAGAAGTGGAAGGTATTTGGTACAACACAGACCCTCCCTAGATCAGGACGTCGAGAAAACTGGTCAGAGAGGCTACCAAGAGGCCTACAGCAACTCTGAAGCAGTTGCAGGAATTTATGACCAAGAGTGGTCATTGTGTGCATGGGACAACAATATTACAAATTCTCCACAAACGTGGCTTATATGCGAGGGTTCCAAGAAAAAAGCCACCCACAACTGAGCTTTGCCAAAACGCATCTTGAAGATTCTGAGGCCACATGGAAAAAGGTGTTATGGTCAGATGAATTATTTGGCCTCCACACCAAATGATATGTCTGGCGGAAATCCAATACAGCTCACCATCCAAATAACACCATTCCTACAGTAAAGCATGGAGGAGGTAATATCATGTTATGGGGTTGTTTCTCTGCAGCAAGGACTGGAGCACTTGTCAGGATAGAAGGGAAATGGATGGGGCAATACACCGTCAAATTCTTGAGGAAAATCTGCTGCCCTCTGCAAGAAAGTTGTCAATGGGACAAAGGTTTACCTTCCAACATGACAATGACCCAAAGCACACAGCAAAACTGACCACACAGTGGTTGAAGGGGAAAAAAGTGAATGCCCTTGCATGGCCTAGTCAGAGCCCAGACTTAAACCCCATTGAAAATCTGTGGAATGACTTGAAGACTGCAGTCCACAAACGGTCACAATCAAATTTAACTGAACTTGAGCAGTTCTGCAAAGAAGAGTAGGCAAATATTGCAAAGTCTAGATGTGCAAAGTTAGTAGAGACATATCCCAACAGACTAAAGGCTGGAATTAAAAGATTAAGGCAAATTAAAGCAAGGGGGTGATCTTTTTTCCAACTCTGTGATTCTGTTTTTTAATTTAAAAAAAAAAAAAAAATTCTGACATGTTGGTGTTATATCTTTCACTTGGATGTTATAAGTTGCACTGAGTAAATACAGCTGGATAAAACACAAACTGTGTCTGTCTTCATTTCAGGCTGAAAATCAACAAAATGTGATTATTTTAAAGGGGGTGATTATTTTCTATACCCACTGTAAATGGTAATTTGATGTGAAATCACCACTGTAGTCAACAATGAAAGGAACTGCAGAGATCTTTTGTATTATCAGATCCAGGAATCTCTCTGTGAGACAGGTGGACTAACAGATGAGAGAAAAGTTTTTAACGATGATATGTTGGTGAAGAGTGAGACACCTGGCGAGCCACACTATTTTTGTCAAAGAGCCACATGTGGATCGTGGGCCATAGGTTCCCAACCACTGCTATAGACTATTCAGGGGAGTCCAGCCAATCCAGCAATCATTCAATTCAATTCAATTCAGTTTTATTTGTATAGCACTTTTAACAATGGACATTGTCCCAAAGCAGCTTTACAGAAATATATAAATTCAGGATATAGATTTTAAATGTATGAATTTATCCCCAATGAGCAAGCCAGATGCGACGGTGGCAAGGAAAAACTCCCTGAGACGACATGAGGAAGAAACCTAGAGAGGAACCAAACTCAAAAGGGAACCCATCCTCCTCTGGGTAACTCCGGATAGTGCAATTATAAACAAATAAATCCCTTCTATAAATGTGCCAATACTACATGGTCAAATAGCAGTTGTGTAATTCCATATTGAATGCTAATATTCTTAATAGCAAAACCAATTTATAGATTAGTATACAATTTATGTATATAGAGTAGTATACAAAGGAACCACATCCAGTTCTAGTGAACTGTTGAAGATCTTTGTGAAGACGGCAGTCAGGTACATAATTTCAGACAGGAGAGTGAGACCCTGTCTGGGCCTGGATTTTTCCTGGTCTTTTGAGCAAAGTGAGTAACCCCGGCTTTTCAAACCTGCTGTAAAACTCAATCAGGTTATCAGCTAGATCAGGGGTGTCAAACATACGGCCCGCGGGCCAAAACCGGCCCGCCAAAGGGTCCAATCTGGCCCGCGGGATGAATTTGCGAAGTGCAAAAAATACATAGAAGACATTAACAGCAATTTGTCAAAAAGTAACTGCTATTCCTAATTTGTCCATTGGAGTCGCACTGTAGATGGCAGCAATGCGCGATTGATGCGCCTCACCTGCTTAACCCAAAGAGGAGAAGAGCACAAGTGTCAGTCAAGCAAACTGTCCATGCTAAAGCTGCCGGTAATAAATTTCTTTAGCTCGGTGGTTTGATAAATGCCAAATTTGCCTTATCGTTATTAAGATCCGTTCTACATGCTCCTTTGCTGTCAAAATTACCCTCTGTGGCACCTTCAGTACCCTAAATGTTTATGTCAAAAAGGAGAAAAGTGGACACAGAATGTAGAATTTTCCAAGAAAAATGGACCACTTCCTATTTATTCACAGACGTGAATGGGAAACCTGTGTGCTTGGTGTGTATGCAGCAAGTTTCAGTGCTCAAGAAATATAATATTCCGCGCCACTATGAGACTCATCATGGCGAAAAATACAACAGCTTGCAAGGACAACTAAGAACAGAGAAGATAAATGAATTGTTAGCGGTTATGAAGAAACAGCAGTCTGTTTTTACCCGTAGCCGAGAGGTCAGTGATACAGCAGTGAAAGCCAGCTACCTTATTGCAAGCGAAATAGCTTCAGCATCAAAGCCATATTGTGAGGGTGAGTTCGTGAAAACATGTATGCTGAAAGCTGCAGAAATTGTGTGCCCTGAAAAGCGACATCTGCCAACCGGTGTACACTTCCTGAGGTCGAGTCCGTGATTGTTATGTAGCTCAATCGACCGTCACATTTACACAGCACAAACAAAAGACCTGACCAGTCGACTTTTTCATTAATACTACTTCTTAGGCGTATTAATGAAAAAGTTGACTGGTCAGGTCTTTTCAGGGCACATGATTTCTGCAGCTTTCAGCATACATGTTTTCACGAACTCGTCCTCACAACATGGCTTTGATGCTGAAGCAATTTCAGTTTATTCAGGTTATTCATATGTTTGTGAAAGCATAGTTCATTAAATGTAAACATTTTCATAATTTTTTTTTTTTTACTTTTTTGCACTAAAACAAAGAAAAATTGAGTTTTCATTATTTATAGGTTATTATGCTATTATTTTACTGGTCCGGCCCACTTGAGATCAAATTGGGCTGTGAGTGGACCCTGAACTAAAATGAGTTTGACATCCCTGAGCTAGATGTTGATTTACAGTTGGAGTGTGGGGTGTCTTCTTTTGTAGTTGGTCAGTGTTGAAATAATTTCCACACTGTAACAGAGTTATCAGATGAAAACCTTTCAGCTTTTTAAGAAAAGTTTTTTTAGCTACTTTGATTTGCTTTGTCAGTATGTTCCTATTCCAGTTGAACAGGATCATGTTTCCACTTCCATAGGCTGCCTCCTTGGCCAGACGAAGCTGCTTGATCTTGGTAGTGAACCATAGTTTATTGTTATTGAAGTTCTTCAACTTTCTACTGCTGTTGAAAAACTAAGGTATGACAGCACAGTGTCTGAGAGCTCATCGAGGTCGGCAGCTGCAGTTTCAAAAACACTCTAGTCAGTGTCATCAAAGCGATCATGTAGTTCCAGCTTTGTGTCTCTAGTCCCATCTCTTCATGGTCGTAACCACCGGCTTAGCACATTTTAGTTTTTGCTTGTAGGTAGGAAGCCTGTGAACTAGACAGTGATCAGAGTTTAGTGTTTAATTGAAGTTATTGCTGCACAAGGGGGTCACGCCAGCTACTGAAAGCAAAGGTTCACATATCACTCACAGATCTGTAATATTGGATCATTTTCCTCCACAAGTAAATGACCAGGTATAATGTTTTTGTCTCATTTGTTTAATTGGGTTCTCTTTATCTACTCTTAGGACTTGTGTGAAAATCTGATGATGTTTTAGGTCATATTTATGCAGATATAGAGAAAATTCTAAAGGGTTCACAAACTTTCAAACACCACTATAAATAATACTAAGTATACAAAAATCAAGCAGCCTGTTCAGTGAAGTCCTACTGAAAAGCATATGAAAGCCACTTTACTGACCCACCGACACAAATGAGGTGCTGCAGTGAGATGATTAGACTTAATTGTACAATAACATGCCTCATGGCTTCCAGAAGAATCTGTGCTTAAAGGTGACTCAAAGCATTAGATGATTCATAAAACACTGTGTAATATTTTGCACCAAAGGCCTAAGCACTGTATGTCAGAAGTCACTAAAACAATAGACCTCATAAAACTATTATTGTTTGAAGTGGCTGTACCATCTAAACTAACTAAAAGCACTGTTATTTACAGTGCTTAAATCATATGTAATAATATGTTCACTCACTTTCAGTAACTGCTTTATTCTGGTCAGGGTTGCAGTGGATCTGGGGTCTACCCCAGTGACACTGGGGGCAAGGCAGGAGAATTCACCCAGCCCATCTCCGGGCACCATTCACAGACACATTCAGACCCAGGGGCAATTTAGCATAACCAATTCGTCTACTTGTTTTTTTGGACAGTGGGAGGAAACTAGAGAACCCAGAGGAAACCCACATGGATAAAGGAAGAGCATAAAAAACTCAATACAGACAGTAACCTGAGCTCAGGATCAAACCCAAGACCCTGGAGCTATGAGGCACCAATACTACCCACTGCACCACCCCAGCATCTCTGCACCTGTAGTTTATCTGTGATTACCTTGTAAACCTGTAGTTTATATGTGATTACCATACATCTACTTTGTTTTATTCTGGACAGCCAGGGTGGTTTGCTTGTTTCCTGGCTGAGTATGAAAAGCAATGTTGTGACATCATGAACATAACCCTATTTGGGTTGGCTATAAAAGGTCCCCACTACATCATGTTAATCCTGTTTACCATTCTCGTCTTGTCAATGAGTTGAAGAAATCGATTCAAAGACACTGAGTGCTATACTACTTTAATTCTTGCTACTAATCCTAATATTGTTAGTTATTTTTAAATTCACACAGTCACATAGACTATGATGATTCTAATATTTGACTTATGACTATTTTCACCAGAATTGATGTCACTGATTGTGTTGATTTGTCTGAAGAAGACAAAAACCATGGTGCATGCAGCCTTAATATAAGAGCTGACTAAAAAAGTTTGAAAAAGCAAAGAAACATGGATGGAGGGAGCTATGCAGGATAGAGTAGACCTTATTGGTTCCATTATGGCAGCCCAGAACACAAAGGCAGTTTTGTGCCAGAACACACCATGATAAAGCCTCTTAATTAGAGATGCACCGATCGACCTGCCAGGGACCGGAATCAGCTGATTTTCCACATGCTTGGCCCGGACCGGTGACCGACCGGTCAGTCTCACGTCTTTCCGATTCTGAGCCGGTTCGTGTTGTTGCCAGCAGCTCAGGCAATAACGTCACAGCCACGCTCACAGCCGCATGTAAACATGTCGTAGGCAAAAAAGCGAAAACCCATTGACCTACTGGAGGATCAACAAAGATCGTTTCCCTGCGCTTGCTCCACTTGCCCGAGCCTACCTCTCTGCTCCATGTACAAGCGTTGAAAGTGATCGCTTGTTTAGCTTGGCTGGACATATGATAGATGAAAGGAGAAACTGATTATCAGGTGACAAGGCAGAGATGCTTCTGTTTGTGAAGAAAAACTTGCCATTAATGCTCAAGTATACATATGTTGGCAACAAAGAAAAGGTGTCTTGTGTAACGCTTTACACAGAGAGGCCAGATAGCTTGCCTTTTTCACAGTGGTTTATTATCAGCGTTGTCGATCCCCCACACACATGGGGCAGTTTGCAAAACACTCCACTAACAACTGCATTACTGAACATAAATAAAACAGGGCAAAGAGCAACAGAAATATAACCAGGCTTTACATGCATACATGCGATGATCATAGCTCGTGCTCCGTCTACCGACTGCCCACTCATCAGTGAGGGAGTATGAGAGAGCGTTCCGCCTTAAAGGAGCAGTAACTAATTCTACTTGTTACACTTGTTATTTAATTATTAGCCACTGCACCTATTAATATTTGGAAGAGTATTGTACACTTCAGTTTTGTTCATAGGCTTGTAATCTTTGGACTTTTGTGAGACGAGTAAAAAAGAGAAAAAGGTCAATTTATAAACATAGTGGAAAATGATATCTGTTTTGTTATATAAAGCAACTGATTTTCAGTTAATTGTTATTTCTACCTCTTTCCAGTCACAGAACACTGTATTCTGAGAGTTGTTTAAGTGAGAGAAGATCCTGTAACTTAGTGCAGTTTGGGGGAAATTGTAATGTTTAATAATTCTTTTATTATGAAAATAAAATTTTGCATTGAAGAAAAGTAGATTTTTGTTTGTATATGCTGTCAATTATAGTTCTTAGAAAGAAAACTGGAATCGGCAAAAATCGGTATTGGCAGGTCACACTTACAAAAAAATCGGAAATCGGAATCGGCCAAAAAAATTGCAATCGGTGCATCTCTACTCTTAATCATGATGGTACAGTATCAAGACTCTGGGTGGTTATTATCCTCAACAGAGTACAATATTAGCACTTTGAGTAAGCGTAACCTCAATAGAGAGCAGTATCAGAATGCTGAGTAATTCTCATTCTTAGTAAAGAACGGTATCAGCACTTGATTGATTTTCATTTAATTCTGACCTTGGCAGTATCAACACTGAGTGCTTCTCTGTCTCAATAAAGTATTGTATTGGCACTATTTATGTGTGCTGTTTGTTATTGTTTGACTTTGACTAGTACATAAATTTATCTGTCAAATGTATTTGTAAATTAAGCTGTAAATCCGCATAATGCAGAAATATTACTAATCGTTCTTGTGGTTATATGTTATTACCATCTATACTAGAAGTATGATGGTTGATCCAGTATATGTGTTAATTTTTGCTTAAGATATTGGTTTTGTATGTCCTGTTACACTCACTGTCCACTTTATTAGGAACACCTGTACACCTGCTCATTTATGCAGTTATCTAATCAGCCAGTCATGTGGCAGAAGCATTGAAGTGCAAAAAATCATGCAGATACAGGTCAGATACAGAGCTTCAATTAATGTTTACATTGAACATCAGAATGAAGAAAAAGTGTGATCTCTGTGACTTTAACCGTGGCA
The DNA here is from genome assembly GCA_023630585.1 of Cranoglanis bouderius. Taxonomy (NCBI): domain Eukaryota; kingdom Metazoa; phylum Chordata; class Actinopteri; order Siluriformes; family Cranoglanididae; genus Cranoglanis; species Cranoglanis bouderius. The sequence goes on from CM042537.1 coordinate 18,307,267, forward strand.
TGGTTGTTGATGCCAGTTGGGCTGGTTTGAGTATTTCAGAAACTGCTGATCTCCAGGGATTTTCACACACAACAGTCTCTAGAGTTTACACAGAATGGTGCGAAAAACAAAAAACATCCTATGTGCAAAGGGTCTGCAGGCTGAAACACCTTGTTGATGAGAGAAATCAGAGGAGACTGACTGGTTTGAGCTGACAGGAAGTCTATAGTAACTCAAATAAGTACTCTTTACAACTGTGGTGAACAGAGAAGCATCTCAGAATGAATGATACATCAAACCTTGAGGTGGATGGGCTACAACAGCAGAAGACCACAACAGGTTCCACTCCAGTCAGCCAAGAACAAGAATCTGAGGCTATCATGGGCACAGACTCACCCAAACTGGACAGCTGAAAACACTGTGATAGTTTTGGAAAAAGACACAGTGATAGTTTTTCTTACATTTTTTAGACAAACTGTGTAGTTTGGGTCAGGGCTCTGTGCAGGCCACTTGTGTTCTTCCACACCAACTTTGCCAAACCATGTCTTAACCATTCTCATGCAGGCCTCTTAGTTCCAGTCAAGGAGAATCTTAAGGCTCAGATATGGGTGAGATGATCAGGTGTTCACACACTTTTGGCCATAGCGTGTAACAAGATTTTCTACTTGAGCCACTCATCACCCCCTAAAATCACAATTTTTCTATTTCACTGATCTTTCAGTCTTCTACTCACATATCCAAAATGCCGTCATTGGTTGGTCAGTAATGGAATTCATGAGAGAAATTGTTACATTTTTTTCTGTGTGGCAGTGTGATGGCGCAGGGGCACAAGGTCCCCGGGAGCACAGGGGACACAGGGATGCAGCTCCCCAATCCCCCCACCGGTTTGAGCACATTGACCAGCTAAAATTACAGATGGTTTTGTTCTCATCAAGTGCTAGTCCACTCTAACAATGTTGAGACAGTCAGATACATCAATAATCAAAATGCACAAGGCTCTCTTCACCTTGCACAGAAGCTCTTTAGGTGTACCCATTCACGGTTAGCTTTACTGGCAGTGATTCCCCGTGACTATACAATGGTGCAGTCTCAACTTTGCACATGGCTTGGAGAGTGGGACCTGCACCCAGAAGTGGTATCTTAGATGTGGAAATTTGGCAAGCGTGGGTGGAATTTTTTGCTTAAATTAACTTGTTACCAAATGTGGTTCTCACTAGTGGAGCCAGCCAGCCTGCTGGGACAGGATGCCCTGGCCCCTGACTGGCCCTGACATTTACAGTATACCTTTCCATCTTGACCAATGGTACTTTTCACATTGAACAGAATTCAGCATATAGGCCACAGACTCCTAGTTGTGACTCCGAGATACCCAAATGAGGCCTTTGTTCCACCTTAAGATTTGCCACACAGCCGATTCCCAAAATACTAACCTTGTTTCAGGCAGCCATTGCGTCACAGCACTGTTCATGGCAAACCTCTGTGGGCACAGAATTGTCTAGAATGTCTTTGTATGCTGTAGCATTAAGATGTACCCTTTACTGGAATTAAGGTGTCTAAACATGTTCCAGCATGACAATGCCCCTGTGCTGAAAGCATGGCCTATAAACACATGATTTGTCAAGATTGGTGTGGAAGAACTTGAGTGGCCTGCACAGAGCCCTGACCTCAACCCCACGAAACATTTTGGGATGAATTGGAATGCTGACTGTGCCCAAGGCCTCCTTGTCCGAAATCAGTGCCTGATGCTCTTGTGGCTGAATAGCACAAATCCCCACAGCCACGCTCCAAAATCTGGTGGAAAGCCTTCCCAGAAGAGTGGAGATTATTATGAAGGCAGAAGGGGGAGCAAAATCTGTAATGACATGTTCAACAAGCATATATGGTTGTGAATGGTCAGGTGTCCACATACTTTTGGCCATACAGTGTACATGTGTCAAATATTATGCAAGTGATTCTCACAATATCTTGTGGTAAGAAGGGATGAAACAGAGCTGTGTTTTCCTTCATATGTATAATACATGTGTACAAGGATGTCTTACATTATTCTACAGTATTTGTCCTAATGAAAGCCACAAAACTGCTGCTTACTAGCATACACTTTTAAGAGTGTCCAGTAATGGTTAAGACTCTGTCATGTAAGTGCACAGAAGAAACACGTGAGCGTTGGTGAAATATGAGTATACAGTAATTTGCAGTGATAGGCTGGTGGTCAGCTATAATCACATTGTGTGGTAGAGCCAAAATGTGATTTGAGACAGATGTAGACAGAGCCGCTCTGAATATGGAGAGGACAGAAAGGAGGTGCTAAGGAAAAAACAGAATGGGACATGAAGTCTCATGGAGGACAATTAATGTGACATTTTCCTGACATTTAACTGGAGGTGCAGTGCAGAAGACTGAAACGAGGGAAAGAGGGACACAGAGTGCAGGAAGGGAATTGGAAGAAGCAATGAGAGCCAAGAAGAGTTAACAACAACAAAAGCATAGTCAGTCCATCTGGTACACTGATCAAATCTCTACTGTAACTCAAAAACAAACCCAGTGTTGAATGAACACCTGCACTGTTGAATTTATATGTTCTTCCAAATTAATAGGTTTTTCCAGAACCAGTTTTGCTATGTTGGGCATACTATCTTGATCCCCAGGGACCACAGGTGCTAACACACCTGAACAGATAAAGACAACCCTGGGAACCATTGCACAAATGCATCAGGCTGTTAGGATGGTTCCTGCAAAATGCTAATTCAATATTGTTCAGTATTTTCTCAACAAATAGACTGTAAGTTAATCACACTGCCAAAGAGCTTAACTCTGATGTGATTTCTTCTCCAACAGCAGTAATGAGAATTGCACTTTTTTTTATTCACCCCTTTTAAGCTAATTGCCAGGTTATAAATGTGCCAACCCTACAACAGATATGTGGCTGTTGCGATTTTTTCTTGGCAGAGAACATGATTTCACAGGGAATCAGGCCTAATGGTATTAGGAAATGACATTACTGGATGCACATGCCTTGAAAGAAAAGGGGAAAAAAAAAAACCTCATCCTTAATTCCGATCAAGACTCTAACCACAATCAGGCACTGCAGAAGCTGGTCAGTGCTAAAGTGTATGACATAAAATCTCATAACTGAAACAGTAAATTCTGAGATAGTCACGAATAGCCATATTCCCATAGCCATAGAACCTTATCCTTCCGAAAGCCTGTAGTTTGCTTTATTTGATTTATTTGAGTTTTTATTTGCTTGGGGTAAGGGGTCTTGTTTGTGCATGTGCATGTGCGTGTGCATGAGTGGTTGGGTGCATCCGTGCATGCTTGTGTATCTGCTTGTCAGTCTGATGTTGATTCCTACACACACGCACACACACTTGTACTGTACTAGGCTCCTACTCTCATAACTACCTTGGCTGCTACAGAAGAGCCGGGCTTCTCCAACAGGTCCCACAGTTTCTTGCGCTTCTCCGAGCAGCACGCGTTATCCAACTCCTCGCCCTCGCGCTCCTTCATAGTGTCAGCCTCGCGCCGCAGCTCCTCATTCATCTGCTCCTTTTTCTGGTGGTAGCGCGCCTGGCAGCATGACTCCAGGTAGATCTCGTCCACGCCCCAGTAGTCCAGCTCCTGGCTGAACGATAGCGCACACATCTCCTCCATCATGTGCAACTTTCCCGTGCGATAGAAGTTCAGGATGGACGTGAACGCGCCCGGATGCCGGTCAAAGAAGTACTCGTTCTCGTCCAGGTTATAGTCGTCGCAAATATCCATGAGCGCCTCATGCGTCGTGCACGCGCGAAGCTTGCCCAGGCGCGTGCGCGGCAGACGCTCCAGCGTGCGCCAAAGCACCTCGTGCGGCAGGCCGCCCACGTTCAGGCGTACACGCCGGTAACACGACATGCTCCGGATGATGTCCACCGGCTCCGGAGGTAGAGCGGCCGCCGACCGAGAGCCTGTTTTACTGATCATGGCGGACGGTCTCTCCATTTTTTTTATTCGGCCGCAGTTTCGTAGGCTATGGCTTACTCCAGGCGGGCCCCGGAACCTGCGTTACCTCTCGATGTCGGAGCCGCTTTCTTCCATCACTGGAATGAAAACGAGAGATACGTCACACAGTTAGTACACGCTTGCTGCGATGATTCAATGAACAAAAGAACAAATGGTCAGGAATAAAAAAAAAAGAACAAATGGTCAGGAATTAAAAAAAAAAAATCAGAAGTACACATTCACTTCACTCACAGCAGTGGCATCTACCTACGCGTCTGAATGGAAAGATGCTCGAGATGAATAAGCGTCATAGGCGCGGTGCTGAAAATACCCATACACTATTGTAATTCCTGGCGGTAGTGTACAGCTTGTGGTTTTAAGTACACGCGGGAATTTATAGTCACCAGAACCTGTGGGGGTACATTAGAGAAGGCGGCTACTCAGAGCACACGTGTTGATTTTCGGTATCAAAAACAAGCCGTCTCCTTTGAGGACCTGCCTGTTATTCAGTAGCCTACTGTGTGTCCAGAGAGAGTGGTGGATTTCTGCTTCAGCATGTTTTAGGCGAAAACATAACGTCCCAGAAGCAATAATTTGTTGCTAAATAGTTGAAAGCAGCTGTCCACCCGCGCAGCCGCACCGCTGCCACAGCCCGGTCCACACAGCCTATAAAACCGAGAGGAAATAATCATGATGAGAAAAACATGCGTCTCACCTATGCGCTGAGTTTGGGCTAATTTGGCGGAGCTACGACACAAACCTCCTGGTATAATTGTTTAGCCTAATTTTGTTGAATTCACAAAGAAATTCGCTCGCGTAAATAAACCAGTGTTTTGGGTGGCATCAATAAAATCTAGCCGTCAATTTAAAACAGGGTTGCTAACTGTATTCTATTTCGTTCTAATAGCGTTATTTAGAAAGAAATCAGGGAGTCGATCAAACCAAAGTGTGCATGGAAACAAATGTGCTCACTAAAGTAGACCAATGCCCAATGATCAAAATGGAAACAGCACGGCTTTGATTTGTACATATGTTTTGGGGATTATTGTTATTTTCTGGCTAAATACATATCGAATAATATTAATAATAATAATAATAATAATAATAATAAAAATAATAATAATGGCTAGAAATTCATCACAAAACATACCTCAGTAGCTGAAGGCTGAGAATGATGGAAAGCCAATAAATGAGAAGGAAAACAGGAGGAGCGTCACTGCTTTACTCCCATGTCTAGTATGAAATAAAGCCCATGCGGAGGACCTCTATCTTCCAGTCTTGGCATATTTGGCTGCTCTCTACAAATCGCCGGTGTTTTTCATAGGAAGAGGAATAAATCAACAAGTCCAGTGGTAAATCTGTGTAGCTGATTTCGCGGCAGCGGTTTTAGTGTGCGGAAGGCTGGATCTGAGATTAACCCTTCACTGTCCTGCAGAGCGTCTTCCTCCCTCCTGCGCCACGGCCCACTGACCTCGGGCAAAATGGCGAACTGCATCTTTACACTGGCTCGTCCATTTCTGGGATGAAAAACACTGCTGATAGTATTTTTCCTAGTAAATGGTCTATTATTGAACAAACACCTAAGGGAGGTGAATGAATCCTATAGTGCTGAATTCATACACAAACAACTCGTGTTCATCTTTGTAGAGCTGGACTACATGCACTCTGTAGGTGTTCATAAGGTATTTATTCATCGCAGTTTAGTTTCGTAGTCTCTTTTTTTGGCACAGGACACAACTGTGCTCAAATAGGCCCATCTGTGAGTGTTGAACTAGCATTTAAAGGTTGGCAGTTGATTTTCAGATCAGAAAACTTTTTGCAATATTCTGCCTCATATTCCAAAAGCTGTCAGTAAAATATCCACTGAGGCGTAAACTTTAGGTTTGTGTCATGGATTGGGTACAATCCATACCTTATGACTTTATTTCAGTCCACACAGGATTTCACGAAGATGCAGTTTATGGAGTTTTTTGTGCTTATTTGCAGAAAACTACTTGAATTGGCAAAATTGCAATTGCATGAAATTGTTTTGCACGGCCTTTTGCAGTGATGTTTGTTGGTAAATAAGACCTTTTAGCTGTACTCATGTTCGCTGCATGTGAATCGAAGGGGGCTTTGGCTGAATGCACGTTGTGATGACATTGCATGACACGTCTTGGCCCAAATCTGTGGAAAATCTGCACTAATTTTGAAAAATTGCAAGCTCCTGCGAATATTGCAGAGTTTCCTTGATTTTGCATTAATTTCTGCGATCGCAAAATCCTGGAGGGACTGTTTATTTGTATGAAATGGACTGAAATCCAAATACATTTCCCTCGCTTGTTCACATTTTTGTGCACATTTGATCAGGTTCACATGCCTAGCTGAGAACCAGCTGAAGAGGGCTGTATTTTATTTTAATTTTTTTAAGAACAGCTCACTTCACCCAAATTTGCTGCTTTTAACATATCTTCAGGGAACAGTTTTAAGGTTTTCTTGGTGAATCTAAAAATTTTGCAATAATCCATGTTGGATTGCATAATAAAAATATACTCAATTACAATTATAACACAGCAACACTAATTTATTATTTTTTTTAACAATGAAAAAGCACAGAACACACTCAACAGTATGGCATCTTAAAAAAATTGTACATACAAATGAAAGAATGAATGACCCGCTTCCATGGGCATACATTGGGGGGGTTGAAGTGTGAATGGGTATGCTTCCCAATATTTTTAATTACATTGTTAGAAAAATAATAAATTTAAAAAAAAAAAATCAGCTTTTTTGTATCTGCAGAGTCATTACATAATTATCCTCTGCTCATCTATCTTTCGATACGTAGATAGATAGATTAGACATCCATCCATTTGTCTGTCTAATCTATCTATCTATCTACCGTCAACAAGTGATCAAATGATTGTTTAATTAAAACAAATTGCACAGGGCATAATAATATTCCAAATGAATGCACACTGTAACTGATTATAACTTTTTGCTAGTTCTGATTATTGGGGGTGGGGGGTGGGGGGATGTTACCTACGCCCCTGCCTGCTTCATTTAAATAAATACCAGGTTATATAAAAACTGTACAAAAAACAGCAATAACACATAATAGCAGATGCCTATATACAATGAAGCTACTTACTTAAAAACTTAAACTGTTTGGACTATAGTTTTACATTATGTAATTTTTTTTAGCTTAAAGCGGATTTCCAAATCCCCATCTGGTTGGAGCATACCGAACCCGTAACGGTTGGGGTCCACTGGTGGCATGCGTGCATTACAATCACACAGCTCCAGGTCAAACTGCGTCAGAATCATGAGCACAAACCTAGAAGAAGTAGGTTAAGAAGTTTTGAAATTAATAGTAATCAAAGAAAACATCTGGGGCAAATCTCATGGAATAGTGTTTTCATTTTCATGAATGTTGAGAATAACTGTTAAGGAATCAAACATACAATCAGGTGGAGTAAATAGCATTGTAAGCACGGTATCGACTAGAAGTGTAAATAACATTGTATAACAGTGTTGGAGATGCTTTGATTATTTCAGTTGTTTAAAGCATTTAATTAGTGTAGAAACCATGGCTTGATGGACAGTGTGCCTTGTTAATACTCACCTTTTTAAAGCACAAACAGCAAAATGACGCCCTGGACACAAATTGCTCCCTGCTCCCCATGGCATGGTACCATAATTCATCTGCAGCCCCTCCTTATAGAACTTGTTCTTTTCTGTTCCATCTGAATTTAGGAAGCGGTCAAATTTGAACTCCTGAAAGAACCAACAGCAGATACACATAGACTCAAACGTAGCTCTTCAGAAAGCGTCTGATCATTCTGAAGAAAACTGACTGCATCTCAAAAATTATGGTGAGTATCATATATAGACTCTTGATACAGTATGTTGGTGTTTGTATGTTGTAACATGCCAGAATCATTATGGTAAAATTGATTTGGCCTTTGGGAATGTTTGAGAAAGCCATGTTACTTAGTATTTAATTACTTAATCATCTAATATCATCTTCCCGCTGTATTGATCAGTAGGAAGTACAATGATCAAATGTGTGCTGAGGCATGCAAACTCACCACTTATAGCAGCTAATAGCCTGGCCAAAATGTTCCCTTAGTTAAAGATGACAGTGGCCCTGATGCTAAGTTGTGTTCCCTTCTTCATACTTTTCCTGTTTTTGGAGTAATAACTGCTGGCCTAATCCTAGACATCTCTTGGCTTTTACAGACTTAATTTTCCATAATTCAGAACTCAATTACAATTACGTATAACACTATTTAAAACACCTTGGTTTCACTGATTTGATTTGATGTGATGTGATTATAAAATAGGCATGGGTATGCATAGTAAAACTTTCTTTTAACGGAGTAGTTAATTATGGAAGTAAGTTGTTCATGCTGTTAATTATAGGAATGAGAAATAGTAAATTATGATATCTATTTGTATCTAACTCTGAAGTATATTAATTACTTAAAGCCATGTTGTACCTATTTTAACTAATCTGCTTATTTTCATTGTGTGGTCATAAGACCTGCAGGCTTGCAGAGCTCTCAGTTGACAACAGATATACCACCATGCATGTCAATTACTGCTGCTATGTAGTTTAATCACAAACATTCTCTTTGAATATAAATATCACAAAAGTGTTCATCAAATTGTATAGCTAATGGCTGAAGGACATCCATTTCTATAGTCTGATGTCCTTTTTAAATGTATCCCCCTCTTCTTTAGGCTTAAGACATCCAACCAAATGTTAAATCAGTGCATCATTGCCTACGGCCAGCTTAAAGTGTCTAAAATTGAGTTAATGGGAATTGAAAATGTTATCGGTCAGGATTATTGAAATGAATGTTTGTAACACTGCTAATGCTAAAGCTGTCTAAAGGTTTGTTTTGCTACATTTATACCACAGCACAGCTGAATTCTCGAGTCTGATTGGTCAGAGGGTGTGCATTATAACATCATAGCTTGGACAGTAGTTCTGGCAGTAACCTGAATGATAGATTAATATGAATGCACTTATTCTAATACGTTATTGTATCTACAGTAACAGCTCATACACAGGGACTTGTATGGCAGATACTCCACATAATCTAAGACTAATAAACCGATTAAAAAAAAAATGTGTTGTTTAACAGACTAAAATGTATGAGGAGTTTACGCTTATGCATTCTCATGAGAGAGAGAGAGAGAGAGAGAGAGAGAGAGAGAGAGAGAGAGAGAGAGAGAGAGAAAACAATACACTTCGCACCAAGGTGGTAATGGCACTTCAGTTCGTGTTGTGCCACATCACACCACCCCGGTGTTATTCCTTACATAGTGCTACTCTTGGAACCTGTAAACTAATCCTGTCAACTTTCATGCATTGTGGATGATAAACTGACAGACTGATTTTTTTTCAGTGACTAATGAAAATATTATACTGATAAATTTATCTGACTTTGAGCAGGTTCAACTGCTAAAAAGTTAAACAATCAATTCAAAGAGCCCAGAGAACAGAAAAATATGTGAAGAGGACAGTGGAGTGTTGAGCTTACCTCTGGCTCATGGTGGATCTGAGGATCCATTTGTGGACTGAGGAAGGGGAAGATACAGAGGCGATCTCCATGCCGTAGAACATATTCTTGGCCGCTGCTTAATTTAATCGTTTTGTCCTGCATTACATCTCTGGTGATGAGGGCAGCTGCTCTGAGGCGCAGCGTCTCCTTCAGAACACTGTCTGTAACAGGAAACACAAATTTAGAAATTCCTATTATTGTATGAACATAATAGGATGCAGGCATTATTATACAATAATATTAAAAATTTGCATTTTCAGTAATGTATGTTATTTTATTACCATGATATAAAAACTACAGCCTCAACAATTATTTATGCAAGTTTCTTGAAGGGTACAGAACAAGCTTTGTTGTTTTTAATGTGGTTAAATGTACCACCACTGAAACTTACTAAATACTGGTGTGTGCTCTCTTTTGTCCAGGGGGAGGTGCTGTAGGCTACACAGCTCCTCTTTCACTGCTTTCAGAGCCTCTGGGTGAGTGAGCAAGAAGCCCAGCAACCAGAATGCTGCAGGGCCTGCATTACACTACTCACACACACACACACACACACACACACACACACACACACACACACACACACACACACACACACACACACACACACACACACACACACACTTTTATCAGTCTTTGTTTTAGAAACAAATTTTAGTTCCTCAATTTTAGTTGCTTAAGTGTGTCCTCCTCCACCATCTGAAGACCCAAATGCCACAAAACATACTACTCTGACCACACTTGTAATTTCCCAAGACCTTATTTCCCTGAAGTAACTTTGTAGTGTTTTGTAATTTATATATTTTACTGTGTTAATTTTGTTTACATTACATTTACAATTGTTATGTGTTCCATTTTTGTTGGCTAAACACTGAATTCAAATTAAAGCTAAGGTTGTGAAGTGGGGTGATGTTAGACAACTGGTGTCATAGGATTGGTTAAAAAAAATGTACTGAAGATAAGTAATTTGAATGATTAGTCCTAATGAATTTGCATAGCATTGTGTGAATTCAAATGTATTTTGTTGCCATGTCAGTTGTCACTGATGTCAATTTCAAAGGAAACCTGATGTGGCTTGAGATTATCAATGCTGGAAAATCTATGAAAGATGCTGCTGTCAACCCTCACAGAGCTGCATATTTCAACCTGTACTACAGTAAATGTGTTAGGCTCAGAGGACAGACACTGCAAAAGAAGGATAAAACCAGTCTAATAGTGGGTACTAAGAGTGCAGTTTTATCTCTAACTCTAGCAGCATTAATCCTGTAATGGGTTTCAGTATATAATGTACATCATCACAGAAAATGAGCACAATGTTTTTAACAGCATGTGGAGTAAGTGATCTTTTGAGCTCAAACATGGAGTATTAGTAAACAAAAAAAGTAGAACAATTTTTATCTACAAAACACTGGTTTCACAATTATTGGCACCCATACAATTTATATTTTGTGACACCTGCCCAAGAGAGAAAAACAGCACTGAGTCTCTTCCTGTCATGTCTAACAAGTTTGGACTCCGTGTTTGGACTCATTCAGTGCTCCGTGCAGAATAGTCATAGGTTTGCATTTCTTTAACCATTTCTGTGTTGATTTGGCTCATCATCTTCTTGAAAGCTCTATCTGTGGCCAAATCCGAATCTCCTGGTAGAGGCAACCAGGTTTGGGCTTAAAATATCCTGTTACCCTGAATCACGAGTCAAAAAACAGACCCAAAGCATCAATGATCCACATTTACAGTGATTTTCCTTGCATGTAGTCATCTTTTTTGTCAAACATGTTGGTGTGCATGACCAAAAAGTTTGATTTTGGTTACGTCTGACCACAACACACATAACACACATGCTAATTTTAGTAATGACACTTGCACATACTGCATTTTGTGAGATGCTCTCAGGAAGGGCTTCTTTCTAGAATGTTCTAAACATTATTAAAGAATGACAATTTGTTTGCATTCATCTAAAATATCCACTGGGGTGTGAACAATTTTGGCACATATAGTTTTGAGAGAAAATCTAAAATTCTAATGACAATGACTTTTTAGATAAACAGTTTCTTCTGTTGTTTGAGAGGGAACTTTGAAATATTGTGTGTAATGTTTATTTCTTCCAATAATTTCATTATTAAAAGAGTCAGATGCTTTAAAGTCTAATTGAGTACTACCAGTTCTTTTCTCCACATCACTGTTTGATGTTGAATGCTGTGTGATTGGGGTAATAGCAGGTCAGGTGTACGTTTCACTGTTCACAACTATTGCATCATGTTCCCTGAGTCTGACAGTTAAATAGCCCTGTCACATTCTTTCTTGTTCGCGCTTTCTTTCTCACTCACTCCCTCTCTGTCACACACACACATGCATGCACACACACCCACCTTCTCTTTTTCAAAATTTTTTTATTTAATTTCTATCTACCTTGTTTGTTTCGGTGTTGCACAGATAAAATGGAGAGATTACGGGAAAAAATTCTATGAATTTGGTCATGTGTATGTGCACATGTGAGAAACACCACAGTGATGCTGCTCACCTGTGTAACCCACAGCTGAAGAAGCATGGCTTGCCGCTGGGTCTGTGTGTCCAAGCCCTGCTCTTCTAGGTGCTGTAAGCAGGTCTGCATCCACGACTGGGCCACTGTTCCCGTGAAAGACCAGTCTGAACACAAGAGTTCCCATAGCCGCTTCCGTGCTGAGCTGACAACTTTCAACTCATCTAACATGCATTCACACGTGCACAAACACACACACACACAAACACTTAGGTTTAGTTTAGTATATCATGTTTCAGAAAAGGAACAGCTTTTATTCTTGCTTTCTGTACCTTCTTTCTAATAATTATGAGAATGACAAGAGTTCTATTTTCTTTGTTTTCCTTCTTCATAATACCTCTATGTGCAGAACGTCGTGCCAGTTTTGGTAAAATCTTGTCAAACCGCCGAAACTCCTCATAAACCTCAGTGAATTCAGCACTGTTATTATTCTCTGTGCTAAATAGGGTATGATAACCAGCCCTAAAGAGAGAGGGATAAAGAGAGATCAATATTCAAAACATCAGATTACAGAAAGTATTTTCAGCCCAAGTAGTTTCACAAAGAATATGATTACTAGTGCCACTGCAGCGGTACTCATCTGTAATGGTCTGGCGGCCTAAAACAGCCCTATGTGTAGACACACAAAGACACACCCTGCAAATTCTTAAGTTAACACTCAGGTTTTCTCAGGTATGAGTGTGTGTGGCACAATTATTGTACTTGTTTGTAGGCAGAATATTTAGGATCTCACACTTCTATCTTGACTGCATAATACTGTAAATGCTAACATACTTGAAGAGCAAGCTGTAACAGAAGTCAAAAAGTCTGTCCTTTTTCCATTCTGTTGGGTTCTGTGGATTTGCAGATGCCATGAGCAATTGGAGGTTGTTTTGCATTGAGCTACAGAGTCGAGACAGATTGCTGCCCTTAAAGTATCTGAAAACACACACACACACACACACACACACACACACACACACACACACACACACACACACACACACACACCACATTGTTATAACCTCATTAACTGACATTAATTTACAAGAAATTGCAAGCTTGGCAGTTACAGAAGAACTGTTGTAGGCTACAATCTTCTGTAATAAGTATCAGGTCTCCAAAGCACTATTATTTTTATAAAGTTCTTTAAAATGAACAAAGTTATTTTATAAAAATGTGTATGGAAAAAAGTGCATTAGGGAATGCTGAATCAAATTTAGTCTCAAACACCTACTGGTCCACTCTGTTTCTCTCAGATACTGGGTCATGATTAGGCAACTGAAGGCTGAAGATTCTGTCCATTAAAATTTGGCTGTAGTGAGTTAGATCGAGGGATTGGGTGTCTGCGAGCACTGCATCATAGCAATTGGAATCCAGTAGGACAGTCACATAATGACCAGCCACACACACCTGTAGATCAAATCAAAACAGAACAAGTTGTAAAAACTTTTCTTAAGTAATCACATCGAAAGAGTGACACATCAGTAAACTCAGCAAACTACTTTGTTTCCGTTTCAGTGTACTCTGTGTCAGAAACTACATGATGTCATCTCCTGGCAATGCAGCGGACACGCTGAACAACATTAATGTTTCACATGACTACCATCCCACAACACAGCAGTGAAACTGCAACTAGAAAAAACCTGAAAAGTTGGTTAAGTTTGAGATGTAAGGTGATATTGTGTCTCTGAAATCAGATATAGTAATAGGGCATTTCTCACTCATTTCTCAAAAGTTGCAGTCACAATCAAGTATTGTGCAGTGGAATTTGATTTTGAATGCCAGATAGGACAGAAAAGTACAGCCAATAGTAGTTTACAAAACAACTAATATATAGTGTCACAACTGTGTTTTCATAATTGAAAACAAATTAAAAATAAAATAAAATAAAAAAATTAAAAAATAAATAAAAACTAATATAAAATGACTGGCAGAAACTTACTGTAAAAATGTCTCCATGCTTCTCTTTCATCTGTGATAAGAACTTGGCAGCATCTTTTCCAAACTCAAGGGCATGACCAAGCCAAGGAACTCTGCCTTTCTCCAACGGGGGCTCATTTCTTCGCCTTCAGAAAGAACAAACTACTTGAAATACAATGACCTATAAATAGCATCATGACAGTTTTTGTGGCAGGTCAATGACTTTGATTTAGATGAGTAAACAAATGTAGATTAGTTTTAAAAAAAAAAAATCTATAATACCATTACAAAATAGTGTCAAAATACCCTGCTGAAAAAACAATAGAAACCATAACAGAAATTCTAATGGTTTCCACTAATGTTACAAACCATCAGCTAACCATTAATACCATTACCATTATTGGTCCTTAATAAATAACACTCGACACTAGTATTATGTAACAGTAATAGTACTATGTGGTGTTGTATGTAGCTCTAAACTCGTGCAGCTTAGTAAAACTCAACATCAGACCGCTGAGCGCGTGATGTTAGTAAACTCACAGACTCACCTTTTGCGCCTAGTGCAGAGTAAAAAGACTGCGGAAAGAACTCCGACTAGCACCAGCACCAGTGTCCACGTCATTCCGTAAAGCTCTCACACTGTCTTCCTTGTGCCAGTAAAGTCAGAATGTTTGCATACAGCATACGATCGCATTTAAACAGCAGGCAGCCTAAACACTGCTCACGTCACTCATGATTACGAAATTAAAGACTGAACGCTGGAAGTGGGCGGGGCTCTTGGTTGCTCGTCGTGGTCACAGTGAGTGGAAGGTGACACATGGAACGAAACTATCGAAATCTCGTTAAGCTATAACGCACTTGAATGTTCTGAACAACAACAGCAACAAAAAAAAGAAAAAAGAAAAAGAAGAAGTTCCTGTAATTGATGTCATTATGTAATATAAATCAGAGGATCTCGATATTATAATATAAATCTAAATATGATATTAAAATACGTATAAGTGTAACCCCCCCACTTTTTGTTACTCTTTCTATAGCATTCGTGCTATAGCATTATGGTAATTGGATAGTGTAGGGTGATGTCCACAATTTAAATTAATTGTTTAAAAAAATAAAAACACAGACCCTCTTTGAGAACCCTGTATCTAAACTTTTAAAGTAAACTACCTTTAAAGTAGATTGCTTTAACATGATAATCTAAAGCTAAAGTAGTAAGACAAACAGTAGCTGAGAGGCTAGAATGTCTTTGGTGAATAAATGAAAGTTAAGTCTAAATTGTAATAAGCATTGAGTTATGAAAGCTGTTGGAGGAGATGGCAGGATAAAAAAGGTTCTTTCATCTGTCTCTTATCTTTTATTTCTACTATGGATATTAATCATAAAAGGCACTGACGTTTTCATTGCCTTGTGACAATTGATGTAGTATTAAAAGTTAAAATTTCATTTCACTGTGTGAGACTCACAATGACATACACACATACACACACACACACACACACAAATATATTACACTAATCTGTTATAGCATATTTGTTTTTTTGTGTGGGTATTATGTAGCTGATGTGCTGTATATGGTAGGTACTATACTGTTATTCTATATGCTCTTGGCTTGGTAGCAAAAAACATGTGACAACTATGAATGGGTCTTTTAGTCAGCTCACTTGTTCTCACAGTTCAGAGAAGCCCAGCCTAGCCTTTAAGCGACTGGTTAAAAGCAGCTAGACATCAACGAACCTTTGCTTCTACTGCCAATGTTTGGGCCTGCAAGTCTGGGCAATGCTTGTATTTATAAAAAAACAAACAAAAAAAAAACCCACACACACTGATGAATTCGTTCACTGAATTTGTAATTGTCCCACTAGGTGGAGACTGTGTTGCACTAACAAGAGAGTTTTGCTCACTATTCTGTCTTAAAAAAACACTCCAATGGTCACTCCTTTCGGGATGCCTTTTTTATACTACACTACATTTTCTTAGTTTTATAGTGTAAGCAGATGTTGGAATTGTAATTTTGATAATTTTCTTTTTTTTTTTTTTTACCCCATTTTATCAGAATTTTATTCCTACATGCCAGACAATTGATTACTGACAGGGACCAGAAAGTATTTGAACTCATGATCCACTTAGACCATGATACCGCACGGGACCTGTTAAACAAGGACATAGATTTTTCTGAAATTCTTTTGCGTAAATCCCAGACTAATCCCCTACTTCATCCTTGCTTCCTGCTCATTCATAGCCAACCAGGGCTATGACCCCATTTATACCACAGCGCTGTTGAATTCTCGATTCTGATTGGCTGACAGACGTTCTGAGGTGTGCAATTATTTTTCAGTAAATGCACAGCTAAAGTAGTTCTAGTCTTGACTGCATTACAGTTCCATATCACTTTGCCAAGTTAACTGAACTAACAGAAAAGTTAGCCTACCGTCCACCACAGCACACACATTTGACAACAAACAAAATGACAGAAAATTTCGCTTTTCCAGAAATATGTATTAGAAAAATAATGCTCATCCCTGGTGGTAATGCAGCCACGAGGTGAAACGGAGGCTTGAGCCATTGATATGCAATTACTGAAGAGAGAGAGAGAGAGAGAGAGAGAGAGAAAGAGAGAGAGAGAGAGAGCGCACGTGTGATTGCAGTAATGAGACAGAAAAGCCGGTGAACAAGTATCAATATTTATTTCTTTATTCATTGTAGGCTATTTTCTTCAGTATTAAAAAAAAGAAAAGAAAATCCCTGTGAACAATTAGGCCTATCGATATTTGTTTCTTTATTTGTTCTTTTTTTTTTTTTTAATATTATCAGCATGAAATGAAAAAAAAAAAACCTGTGAACTCACTCACTCTCTCTCTCTCTCTCTCTCTCTCTCTCTCTCTCCAATAACCGCATATCAGTGGCTCAAGCCTCCGTTACTACCTCTAAAATGACGTTTTGGAATTAGCAACGGAGGTTTAAGATGGGATGTGTAATAAATTAGTTCTACACACAAGCGTTTTAAGGAAAAAAACCTGACAAATGTCTTGAAATAAAACATCTGAACAATGTGTTGAGTTGTGGTAACTGTGGTATAAGCGGAATAATTCAATGGCTCGTCGTCAGTTATTCCTTACATAAAGTATATATGGCTGACATAGTCTTTGTATAGAATTACAGTGCCCTCCACTAATATTGGCACCCTTGGTAAATATGAGCAAAGAAGGCTGTGAAAAATTGTCTTTATTGTTTAACCTTTTGATAATTTGTTTAAAAAATTCACAAAAAATACTCTGCGCTCATGGATTTCAAACAATTGCAAACACAACAAGTTTATACAAAAAAACTTTGTTAAATATATGTGTGCCACAATTATTAGCACCCCTATGAATTCATATGAGAAAAATATATTTGAAGTATATTCCCATTGATATTTTACATTTTTTAAGTACATACTAGTCTTTTTAGACTAGGAATAGGAAATTGTTCAACCATGACTTCCTGTTTCACAGGGGTATAAATATGAGGTAACACATAGGCCAAATTCCCTTAGTCATTCATAACAATGGGTAAGGAATATAGCTGTGATGTGCAGCAAAAGGTTGTTGAGCTTCACAAAATGGGAAGTGGCTATAAGAAAATAGCACAAGCATTGAAAATGCCCATTTCCACCATCAGGGCAATAAATAAGAAGTTCCAGTCAACTGGAAATGTTATGAATCAACCTGGAATTGGATGTATGTCTATATTGTCTCAACACACTGTGATGAGAATGGTTCAAGTGGCCAAAAAATCTCCAAGGATCACAGCTGGAGAATTGCAGAAGTTAGTTGCGTCTTGGGGTCAGAAAGTCTCAAAAACTACAATCTGAAGTCACCTACATCACCACAAGTTGTTTGGAAGGGTTTCAAGAAAAAAGCCTCTACTTTCATCTAAAAACAAACTCAAGTGTCAGTTTGCCAGACACCGCTGGAACTGGAACAAATGGGATCTGGTTCTATGGTCAGATGAAACCAAAATAGAGCTTTTTGCCAATAAACACCAGCGTTGGTTTTGGCGCACACAGAGAGGTAGCCATATTGAAAGTACCTCATGACCACAGTTAAATATTTTTAAATTATTAAAAATATCTTTAAATTTTTTAGGGCTGTTTTTCTGCCAGATGACCTGGCCATTTTGTTAGGATGGCATCATCAAATATCAACAGATATTAAATGAAAACCTGACTGCCTCTGCCAGAAAGCTTAAAATGGGCTGTGGTTGGATCTTCCAGCAGGACAATGAACCAAATTTGAAGGATCTGGAGAGATTCTGTATGGAGGAATGGTCTCAGATCCCTTGCCATGTATTCTCTAACCTCATCAGGCATTATAGGAGAAGACTCAGAGCTGTTATCTTGGCAAAAGGAGGTAACACAAAGTATTGACTAAAAAGGTGCCAATACAAAACAAAGATATATATTTTTGATAAACCTGTGTTTTGTTTGCAATTGTTTGATATCCATGAGAACAGAGTATTTTTGTGAATTTTTTGAACAAAAGATCAAAAGGTTAAACAATAAATACAGCCTGCTTTGCTCATATTTACCAAGTGTGCCAATATTAGTGGAGGGCACTGTATGTAGCTAGCTATCCAACCGCTGCTATCTGTCTATATGTTCCATTGTTAGACCCTGAGATACAATAGCTGATGGCCCGCTCTATAACAAGCAAGCTATTAGGCTTATCATACTCTTGTTACATTTCCAGCAGAGAGCTGGCCTAGCTCTTGAGCAAAGCAATTATGATAAAGGAAATTTTAGGAGAAAGCCCAAAAATAGAATTGTGCTGGGCACAATGTGCGGAGCTTTAAGAAATGTTTGGTGATTAAATGTAATGGGCATTTCCTATAGTGAAATCTGATCATAAAATTAGATTAAAATGGCACTTAAATCTGAATTAAGTAGTCTTGATATAGTACTTAACTTTTTAAAATAGGAAGGACAGGGTTATGTTGTAAGAGTTTCATCCCCTAATCCCCTTTCACATCCTAAAATGTGTGACATCATGACATCTCTAGTGCTTTAAATATGAAGGACTCTGGAATATTGTGTCAGAATTAAAATGTTATAAAATCACATCTGCTTTCATTCATGTCAAAATTAAATTCACTAGGAATGTACATTGGGAATCTGAAATGACAACAAAATAATGACAGAGTCAATGTAAAGGACTTACACAAAACAAGTCACAGCATTCAGACAAAAAACAAACCCTCAAATCATCATGATGATCCATTGTTTTTGATAACGTTGTTGGTTTTATTTCTGTCTGCATCAGACAAAGCTAATCCTTGTTTATGAAACCCCAATGATAATGACTTCTATGGGTTACTGGATCTATCTATCTACCTGTAAACTTTAATAAGAAACTAAACTCAAATGAAAAAAAATAAAACACACAAACAGAACACAAATTGCACGCGAATCTCTCTCTGGTGCTTCCAGCCGTTCCTTTATCGCTCTCTCCCACTGATTAGACAAATCAATGACAGGTGTGCATCTTCACAGCCTGGCCACTCCCTCCTCCTCGTCAGACTCCTCCGCCGCCAGATTCAGGTCTCTGGCCTGACGTACACCCCCTCCCACCTTTTCGGGAGTGGTGCTGCCCTTCAGGCTGCGTCCTTTGGCCAGCCAGCGTCGCATCCTGGAAGCAAAAGGAGAGACGAGGAGGAGGGAGAGGGGAGAGAGAAGAAGCAAGCTGGAGAGAGAGCCAGAGAGAGAGAGAGAGAGAGAAAAAACACTCCAGTCCCCAGACACGCTGTCATCTGGTTCTCAGCCAGCTGGGAAGCAATTCCCCACGTCGCCAGGCGATGGCACTGGACTTCCGAGCGGGCGGCTGCGGCTCCTCCCCTTTTCCATGTGGCTCTTTTCCAGGTCTCTGCCTGCACTGATCTGTGACTATGACTCAAGAGCCAAGCCCAAAAACTTGAGCACAAAAGTTGACTATCTGGAAAGGTAACCTATGCATGTGGATTAGTATTAATGCTATGTTTTAGTTACCATTAGTGGTAGCTGAAAGAATGCCTAATAATACTGAAAATATAACACTGTTAAAAACTATTTGTAATATCTGGGCCATGCAATCATGGACCACAAGAGTTCATTTAAATATCCAAAATATCAAAATATCTTAATATTTTGAGGGCCTGTGCTGAAGCCCATGTCCCATTATAACCAAAAATCATGAATGACTGGATTGAAGCCTATAGGTAGTACTACTGTATGTCCTCATATTTAGAAGTTGTTTATTACATACTGTATGTAATTCCACATGTAAAAATCTACTGGAAAGGAGTAACTGAATACCTTGTAAAAGCACTGTAAACACATTTATGCCTCAGACTGATGTATTGTCAGGAATTTCCTTGACATTGACAACAGCCATAGCATGACATTCTTCCACTTGTATACAGAAAAAGTGACGAATACACTGTTCAGAGAAACAAGAACAGTAAATGGATTGAGGAAGGCATCTGTAAAATATGTAACGAGAAGTAAAATTGACAGTTTACCATCAGTGACCATTAAACACAGCACTAGAGCTAAAGAATTAATTTCACTGTGAATGTTTGTTGAAATGCAGTACAAAGCTACAAAATATACCACAGGCTAGTGACTGTAAGAAAGTGTTAACAATAAAATGATGCTTAGGGCTACCACAAGGTCAAGGTGTGAAAACATTATTCATGTTCATGTTTATTTTATTGAAGATGGTAATCTTCATTATAAGGGGTCAGAGGGACAAAGATTATAGGATGTAATGGACAGTGAGCAGTGAGTGCTGATGGATTGCCATGAGAATCTTGTTAATAGAAAGAAAAAGAAAGAAAAAGGGAACAAAGAAAAAGAAGGGATAAGTTTGTGGCATCATACCACTGGATGGACATTGATGATACTGACAATTAGATAAATGTGTATGTTTGTGTAGGTGGTTTCTAAGGCGGTGTGTACATGTGTAATTTACCCTGGTTATTGTCACAGTGAAATATTACAATAGTAATTACATTCACAGGCCCAGTTGCATCTGTTTGTTTAATGAAATGTCTTGATGGATTCAAAATTATGTCATTTGTGCAAATTATTATACACTCATTTAATTAATTACAGATTGCTCAATGTCCCAAATGTCAATAACAGGACATAGTTAAAACTGCTGCTACTGTCTTATACCCTTTCCAGGGAGCAAGTTCATGTATTTACTGTGACCAATACCTATTACACCTTTGGGGAACAATTATGCTCACCATGTCACACCTAGGCACAACATCGGTTATTTCAGAGCAGTGGCAAGTAGTATTAAGTTTTTGATTGTGGCCAAATCATAATGCATCATGGTTTGGGAGTGGGGTTGTTTCCTCCTCCAATGCAAATAAATAACAGGAAATTTAAAAGTAACCTATGCACAGTCAGTAGTTTGTGCTGATGACAGTATCACATTGATTGTGTGAATCAATGGTGTGAAGCAATGTGTTACATATGCTTATCACTGCCAGTCATACTGACAGTTGGAGAGACAGAGAATCGTGAGGGCATTGCTAAAGTATTAGAATGAGTCCCAGCACAACTAGAACTAATACATGAAGAGTGTTGTATATCAAATGAACCCCTTAAATTAGTTTGTTAAATATAATTTTAAAAATATTGTGTAAAATTCTGTTTAACATCACAGCAATTGGTGCCTCACAGCTTCATCATCTGGGATTTGATCCTGAGTTCAGGTTAAGTCTGTGTGGAGTTTTGTATGATCTCCTTGACTTTTTGAAATGTCTTAATTTTCCTTCCACCTCCCTGTAGGTGGCTACTCTAGTGAACAAGTGAACTAGTGAACAAGTCTGCAAATGTGCAGCGTTTTATCAATAACCTCCCAGAGCTATCAGCTATGATTGGATCACCGTTTGATCCCAAAGAACTTGATCAGGCGACTGAATGCTTAAAGTCAATATTCCACCACATGCTAGATAAGGTAACTCCACTTAAAAGAAAAATAATTAGAGAGAAAAAGCTAGCACCCTGGTATAATGATCAGACACGCACCTTAGAACGTAAATAGCATCAAACCAAATTGGTAGCTGTCGTCGACGGCCCTGGCACCACCTCTCCCGCCAAGGCTGCGCATATTCCACACCGCCTCTCCCTAATGCAGGACCCATCCACAAACATTTCTCTCACTAATAAACGAAACCCCAGCCAATTAGTTCCCAAAATTAGTGGATGGGTGAGACGGGGACTAACCGCCGCCTCCACTATATTTTTTATATTTGAAAAATTCTAAATTTGATGACAATGGGCACTAGTGGGTACTTGTGAATATCCCCATGCACACACCTCACCTTCACCAAACGTGCATTTTCCAATGCCTCCCCTTGAACCAAGCCTTGGTGAATGCAGGTTTGATTGCATCCTGAATCCACCAAGGCTTGGTATGTACCTCCTTGAACACTCACCGGAATGCGGTATGTCCCTGCTTGATCGGGGGCGGCCTGCAGCGCGTCGGGGAGCTGGACCATCGCTCCCACATCCATGACGGGGCACTGGTCCTGGAAATGCCCCGGCTCCCCGCAACGCCAGCACGCCGACCCAGGCATTCCTCCTGCACCGGCAGCTCTAGATTCACCCACCTGAGGAGCAGAAGAGACAGAAACAGGGAGAGCGGACGAGTGGGAAGGGGATGGGAAGGGGAAGGGGAGGGGAAGGGGAAGGGGAAGGGGAAGGGAAGGGGGAAGGGGAGGGGAAGGGGAAGGGGAAGGGGAAGGGGGAAGGGGAGGGGAAGGGGAGGGGGAGGGGGAGGGGAGGGGGAAGGGGAAGGGGAGGGGAAGGGGGAAAGGAACGGGTGTGTGGCATGGGTTGGGGTGGACCTAGCCCGCGTCTCTGGGGGGTAGGGACAGGAAAAGGATGAGGAGAGGCACAAGGTCCGTCCGACCCGCTGCAGAATCGCCCGCTTCAGGTCCATGTATTCCAGCATGCTAGCAATGGGCAGCTGCTGGGCCGCGAGCTGTGCCTCGCCCGACAGGAGCGGCACCAGGCGGGCCGCCCACTGACCCTCAAGTCAGCCCCATGCCCACACGGAGCGCTCATATAGCTCCAGGAGGGTGTCTGGGTCGTTCTGTGGTCCCATCTTCGTCAGTGCGACGTGGGGCAGAGCAGCAGGCGCGGCTGCTGCGGGGGCTGTGGGGCCGGCGGCTGGAATCCCGGTCTGCTGCTCCAGGCCCTGGAGCACCCAGCGGTCCTCGGCCTGGGCGTCGAGGAGGTCCTTAAACCGCTTCTCCTGGTAGCTGCAGGAGGGCCAGGTGTTGGGTCTGGTGGAGGTTGGCCAGCTGGTTGATGAGGTGGTCCAGAGGTGAGTCTTCCATGGCGGTGATTTCCTCTTGGATCCCAGGTTTCGGCACCAGTGTAACACTTTTAAGGTCGGGTACGGAGGAACCAGAAGGGAGGCAGGCTTAATCCAACTCGGACACTTTTATTTCTTCCTTTTTTTCTCGGTTTTTGGGTTTTTCGTTTATTTCCCAAAATATACACACACACACGCACGCACGCACACATGTGGCTCTGTGCCGGCGTCGTTTTCTCTCTCTCGAGGTGCGTGTTTCTCCTCCTTTTCTCCTCACTGCAACACAGAACACTCGTTAGTCTAATTTCCTACAGGTGTGTAAACCTTACCACTTGCTTTCTCCAGCTCCGCCCTCCATTCACAAACCGACCACGCCCCCGCCTCCACAGTGTTATTTGGATGGTGAGCTGTATTGGATTTCCGCCAGACAGATCGTTTGGTATTGAGGCCAAATAATTCATCTGACCATAACCCCTTTTTCCATGTGGCCTCAGAATCTTCAAGGTGCATTTTGGCAAAGAGCAGCTGTGGGTGGCTTTTTTCTTGCAACCCTCCCATACAAGCCACATTTGTGGAGAATTTGTGATATTGTTGTCACTTGCACTCAGTGACCTCTCTTTGTCATAAATTCCTCCAACTGCTTCAGAGTTGCTGTAGGCCTCTTGGTAGCCTCTCTGACCAGTTTCCTCCTGGCTCTTTCATCCAGTTTGGAGCAGTTTGGTCCGTGTTGTACCAAATACCTTCCACTTCTTAATAATAGACTTCACTGTGCTTCTAGGCATTGATAAAGCCTTTGAATTTTTCCTTGCCACCCATAGTTGATTGTTTGCTTCAGCTGCACTACAAAATGCTCCAGGAAAGCTCTTTTCATGCTGAGCTAATCAAAATGACCACAGATGATCATAGTTGAAAGTCAAATGCTTTGTGTGCCATTGAGAAGGTGATACAACTTAGCTACACCTTATTGAGTTTACAAGTCATTTTTAGGAGGGGGGTGATCCTTTTTCCAACTCAGTGATTCTGTTTTTTATTATTATTTTTTTTTCTGACATGTTGGTGTTATGTTTCACCTGGATGCTATCAGTTGCACTGAGTAAATACAGATGGATAAAACAAAAACTGTGTCCGTCTTCATTTAAGGCTGAAAAGCAACAAAATGTGATTATTTTAAAGGGGGTGATTCTTTTCTATACCCACTGTAGCTAGTATACTATAACAGGATATTGATTATTGATTCAGTATATTTTATTGTTGCAGCACCCACATAGGTGATCATAAACCCAGATGTTCTTAATATTTTATCTTTGTTACAGTAGTTTTAAAAGCAATATAAGTAAGTTTCATATCTAAACTCACCTGGATTACTCTCCTTATTAGTGGAGAATCAAATATCAGTGGAGAATCATCTTTTTCTAAGAAAGCAGAATCCTGCCAGTGTGTCGAAATGTCATCATCATAAACCCTAATTTTGCAACCCAACAGTTTGCATTTACTTAAATTAGTTATAAATATTAAATATTAGTCTTTTTTGCTGTTCCCTTAGGTCTTGGGAACCTTTGTTTTTAAGGATTCAAATAAGGTTAATTTTTTTCCCATTCAAGATGGGTAGAAATCATTTGATTTGGTGGCTATAGATAATGGGTCAACGACTTAATCATATATATATAAGTTACAATAACGCTCCATGAGGTGACATTTAAAAGTAAATGGATGGTAGTGAGGCAATGAATGAATGGCAGGCTAGTGTTTTAAGTGTTTTGTGGTGACATTTACGTGGAACATGGCATTCTTTGGTAATTACAGTTTTCACAATGGAATTTCAAAATGTCACTTGCCATAATCATGATTTTATATATATATATATATATATATATATATATATATATATATATATATATATATATATATATATATATATATATATATATATATATATATATATATATATATATATATTTTTTTTTTTTTTTTAAAAAAATAAAAAAAATTAAACTGCTTTTGTGGAGTCATCATTGTGGAGGCTTATGAGAATTTCATATCTGACTGTGGACATGTGTAAGCTGACATAAAGCTTTTTTTTTTCTTTTTTTTTTTTTTACCTGGCAGAATTAAGATATTTGCTATACAGTACTGTCTGTGCCAAAAACATACGCATCATAGATCTTCTAAGTACTGAATGCTGACTGCTATGAATACATAAATACATTGAGAGCTCTTTGATATGGTCAAAAATTGCCAAAACTTTCCTATTTTGATTAATCACAATAATTATCAGAATATACATTCAATAAGCACTTTATTAGGAACACCTGTACACCTACACATTCATACAATTATCTAATCAGCCAATCATGTGGCAGCAGTGCAATGCATAAAATCATGCAGATACAAGCCAGCAGCTTTGGGTAATGTTCACATCATCCATCAGAATGGGGAAAAAATGTTGACCATGGAATGACTGTTGGTGCCAGATGGGCTGGTTTGAGTATTTCTATAACTGTTGATCTCCTGGGATTTTCATGCAAAACAGTATCTAGAGTTTACTCAGAATGGTGCAATAAAGAAAATTCATCCAGTGAGCAGCAGTTATGCAAACAGAAAAGCCTTGTTGATGAGAGAGGTCAACGGAGATTCGCCAGACTGGTTCGGGCTGACAGAAAGGCTACAGTAACTCAAATGACCATTCTGTATAATTGTGATGAGCAGAAAAGCATCCCAGAATGCACACCACATTGAACCTTGAGGCAGATGGGCTACAACAGCAGAAGACCACATCAGGTTCTACTTCTGTCAGCCAAGAACAGAAAGCTGAGGTTGAAGTGGGCAAATCTGGCTCACCAAATCTGGACAGTTGAAGGCTGGAAAAATGTAGCCTGCCTGATGAATCTTGATTTCTGTTGAGGCACACAGATGGTAGGGTCAGAATTTGGTGCCAACAGCATGAATGAAGATGGGCCACAATTTACACATCTTCTAATGGCTACTTCCAGCATGATAATGCACCATGTCACAAAGCAAAAGTCGTCTCAAACTGGTTTCATCAACATGACAATGAGCTCAATGTTCTTCAGTGGCCTTCCCAGCCAATTCAATTCAATTCAGTTTTATTTGTATAGCGCTTTTAACAATGGACATTGTCCCAAAGCAGCTTTACAGAAAAATATAAATTCAGGATATAGATTTTAAATGTATGAATTTATCCCCAATGAGCAAGCCAGAGTCGACGGTAGCAAAGAAAAACTCCGAGATGATATGAAGAAGAAACCTTGAGAGGAACCAGACTCAAAAGGGAACCCATCCTCATCTGGGTAACACCGGATAGTGCAATTATAAATAAATAAATCCCTTCTATAAATGTGCTAATACTACATGGTTAAATAGCAGTTGTGTAACCAGGAAAATTCATTACAGTTTTTGCATGAAGATTGTTTTGTTGAACTTCTCCATTATTCACTGATGGAGACTTGAGTGCAAAACTGTTTGTGGCAATTGCAGTCCTAGCCATCATAGCATAACTGTTCATATGAATTGAGGTCCAAAGCCATCTTTATGGTTTTTAAGTGGTACCATCCTCAGTAAATTCAATGATCTTTAAGTTGCACCATGTGGGGCCATCCTCAGCAGCAGCATGTGACCTCCAATTGATGAGAACTCCGACCAGAAACCAGGCAGGTCCGGAGAGCAGAAGGGGTCGGGATCATTGGCATCTCAATAGTATCATGTGTAGCTTAACAGAAAGAGAGAGGGACTTTGACTTTTACAATCCTTTATTTACACCAGTCACATTATACAATACAGTGCAAGTGACTTAGAAGATAAATTAATGGATAGATGAATAAATATATATAAATAATATTAATACCTATTTGATTTTAAAAACCGGCTTTTTTACGTTTAAAAAAAAAAAAAAAAACAGTTCTCCTTCATCAGTAAAACAGATAATACTCTCGTAGCACCATTTCAGTGTAAAAGTGCTCAGGTCATTCATTGAATCTACTTTAACCCGAGCTTTCACTAAAGCTCTGAATACAGAAGTGGGACTGATCGCTCGTCTCTTCTCCACTTGGAGTTATGTAGATTGCTATTTTTGCTTCTCCTACAACAAAATTGATCAGTTCCCATTTTTGTTTTTTTGCTTGCTGGAATCCTGCACCAAAAATAAAACGTATCTGGGACCATTTTTCACCAAACAAATTAAAAATAGTTTTCAGCAGCTCAAACAGAGGGTTAAGTCTTTTACATTCTGTGTAACAATGAAAAACAGTTTCTGTTTCATTACAGAAGGGACATGTGTTTAAAACATCAGGATTTAGTTTAGAGATTAAAAGATTGACTCCCACAGCACCATGTAAAATTCTCCACTGTAGGTCACCGGCTCTTTTCCTAAGTGGCATTTTATAAAACACCCTCCATACCGGCTTAATGTCCTCTGAAATCCTGAGTTTCTTTCTCCACACTGTGTCCACCCGTCCGCTAAGTTTCCTTTTATTTATCACTTTCACACAGCATTTATAAATTTCTTTCCCTTTTGCTTTGTAAATTGGTAAAACATGTCCTTTTTCTGTGTCGAGATAAATGCCCTCGTATCCATTTAGCTTGGTTAAAAGTTCAAGTTCTGGAAAGGGGTCACCTTTGTCTGGTGTTTCTGTTCCTTGCTGATATTCCTTAATCAGGTTCAGCTCCTCCACTGACA
This sequence comes from Cranoglanis bouderius, assembly GCA_023630585.1. Lineage (NCBI taxonomy): Eukaryota > Metazoa > Chordata > Actinopteri > Siluriformes > Cranoglanididae > Cranoglanis > Cranoglanis bouderius. The sequence goes on from CM042537.1 coordinate 18,335,254, forward strand.
GTCTGTTGATCCATCTTTCTATGATGTCCTCTGTACGCCGTAGTGACCTCAGGCCGAGTTCCTCTGCCACCGCTTTTATATCCTTAAACTCTGTTCCTGCAGTGTCCACTAGTCTCCTGAGTGTTGTGAACATGTTTGATTGTGTGATTCGATCAATACCTGGAGAACTGTCCTTAATGTCCATTCGTCCTCCTCCCACTAAAGGCTCTTCTAGGAGCCAGTACAGTGAGACAGCAGGGCCTTGAGATCCACATTCAAACAGAGACCATGTTTTAAAAACACTGCGATAAAAGTTAGACATGTTGTAAACATTTAAAACAGTTGGGTTCATTACAAATAAGGTGCGATCGCAATCAAAATCATTAACTTTCTTCAATATAAAACTTGTAACATCTCCCCAAACCAGGGAATCAGAACTGATCAGGTACTTTTGTATGGTTTGAAACTGGAAGGCTGTGGTTCTGCTTTTGATGTCTACCAGTCCCTGACCTCCTTCTTCTTTGGGGAGAAAGAGAATGCTCTTCGGAACCCAGTGTACTTTGTCCCACACAAAACTAACTACTAGAGCTTGTACCTTCTCAATTAACCCAGTAGGGGGCTCCAGGCAAGCTAAGCGATGCCATAGCATTGAGGCTACTAAGTTATTAGCCACTAGTACCCTCCCCTTGAGTGACATATTTGGTTTGAGCCATTCCCATTTTTTTAGTTTGCCTTCTATTTTTTCCTGAACTCCTTCCCAGTTTTTCTTTTCTTCATTTATGTAAATTCCCAGGTATTTAAATTCTCCTTTTTTCCATTCTAGCCCACCTGGTAATTTTGGCAAACCTTGTGACCAACTTCCTATTGCGATTGCTTCGTTCTTTTTCCAGTTGGTTTTGGAGGAAGAAACTAAGCCAAAATCAAAAACCACCTTTTCTAAAATCTTGATCTCGGTTTGGTTTTGTACTAAAATCATGACATCATCGGCATAAGCAGATAAAACATGTGGAACATTAAAACCAGGTACAATAAAACCATTTAAAGACTCTCGTAGTCGATGTAAAAAAGGTTCAATCGCTAGAGTGTATAACATACCTGATAATGAACATCCTTGTCTTATTCCCCTCTGTACTTTAAAAGGTGCACTTAACCCTCCGTTGATCTTGAGTACACTTTCAACATCCTGGTACATCACTTTCATCATCAGTATAAGACTGGGGCTGAGACCAAACGCCTCCAGATTTTTCCAGAGGTACTGATGCTCAACCCTGTCAAAAGCTTTTTCTTGGTCCAGTGAAATCAGACCAAGATCGACTACCAATGACTTAGAGACGTCCATAATGTCCCAAATTAATGAGATATTGTCAATGATGGACCTATTGGGCACACACTATGTTTGGTCTTTTTGGATTATGGAGTCCATGATGTCTCTGAGACGGTTAGCCAGCGCTTTTGACATAATTTTATAGTCTGTGCATAGCAGTGACACTGGACGCCAGTTCCTAATGTCCTGGAGATCTCCTTTTTTGGTAATCTTTTAAAGTGGTACACTTTTAAAGTGTAATCACTGCTCTCCCGCTGCTCAGGGGTAGACACATTTCTCTGCAGCTTTCCTGAAGGACTGCCAGCAGATCTTCTCCCAGTTCTTTCCAGAAGAACCTGTAGAATTCCACTGGCAGGCCATCGATTCCAGGTGCTTTTCCACCTGGCATGGTGTTCAATGCAGCCTGCAGCTCCTCCAGCACCAGCGGACCTTCTAGTGCTGTGTTGTCCTCTGAGGAGACTTTTGGAAGTCCCTGGTAGAAGGTGTCTAACAGCTCCTTGTTGTCCCTGTGTTCACTCCTGTACAGGTCTTGGTAAAAGTTCATGGCATACCGTCGGATCTCATTAGTGTGTGTTATGTCTTGTCCTTTTCCGGTGTGAAGTGAATGTATGAATCTGCTTTGTCCACTCTTTTTTCCAGTCCAAAGAAGAACTTTGATGGAGCATCCATTTCGTTAGCTCCTTTGAATCTGGACCGGATGAGAGCACCTTGCGCTTTTGTACCCAATAAATCCGCCATTAACGCTTTTTTCACTTTGAGGTTCTCAACATGCCTTCTATCTCCTGTGGACTCAACCAAAGCCTGGAGTTCCACTATTCTTATCTCCAGGTCACTTAATGACTTGGTAATGTCCTGTGTGATGTTGACCGTGTACTCACGACAGAGCTGCTGGATTAAAACCTTACCATGGTCCCACCATTGTCTACAGGAGGAGAATAAACCCTTCTCATTTTTAAAACAGGTCCAAAAAAATCTAAAAGCCTCAGTAAAATTTGCATCGTCTAGTAAAGACACATTAAAATGCCAGTACGCACTTTTGGGCTTCAGATTTGCAATAAAAACTCTGCATGTAACTAGAGAATGATCAGAGAAGCAAACTGGTGTTATTAAGCTAGATTTTAAAACATTAAAATGATGTTTTAAACAGTAGAATCTGTCTAATCTAGCTAGAGAAATAAGACCATCTCTAAAATGTGCCCATGTGTACTGCCGTTCGGTTACATGTAGTCTTCTCCATACATCTACCAGATCATGAGTTTTTATGAGGTGTGTTAATGTATTCTTCGATGCTGCATGTGGTTCTATGTGGTTCCTGTCTATGGAGTCATTTTGTGTGCAGTTAAAATCTCCTCCAATAAAGACATAATCGTTGGGGTCACAGCTGGTTAAAAGTTCACTTAGTTTGTTTAAAAATAAAACTCTTTCGGGACCTCTGGTTGGAGCATAAACATTAATTAGCGTCAGTCTGAAGCATTCATATTTTGCATTGATTAAAAGTAGTCTGCCAGCGATCACTTCCTGTTTGGTATAAGATTCAGGTAAGAAGTGTTTTGCAAACAGAACCCCCACTCCTGCGCTCACTGAGCTCTCGGAGCTTAACACTACTTCCCCTTCCCATTCTAAATTCCATTTACACTCATTGCCTTTGTCACTATGGCTTTCCTGCATGAACATTACATCTATTTGCTTTAATTTAACTAGATCATAAAGTTCTTCTTGTTTTCTTGCATCTCTTCCTCCCCTTATATTTAAGGAAGCAATGTTGAAGTGAGTCGTGAAAAAAAATAAAAAAAATAAAAATAAAAAGAGAGTAATCATCATCATTGCACAGGCTTTAGTTTATACACTCTCCTCATCTTCCTGTATCAGATCTTGCCTTGCTTTCGTCAAAAACTTTCTTAGTCTGTGTTTTTCCGGATCTGTGAAGTTCTTGTTCTTTTTCTTTATTATGGTAGTAATAGATTTCACAAAGTTGTGTTTATTTGGGAAGTATTGCTCTATTTTGACTCCTTTCATATTTTTGGTTTTTTGAAGAAACTGTTTAATTTCTTTTTCTTTGTATGTTCCTGTTGGTTCGTTACCAATCTGTCCATCCCCATCACTGTCTGTTTCTACACTGGTGTCCTGGTCGCTGCTCAGTTCTGTCTCCGTTTCTTTACCAGTTCTGATCTGCTTTTCTTTTTTTGTTTTGGCTAAACCTTTTTTACTGGATTGTGAGCCACTGCTTCCTTCTTTTAATTTTCTTTTTGACCTGACCAGAGTAAAGCCACTATCATCTATGGCCACGTCTATGTCTGTACACTCATCAGTGTTTTGGCTGTCAGCTGGCTGCTGTATTAATTTCAGTGTTTTTATTTACGTTACCTTGTGATTTTTCATTTTCTGTCTCCATATGATTTATTTCTGGTTCAGTATTTTTTCTCCCTTCCTGAGTTTCTGTGTTTGTTTCCTGCTGTTTATTTTCTTCCTGATATGAGCTCAATATTAGTTTTCCTTTAGGATAAAGTTTGTTTTTGATCTAATCCTTCAAAAGAGAAACATATATATATATATATATATATATATATATATATATATATATATATATATATATATATATATATATATATATATATATATATATATATATATATTATTATATTATTATTATTATTATTATTATTATTATTATTAAGCTGAAGAGAGAGAGACTAACAGAGAAGCCATGTGTCACATATTCACTTCCCTTTCAGAAATATACCAGAGCATTTCCCAGACATCTAACCAGGGGCTAATCGCACTAAAAGCTTTATAATATAATTATATAAAATTATGAGATTAACTTACATGTGCTGTCTATTTGAATGAGCAGATATGTTATGGGATTAGATTTGTGCCAAAAGTTTTTAACGTAACTTTTCAAGAAACGAACAAAAATATACAATGGGAAAGAAAAAAAAAAAAAACACCCTGAAATTGGAAACAGTGAACTCAGTGGCAAAAATGTAACATTGTCTTCAAATAAACATCATTCTTTGTTAACAGTTTTCTAAGCGTCGTTTTAACTAATCATGGTTTATGAATGCGCTGCCAGAGTTTTCATTTACGCTTTCAAACTTTTCATTTACACTCCACAAGTTTATTATTGGTTTTATATCATGTTGTGAAAAAGTATTTGCCCCATCCTGATTTCTTCTGTTTTTGTGTATATCACATAGTTTTAGATCTTCAAACGAAATACAACATAAAACAAAGGCAACCTGAGTAAACACACAATAAGTAAAAACACCTATTACCCATGTGAAAAACTAATTGCCCCCTAAAACTTAAAATCTGGTTGTGCCACCTTTAGCATAAATAATTGCAACCAAACGCTTCTATTAATTGGAGATCGGTTTTTCACAGCGCTGTGATGGAATTTTGGCCACTCTTCTTCGCAGAACTGCTTTAGTTCAGCCACACTGGAGGCTTTCGAGCATGAACTGCCAGTTTAAGGTCCTGCCACAGCATCCCAGTTGGTTCAAGTCAGGACTTTGACTAGGCCACTCCAAAACTTTAATTCTGCTTTTTTTGAGTCATTCAGAGGTGGACTTCATCCTATGCTGTGGATCATTGTCTTGCTGCATAATTCAGTTGCACTTGAGTTTCAACTTACCAAAAGGTTTGAGGATCATCAAGGTGTGTTTTGGCAAAATTCAAACGAGCCTTAATGTTCTTCTGGGTTTGCAGTGGTTTTCACCTCACAACACTTCCATGGATGCCATTTTCCCCAGAGTCTTTCTGATAGTGGAGTCATGAACAGTGACCTTTATTAATGCAAGAGAGGCCTGTAGTTCCTTTGATGTTGTTCTTGGCTCTTTTGTGATTTTCTGGATGAGTATTTGCTGTGCTCTTGAAGGAATTTTTGAAGTTCGGCCACTTCTGGGAAGGTTCACTACTGTGCCTAGTTTTTTCTATTTGGAGATAATGCCTCTCACTGTGTTTTTTGGAGTCCCAGAGCCTTTGAAATAGCTTTGTAATCCTTCCCAGACTGATGTATTTCAATCAGCACTTTCCTCATCATTTCTGGAATTTCTTTCAATTTTGGCACGGTGTATTACTGGATAAGACACACCTTTGTGGCCTTTTTTTAACATATACAGGTGCATCTCAATAAATTAGAATGTTGTGGAAAAGTTCATTTATTTCAGTAATTCAACTCAAATTGTGAAACTCATGTATTAAATAAATTCAGTGCACACAGACTGACCTAACAGACTGAAGTAGTTTAAGTCTTTGGTTCTTTTAATTGTGATGATTTTGGTTCACATTTAACAAAAGCCCACCAATTCACTATCTCAACAAATTAGAATATGGTGACATGCTAATCAGCTAATCAACTCAAAACACCTGCAAAGGTTTCCTGAGCCTTCAAAATGGTCTCTCAGTTTGGTTCACTAGGTAAGCCACAAACATTCATTGCCAAAGAAGCTGGCTGTTCACAGAGTGCTGTATCCAAGCATGTTAACAGAAAGTTGAGTGGAAGGAAAAAGTGTGGAAGAAAAAGATACACAACCAACCGAGAGAACCTCAGCCTTATGAGGATTGTCAAGCAAAATCGATTCAAGAATTTGAGTGAACTTCACAAGGAATGGACTGAGGCTGGGGTCAAGGCATCAAGAGCCACCACACACAGACGTGTCAGGAATTTGGCTACAGTTGTCGTATTCCTCTTGTTAAGCCACTCCTGAACCACAGACAACGTCAGAGGCTTCTTACCTGGGCTAAGGAGAAGAAGAACTGGACTGTTGCCCAGTGGCTCAAAGTCCTCTTTTCAGATGAGAGCAAGTTTTGTATTTCATTTGGAAACCAAGGTCCTAGAGTCTGGAGGAAGGGTGGAGAAGCTCATAGCCCAAGTTGCTTGATGTCCAGTGTTAAGTTTCCACAGTCTGTGATGATCTGGGGTGCAATGTCATCTGCTGGTGTTGGTCCATTGTGTTTTTTGAAAACCAAAGTCACTGCACCCGTTTACCAAGAAATTTTGGAGCACTTCATGCTTCCTTCTGCTGACCAGCTTTTTGAAGATGCTGATTTCATTTTCCAGCAGGATTTGGCACCTGCCCACACTGCCAAAAGCACCAAAAGTTGGTTAAATGACCATGGTGTTGGTGTGCTTGACTGGCCAGCAAACACACCACACCTGAACCCCATAGAGAATCTATGGGGTATTGTCAAGAGGAAAATGAGAAACAAGAAACCAAAAAATGCAGATGAGCTGAAGGCCACTGTCAAAGAAACCTGGGCTTCCATACCACTGCCACAAACTGATCACCTCCATGCCATGCCGAATTGAGGCAGTAATTAAAGCAAAAGGAGCCCCTACCAAGTATTGAGTACATGTACAGTAAATGAACATACTTTCCAGAAGGCCAACAATTCACTAAAAATGTTTTTTTTATTGGTCTTATGAAGTATTCTAATTTGTTGAGATAGTGAATTGGTGGGTTTTTGTTAAATGTGAGCCAAAATCATCACAATTAAAAGAACCAAAGACTTAAACTACTTCAGTCTGTGTGCATTGAATTTATTTAATACACGAGTTTCACAATTTGAGTTGAATTACTGAAATAAATTAACTTTTCCACGACATTCTAATTTATTGAGATGCACCTGTAGATTTCTTATTGCAATCTTTAGCTTTGAATGAATTTGATAATCTCAATGTCTGCTCTTGTCAAGTCCTTGGTATTCAGAGTATGTCTGTTCTGTATTGTCTCATCACAAATGTGCTGTTGAGGTTCTTGTGAGAATGACATCCAGCAGACTACAGCTTCTTTAGTCTCTTACTGAGGTGCATAAGCATGTTAATGAATTTCAGTCTTCAGTGTGTACCAGCTGGAATAGTTGATTAGTTTGTTCACAGCATCTATGTCCTCAGCGGCATATGTACTTCCACTGAGAATCAAACCTTCAAATCTTCAATCTAAATGATTGTTGGTCATAAACACTCTGGCTCCTTAAGGTTAGGAGATTGAGTATTACAATATTAAAGTGTTACTCACCTCTGTTACTGTGAAATACCTAGTTCTTCTGTAAAGCGTCATAGATACAGCTTGTTTTACAAATTTTCAGCTTGCTAATGAAATGAAGTACATTATTCTGCTCCCAAGTGAAATAACAGCCACACTCTTTTTTAATCTTTCAATGAACTCCTTGTATTCAGTCTCATGATGTATTTCGATTTTGAAATGCAATGTTTCCAGCTGCATTGTTTGAATTCTTCAGTACAGCAACTTATCCTTCAGGTTTCCCTAACATCACATTGCGGTGAAGTCCACTGTAACATTTTCTGAAACAAATGAAGAAACATTCTGAGCACTGTGGTGTCCCTCTGCTGAGTTCACAGCATCTTCAAAATGTAACTCTTTATGCTTCCATAGAATCCTAGTTCACAATGATCTCAGGAGACGATGGTTAGTAAACATATGTCGTTACCACACCACCCCATGTGAAAGTAGCAGGAAGCAGACATTTTACACCAGATCAGGTAGCTGAGCCAATAAACTGTAAGGACTAACAGTGAACTGTATGGACTACCATTAGATACATTATTTGCTCAGGTGTTCTGCTTGGGTATTCAGTTATGTTAGTATGCATTTTCTTAACTACATAGTAGTGTATGTATGAAGCTTGTCTCCAGCTTGCTAGAAGGGTCATGAACATCATTGGTGTTCACCTTCAGGAGTTCTTGCAAACATGGACTGTAAAATACCTCCATGGTACTGTAAGTGTAGTAAATGAATCTGAAATGCAGGAGCAGTACTAAAAATGCAGAGATGTTTGTGAGACAAAGACAATTTTAATTTCTAAAATATTCCAATTAAATGGATTAAGGCCCACAGGCCATATGTTTGAAACCCCTGTTGTATACCTTTCTCTATGTTTGAGTTTCCTCACTTTGCCCTTTGGGCACTGACTGAGACATATTTTCTAAACATTCTGTCTCTTCTGATGCACACATCACACTCCATGTACTCCACATGCACCATGGCATTTGTTCTTTCAATATCCAGCCTCTCTAGGCTGAAAAGCTTAATTTGTACTTCCAATTCTTGTCTCTGTTTTACAGCTGCTGCTTTAACTATCAAAGCTGCTCTGTTGGCATCTTCTTTCATGCATGCTAAGGAAGCAGAATGGGCAGAGGTTCTATTAGAAACAGACCCAGAGACTTCATGCAGATCACAGATATAAACTAATGTCCAATGGTGTAACTTAACTGTCATGTGCATGTGCAACTTTGATGTGCTCTTTGAGCTCCTCAATCCACTTCTTAGCATTCTACATAAACAGCTGGCAGACAGCTAATTTAGGTTCACCCCAAAAATATATTTGCACCAAGATAATGATATTACTGTCACTGACTGTAAGTCAGTTTCATTAAAATTTGCAGGCAACTGTCACAATTTTAATCTTTCGCTTAGGAGCTCTCAAACTCTTTTGTCCAGTGAGCACCCTCTTACATTAAGACATTTAAATGGCATTCTCATTTTCTTTAGTTGCCATCTTTTGCAGCTTAGTACTGCCAGGATCTGAACTCACAACCTTCTAGTCAGTAGCCCAAAGCAAGCAATATGGAAAATAGCTGGTAAGCTTTACTGAGCACCTTGGAAAATCCTTCATTATTTATTTATTTTTTTTCTTACTGAAAAGTGGTCTGTTACATGAATTGTTGCTTTCATTTCTGACATACAAACATTTTTTCTATAGCGTTTCATTTTTTTGTTGGAAAAGTAATTTTTGGAAATGTTTTTGTACTGATTCAATAATGAGAAGTCATAATATAAGTATGTGTAAATATGTGCTTAAAAATAGTGTGCCTAAGATTTTTTTTCACTGTACTGTAAGATCTAATGTACAGTTTGGATCTTACAGTGCAAAAGTATAATGATATGCTTCTATTTTATTCACATACAGTGGGTATAGAAAATAATCACATTTTGTTGCTTTTCAGTCTGAAATGAAGACAGACACAGTTTTTGATTTATCCAGCTGTATTTACTCAGTGCAACTTATAACATCCAAGTGAAAGATATAACACCAACATGTCAGAAAAAAATAAAAAAATAAAAATAAAAAAACAATCACTGAGTTGGAAAAAGGATCACCCCCTTGCTTTAATTTGCCTTTAGTCTGTTGGGATATGTCTCTACTAACTTTAAACATCTAGATTTTGCAATATTTGCCCACTCTTCTTTGCAGAACTGCTCAAGTTCAATTAAATTTGATGGTGAGCGTTTGTGGACTGCAGTCTTCAAGTCATTCCACAGATTTTCAATGGGGTTTAAGTCTGGGCTCTGACTAGGCCATGCAAGGACATTCACCTTTTTCTCCTTCAAACACTGCATGGTCAGTTTTACTGTGTGCTTTGGGTCATTGTCATGTTGGAAGGTAAACCTTCTTCCCATTGACAACTTTCTGGCAGAGGGCAGCAGATTTTCTTTAAGAATTTGACGGTATTTTGCCCCATTCATTTTCCTTCTATCCTGACAAGTGCTCCAGTCCCTGCTGCAGAGAAACACCCCCATAACAAGATATTACCACCTCCATGCTTTACTGTAGGAATGGTGTTATTTGGATGGTGAGCTGTATTGGATTTCCTCCAGACATATTGTTTGGTGTTGAGGCCAAATAATTCAATTTTCTCATCTGACCATAACACCTTTTCCCATGTGGCCTCAGAAACTTCAAGTTGCATTTTGGCAAAGCTCAGTCATGGGTGGCTTTTTTCTTGCAACCCTCCCATACAAGCCACATTTGTGGAGAATTTGTGATATTGTTGTCACATGCACACAATGACCACTCTGTCATAAATTCCTGCAACTGCTTCAGAGTTGCTGTAGGCCTCTTGGTAGCCTCTCTGACCAGTTTCCTCCTGTCTCTTTCATCCAGTTTGAATCGATGTCCTGATCCAGGGAGGGTCTGTGATGTACCAAATACCTTCCAGTTCTTAATAATAGACTTCACTGTGCTTCTAGGCATTGATAAAGCCATTGAATTTTTTTGTATCCATCTCCTGACTTGTGCCTGTCCACAACTTTATCCCAGAGATCTTTTGACAATGCCTTGCCACCCATAGTTGATTGTTTGCTTCAGCTGCACTACAAAATACTCCAGGAAAGCTCTTTTCATGCTGAGATAATCAAAATGAGAACAGCTGATCACAGTTGAAAGTCAAATGGATTTGTGTGCCATTGAGAAGGTGATTAGCTACACCTTATTGAGATTACAAGTCATTTTTAGGAGGGGGATTTCCAACTCAGTGATTCTGTTTTTTATTTTATTTTTTTATGTTGGTGTTATATCTTTTACTTGGATGTTATACGTTGCACTGAGTAAATATAGCTGGATAAAACAAAAACTGTGTCCATCTTCATTTCAGGCTGAAAAGCAACAAAATATGATTATTTTAATGGGGGTGATTCTTTTCTATAACCATTATAGCTAGTTTAGGCCAGCTTTAATGTTGCCTCTAGCTCAGGGCACTTCAAATCACTTGGAACACTACTATTCTAAAATCCAAATATGCTTTGTGTGTTTATGAAATTAAGTTAAGGCTTAATGCTTTAATCCATTTTAGTACACTTCAAAACAACTAAACCATGACAAGTATCAACAAGATTTAACAAGATCTTAAAACATCACAAAAATTAGGTCATTCAGTATTACTTCTCGAACAAAAAACATCGTTCCAAGAGACATGTAAAGACACATCAATATTTATAGTTTCCAAGGTCAAAGATTTGTGTTTGAAAATTCCTAATATAGTATTTATCGTGATTTGTCATGGTATTAACTGCAGATCAAACAAATGCCATGAGTTCCACCGCTGAATGTTGCCATGATCCACAAATAATTTAATATAAAGATGTCATGAAGCGTCACAGTTAAGTCTGAACCACTTTGGCACATGCTGTCCTAGTGCCATGGCTCTTTTTTTAAATACCTTTTAATGCTGTCTGCGCACATTAGCCTTGGGGCTGAGAAAGGAGCTATATAAATATATTATTATTATTATTATTATTATTATTATTATTATTATTATTATTATTATTATTATTATTATTATTATTATTATTATTATTATTATCATTATTATTATTATTGAGTTTTATATTATTAGCTGCAGCATAGCAATCTTAGCACTTAGTGCCAGCAGCTCTGCACTCGTTCCAGAGCCCATATTTGTGTTTATAATCTGAGAAAAATACTGGAAGCACTTTGACACATTTTAATTGGACAGTAGATACAGTCTTACTATCCAAATAGAGGATCTTCCTCAAGGCAGGCAAGTGGTAAGCACCTTGTGAAAGTATTATGTAAACTGTGTGTGCTGTTTTGATAATTACAGTACAGGGATGATTTTAAATAATAGCAGCACTACAAGGCAGCACACACTGAACGTACAAACTCAACATTTACGTTTATGTTCTGTCCTCTCGCAGTTATTCTCGCAGTTATTCAGTTATTATAAGTTTACACTAGGCAAAATGTAGGTTCAACATCTGTTTCACAATGCAGTCTTTCAGTTCCAAGGTATTGTACAAACAAAACCATTGTCAAATTCTATGTCAATGTTGATTGACAGTTAACTGACTTTAGGGCTGTGGAAAACAGTTTTCCATGAGTTGCTATTTCAAAGAAACTGGAATATGTTCTATGGAAAGCAAAACATATAAGCTAATACTGCTACACAACAGCTAAACTGCTAAAAAACCCCACAAATAAATAAATAAATAAAAAATAAAGTCTGATTATTTTTAGAGGTAAAAGTGTTTGGCTACTGCAGTGTGAATGAGATTTTTGTCAAGACTACCTGGTAGTCTATATGGTATGAACATATAGTGACTATGTTGGAACAGCTGTGTCTCAGGTGTCCAGTGGCATGCTGTAAAAACATTCATTATCCTCCACTTTCAACATAAACACGAGCCTTCAGAAATAGGAAGATATCTCAAATGTAATCCTTGCCCAGAAAAATGTAATGTTCAAAATCTTTCTTAAATTCTGTTCATTTTTATATATAACATTACACCAGTGATCAGTAAACACTTTCTTTTACAGTATCCCAAGTCCTAGGTATTAAGTCGGTAAGTGTGTCATTATTTTTGGTAAATTTCACTCAGATGTCTGACAGATTCTTTGTATTAAGAAGAAAGGGACACAACAAAATACCTAATAATGGGGTAATTATTATTAGTGTGGTACAAACCCCAAAGTTAATGTACTAACTTTCAATGAAATTTAGTTCTGGGTGTTGTGGCATGTATGTTGACATATATGCAGGCTTGTATCTCAAAGGAATTTAGTCCTCCTTGTGGGTGGCACAGTGGCTCAGTGTTGCTGCCTCACTGCTCTAGGGTCCACAGTTTTATCCTTAGCTCGGGTTACTGTCTGTGCTGAGTTTTCCATGTTCTCCACACATTGGTGAAGATTTCCTCCCACCTCCCAAAAAGGCTGTTCTTAGTTGTCCCTAGGTGTTCTAATGAATATGTGTGTGTGTGTGTGTGTGTGTGTGTGTGTGTGTGTGTGTGTGTGTGTGTCTATGTGTGTGTGTGTGTTTACTGAAAATGATTGAATACTCTTTACTAAGAATAAAGAATGCAGTATGAACCTGTTATCAACACAGTAAGTAATGTTGCTTTTACATCACTCATTAAAATGCAAATCAATTTATAACTTTTTGAAATGCATTTTTCTGGATTTTTTTTTGTTGTTATTCTGTCTCTCACTGTTAAAATACACCTACCATTAAAATTATAGACTGATCATTTCTTTGTCAGTGGGCAAACGTACAAAATCAGCAGGGGATCAAATACTTTTTTCCCCCACTGTATGTATAGCTATTAACAGATTAAGGAAAAACACTGGTGGCAGTGTTATGCTGTTGAGTATACTGCTGACATTGTTTGGGTCTGTTTGTCCCCTTAAAGGGAAGGCTCCTTAGAGAATATTGCTCACAATTGAAAAGCACATTGTCTTTAAAATTATTATTATTTTTTAAATTATTATTATTTTTTAAATATCAAAATACTATGTAAAATTTTTGCTCTTTTTGTGCTATTTTTTTCTTCTTCTTTTGATAGAAGAAACTTGTTGGGGATTTGAGAATGAATCAGCCATTACTGACCCTGACTGCTTGTGCTCTGACCTGACCTGGAGGATTCTGAGCAGGATTTTTGGAAATGCATCCATAAAGAGATTCTGCAAGTCCATCCTTAGCTCTCATGTGTTATAAGAAAGATTAATATACATCAGGTGACCTCCTCTCACTCTCCCACTCTCTCAGACTTAATCAATATGTATGGCATAGGCTGTATCTTCTACTTCATAAAGTAGAAGATCTCCCAAGTGCAGACTATATCTCAGGTATGAGAAAATAATTAGATCCCTGAAGGACACAGTTTTGCAGCATTAAACAAACATAGAGGTTTATGCTAAATATCCATCCATCCATTTTCCATACCACTTGTCCTACAAAGAGTCATGGGGGAGCCTGGACCCTATCCCAGGGAACTCGGGGCACAAAGCAGAGTACACCCTGGACACCATCGCAGGACACAATTGGACATTCACACACTACGGACAGTTTGGAAATTCCAAACTGTCCGTAGTGTGTGAATGTCCGATTTGGACTGGGGGAGAAAACCGGAGTACCTGGAGGAAACCCCTGAAGCATGGAGAGAACATGCACGCACGCAGGGCGCAGGCGGGATTTGAGCCCCCAACACCAGAGGTGCAAGGCAAACGAGAAAAAATTGGCCATTTTGGCCATAAATCATTGTGTGATTAATATTAAATTATTCTTGCTTGCAAAAGAATCTGTAGTTAAGTAGCAGAAAATGCAAGTCTGCACATATCGAATATTTGCAGTGAAACAATATAGAAAATAGACATGCTACATTATGCAGTCAAGTCTTATGTCTGAATGAACCAATTTGTACCATTTTGAGAACTGCTATATATTTTGGTGATTATCTTTGCACAATGGCAAAAAGCACAGCAGTGAGCACTGGGTGTTCTTATTGAGTGCTTGTTGGGCCGGCGTATAATTACTTTTAGTTTGGGAAGGCATTTTATACAATAGCTTTTCAAAAGCATTCACAGTTCATTCAGTTTTCTGTCTCGACATGCTAAATATATCGTGTGAAAGATCACATCTGACTTATTTACAAGCTTAAGTGAATGGATGTTCGGATGTCTGCTGGTGTTTGTTGTACTTAGTAGTAGTAGGCCAACAGTTTTTGGTTCAATATCTATAGCACATACAGTGCCCTGCAGAATAATTGATTTTGATGTACAAAAATGAACAATAATTGAAAATTTTCACTGAAACAGTAGGAAAAAAAAACTACTGACCTTTGTTCTAACAAAAAATATTTTTCATTAGAACTACTTTTTAAAAACTATTTTCTCCCAAACATATACTGTATGTGTCAAAATTATTGACACACTTAAGGGATATTAAAAATAAATGCAATACAAATTGTCATTCTTGAAATTATTATTTTTCATTTGCTCTCTGTTCCCAGTTCCCACACTTAATCAATGTTCCACATGTCTGAATCATTTGGAAATTTGCAAGGAGTTGGAGTATGAGCACAATTCCTCAAAGTTTTCCAGTTTTGGAATTGCAGAGTGTAGTGGATTCTGGTGAAGGTCAATTTCCAAATAAAGTGTAAAATACTACTTAAGTAAAAGCTTTTTTACTTAAGAACTGCAAGAAAGAAGCTCATCCTGAGCATCTCACAAAATGCAGCACCTGAACTTCACCAAGCATCATTAAAACTTCAGTTTGCAGCATGTGTTATGTTCAGATTAGTCCACTGCTTAGTGCTCCAGATTTTCATATCTGTATCTGGATTCAGGTTTAATATGATTTAAACTGAGGTATGGATGATCTTGGTCTTTTGTTTATGTGAACTAAAATGAGCAATTTGCAGAACGCAACTTTATTCAACACCTGATGGTCTACAGTTCTGCAACCTCGGCTACTTCACAGGAGTTCATAATTGCTCTAAACCAGTGGTGTAATGTAACGGAGTAATAATACTTCATTACAGTACTTAAGTATTTTTTGGGAGAATCTGTACTTTACTTGAGCTTTTATATTTCTGTCAACTTTCACTTTTACTCCACTACATTTTCTAAATAATATGTATACTTTTACTCCGATACATTTCCCCTAAGCATCTTTGTTACTACAAAATGTTAGTACACAGAAAAAACTGAAAAAAATAATAATAATGGACCAAACAAAGACCACATTCAAGATTCCATATAGAGAAAAGCTCAACAAGGAAGCAAAGTTGCGGTACTTAGAAAAAGTCAAGGAAATAAAGAATGGGAACATGACAGCATTTTCACAAAGGTAAGTTATAATCAAAACACATTTAACTGTTTTTTTTTTGTTACCGCTAGAAATGCAAACATGCCGTAGAGTTGTTGCTACACCACTAACTTGCACTAGTAACTGGCTGCATAACTACATAACTAATCAAATTAATTCGGCCTTTTATTTTTAGGCAAACCAGCCTAGTGTTGCAACTTCATCCATCTCCAGTATCTGGCCCGTTAGATCCAGCAGTGCAGGTGCAGGGTTACTCCCTGTGACAGCTTGCTGTCTCTTTGTACTCCGGTTAAACCGCACAGAGTCCGTTGCTTTAACCTCTGTGTGCCCGAGATGTAATGATGGTACCCAGTCGGGATCACACACTAGCATTTAATATGCTCATGTGCCTATAAATAAAGGGCCAAATTAATTTGATTAGTTATGTAGTTATGCAGCCAGTTACTAGTGCAAGTTAGCGGTGTAGCAACGACTCTATGGCATGTTTGTATTGCTAGCGGTAACAACAAAAACAGTTAAATGTGTTTTGATTATAACTTAGCTTTGTGAAAATGCCATGAACAAACAAACATTTGCCGGGGAATGTTGTTGAAGGTGATGTTTTTCCGTCTTACTGCTGCTACCCATGCCATGGGACGCCGCTTCGTTAACTCTGAGACCTGAGATCCAAGGTGCTATTTCCAGGTGGGAAAGCTGAAAAATCGTACTCCATTTGAGATTCAGTTTCCACGCCGGTCGTGACTGCAATTATGGCAGTTAATTACACAACAAGCATTCACAATTATAAGGTATTTTTAGCTGACTATACTAACAGCTGACTATACTAACAGTATACAAACTTTAGTGTCGATTTCCAATACAACACAGTATCCACCGCAGCTTCCATGTACTAAAGTCCCAACATGCATTGCGTTGCTGATGTCACGTTCCCATTCTCTATAGGCCTAGTAGACAGGCTCTGGAGAAACTGAGAGAGCGAGTGACAGACCTGGTGAGAGAGTGAGACAGCACGCATCCTGTTTGGTCTCTCTTTGTGCTAACTAACCTATCAGTTTTCTCGGTAGGCAGGCTTTACATTCGACCTCTCTCTCTCCAGCTCATCCATCAGTTCAGTTCGGTTCAGTTTAGTGTCTGCAGCGCCATGGCGGAGTGTCCAAAAAAAAAGTAGTACAAAATGCACTTCACCCCAGACTACACTAAAGTGAACCCATGCATAATAGGAGTAAAAAAACAAAAACAAATAAACAATGACAGTGTAGCTCGCTGCACTGTTTACAGCAGTGATTTCTCAATTGTGGTATCGTCACAGGATAAGCAAATGAATGTTCTGACATTATTGACACTCAACAAGAAATTATTTGCTAATATGTATAGTCAATGTAAGTTTAAGTACATTTTTTATGTTGTTTTCTGGACAAAATGTTCTGTTTCTATGGTTTGTACATGAGCATAAAAATGCAAACAGTAAAATTGTGTATTTGTACAGGAAACGTGTGTGTGTGTGTGTGTGTGTGTGTGTTTGTACAGTGAAGAATGAATCAGGTAGTCTTGTATTTGACTCAGTCTGTACTCCCATATATGCAATACAGTGAAATACAATGGAATAGTGGATTGCAATAAGGCTAGTATACAACCCTACCCTAGTATTCAAACAGTATATATTTTTTAAAATACCCACCCTAAAATAAAAATCCTAGAATCGCCCCTGACTCGAGTAACATTAAAAAAAAGTACTTTTAAGAGTAGGTTTAACTGGCCATACTTATACTTTTACTCAAGTTTATTTTAATCACATAAATGTACTTTTTGTGGCATTTCTCAGTTACTGGTAAATGTTAATGAATATATGTAGTTTTAGTGATTAGTTTATATGACGTATAATGAGGTTGAGAGTCTCGCAATACGCTGCAGTGGTCTGAATGCAGACACAACAACCTCTCACTTTTTTAGCAGCTCAGTCCTAGAGAGGGGGAAGAAGCAAGCGTGGCAACGGAGGCAGGACACACACACACACACACACACACACACACACACACACACACACACACACACACACTTTCTCTTCTGTTCTGTTCTATAGTCTCCTCTTTTGTTCTCTGTTGTCTTGTTTAAATGCAGATGCTGACAAGTTTGTGCTATTAACAGGTTGTGAAAATAAAGACAGTCAACTGCTGGGAAAATGTTTGTTTTTTTGGGGTGTATGTGAGATTTTGTGTTGAAAATGACAGGTTCTGTGTTATTGTACCCATAACAGGACTGGGATATGCTGCTTCATCTTGAACCCAGGTTTTATATCCTATATACAGAACAGACAGACTTTCAAGGAGAGGTGTGACTCCCAGTTCTCCATGCAGTCTGAGATTCAGGATTTTCCCTTCATTTTAATTAGATCTAAAGTAACTAGTAACTTGCTACTTGAGTAGTCTTCTCATTGGATACTTTATTATTCTTACTCAAGTAATTATTAACAATTTTACTTTTACTTGAGTAATTATTTTTGAGTAAGTAGTTTTACTTGTACTTGAGTAAAATCTTTGGCTACTCTAACCACCTATGCATGGGGTTATTTGGAGCTAACTAAGGCAGCTTTTACTTAATCATTGTTTCAAAAGGATCAACTCAGTTTCCGGATTTCAACCCCTCCAAAAACGTGTGGTCTGATTTTCAGCTGAAAGTCCACACCAGTGATCAAACAGGTTGAAATAGAAATTAACAAATAAATTATTACTGTTGCAATAAATTTTCTCATTAAATGTTTCAAAATATCAAAATATTGCATAACAATAAAGAACTATGAATGCAAATGCTTTGCCATTTTTGTCATTAATGCACTATTGAAAATATGACAGAAATAAAAATACAAAAGGATTTAGAGCAATTGCAAACATGTTTTCAGAATTTCACTAATAAAGTGAGTACATACATATACAGTACTTTAGATTTACTAGATATGTATTATGTCTTATTATTCATTTTATTTTTAGAAGGCAATAAATTTAGTTGGACAGACATTTCCGTAAAATATTATTATTATTATTATTATTATTGTTGTTGTTGTTGTTGTTGTTGTTGTATAGCTGTTCTGCATTTTAATTCACTTTTCATCTAACAAAAGTAATCCAATTATTATGCCTGTAATCCAGTCGGCCACATTATGACTTTACCAATAAAGCTCACATGTTGGTTGTTCAGATAAATATGGCTAAAGAGCTGATGATTATGCACCAGCAGTGGAGACAGGGTCTACCAAGTGGAACCATTTGTCCTAATGCTTTGGTTTATTCAAATATAAAACCACTAGACTGTATCAATGACAGCGAGCAGTGCCATGCCAAGCTTTTTAGTCTCTGAATATTTATTTTGTTCCTTGGTGCACAATAAATGGCAGCATGACAACATTATGGTAATACTTTCATAATTTCTTTATAGTTCCAAATGCAGTGCAGTGTTGTCGTTATTTTTGTAGATTTCTTAGATATGAGATTTGAGGTCGGGGTGGGGAGCCAACTGGGATGACCAGGTTTATTTCAAATATGGCAGCTGCTACCCAGAGATGTGGGCACAGCAGGCACTTTTTCCAGGGGTTTCAGGACAGATATTGCATCAAGTAGGCATGGCCTATTTTGAGAATCTGTATAGGTCAACGATCATGCACAGTTTGGGAAGAAAAGACATTTGCTGCATATAGTTGTCTGTGCATGATCACAGGAGATTTACATTAATTCTGCTATATCTTCAGATACCTGTCCATGATCACAGGGGTTCCGTGCCCAAATACACTTTTACATTCATACATCAGATACCTGTCCGTGATCACAGGGGTTCCGTGCCTAAATACCCTTTTACATTCATATATCAGATACCTGTCCATGATCGCAGGTGTTTCGTGCCCAAATAAACTTTTAAATTCATTCTGCTATAACTTCAGTTACCTGTCCGTGATCACAGGGGTTTCATGTTTGAAAAATACTATTGTTATGAAATGCTTGTTTCACTTAAATAAGCTCAAAGTGTTACTAATTTTACATCAATTCTATCATGTGTCCTAACATGCAAGACTAAAAATCTGCAGTAAAACCTTAGTTCTTTTTAACCTCAGTATCATTTCCACTGCTGTTGCCCCATTATAAAAAACAAACTCATAATTATCCACGTTTTCTTACTCAACTTTATTTACACAGAAAGAGCAAAGTTGACAGTTTGATGAACCAGTTAATTTAGCATTTACAGGATTTTTTTTAAACCGTGAAAAAATAGTTACCGATATGAGTGTTTTGTCCTTAATTTTACATTGCTGATCCTGGGAATGCCTGCACAAAAACAGTAGTCTGTGCATGTTTGGTGACCTGTAATTTTTTTGTAAGGGGGCGTCTTCGCCGCACCTCCAGAAACGCCTATTTTATGTTGCAGTACTGAAACCCCTGCGATCTAGTGAATACCATGTGGGCACACCGCTAATGATATGTTAACAGACATATACAGGCCATTCATGGTCTTACTGGTTGAGTACAGGAGAAACCTGCAGAAAATTCACCCTGACATTGTTATGCTAAATTCAGTGATCAAATACTGCTGTGCCAGGCACACTGTTACATAAAAAGAGGAAGTTGTGATAGAGTGCAATAAGTAAGTAAGTAAGAAAGAATGTTTTATTTATAAAGTACATTTAAAACAACTTATATTCACTATTTTCTTCTGTACCATTCATGTTATCTTATAGTGTTCTATTTTTGTTGTTGCAATAAAATCAGTAGCCATATTTCCAATCTCCTGTCAGTGTCTTAATCTCCACTGGCTCATACCACCCTTCTGAAATCCTTAATATTATTATTGTTTTTGCTCTCATCTTAGCCCCTCTGTGGGACCAGAACACACATGCTGCCTTGAATGTGTCCAGTTAATTCAAGACCTTCATGAAACAGCTCTACTACCACACTATGCCATATACTGAACTGATGTACAATTTGCCTTTGCAAATTTGAAAGTTTGCATGTATGCGAGTAATAGCTGTACCACTGATTCAAGCAACTGTACCACTGAGTCTCCAGTGGTGGCCTAAGAATTAATTTTATTTGTCCATCTCTGATACTAAACTTTATACTTGTTTGTATTTGCATTTGTCAAGTTGTAATCACCTATAATAAAAACAGTGGTAAGGGAGGAGAGGGGATTGATTTGCAAATAATAACTAGATGTTCCAGGTCATCTGAGCAGAGGACAGAAACATCATAATTATTAAACAGAATTTTTTGTTGATATAGCAACAGATACCACAACATTTTGATGTGTGGCAGTCATTCAGCTAATGCAAATTAACTGTAGAATATTAAGACCACAGTGAGAAGCAGACTTTGTTGTTTTTTTTAAAAAAAAAAAATCCAAAATATTCATACAATTGAATAAGAATCCAGGTACTGGGGAAAGAATCCATGTCAGATGAAAGATTTAGCACAGAGGCACACCTTTAGTTTAGTTTAGTTCATTTGTTGGTTCATTTGTTGACACTGAAATTGCGAACAGCTGGTTTATGGTTTATATAATCCATTTTCTGTCACACATAACTAAGTTTATGGACAAAACTAAAAATAATTAAAAAAAACCAAAAAAAAAAACCAAACAAACAGGAACCGAGACTACACAGCAGTGGTTGATCTAAAATGTTATCTAAAATGGCACAATACCTAAAAATTAATAATGAATAAAATTATTATCTAGTTTTACTTGTCCATAAATGAACTTCTGCTAAGTAATTACAATAGAGACAGGCACACTAACACACTAATGGAAATTAGGCGAAAATGACACCATTATAATGCTACACTGTGAAATATAGCTAAAAACAGGCACCTGACAGAATAGGCAACATTAGTAAAAGGTCACACCATCTGCACCAATGTCCCTAATCTGGGGAACATAGTTTTATGACTCTTAAACAGATTACAGTGCTGAAGGTGTCCAGATGATAGTCTACCTTTGTGAAATTAAAGTACTGAAAATACAAATGCCTGCTCATCAGCCCATGCTGATTCCTTCCTCATGTAAAAATCAATGGGGCTGTTGCCTAGGCAACAAATAGCCCCATTAAACACCGGTCCGAAGTACACAAACATGTGTGGCTTCCTCAGCACAGTTCAAGCTTGACAAGATTGTTGTGGGAGTATGCATTAAAGCTTTCTCAGACACTTTCACATTTAAAGAGCATTGTTTTATCTTAGTCAGTGTCTCAGTTGAAGTCCAACTTATTTTGTTCTTTTCAGGATCTTTTGTAATGTTGAAGATGCTTTAAGGGTTTTTAAACTCGCAATTATTTCTACGCAATTATTTGTCAGTATATAGTGTTACGTGTCAGAGTGTTTGCATTTGTCTGCTCTCTCTCTGCTCCTGTTTTTCCACTGTTTGTTTGCCCTTCTGTCTCTAGCTGTCTTTTCATAGGTTGAGCCCTGTGGCAATCACCATTAACTGATTCACAAGACCTGACCAATGGAAGGCAGGAGCCCGGCAAAAAGAGGCGGAGCTGTCCATTTAAAAGCAGCACATTGAAGCCCTTGTGTTAGTCTTTTGGCTCACTGTTAGCCTGTTGTTTTTGATTGTTGGCTTGTTTGTCACTTTGTTTCCCTGCTACCCTCATACTAGCTCCCTTGGTATGAGAACAGGTAAGATTGTGTGTGCACCTACATCCCACCACACAGGTGTGTTGAATGTCTAGACACCCTAGGCTAGAGGGCGGGTGCCACCTTTGTATTTCTTGTTAGCTTAGCCTAGTGTAGTTAGTTAGTTTTCTGTTATGTTATTTGCAGTCAGGTTAGCTACTTCAAATACAGCCTAGTGTAGTCTTGTTTTACTATGTTCATTTCTTTGGCACCGTCCATGTTCTCTCTCTTGGGTGAGACTAGTACCCCTTTTGTCCTTGTTTTGTGGTTGTCCTGTGCCTGTCTGTAAATGCCAGTCCTGTTATATGTCAGGAAATAAAGTGATAACCCTACCTCCACCCTCCTGTCCTACTCATATCCACCATCACCATAATCCAACCAACCAGCAATTTTAATTGTTATTGTTCTTACACTCACCCTAGACCTTACTTTCTGTGGGAACGTAACAATAGCTTATGTATGCTAGATGATGATGT
Source organism: Cranoglanis bouderius (assembly GCA_023630585.1). Classification (NCBI taxonomy): domain Eukaryota; kingdom Metazoa; phylum Chordata; class Actinopteri; order Siluriformes; family Cranoglanididae; genus Cranoglanis; species Cranoglanis bouderius. The sequence goes on from CM042537.1 coordinate 18,358,048, forward strand.
AATTTAAAGACTGAAAGCAGGTGCAAAATGCACATGAAATATGCAGTTTAAAATGTGTTCATGTGTAAAGGTTCTTGTGTATATTTATAATTAATATCTTTAAAACCTTCAATAGCATACCTCATGTTGTGATATTGTGTACCCCTATAGTATAGTTTTGTGTTTTGCATAATGTGTGGCAGGTTATTATTTCTTTCCACTGTGTGTGTGTTCTACATTTATAAAGAAAAGCAGAAACACCATCAAAACACATAATCATAGCTTGAAGCCATATTTAATGTCCTTATGTCCTTCCAGCCAATTTTGTCCTTCGACCCAGAAAGAGATCAGATTCCACCATCATTAAATTTTTGTATCACTTATTTAAGTGCACTTGGAGGAATTGAGAAATTAGGCTTCCTAAATGAGCAACCACCTCTACCCTCTACTTGCATCCTTTGCTTGTATCCCTTCCTTGCCTCTTAGTGTCCTCTCAGAAAACACAAAAGAAACAGAGAAGCACACGCTTGTTAGCATGTGTTATGTAACTTATTCTGATGGTTTGCTTATTCAATATAGATAGTTTCATTTTATTCCTCATTACCATGTTATCTTATTTGTGCATTGTTTTGTATGATGCTGACACTTGCATTGAATTATGTTTTTCTGTACTGATATGCATCATATCACAAGATAGTAGTTCATGAAAACGTCTGGGTTGTGCATGTAACCCTGTTCCCTGAGCTTCATGCTGTGGGAAGCACTGCTGTGCGTGACCGGTTTCTGAAGTCTGTGTAAAATCATGTCTATTTATAGGCCTGCCGTGGTCAGGTGATGTGGCAATTAAGCACATCGCATGATATAAAAATGGCACCTGTGAACCAAGCCATGAGCCTCTATTATCTGAAGTGAAGACGCAATTCACAGGCAAGCCCCAGTATGACAAAGCTACGCAACTTCTTGTTCCCTTCTTAGGGAACAGGTTTACATGCGTAACCCAGACGTTTTCATGAACTACTATCTTGTGATATGATGCACATCAATACAAAACAACACACAACAATCACGCTGTGGGAACGAGTATATCCACTCTTTCATACTGAGGGTATGGCCTGTCACAGAGGCTCCATCAGTAGGGGCATGGCTGGCTGAAATGGCGGCCATGTAGACCCTAATTGTAGAAGGAGCCAACCTTGCTGAGAAATGTTCCTGTAAGAACTCCAGGACTGTAGCCATTGCGCAGTTCACTGGGTCACAATGACGTTCCTAGTGTTTAACATGGTCTCTACAACCTTGGTTGAGAGACCAGAGTCTATGAGCTGGTGCCCCTCAGGGGTCAGACCACAGTTTCCATAACTCTGGCTGAGGCTGATAAATGAACCCTAAGGCTTGATCCCTGCGAACAGGAATCTCCCAGGGGGTGCCGTCCAGCAGAGATATTATCTCCGAGAACCATATACGAGCTGTAATACCGAATGAATGTGTGCAACGTAGACCACCCTGCCGCAGCACACACATCCTGTAAGGGTATCCCTTAGATAAAGCCTTTGAGGAGGTGATCCCCCTAGTGGAATGAGCCCCTATGCCCAGAGGCATAGCGAGACTGTGCGCCTCATAAGCAATAGAGATTGCGTCCACTACCACAACACTACCAGCTGGGCAGCAGACATAGGTACTTAGGAATCATCCGACCTAGGATATAAGGAGGCCTTGGCTAATAGAGGGGCAAAGTCAAGGCAGGAAGGGGCAACAGAGAGTGCTTGTAGATCTCCTACTCGCTTGAGAGATGTTGGGGCCAGCAGAAGAGTTATCTTTAGAGTCAGAAGCTTCTCTGAACCTGACTTTAAGGGCTCAAATGGGGTGCCTGACAGGCCTTCCAGGATCACAGAAAGGTCCCAAGAAGATATGCATGGTCTGCAGATGGGCCTCAGCCGCCTGACGCCATGCATGAACCTCAAAGTTAGACGATGTTGCCCCACAAAGGCTCCATCAATAGTGCGTGTCTGGCCAAAATGGTGGCCACATAGACCCTAATTGTAGAAGGAGCCAAACCTGCTGAGAAATGTTCTTGTAAGAGCTCCAGGACTGTAGCTATTGTGCAGTTACTGGGTCTAACTGGCATTTCCTCACACCACGATGAAAAACTTGCCACTTGAATGCATGCAATTTTCTCGTGGATGTTGCTCTAGCATTTAACATGGTCTGTACAACCTCAGTTGAGAGACCAAAATCTATGAGCTGGTGCCCATCAGGGGCCAGACCACAGTTTCCATAGTTCTGGCCGAGGGTGATAAATCAACCCTCTGGCTTGAGACAATAGATCCCTGTGAATGGGAATCTCCCAAGGAGTGCCGTCCAGCAGGGATATCTCTAAGAACCAAATTCAAGCTGGCCAATCCAGTGCTACTAGCAGCAGACATAGCACGATCTTGGCGAACTCTTGCTAGAGCCTGTGGGAGCAGAGCAATTGAGGGAAAGGCATACAGACATGATCTCGGCCACATGTGTATCATGGCGTCCAGCCCTAATGGTGCAGGAGGAGTGAGGGTGACCCACAGCGGATGGAGGAGGAGAACCCATCCAGCTCTGCTTGGCCGAACCTCCGCCATATGGACTCCACCACTTGTGGATGGAGCCTCCAATACCTGGGCCTCAGCCCTTGTGTCGACAAGATGTTTGCCCCCACATTCTGGTTGCCCAGAATGTACATTGCACTCACTGACAAAAACTTTCCTTCCACCCAGAGAAGTAGTAGTTGCGCCTGCCTTAACAGGGGGCATGAACGTAACCCTCCCTGGTAGTTGATATATGAGACCACCGCTGTATTGTCTGTCACAACTAACACATGGTGACCTTTCAACTGAAGAAGAAAGAATTCCAGTGCTAGGAATACAGCCTGCATTTCTAGGCGATTTATATGCCACTCTAAATGAGGGCCGCTCCAGAGACTATGAGCTGGATGGCCGTCTGAGACGGCCACTCCCCAGCCCGTGAGGGAGGCGTCTGTCATTACTGTCTTGTGATAAGGAGACACCCCTAGAGTGTGACCCGATGCTAGAAACTGAGGACACCTCCAAATTCTCAGAGCACGTAGGCTTCACCGCGTGACATTGATTATTCTTAGGACAAAACCCCTGACTTTTCAGCCACCACTGAAACGGTCTCATGTGCAATAGGCCCAATGGTATGACGTTGGCTGCTGCTGCCATAAGCCCCAACAACCTCTCATAGAGACTGGAGGGGATGTCCAGACCCAGCTCTATCTTGTTCAATGTTGATAGGATTGACCCTAAGTGTGTTGGGGATAGACATGCCCTCATCGAAGTGGAATCATCGAAGTGGAACCCCTAGAAAAGTCATCCTCTGCACTGGAGAAATCATGCTTTTCTTGGGTTTCAACCTGAGCCCCAAGCTCCTCATGTGGGCGAGAACAACATCTCAATGTTGGAATCGCCAACTCCCTGGATTGTGCAAGAATTAACCAGTTGTCCAGGTAGTTTAGTACATGGATGCCCTGGAGTCGCAAGGGAGCATCCATGCACTTCATGAAGGTGCAAGGGGATAAAGCTAGACCGAAGGGAAGAACCCAATATTGGTACACATTGCCTCCAAACAGGAACCTCAGGAGCTTCCTGTGGCTGGGCAATATTTCTATGTGGAAATATGAGTCGTTTAGATCACAAACCAGTGCTTGAACTGAATCTGTGGAACAATAAGTTTGAGAGTCAACATCTTGAATCTGTATATCCGAAGAGTACGGTTCAGATGACGCAGATCTAAAATTGGCCGCATGCTCCCATCTTCTTTGTGGACCAGGAAATAACGGATGTGAAAACCTCCCTCCCTCATAGGAAGGGGTACATGTTCTATAGCACCTTTGTCCAAGAGAGATCTTACTTCCTGTGATAATGTTGGGCTCTGCTCAGTGCTGACTACTGTGGTGAGCACACCTCTGAACCAGGGGGGTTGAGCTCGGAACTGGACCCGGTAACCCTTTTCTATGGTGGACAGGACCCATGGAGACACATTTGGCAGTAGTTTTCATGCTTCCAGATGGTCTTTTATTGACGTTAACTTTTCCACATTCTGTCGGAGGGAGAGCATCAGATTTTCCTTTCCCTGTGACAGCTCGCTGACCAGAGGGGACTGAAAACTTGGGACGATATTGGCTGGGGGGGGCCATACAGTAATACTGGGGGCTAACTGCCCTAACAACCTCACGTCCCATGATACTTCCCTCCGTGGCCCATCAGGACCACTCCTTCTTTGCCTGCTTGGCATTAATGATCATTCTTGCTCCCCCCCTGGGGAGACGGGCCTCCACACTCGCCAGCTGTGCCTCCCTCGACCCTACGGGAAGGAAGTGGCTGAATGCCGCTGTTTGCTGTTTCGCCTTTCAAAAACTGTCGCCGATGGCTTTAAACGCGCCGCCGAACAGGCCGGAATGTTGAGCTCATTCAACAGGTCTGCTTGGTAGGCCTGTAACACTGCCCTTGTATGCAGTGGCCCACAAGCGAGACCGACCAACCAACGCCAAGTTGGCCTTACACGGCTTGGATGGCAAAGCCGGCCCCCCTAAATTCCCTGCTGTCGATGGAGAGAGGTAGCTTGCAAGCACCTCCTCCACCTTGGCATAGCCAAATACCCATACTGTTCATTCCCCATAATGGCCGAATAATCAGATGTCGCGGGGTTATAAATATGGCTGGTGTATGGTTTTCCCACGATATTTCATAATGCACTTCTGGAAAAAAGGGGAGTTTTCCGCAGTGTGGGAGTTTTAATTTCACTGGGGAGAAAGCGCTCGTTCAGCCTGCTACGAGCTGCTTAATCTCCCAGGGCCAGTCTAAATTCAACATTTCTACAGCCCTAGTGATCACTTCAAGCAGCTCTTTATATTATTGAGAGCTGCTCTCAGTTTTTGGTGCACTGGCGCCCCCCTCTGGCTCCTCAAAGTCAGAGAGGGAGGGTTAACTCTCCATACCGGAAGGAGGAGTCACAACACAAGCAAGAGCAAGAGATAGAGCTCATCTCCGGTTCCTCGCCCAGAGCAACGGCAAACCCAGAGCTGTGAGGTTCCAAAACTCCCTGTGGCTGAGAAGAGAGCGAGCCGAGAGCGGAGCTGCCTCTTTTTTTCGAGGGTAACTGCAGTATGCTCCACCCCCAAACACTTCACATAGAAAGTGTGTCCATCATCAAAATAAAACCAGGCATGGAATAACACTTCCTGAATTCTCTCATACTCACAAAGAGGTGAGGGACAGAAAAGTAAAGATATATATATATATATATATATATATATATATATATATATATATTCTTTTCTGTAAAATAGAGAGGAGGTAAAGAGTTTTTAGGAGCGTTCACACAGACAACAGACATGCGGTCGTCGTTGTGATAATAAGGCTGATGGCGTGATTCACAGGTGCTGTTTTTATATCACACGACGCGCTTAATTGCCACGTCACCTGACCACGGCAGGCCTATAAATAGGCATGATTTTACACAGACTTCAAATACCGATTTCGCACGGAGGCACTTCCCACAGCATGAAGCTCACGCAATGTTGAGTTCCCTTAGAAAGGGAACTACCAAGTTAGAGTGAAAGTATAAATTGTTTTCTTTAGCCATGCACATTTTCATTCCAAGTTTTTTACAGGGAAACTGTGCTTCTGTTATTTCAGGACTATAGTAAACAGAAAAAAGTCCTGACCCAACACCCCATAGTGACAACTAGCATTTCCTGTCAGTCTTGCTCACACATTAAATGGTTCTTTGAGCCGGATATTGTTACTGCTACGGATACCTCTATACAAGCCTCCAATCTGGGTTCAGGTAGCTGCCTGAGAAGAGCACCTAGACCTCCTGTATATGTGCGTATAAACCAATTTATTGGAAAGGTTCCTTCTTCATCAGTCTTCTTAATCTCAAGTCCAGTCATCTAGAACACCCTGGTAGCATTCTCCAAGCATCCAGAGAGCTCAGAGCATGTCATTTACACTCATGATTACAGTGGGGGGAAAAAAGTATTTGATCCCCTGTTGATTTTGTACGTTTGCCCACTGACAAAGAAATGATCAGTCTATAATTTTAATGGTAGGTGTATTTTAACAGTGAGAGACAGAATAACAACAAAAAAATCCAGAAAAACGCATTTCAAAAAAGTTATAAATTGATTTGCATTTTAATGAGGGAAATAAGTATTTGATCCCCTATCAGTCAGCAAGATTTCTGGCTCCCAGGTGTCTTTTACACAGGTAATGAGTTGAGATTAGGAGCACTCTCTTAAATGGAGTGCTCCTAATCTCAGTTTGTTACCTGTAAAAAGACACCTGTCCACAGAAGCAATCAATCAATCAGATTCCAAACTCTCCACCATGGCCAAGACCAAAGAGCTGTCCAAGGATGTCAGGGACAAGATTGTAGACCTACACAAGGCTGGAATGGGCTACAAGACCATCGCCAAGCAGCTTGGTGAGAAGGTGACAACAGTTGGTGCGATTATTCGCAAATGGAAGAAACTGTCAGTCTCCCTCAGTCTGGGGCTCCATGTAAGATCTCACTCCATGGAGTTTCAATGATCATGAGAACGGTGAGGAATCAGCCCAGAACTACACTACACTTAATGATCTCAAGGCAGCTGGGACCATAGTCACCAAGAAAACAATTGGTAACACACTACCCTGTGAAGGACTAAAATCCTGCAGTGCCCGCAAGGTCCCCCTGCTCAAGAAAGCACATGTACAGGCCCGTCTGAAGTTTGCCTGAATGATTCAGAGGAGAACTGGGTGAAAGTGTTGTGGTCAGGTGTGGTCAGTTCTCTTTGGCATCAACTCAACTTGCCGTGTTTGGAGGAGGAGGAATGCTGCCTATGACCCCAAGTCATAACACCATCCCCACCATCAAACATGGAGGTGGGAACATTATTCTTTGGGGGTGTTTTTCTGCTAAGGGGACAGGACAACTGCACCGCATCAAAGAGACGATGGATGGGACCATGTACCGTCAAATCCTGGGTGAGAACCTCCTTCCCTCAGCCATTGAAAATGACCTTAATAACTTGGAGAGGATCTGCAAAGTGGAGTGGGACAAAATTCCTCCTGAGATGTGTGCAAACCTGGTGGCCAACTACAAGAAACGTCTGACCTCTGTGATTGCCAACAAGGGTTTTGCCACCAAGTACTAAGTCGAAGGGGTCAAATACTTATTTCCCTCATTAAAATGCAAATCAATTTATAACTTTTTAAAATGCATTTTTCTGGATTTTTTTGTTGTTATTCTGTCTCTCACTGTTAAAATACACCTACCATTAAAATTATAGAATGATCATTTCTTTGTCAGTGGGCAAACGTACAAAATCAGCAGGGGATCAAATACTTTTTTCCCCCACTGTATGTATAGCTATTAACAGATTAAAGAAAAACACTGGTGGCAGTGTTATTCTGTTGAGTATACTGCTGACATTGTTTGGGTCTGTTTGTCCCCTTAAAGGGAAGGCTTCTTAGAGAATATTGCTCACAATTGAAAAGCACATTGTCTTTAAAATTATTATTAGTTTTTAAATTATTATTATTTTTTAAATATCAAAATACTATGTAAAATTTTTTACCATTAAAATTATAGACTGAACATTTCTTTGTCAGTGGGCAAATGTACAAAATCAGCAGGGGATCAAATACTTTTTTCCCCCACTGTATAAAGCCCTTGATTTGAGTCCAGTCTTTGTTTAGTATGCTCAAATACCTTAGAAATGAAGGCCATGAAGACTTTCATTGTTGTTCTAATGCGAAATAACTTCTCAAAAGAGTGCTCAAACACCAGCAGGACTGGTACAAGACAAATCATTTAAGGAAAGGCTGTCTTTAATAGAATCTCTTTAAGGCTCTCTTTAAAAAGACTTTACAGACTGGTTGTAATCAGATGCTTGCTGAGATGCTTGGACCATGTTGTCCATGTTGATTCTCACTATGGAAGAATTCAGAAAGGCAGTAGTTTAATTTCTTCCCTGATTCACTTCATGTAGTTAAACACAAGCACATCTCCAAGATTTCCAGGATGGGCTATTTGGTGTAGATTCATGAAATATAATCCCAAATAAATCAGTTCCAGATTGTAACACTACAAAATGAGGAAAGGTTCAAGGGGGTGAATACTTATGCAATGCACTGAAACTAGGGTCCATACCACCAACCCCTGCTACCCCCCACCCCCAAAAAAGCTTATGTGTTGGAATGTCTTTAGTTGTAAAGCCATATGCTGCAATCAGCATGCCTCAAATGAAGAATGAAAGCATTTACATGGCAGATTTCCATTGACACATAATCTCCTACTCATGAAGCCAGTATTCTATTCTACAGAAATGTATTTGGTTATTTCAGGTCAAAAGACATTGTGGCACAGAAAGGGCCATCTTGTATTCGGCCAAAACCGAATACAAGTACAAGACTAACCTCAATAAGAATGGTTTTTGTTGCAAATCAAACTTCAAACCGAGAACCGGAACTGGATTAAGGCAATTTAGTGTAAACATGGCGTACAGAGGCGGCATGATTATTTACGTTTGCTCTCCTGCTGGTTTCGCTCCGTTGCTGTTAGTCCGGCGGAGTTGACGGTGTTGAGCGGGCGGACCTTGTTGTCTTCGCTCAGTGGAGTCACCACGCTGCATATTCAAATGTCCTGAGCAATGGAAGGGCTAATACACCAACTGCCGCCCGGCCAAGCTTTGTAATGAAATCTCCAAGCCCTTGCTACAGGCTAACCTGCTACCTGCTAATTACGATTCTACTGGCAGCTGACATTCATTCAAATCCGGGACCGGTCTGTAAAGTTGAACGAAAGCCACTTTTGCCGGATACATCTGAGTTTGTAAACGTCACCGAATTACAGCAAGGAAGCGATAACCGATCTGTAAGTCCGACTGCAACTCTGCACAATACTATTCTTAACCTGAACGGCTGTATACATAAACAACACTTGAGTAGAACGATGATTAAAAGGAAGTTTGAACTATTTCAACCAGTAAACCAGGCTAAAGTCTTGTGGGACAAACGACTAAAACCCAAAGGACTGCTCGGCGGACATCTGAATATTAGAAGTATTGTATCAAAGACTGAGCAAATTGAAAGTTTGCTGATGGATTCGAATTTGGACTTTCTTTTCCTCTCAGAATCATGGCTAACCGAGTTATCACCAAGGACTGCTTTTGATGTATCTGGGTATCATGTTTTTAGAAAAGATAGAAAATTAGGTAGAGGAGGAGGAGTTCTGTTGTATGTTCGTAATCATTTTAAATGTGTAGAAGTTCATCTTAATTCCACGCAAGACTTAGAAAGTATTATTGTTTCTATTGTTTTATCCCCCCAAATGTCTTTTACTGTGGTAGGATTATACCGACCCCGAATTCTACAAAAATATTTTATGACAAACTGAAGTCCGTATTAAAGGAAATCTGTTCGAAAACTGAATTAATTGTTTTAGGTGATTTTAATATAAACTGGATGGAAAAAGCTAAGAGACATCAACTCAAAAGTATATTAGATCAGAATAATCTGACACAAATGATCCTTGGCCCGACTAGGGTTACTCAATGAACACAAACTCAGATAGATTTAATTTTTAGTACTAAACCTGAAAGAATTATAAAATGCTATAATTTGGTAACCGGTATGTCAGACCACAATTTGACCTTAATTGTAAGAAAGTTGACAAAACAATGATTTTTATATAGACAAGAGGGTAAAAGATTTTTTAATATTATACCAAAATCCCTAGTCGGTCAATTTGAGGAGAAGTTAAAGCACCTGGACTGAAACGATGTTCTACAGTCTGGGGATATAGAGAAAGCATTTAATACTATGATGGATAGAGTTAATAAAACAAAAAATGAATTTTGTAAAAATGTCTCTTACTTGAATAAAATACATTTGCCATGGTTAAATGAACATCTCTGGAAGCTAATGAAGCAGAGAGACTTGGCATTAAGGGCTGCTCTTAAATCTAAATTACCACATGATAAGAGAAAATTCCAGGATCTGCGAAATAAAGTAGTAAAAGAATTAAGGCAGGCCAAAGCTGATTATTTTATTAAATTAATTGATGGCTCTAAAGGAAATAGCCAATTAATTTGGAAAAATATTGATAAAATTACAAAGAAGGGGAATACAGCAGCTCAAAATTGGGCTATAAAGGACCAATCAAAATTAATAGAAGATAAAGAACAAATAGCTAAAATTTTTAATTCATTCTTTTTGAATTCTGTACAGTGTCTGGCCAGGAATTTTGGTGCTAGATCAGGAGTATTAGAACCTTTAAACAATGAAACTCCTGTCTTCACAATTGAAAATGCCTCAGAATCTACTGTAATGAAAATATTTGATAATTTAAAAGGATCTAGGTCTAAAGATGTCTATGATATCGATGCACGATTTTTTAAAACTTATAAATCATCTCTTTGTAAACCTCTAACACATCTGATAAATCTGTCAATAACAAACTCTATTTTCCATCTTGCTGGAAGGCGGCAGTAGTGATACCAATTCTTAAAGCAGGTGATGGGACTCTCCCATCAAATTGTAGACCCATAAGTATCCTTCCAATAGCATCGAAAATTGCAGAAAGGGTAGTTTGTGACCAATTAGTTTCTCATTTAAATGAAAGTGAAGTGAATTTACATCCAATGCAATTTGGGTTTCGAAAGAACCATTCAACAGAAATGGCTAATTGTTTTTTGGTCGAACAAATTAGAAGTCAACTTGACAGAGGTGGTGTTGTTGGAGCTGTGTTTTTAGATCTTGCAAAGGCATTTGATACTGTTAATCATAACTGTTTAATTTCCAAACTTCAGAATTTTAATTTATCTGCTACTGCCTTGACCTGGATGAAATCATATCTGACTGAGAGGAAACAATGTACTATACAAGAGTGGTTGATAAGTGTTCTTCTTTTGCTAGCTGTCCTATAGGGGTCCCTCAAGGGTCTATTTTAGGACCCATTTTATTTAGTATTTATATTAATGATCTCCCTCAAGTATGTCCAGGTGTTAACATTCAAATGTATGCAGATTATACTGTACTCTTTGTTCATGCAAGAACTAAAGAACTTGTTGCAAGCAAATTGACATCTGCAATGGCGGAAGTCTCAGATCGGTTAAATAAGTCTTGTTTGTCTCTTAATGTAAGTAAGACAGTTTGCATGTATTTTACTGCACGAAAACACAACTCGGTGAATCCAGACATCGTGTTTAATGGTGAAGTAATCAAATGTGTGACTCATGTCAAATATTTAGGAATTATAATTGATCAACACCTGTGTTTTAAAAAACAAATAAGAAGGGTTATAAATAATGTTAAATTTAATTTAAATACTTTCAAAAACATCAGGCACCAACTGTTTCAATCAGCTGCATTACTTTTTGTACATACTTTGATTCTCCCTCATTTGTCATATTGTATAACAACTTGGTCACAGGCAGGTGCGACTACACTTAAGCCTGTGTACTCCCTTCATAAACAAATTCTGAAAGTGTTAGACAAAAAACCAAGGGACTATCATTATTGTACCATTTTGAAAAAGTTTAATTTTTTAAATTTTGATAATTTTGTATTTTACAGTGATGTATGCCTGATGTATAAAATTACCCATAGTCTTGCTCCCTCTCCTCTTAGGGGATGCCTGGCCCATAACGGCAGTGCTGGTAGGACTAGAGCATCTGCTAGGGGAGACTTGGTACCGCAGTATAGAAAAACAGCCTTTGGTCAAGCAGCGTTTTCGGTTAGAGTAGTGAGGATATGGAATTCCTTACCTATAAACATCCGAAGCATTGACAGCTTCATAGTTTTTAAAACCAAGCTTAAGTACTGGCTACTATCAGAACAAATCTGTAACCATTAATGATTGTGTTGTAAGTTCCGTGTTTTTATATACTGATTTTATTAATTTTGCATTCTTGGATATATGTATTGTGGTGTTCTATGTAGTGTATATGTAATATTGTATGTTATTTTATTTGTTTACCTGCCCAGGGACAGCAGATGTAAATTAGCTATTAGCTAACTCTGGTGCAATTACTTTTAATTGTGCATTGTCCCTGTAAAAATAAACAATAAAGTAAAGTAAAGTAAAGTATGACAAGCAGATGCATTCACCTAGACCTTTTGCACAATATGGATTCTGATTCTTTCCTAATGGAATTGAGAAGATTTGTGGCTTGCTGCAGAACACCATACAAGCTCATCTCCCATCAGGGATTTACAGACCTGTCTAGAAAAGCAGCAAATCAGATTCCACTTCAACCCTCGTAATGCCCCCTCATTTTGGTAGAACATTGGAATAGGAGACCTCTTAGAGCAAATCACAGAAATCAGTCTTTTGAACTGCACTGTTTAAGGGGGAATGAATCTTTATTTCCAAGCCTATTGGCTATTACAATTGCCAAAGTAGTTGAAACCATTTAATTCCCTAAAACTCTATAAACCAAATATGTAAATCAAATAAATGAAAACTACCATGTTAAAGTGAAAGAGTCTGAATTCCTATGCTGTGTCAGTTAAGTTAGATGTATTTCTATTGTTTTCTTTAGCCACAGATATTTTCATCCTAAGCCTCTAAGAATTTAAAATACACCTGTCCTTCTGTTATCTCTTGACAACAATAAGCTGTAAAGGATCCCATGTTTCCATGTCCTGACCCAACACCCCATAGCAACAACTATCCTTACCTACAAGAAAATGTGCCTGGTATTAACTGAACTTTGACATAATGACAATCCAAATGGAGTGACGTGCAAAAATGTTGAAAAAAGAAGTTGATAGAGACAGAAGACAAGAGCAGCTGAGACTGAGGGCATATATGTTTTACATTTACATTTACAGCATTTAGCAAATGCACCATTCAATAGCGTCCTACAGAAGTGTTTTATTTTCTCTATGTCTCTATGTTAAGGATAAAGACAACCCTGTATCATTTCTTCTTTATTGCTATAGTAAAGAAGCTGTGGTATACATTTATTTATTTATTTATTTGTTTGTTTACTTTTTGGATTTTCCCCTAATCTATTCTGGGCCAATTCACACCCACCAGTCTGCTCTCCCCTATCATATAACAACTACCAACCAGTGAGGGCAAAATCTGTCACGTTTCCTCTGAGACACGTGAAGCCAGCCAACCACATGTTTTTGAACTGCTGTTCATACTATGTATGAATAAATTATTTTGTCATCATGAAAAAAAATATTTATGATAAACTGACTCACGACCATAATAAGGCTAGAAAATAGATGCAATTATAATAATAAGTTAAAAACACATCTTTTACAAGTCTTTAATTTATGGATCTTCAATGGCTCACATAAATGCAGATGTGGTCTGGACAGAAATTGATTTTGACACTCCTGATTTAAACCGTCTGTGTTTGCCAAGCACTCCATTTGTTAGATTGTGATTCTGAGTGATCCTTAGGTTACTTGTTTGTTATCATGTTCCAGTTGTTTCTTGATTTTGCCCTCAGTCTGGCCATCTTGGCTGATTATGGATATGCCCTCAGTGACCCTGTCTGTCTGTGTTTTTGCCTGCTATAATAATCAAACTTTAATCTTATGTCTGAACCCTCTCTCTTTTACCTGTACATTACACTGTATAATGTAAATCTCTGTGAAAATTGTTATTACTTCTATCTTGAGGTGTTTTTATTTTTGAGGGATGTAATTTTAATTTCAAAATTAAAATCAATGTTGGTTAGTTATGTTCAGTTGTGTTGGTTTGTCAGTTATCTGCTCTTTAGCATTTTCTATAGGTACTATACCTGTGTTGGTGGTGGTGGGGAGAGCTGTTTAACACATTATTTTGAAATCTCCTATATGTGTCCAATTGGGTTGAAATCTGGTCAATTCGAACACCATATACAGAATTTTTATACTAATTATTCAGCCAGCAAATGCTCAGCCTGTTTAAGAACTTCATACATCTTATAGACAGTTCTCTCTGAAAGTATTGAAATGACAAGGCCAATTCTTTAGTTTTTGCTATACACTGGACATTTGGGTTTGAGATCAAAAGATGAATATGACACGACTGATCAGAATTTCAGCTTTCATTTCCTGATATTTACATCTATATGTGTTAAACCACATAGAACATTGCACCTTTGGTTTGAAAATGATCAAAAATATTAGAACATGTGACTGACAGGTGTTTCTTGATGCCCAGGTGTGCCCAATTGGATTGATTGTTTAAACAATTAATACCTATGAATGTCTACTCTTGGTTTTTTACTCTTGGTTGAGCCCTGGTTTTTGCCTGTAATGACTGCATTTGTTGTTCAAAAAGGATGAACCAACATGAAGAACAGAGAGCTGTCTATGGAAAAAAAGCAAGCCATTTTGAAGCTGAGAAAGAGGGAAATCGATCCACTGTGAATGGGCATACCAATACAACAGTTTGAATGTCCTGAAAAAGAAAGAAACCACTGGTGTACTAACAACAAGACATCAAACTGGTTGGCCAACAACAGCAGTAGATGACAGAAACATTGTGAGAGCTGTGAAGAAAAAACAAAAAACAACAGACAGTGACATCACCAACAACCTCCACAGGGCAGGGGTGAAGGTATCACAATCCACTGTTCAAAGAAGACTTTGAGAGCAAAAATATTGAAGAATGTATGCAATCTATACAATATTTATTTTTAGATGAAATAAACTGTAATTCCCTCCATCCATTTTCCATACCACTTATCCTACACAGGGTCACAGGGAGCCTGGAGCCTATCCCAGGGAACTCGGGGCACAATGCGGGGGACACCCTGGACGGGGTGCCAACCCATTGCGGGGCACTATTGCAAACACAATTTGAAAATGCCAAACAGCCTACAACACATGTCTTTGGACTAGGGAGGAAACCCCTGAAGCATGGGGAGAACATGCAAACAGGACAGAGGCAGGATTCAAACCCCCAACCCCGGAGGTACAAGGCAAACATGCTAACCACTAAGCCACTAATAGAAGTTAGTGAATATATCTATTTTAGGAAAAGGTGATTAGTTTTTCTAATTTATCTTCTGGATAAAGAGACCCTAATAGCCCTGATGATGATGTCTGATGATGTTCATGTGACAACAGTAAAGAATTCCATTGTTTACTGATGCACACGTTTTCAGATCGGTTTAATGTCCACCAGGATTGTTTAAGTTCTGCAGATGCAGTTGCAATGGTTAACTATTATTACAAAATACTAACAAAGTATTAGAACACAAGAATGACAACAATGTTTAGTTTCTACCAAATAAGGGTGAACAAAACTCTCTGCTTTCCTCCATACTAAGAATCTGTATGTAACAAGATCTGTCTGCTCGACTGCACAAAACATGACTGATGGATTTCATTATTAACATTACTGCTGGAAGAAGGTGGCATATATTCAATCAGCTCTTTGCTCTGTCTGTTCTTTATTACATGTAAATAGAAGACATAATAAACATGTGTCACATTACATCAGCCACTGCAGTGCTTGAGATCTCTGTAATCCATGCTCAAACTTGCAACAAAAACCAAGCCAAGCATATTTGTGTGCGATTGTTTGTTCATAACCCAAACGGAAGTAAAATGGGGTCTAAAAGCAAAGTGTGTTTGTTCTAAACTAAAGAAGAAATTACAGTAAGGCAGTCTAAAAGTTTGGTTCAGAATAAAGATGTGTTCTTAATTAATCCATAATTTCTCTTTTATTTAGAGTTGAGTAAATGTACATAAATGTAAAGCTTTTTTCTTTTCTTTTTCTTCCTTTTTTCACACTGGTTTACATTGTTTATTTACCAATTAAAATTAATAAAACTCATGTAGGGATCATCAATGCTAAACAGTACTAGTACAACTAATAACTATTTCAGTAGTCAATTTGCATAAATATAAATTCTAGATACCCTGATGTCCTGAAATCTACAGCATTCAATGTGATCTCCTTTAAAGTACCCTAAAACCTGCTCTTCTTTTGCTAATAATAGTTTTTTATAAAAAAAAAAAAACTATTTTATTCTTAGCTAATAATGGGTTTTTATAAAGAAAATTTCAAAAGCAGAAATTTTACCATAGGTGCAAGAATTCGTAGTCAAATTGGTTGTGTAGGAACGTTGCTGGAAAAGCAATGGAAAAAAAACCTTAAAAAATGAAGATTTTCTCAAAATCACTGTAGTAATTAGAAAAATTATGTACTTGAAAAATGAAAATCAGGGAAAACACTTTGCTACAGAATGTGAGATGTGAGAAGGCGACTGTAGCAAATGTAGAATTGAAATGGCAGTGGCTTGGACTCTGTACCTGCCTAGCTAGTATAGAGTTCTGAAGGATCCAAGCACATTGGTTTATTTAATTACCCAAGCAGCATTTCTGCTCACTTCACCGTGTTTTAGCCATTCTATTCCATCAGACATAATAAAAAAATGTTACAAATGGAAGTCTGATAAAACCCATAATTCACAAATAAACAGAGACTATAAAGCTTTGCATTCTCCATTGATTCATACACATAATTAAATTGCTCTGTAATGGCTATCTTTGTTCATTTTGTCAGTTTTGTCACCACCACAAAGAGTCACTGTATTATCCGTATAGGTTGTCATTTGGCAAACCCTGCTATGAGGCAGTATTTATATTATATTTCGAAAGGCTTATTTGATGAGACTTTTTAGAGAGGACATCTGAAAAGAGCACTTTTATCTATGTGCTTTTTTTTTTTTTTTTTAACATTAGCCTCACAGCCACTTCTGTTATGTACCAGCATCTTTATTTTTAAGCCCTGTTTTCTAATCTAAGAAAAATTTTGTACTCTGTAGCACTGCTGTGCTCTTTTCTTCTTTTTTAAAAAAAATTACATTGATGTCCACACACACACGCACACACACATGCACACACACAAACCTACACTTTGGTTCTGGGGTTTGGTTCTGGCCATCTGTTTTCAGTCAGTGTAAAAGGTATGGGAGATGGCTAGGATGTCTGAGTCCTCCAGCTGATTAGCAGTCTCTCCAGTGCTGCTGGAGTGCTCTTAACTCCAGTGCTTCTTATAAAATCCATGGACAAGCTCAGAAAATGGTATCTCTAAAGCCTAGTAGCCCTAGTTTTGCTTTTACATACTCCTAGTAATGGAGCTCCACCTGTAAAACCAAAATGACTTCACTTTGCCATTTTCTGTTTCACCGGATGAAATTATGTTTTTAAATACAAAGCAGAGGGACACTGTGAGCATAAAGCACAGTGATGAAGGGTGAAGTGGTCTGCAATGCTGTTGCAGCTTATTATTTCTGGTCCAGATGAATTTAAATTAGGAAACAATAATTTGTGACTTGCACAATGCAGTAGCTCTGTTTTACAAATACTGCTTTTCATTTATGAAGTGAAATTGCTCTGCTAAATGTACATGTATGAGTTTTTTCAAGACTATATACACTATAAAACACTGACTTTGTTGCCGTTGTGTTTTTAAACTTGCTTTTCTACTATAGCCTAATACTAATACTAATACTTTTCTACTAGAGCTTAATACTAATACTAATACTACTAATAAACTGTCATATTGGTCATTAGCTAATCCTTTCCATAGCTTTTAGAGACATTATTCCAATAGTACAGTAGTAAAACTATTATACAGGTGCATCTCAAAAAATTAGAATATCATGGAAAAGTTATTTATTTTCTGTAATTTAATTCAAAAAGTGGAACTTCAATATGTTCTAGATTCATTACACATAAAGTGAAATATTTCAAGCCTTTTTTGTTTTAATCTTGATCACGGCTTACAGGTCATGGAAATCCAAAATAAAGAATAAAGACTTTATAATACAGAAATGTCGACCTTCTGGTCCTTCGCTCCTTTTGCACGAATTACTGCATCAATGCGGCGCGGCATGGAGGCAATCAGCCTGTGGCACTGCTGAGGTGTTATGGAAGCTCATAAAAAGGTGTTTTGAGTTAATTAGCTGATTATAGCTCTTCTCAGGTCGACATTGTTGTATTATAAATTCTTTATTCTAATATTTTTGAGATACTGGATTTTTCCGGTATCTCATTTCCATGAGCTATAAGCCATAATCATCAAGATTAAAACAAAAAAAGGCTTGAAATATTTCATTTTATGTGTAATGAATCTAGAATATATGAAAGTTCCACTTTTTGAATTAAATTACAGAGAAATAAAAACAAACTTTTCCACGATATTCTAATTTTTTGAGATGCACCTGTATATCTGTACTTTTACTCCTATTGTTCTACATTTTCCAAATAACTGCACTCATGTCTTCCTACCAAATGGAAGTTTTTACACTGTGGGTGTCTTAACTGCTAATACAGACTCGATCCACAGCTAAAGGAATGTAATGTCTTTTGCAATGATTTTGACAATGTTATACAGTTTTTAAAATTACTGTCTAGATGCATATTGACTGGGTATATATATATATATATATATATATATATATATATATATATATATATACACTGAACAAGATTATAAACGCAACACTTTTGTTTTTGCCCCCATTTTTCACGAGCTTAACTCAAAGATCTAAGACTTTTTCTATGTACACCAAAGGCCTATTTCTCTCAAATATTGTTCACAAATCTGTCTAAATCTGTGTTAGTGAGCACTTCTCCTTTGCCGAGATAATCCATCCACCTCACAGGTCTGGCATATCAAGATGCTGATTAGACAGCATGATTATGGCACAGGTGTGCCTTAGGCTGGCCACAATAAAAGGCCACTCTAAAATGTGCAGTTTTACTGTATTGGGGGATCCGGGGGGGTCCGAAAACCAGTCAGTATCTGGTGTGACCACCATTTGCCTCACGCAGTGCAACACATCTCCTTCGCATAGAGTTGATCAGGTTGTTGATTGTGGCCTGTGGAATGTTGGTCCACTCCTCTTCAATGGCTGTGTGAAGTTGCTGGATATTGGCAGGAATTGGAACACGCTGTCGTATACGCCGATCCAGAGCATCCCAAACATGCTCAATGGGTGACATGTCCGGTGAGTATGCTGGCCATGCAAGAACTGGGATGTTTTCAGCTTCCAGGAATTGTGTACAGATCCTTGCAACATGGGGCCGTGCATTATCATGCTGCAACATGAGGTGATGGTCGTGGATGAATGGCACAACAATGGGCCTCAGGATCTCGTCACGGTATCTCTGTGCATTCAAAATGCCATCAATAAAATGCACCTGTGTTCGTTGTCCATAACATACGCCTGCCCATACCATAACCCCACCACCACCATGGGCCACTCGATCCACAACGCTGACATCAGCAAACCGCTCACCCACACAACGCCATACACGCTGTCTGCCATCTGCCCTGTACAGTGAAAACCGGGATTCATCCGTGAAGAGAACACCTCTCCAAAGTGCCAGACGCCATCGAATGTGAGCATTTGCCCACTCAAGTCGGTTACGACGACGAACTGCAGTCAGGTTGAGACCCCGATGAGGATGACGAGCATGCAGATGAGCTTCCCTGAGACGGTTTCTGACAGTTTGTGCAGAAATTCTTTGGTTATGCAAACCGATTGTTGCAGCAGCTGTCCGGGTGGCTGGTCTCAGACGATCTTGGAGGTGAAGATGCTAGATGTGGAGGTCCTGGGCTGGTGTGGTTACACGTGGCCTGCGGTTGTGAGGCTGGTTGGATGTACTGCCAAATTCTCTGAAACGCCTTTGGAGACGGCTTTGGAGATGTAGAGAAATGAACATTCAATTAACGGGCAAGAGCTCTGGTGGACATTCCTGCAGTCAGCATGCCAATTGCACGCTCCCTCAAAACTTGCGACATCTGTGGCATTGTGCTGTTTGATAAAACTGCACATTTTAGAGTAGCCTTTTATTGTGGCCAGCCTAAGGCACACCTGTGCAATAATCGTGCAATAATCAGCATCTTGATATGCCAGACCTGTGAGGTGGATGGATTATCTCGGCAAAGGAGAAGTGCTCATTAACACAGATTTAGACAGATTTGTGAACAATATTTGAAAGAAATAGGCCTTTTGTGTACATAGAAAACGTCTTAGATCTTTGAGTTCAGCTCATGAAAAATGGGGGCAAAAACAAAAGTGTTGCGTTTATAATTTTGTTCAGTGTGTATATATATATACCCAGTCAATATTGTTCTTGTGTTAGATTTTAACACAACACAGTAACACACATAATAATGTAATTAGACATAGCTGCTTTTCTCTTGATTTGAATTGACTGGATGGTGAGCAGTACACCCGTGTTTGACTTTCTCTGGTTTTTACCAGACATAATCAACTTCTCACAAACCTGCACCACACATACTGTAATTCATTGTTTATTCCAGGTGCACAATACAGCACAGATCAATTGGATATTGACAAAGTCTATCTGTATTTTTTTTTCTTTTTCTTTGCATAATTAGTTCTTTCTCTATTGGTTAAATAATTCTTTGATATCTTGATCAGTGCTGGTGGGCACAAAATAAGAATGTCATAGACAAATCTTTTTCTCTAGCTGCTGGGAAAAAAGATTCTCTTTTGAAGAAAAGCTAAATCAGACATGATTTTAGTACCAATTAACCCTAACACATATTATTTTATAAATCCAACTAGAGAAAACATACTATAGCTATGCATATGTTTTTCCCTTCTCATTCCTCTACATTCTGTCTTTTTGTGATAGTTACAGATGTGACCTACACAGACTACTCAACTAGCTAGCTAAAATATAGGCTCTGATTAAATGGAAAAGGTTACAGTCACTATGTAAACTATGTAAATTTGTATGTGTACAAATTTCTTGTCAATTCATACCCGACACCCTTAACACTGTGCTGACTGTTATGGGACTGTCAGGGGAATTCACAGCGGATCAGCAATATTCGATTATAATGCACAGGTGCATCTCAATAAATTCGAATGTCGTGGAAAAATTTGTTTATTTCAGTAATTCAACTCAAATTGTGAAACTCGTATTAAATAAATTCAGTGCACACAGACTGTGTTACGGCACGTGGTGTGTAGTAGGACGAGGGAGTCAGGATGCATGCACAGGGGAAACATCAGTTTATTAGGAACAGGAAGTTCACAAATAAAGGGACACACAAAACACCATCAAACATAAATCATCCACAAAAAGGGTAACAATAATCCGAAATGAGAGTTTACTTAGCCAAAGAGGCAGTAATCCAAAAAGGTAGTAATCCAAAACACACAGGGAAAAATACGCGAGGCATGGAGGTGGTCTGGGAACCACGGACTATGAGCTAGGAAACTAACACGCGAGGCTAGGAGGTGGTCTGGGAACCACGAACAAAGAGCTAACGGGTAAAGCTCAGGCAAGGAGGTGGTTTGGAAACCA
Organism: Cranoglanis bouderius; assembly: GCA_023630585.1. Taxonomy (NCBI): domain Eukaryota; kingdom Metazoa; phylum Chordata; class Actinopteri; order Siluriformes; family Cranoglanididae; genus Cranoglanis; species Cranoglanis bouderius. Next base: position 18,379,374 of record CM042537.1, read on the forward strand.
CGAACAAAAGGCTACGGAACATATCTCAGTCAGGTTTGAACTAAACTAAACTAATACTCCACACCAAAGCAGAAACGGAGAGGCGTATTTAAACACACTGAAATCATTGCCACCTGAAACCAATGCTTACACAGAATGAATGAGACTAACATGAACCAATAAGAAATGAGGAGACGGAGACATGACACGAACCAAAACCTGAGCACATGGTAGAACACGGGGGGCGGAGACATGACACAAACCAAAACATAAGCACATGGCAGAGGTAAACAAAACGGGAGTTCATGAATGACAGTCCAGAGGGTTTTCATGAATAGCGCTGGAAAGCGCTCAGTGAAATGCGGAAGTATGCCACTCGCTAGCTTCGCAGCGAGAGAGCGGGAGAGGGAACCTAACAGACTGAAGTAGTTTAAGTCTTTGGTTATTTTAATTGTGATGATTTTGGATCACATTTAACAAAAACCCACCAATTCACTATCTCGACAAATTAGAATACTATAAAGACCAATTTAAAAAAAAAAACATTTTTAGTGAATTGTTGGCCTTCTGGAAAGTATGTTCATTTACTGTACATGTACTCAATACTTGGTAGGGGCTCCTTTTGCTTTAATTACTGCCTCAATTCGGCATGGCATGGTGATCAGTTTGTGGCACTGCTGAGGTGGTATGGAAGCCCAGGTTTCTTTGACAGTGGCCTTCAGCTCATCTGCATTTTTTGGTCTCTTGTTTCTCATTTTCCTCTTGACAATACCCCATAGATTCTCTATGGGGTTCAGGTGTGGTGAGTTTGCTGGCCAGTCAAGCACACCAACACCATGGTCATTTAACCAACTTTTGGTGCTTTTGGCAGTGTGGGAAAGTGCCAAATCCTGCTGGAAAATGAAATCAGCATCTTCAAAAAGTTGGTCAGCAGAAGGAAGCTTGAAGTGCTCCAAAATTTCTTGGTAAACGGGTGCAGTGACTTTGGTTTTCAAAAAACACAATGGACCAACACCAGCAGTTGACATTGCACCCCAAATCATCACAGACTGTGGAAACTTAACACTGGACTTCAAGCAACTTGGGCTATGAGCTTCTCCACCATTCCTCCAGACTCTAGGACCTTGGTTTCCAAATGAAATACAAAACTTGCTCTCATCTGAAAAGAGGACTTTGGACCACTGGGCAACAGTCCAGTTCTTCTTCTCCTTAGCCCAGGTAAGACGCCTCTGACGTTGTCTGTTTTTCAGGAGTGGCTTAACAAGAGGAATACGACAACTGTAGCCAAATTCCTTGACACGACCATTTTGAAGGCTCAGGAAACCTTTGCAGGTGTTTTGAGTTGATTAGCTGATTGGCATGTCACCATATTCTAATTTGTTGAGATAGTGAATTGGTGGGTTTTTGTTAAATGTGAGCCAAAATTATCACAATTAAAAGAACCAAAGACTTAAACTACTTCAGTCTGTGTGCACTGAATTTATTAAATACACGAGTTTCACAATTTGAGTTAAATTACTGAAATAAATGAACTTTTCCACGACATTCTAATTTATTGAGATGCACCTGTATTTTTTCATCTCTTGCTCAATAATACTTATATTTTATTTTTTAACAAAACACTTTTTTGATATTATCAGTTTGAATTCAAATCAATTTCAGCTACTGTGTCCTGTTGAAAGAGCTATGGTACTGAGGTGTGATTTCAGTTGTATTTAGTCACACATTCAGTAACTTCCTGTGCATTGTAATTACATACCAAGGAATCAAGAACACCATTCCTTCAATATCTTCCATTGCTCCTGTGTTGTGTGTTTGTGTCATGTTTAAGATGAGATCACGGCAGTTGAGGCGGCACAACTATGACAATCAGCCTATAATCCCACCTACGTTGAGGCAGCACTAAACTGCAGTGGAAAAGCAAGCTCGGAAAAGTAAAGTGAGCCGAGTCGAGTCGAGTTGAGCCGAACCGTGCAGTGGAAAAGCGACTTTTATGTATAAGCTCACACATCAAAGTTACAATGTTTCTTAAACTGTAATAAGGGCACTGTAAAATAAAGCACTGCCATTGAAACTAATAAACATACACAAGCAGGTTATACATGATACTTTAAGAAATATAATCTTTCCAACTATGACTATACAGCCTATAAAAGATAAAGATAGCCTAAATAAAGACTATAAAACAATGCCTAGTACAAGCCGAGAACTTTCAGCAACAAGAACTCTGTAGAAGCTTGTTAATATTCACATAAGTGACATAGAGGGAAGAGACTTGAGCAACCAAAGTGCTGAATACAATGAAAATGGTGCAGTAATTAATTAGTGGCATGGAAAGGAAGAGCTTTGGCAAGAGTGATGATAGAGAGCACTATTGAGAAATAAAACAGAAAGAACGCAAAGGAAAAGTGGCATAAGGAAGTGTGTTTTTATTAAAGTTAAGGAGAATAGGTAATGCTGAGCAAAAACCCCCACACTGTAATCATATTCAAAAGACAGTCACACAAAATTTACTGAATATATATTCACAGTGATTGTAGATACATAACATTCAGAACTTGTTTTCTATAGGGATATGCAATCTACTCTATGCAAATGTTTGTAAATTCATGGGTACAAGGAAGGCATGCATCAAGGATTTTCCCTGTTCTGGCACCTATGCGGTGTCAGCTGAGTCATTGGCTGTGAAACACACACACACACACACACACACACACACACACACACACACACACACACACACATTTTTATACCATACTACTAGAGTTTTTTAGACTGATAGTATTCTTAGTCTGTGACCTAGTGAACCAGTATCAGAATGTATTTACTGATAGAGACTTTTAAGCACTTCTGTAAGTCGCTTTGGATAAGAGTGTCTGCCAAATGCCATAAATGTAAATGTCAATGCAATATTTCAGTGGTTCAACTACAGTGGGTATAGAAAAGAATCATCTCCCTTTAAAATAATCACATTTTGATGCTATGTAGCCTGAAATGAAAACAGACACAGTTTTTGTTTTATCCAGCTGTTTTTACTCGGTGCAACTTATAACATCCAAGTGAAAGATATAATAACAACATGTCAGATTTTTTTTTTTTTTTTAATTAAAAAACAGAATCACTAAGTTGGAAAAAGGATCACCCCTCTCCTAAAAATGACTTGTAAACTCAATAAGGTGTAACTAATCAAATGGTACACAAAGCCATTTGACTTTCAACTGTGATCAGCTGTGGTCATTTTAATTAGCTCAGCATGAAAAAAGCTTTCCTGGAGCATTGTTCAGTCTTTGGCAGTGCAGCAAAAAATCAACTATGGGTGGCAAGGCACTGTCAAAAGATCTCTGGGATAAAGTTGTGGACAGGCACAAGTCAGGAGATGGATACAAAAAAATTTCAAAGGCTTTACCAATGCCTAGAAGCACAGTGAAGTATATTATTAAGAACTGGAAGGTATTTGGTACAACACAGACCCTTCCTGGATCAGGATACCAAGAGGCCTACAGCAACTCTGAAGCAGTTGCAGGAATTTATGACAGAGTGGTCATTGTGTGCATGTGACAACAATATCACAAATTCTCCACAAATGTGGCTTGTATGTAAGGGTTGCAAGAAAAAAGCCACCCATGATTGAGCTTTGCGAAAACACACCTTCTGAGACCACATGGAAAAAAGGTGTTATGGTCAGATGAGACCAAAATTGAATTATTTGGCCTTAACACCAAATGATATGTCTGGTGGAAATCCAATACAGCTCACCATCCAAATAACACTATTCCTACAGTAAAGCATGGATTGGTAATGTCCTGTTATGGGGGTGTTTCTCTGCAGCAGGGACTGGAGCACTTGTCAGGATAGAAGGAAAATGGATGGGGCAAAATACTGTCAAATTCTTGAGGAAAATCTGCTGCCCTCTGCCAGAAAGTTGTCAATGGAAAGAAGGTTTACCTTCCAACATGACAATGACCCAAAGCACACAGCAAAACTGACAACACAGTGGTTGAAGGAGAAAAAGGTGAATGTCCTTGCATGGCCTAGTCAGAGCCCAGACTTAAACCCCATTGAAAATCTGTGGTATGACTTGAAGACTGCAGTCCACAAACGGTCACCATCAAATTTAATTGAACTTGAGCAGTTTTGCAAAGAAGATTGGGCAAATATTGCAGTCTAGATGTGCAAAGTTAGTAGAGACATATCCCAACAGACTAAAGGCTGTAATTAAAGCAAAAGGTGGTTCAACAAAATACTGACACAAGGGGGTGATCCTTTTTCCAACTCAGTGATTCTGTTTTTTGTTTTTTTTTTTATGTTGGTGTTATGTCTTTTACTTGGATGTTATAAGCTGCACTGAGTAAATACAGCTGGATAAATCAAAAACTGTGTCTGTCTTCATTTCAGGCTGAAAAGCAAAAAATGTTATTATTTTAAAGGGGGGTGATTCTTTTTTATACCCACTGTAAGTTAATAATTTAATCCTCAATGTTGTTGCTGCCTCACAGCTCCAGGGTCCTGGGTTCAATCCAGGTTACTGTTTGCGTGGGTTTTCTACAGGTCACCTGGTTTTCTCCCACTTTCCAAAAACATATAAATAGGTGAAGAGGCCTGAACTAGCCTCTAGATTGTCCCTAGGTGTAAGTGAGTGTGTGAATGTTTGTGTGCATTGTGCTTTGTGATGGACTGGTGCCTGGTATGTATTCACCCACCTTGCGCCCAGCATTACCGTGATTGGTTCCAGCTTCCCCCCGACCCAGATTAGGAGAACGCATTTACTGAGGATGGAATAGTGAATGAACCCCTCATGCTAATTATATCTTGCACTCTGGATGCTAAATGGGTTTACTGTTTATATTACCCTTACCATCTATTATATATAGTGTACATATTATAATTTTGATATTACATTCTCGTGAGTCTCTGCATCTCAAAGACTCTTTGTTGGATTTGTAGACTTGCTTAGGTTAGCAAGTGAGTATGCCCAAACATCAAGGAAATCTGTGACATCAGTATCTTTAGACTGCTCCTCATTAACTTTGTCTCAGCTCATGGTTGTACATTTCCCACACAATTATTTTTGGATTGAGACAAAAATCAGCAGCTCAAAGGGAGACATTATGTCACTTAGAGTAAATGCAACATGGCCATACATGTCTGCCCTAGTCCTTTCTTATTATATTTGCAGCTGAACATGAGGGCTGCGTAACTGGAGTATAAAACCATTCAACTTGACCATACTTGGACATATTGGACCATCAAGCACTTGGCTTTGGGGCTGCTGCTGGCTGGAGGGCAATCTGATAAATTGTGTTTGCAATTAGTGGGCAGGTTATTGGTAATTTCTAAAGAATCACTGTGCAGTTGAAGTCTCATGCAAAGTGGGAGAAGAAAATATTTCTATTTAAATTAGGTTTTTGCAAGGCGGCGGAGGGCATGGGGGGGGGGGGGAATATTGCATAAAGTAATACAATATGAAATGAAAACTTGTCCAACCAACTTGAAATGAAAACTTGTGAGGACAAAGATGTACCCTAGCAAACAAATGTGCATATAATAAAAAATAAAAAAAAATAAAAGAAGTGTCTCTATTAAGCATTTCAAATACTTTGATATGGTTTACAAAAATTGTTTCTATATGGAAGCCAGGTTTTTTCTCCTACAATTTATACTACTATTTAAAAGTCAAACATACAGGCAAACTATGAGGTGAAATTTCACTTACAGTATACACGACATACCCACAGTATAACCCTATGTACACATATTCATCTGTATATGTTTCAGTTTCAACTGTACAAGTACAAATGTACACTAAAAGCATAGCACACACATGTGCAACCTAAACCAAGTGTAGTTCCACTCCAAAGTGTCATTTCAACTAGAACACGTTCAGGTAGAACTACCCTATGGTGACAAAAATTACCAAAACAACTTGCACAGTGGCTCATTGAGTAGGTTATACTTAACCACAAATCAGCACAGCGGCATATAACATAACCATGACACTGATAATTAAACTAAAATGTAATTTTAAAAAAACAAAGCAAAATAAATTACACATGCACTCATTTCAGTCTTGGTAATTTATTCATAGCATTTCTACTCTCCCTCTGTTCTTTACTTTTTAATGCTCCACGTTCATGCTTGTATCATACCTACACTGTACCCTGCATTTTTTAATGCAAAATATAGGTATATTAACTTATATGCGCTACAATTCCCAAAACCCCACAACAGTTGTAGTTGAGTATTACTATGACAATTCAAAGAAAAATTTGAGTTATTACTTGGTCCTTTGAAGTTCAGAAAATGGTTCTTTATGTGCGTCATACTCATTATGCAACAGTTGCCCCCACAAGGATTTCTGTTAATATGTCGAGTTAATAGAAACAAGAAACACAGAAACAAGACAGGACATTTACACCATTTCTGGCATTCAGTTTGATGTAGTGTGATGACGGCTAAGCTAAGTGGCAAAACCAGACTGCTTTTCTTTGACGGATGAGGTGAACAATAGATACTGGGCTTTTAGTTTCCACCAATCACACAATAAGAAAACAATGTTTTCAGATTTTAAAAGATGGATTTTGGTGGTCGGGAACAGTGTTTCAGTGTAGACATTAATTATTTGTCTTACTGTTTGTGGGTATCTCTCTCTCTCTCTCTCTCTCTCTCTCTCTCTCTCTCTCTCTGTGTGTGTGAGAGAGAGAGACAGCACTTGCACTTGAGTTTATACAAAATTATGAGTGCAAATAAAAAATGTGGGTGAAATGACAAGAAGTGTTTTAATCTATTTATTTCACATTTATAAAATACTCTCTGTTTTAATTAATGCTTTACTCTGTTATGTTTGGCTCAAAAAGACAAACCTGCCCTATGTCATATAAAGACAAAGGGTAAAGGGTGTATCATACACTCTTAGAAAAGGTTCTAAGAACCCAAGACTGTATACGTATTTGAGTGGACAACATGGCGCCATTTACTCCCATTGTGTGGATTGAAGTCTTTTATGGTCAAATTGAAAGTCCCCATCTTGACTGAGTTGGCAGTAGGTCAAAATTGGAGCATCTTAAGATCAAATGCTATCTAAAAGTGGTAAGTACTATATTAATTAACATGTAAAATGTTAAATTGTAGTCGATTAATTTGCGCAAATATTATATATATAATATATAATATATTATATATATTGATTTTTGAGCTTTGAGTCGTGACGGACTGAGCTACCATTTGCTAGCCCTCTGACAGTGGCTAATCAATCATGTTAATCAAAGTAATGTAAGTATAAGTATGCAATGTATCAATTGAAAATATACTGGTAAATATTAGTACAATGAGCTAGCTTAGACATCAAAATGAGCAACATACCAGAAAATTCCCAGCTGAGGGTCTGTTAGAACAGATTACAGAAAACAAGACATGGCAAGAGCTTCAGGTGTGTGTTTGAAAGTGTGTGCACATTCATGAGACTCGACTGTCATGTCCAACACTGTCAATCACCTCATCAACCATGCCCCTTTAATTATCTTCGAATAACTATCTGAAAACACATTTATCAGAAGAAAAAATATTGGTGGGAGTTATCAAGATCAGCTGAACTTGAAAAAAACAACAGAACACTATTCCTGAAAATAATATGTTGAGATGTAGGCCTAACTTAACATGTAAGTTTGGCTTGTGTTCAATTCACTTACATGGGAATGAGCAGGGTTAAAAATAATTGTACTGAGGCCAGCCACTAGCTGGTCTCAGAGACATTTTGGCTTTGCTTTTTCACCACTGTTACAATGTCCATCCAATATACTATACAGTCATTGGTAGAACCTGACAATTAGTGTTTCCCTATCATAAAGGGTTCTAAGTAGAATCCTTTTAGGAAATTAATAACCCTTAACTGTTTGATCAACCACCATTAATGAAGTATGGTGTATACACCAAAAGTAAACTTAAATATTCATTTTTATGTTCATTGAGTTGAATAAAATATTATCATAGTTCCACTTTAAGTAAAACAGAACACAATGGTTAAGATATTTTATGTGGTTTTAGTTTATCTAAGCAAAACAAAACCAAAAATTAATTAGCAAATGGCCATTACTGTTTAGTCCATATAAGTTGTGTTCATTTTGTTTTGTTTCGAAATGCAAATGGGAAACAAATTTTTGTTTGTTTGTTTGTTTTACTTGGTACATACCAAGTATGTGATGAATAATGTATAGTAACCAAGTATTATGAATGGTTCACCATACAAATTCTAGATATCAGGTATTCATGAATCATATGGAAAAATGTCCACTGCACTATATTTCAGTATGAACAGAGTCAACCTGGAAGTAACATATTCTGCATGCTTTGTTTTCTGGTTAAGTATGTGTACATTGGAACCTTATTATTCATTAATTTTTTTCATAAAAGACATGATAAAATAGGATGAACATACACTATACGGCCAAACGTTTGTGGACACCAGGCCATCACACCCATACAGTATGTGCTCTTTGAACATCCCATTCCAGATTTAGTCCCGCTTTGATAATAATCACCACTCTTCTGGAAAGGCTTTCCACTAGATTTTGGAGCGTGGCTGTGGGGAATGTGTCCATTCAGCCACAAGAGCATTAGTGACGTCAGGCACTGATGTTGAGCAAGAAGACCCGGGGAGCAGTCTGCATTTCTATTCATCCCAAAGGTGTTCAGAGGGGTTGAGGTGAGGGCTCTGTGCAGACCACTCAAGTTCTTCTACACCAAACCATATCTTTAGGGATCTTGCTTTGTGCACAGGGACATTGTCATGCTGGAACATGTTTAGGCTATAGGCTTATTAGTTCGAATGAAGGGAAATTGTAGTGCTACAGCATACAAAGACATTCTATACAATTATGTGCCTCCAACTTTGTGACAACAGTTTGGGGAAAACCCACATGTGGGTGTGATGGTCAGGTGTCCACAACATTTTGGCCATATCGTGTATGCAGAAGTATATTTTGGATGATTAAAGTATTCTTAAATTGTGGCACCTGGAAAATCCTTCAGCCACATTTGAAGTGACTTGTCCTCTGCATTTAACCCATCCAAGTTAGTACACACACATTAGGAGTTGTGAACACACACACACTACAAACCATGAACACACCCAGAGCAGTGGGCAGCCATTTTTGCTGCGGTGCCCAGGGAGCAGCTAAGGGTCAAGGGCCTTGCTCAAGTGCCCAACAGTGGCACCTTGGCAGTGCTGGGATTTGAACTCACAACCATCCGATCAGTAGCCCAACTTCTTAACCACTGAGCTACCACTGCCCCTATTTGTTGTCCTTCTTTACCATCATCCTCCTGTTCTTGCAGTAGTGACTTATATTAGTTGTACATCAGGCAGTTGGTTAACTACAATCTTCTATTCTAGCAACCCAGTAACTGCTGATACACACCCAGACGATTCAAGATCGTTCATTAATTTTAGCTTCACAATGAAATTAAAACGATGGCAAACAAGCAAGGGGAAATACGAGAGCCTTTTTTTCTTTTCTTTTTTCTTCATGTTTGTCATTTTAAAGCCAAAAGACGGTTTTGAATATTTGCGCTTGCATTTTCTATTTCACGAAAAAAAAAAGAATGCCTACAAAGCACGCGGATCCTGTGTGTAGCACGTTGTTACAGATCTATTACACAACGTCATGTTAGTGCCATCTGGTTGTCGAAATGTGAACATGCAGCCAAAATGCAAAATCCCCGAAGCCAACATAAAACTGCGGGCCACCCAAGAGGCTTCATACACAGTACAGCGCGCGAGCTTTCCACAGCCAGTGGCCACGTCTAGCATTAGGTGGGTTTCTTCCTATTAATGTATTTTATCAATTATTTGGGTAGAATACTATGTGTGTGTATGTATGTATGTATGTATGCATGTATGTATGTATGTGTGCGTGCATACATGCATGTATATATGTATATCTGTATGTATGTATGCATGTATGTATACTAATATATAAATTCGAATTAAATAAGCTAATAGCTGTTTAATGATTAATAACCATTATTATACTTTAACACGTTAATCCTTAAAACTAAAATGTAGTCTGTGTAAGATATATACTTTTATTAATCAGTGGTCTGAATACAGCTTAAACATCAAACAAAAAATTCGATATTCAAAGCTGCTCGTAGATGCGTTTGTATATGAGCAGGAAGTTGAGAATTCCGCTTATTTAAATAATTCTGTTTTGAATGCGCCTTAAATGGTTCTTATCATTCCCTTGCAGACGTTCACCAAAATGCACGTACTGCTCATTCCCTCGAAGAACTCGAATTTTACAGGCAAACCTGGCAATCAAAAGGCGCATCATGATCTCCTCTGATGGTGGATTGTAGTTTAGCGTGTGGGCACAAAGAGCAAAGTGCTCGCGCCACTGCGCGCGATGGAGAACTTTCCGCAAGAGGCGACTTTCTGGCCGCTGAACAGATCGTGGAGTGAGTCGAGTAGCGGAAACCAAAGTATAGCAGAAAACCGAACCGTGAATCCTCTGAAACGCAACGAGGATGTGGCCAAGGTGGAAGTGGCAGTGTTGTTTGCGGTGCTGCTGCTCGCGCTGGCCGGTAACCTGTGCGTACTGGCGGCGCTTCACGCGAGCAAACGCGCGCGCTCGCGCATGCATTTCTTCATGAAGCACCTGAGCATCGCGGATCTGGTGGTGGCCATCTTCCAGGTGCTGCCACAGCTCATCTGGGACATCACGTTCCGCTTCTATGGGCCAGACTTCTTGTGCCGCTTGGTGAAGTATCTACAAGTGGTGGGGATGTTTGCCTCCACCTACCTGCTTGTGCTGATGTCCGTGGACAGGTGCCTTGCAGTGTGCCAGCCTCTCCGCTCGCTGTGGCGCAGGAAGGACCGTGACTACGTTCTTGGGTCGTGGCTTTTGAGCCTGCTGGTCAGCCTCCCACAAACATACATCTTCTCTCTCAAAGAAGTGGCCCAGGGAGTCTATGACTGCTGGGGAGACTTTGTGCAGCCATGGGGGGCAAAAGCCTACATAACATGGATAAGCCTTGCTATCTACATCATACCTGTTACTATTCTGAGTGTGTGTTATGGTCTCACAAGTTTTAAGATATGGCAAAACCTCAAGCTGAAGAGCAGAAGAGATCAGCCTCTAAGACTGTCTCGGGAGCTAGCTGATGGTGCAGCACTTTCACGCGTCAGCAGTGTGAAACTCATCTCTGAGGCGAAAATCAGGACGGTGAAAATGACATTTGTTGTCGTCTTGGCCTACATTGTGTGCTGGACGCCATTCTTCTTCGTGCAGATGTGGTCAGCTTGGGATCCTATGGCACCGAGAGAGGGTAATGTATTACCGACAAGAAAAGAAATGTTATGTGTTCAGCTTTGGGGTTATAATGTCAGCTTGAGTCATAGGTTGGCGGCTTCCCTGTTCTTATGCAGCCAAACCAAGTCATCACATAATTACCAGGTTGAGAAAGTGTTTGAGTACTGAAACCATCAGCCTATGCTTTACCCGGGGCACCCTGGCTTCAACATTCATATTATACCATTCAAATTATGACAAGCACTTCTTAATATTTACCGACCATTCATGATGGCATTTACAGAAATTTGGTAATACAAAATCCTAGTTAACCTGCTAAAACAAACATGTTTGAAGTAAGTCTATACAATTTCTCAATGGGGCTGTAATGAAATCTGCCTTTGACATGAACATGTTACGGTAACTCAAGTTAATGCATAGATTTAAGAATGAAGAAAGATGAATGAACATGAGAAAAGCTTGGCAGAGGACGTCAAATACAGCAGGTCTGAGGCGTATGTATATCCACTAAATGTCACATGACATCAAAGGGGTTCCTTTACTGTACATCTCAGCAAGATTATGAATATCAATATCATGTTATTTGCTAGGAGATTGTGCATGGTTATACCTGCTGTGCTAAAATGAAAGAATCTGTATGCTAGTAGAGAACATTCTGTCCTTTCTTCCCAACAGTTCTCCAACGATTTCAGAAAATACAGAGAAAATAAAGAGTAATGAGGAAATTGCAGTGTATTTCTGCAGCAGATCTTAATCACTTTGCTCATATTTCATTTGTTTCATTGAGATTACAGTGAAATATTCAGTAAATTGAATGTAACTGGAGCTCTCCCAAATATTATCCATCTAATATAGATCAGTTTGTTGAAGGTTATGAATAGCCTCAAATTATGAAACTGAATTTCCCTACAAATAAAAATAGCTTCCTGTCTTCTTTGAGTCATGTAAAATAGCAAATTATAATTTTACTAATTTTTACTAGAGTAGCTGTTTAAAAAAAAATCTTTGGTTCCATTGCTGTTGTGTTAGCTGTGTATTGTACACTATTATACTATTGTACACCACTATTGAACTCTACTCTAGGTTTCAAATGAATGTCATTTCCAATGATTAGCAAAACACTGTGGCCTTTTCTCAGGAGAGAAATTAACAAGAAGTTAGATTTGTTGATGTAGCTGGGAAGGTCGTCTAATGGGGTGGTCTGGCTGTCCATGGTAAATGCCAACAAGATAAGTAAGTAAATAATTTGGTAGATGAACACTCTGTCATAGTGTAATTTAAAGTTGTCACCTGACCAGACTGATTTATTTAATTTGTGCTCTGTCTTTATGGACATGACAGCTAGCTAAGTAGGCAGTTGAATAACTAATGACTTGGTGGAAGTAAACAATAATAATGATAATGGTTTATACTGCATTTTTCTGTAATTATAAATCTACACACTTAAAAAAAATATGTCCTTCTGGGGGAGCCTTTCAAAGACTGAGGTTAGTAAAGGTTTGTGTGTGTAAAAGTATGTGCAGTCTCGATAACAGGCATGAAAATCATTCAGGGTCTACACAGGATTGTGTCTTTTACATGAGCAAAAATAATGTGTTGTCCAGATTTGTGTATTTGCCTTGATAAATATGTAATGTAAAGCATTTCTACCTATGTGAAAAAATACAGAATGGAGTCAATTCAAATAGATTATTTTTGCAATGCAATTTAACCTGCAATGCAATTTGCAAAGCTTCAAAGTCCCTTTGGAAAGAGACACTGTGAGTGCATATTAGCATGACCCAAATACGTATTATATTTGTGGAATGGTTTCTGCCAGTTGTAGACAACATCACATTCACAAGGTTTTATAATGAGAAGGTTTATCAGGATTATGTCTCACTATCTCAGAATGATAAAAAAAAATAAAAATAAAAATAAAAATAAAAATACAATGAAAAAAAAAGATGACTGAGTAATACCTCAACACAGGCTGTGAAAAGGTTTCATTCACACTTATGAAAAAAACATATACTTTTATTTTGTGTTCATATTGTATTTTGAAAGGTTTTTTGATGCATGTCATAGCCTTTTATTTGGCATTATTCTGAACATGCAGTTTATTTTTTTGCAGTTTATCCCCTCACACAAGCAAATTGGCACATTATTTGGCATGTCTCTATTATAAAGGTTCCAAGTAGAAGTCTTTTAGGAAGCTAAGAACCCTTAATTAGCTACAGTAAATAATGGTTTTCTGGGAGTGTATGAAAATAAAGGAGAAAAAAAAAGATAGAACACACAACACTATGAATAAACTCAGTTAAACAAATAGGTATTAATTTATGTAAAAATTAAAATGTATTTTAAATTTAAATCTAACATGTAAAGAAATATATTCTGAATTAAATATTTTAAGGTTAAAAAATTAATAATAATAATAATAATAATAATAATAATAATAATAATAATAATAATAATAATAATAATAATTTGTAGGTACTGTATGATAGTCTCTGGGACACTATTCCATAGCTTTTAATATGAAAATCATTATCCATCATTTGAATTGAATTCTTGGGATTCTTAATAGACCTGCCACATCTGATCATAAGAATAAGCTATGCTAAGTCAGTGCTTAATTTAACAGAGAGGCAATCTAACCTGAATAAGACTGGGGTAATATGTTCTGACCTATATTGATTACATGGAAATCAAATGATAAACTAGCATTTACTTTCATCAAGGACCTTATTTGTAGCTTTTGGCTTCACAGAATAGCTCTAGAGTGAAATTAACAACCTTATTCCAGACAGACTTGGCATGTAACATCAGCATTTCTGCTGTATCAAAATTTCAGAGAAAGAAGTTTATATTCCTCCAAGCTTTTTTGCCTTTCCATTTTGTAAAGCTGTGGTGCGGACTCTTGTCAAAGTGATTTATATATATATATATATATATATATATATATATATATATATATATATATATATATATATATATATATATATATATATATATATATATATATATATATATATATATATATATATATATATATATACACACACACACACACACACACACACACAGTGGGTATAGAAAAGAATCACCCCCTCTTTTTCAGCCTGAAATTAAGACGGACACAGTTTTTGTTTTATCCAGCTGTATTTACTCAGTGCAACTTATAACATCCAAGTGAAAGATATAACACCAACATGTCAGAAAAAAAAAAATTAGCACTGAGTTGGAAAAAGGATCACCCCCCTCCTAAAAATGACTTGTAAACTCAATAAGGTATAGCTAATCACCTTCTCAATGGCACACAAAGCCATTTGACTTTCAACTGTGATCAGCTGTGGTCATTTTGATTAGCTCAGCATGAAAATAGCTTTCCTGGAGCATTTTGTAGTGCAACTGAAGCAAGCAATCAACTATGGGTGGCAAGGCACTGTCAAAAGATCTCTGGGATAAAGTTGTGGACAGGCACAAGTCAGGAGATGGATACAAAAAAAAATTCAAAGGCTTTATCAATGCCTAGAAGCACACTGAAGTCTACTATTAAGAAGTGGAAGGTATTTGGTACAACACAGACCCTCCCTGGATCAGGACATCGCTCCAAACTGGATGAAAGAGCCAGGAGGAAACTGGTCAGAGAGGCTACCAAGAGGCCTACAGCAACTCTGAAGCAGTTGCAGGAATTTATGACAAAGAGTGGTCATTGTGTGCATGTGACAACAATATCACAAATTCTCCACAAATGTGGCTTGTATGGGAAGGTTGCCAGAAAACAGCCACCCACGACTGAGCTTTGCCAAAACGCAACTTGAAGATTCTGAGGCCACATGGAAAAAGGTGTTATGGTCAGATGAAACTAAAATTGAATTATTTGGCCTCAACACCAAACGATATGTCTGGCGGAAATTCAATACAGCTCACCATCCAAATAACACCATGCCTACAGTACAGCATGGAGGTGGTAATATCCTGTTATTGGGGTGTTTCTCTGAAGCAGGGACTGGAGCACTTGTCAGGATAGAAGGAAAATGGATGGAGCAAAATACTGTCAAATTCTTGAGGAAAATCTGCTGCCCTCTGCCAGAAAGTTGTCAATGGGAAGAAGGTTTACCTTCCAACATGACAATGACCCAAAGCACACAGCAAAACTGACCACACAGCAGTAGAAGGAGAAAAAGTTGAATGTACTTGCATAGCGTAGTCAGAGCCCAGACTTAAACCCCATTGAAAATCTGTGGAATGACTTGAAGACTGCAGTCCACTAACGCTCACCATCAAATTTAACTGAACTTGAGCAGTTCTGCAAAGAAGAGTGGGCAAATATTACAAAATCTAGATGTGCAAAGTTAGTAGAGACATATCCCAACAGACTAAAGGCTGTAATTAAACATTAAGGCAAATTAAAGCAAGGGGTGATCCTTTTTCCAACTCAGTGATTCTGTTTTTTTATTTTTTCTGACATGTTGGTGTTTTATATATATATAAATATATATATATATATATATATATATATATATATATATATATATATATATATATATATATATATATATATATATATATATACACACATATATATATAAATCATTGCCCGTAGAAGTGAAAGCCAGCATTAGAATTTAGAATTAGAATTGAGAATTCTATAACAATTCTGTAACAATTTAATGTTCGGGTACGGAGGAACCAGAAGGGAGGCAGGCTTAATCCACTTGTACACTTTTTATTTCTTTCTTTTTCTTTCGATTTGTGGGTTTTTCTTTTATTTCCCAAACACACACACACACACACACACACACACACACACACACACACACACGCACGCACACATGTGGCTCTGTGCCGGCGTCTCTTTCTCTCTCTCTCGAGGTGCGTGTCTCTCCTCTTTTTCTCTTCTTCCCCTCACTGCAACACAGAACACTCATTAGTCTCATTTCCTACAGGTGTGTAAACCTTACCACACGCTTTCTCCGGCTCCGCCCTCCATTCACAAACCGGTGCTCGACCACGCCCCCGCCTCCACATACCCCCACCACCCGACTCAGGCCGGGGAGCCAGACTGCCGCCGACTCCACCCCCCCTTGCCAAGAGAGGAAGTCCGCCACAGCCATCTGCGCCCCAGGTCTGTGGATCACCTTGAACTTAAAAGGCTGAAGTGCCAGGTACCAAGGAGTGATCCACGCGTTGGCATCTTTCATGCGGTGGAGCCACTGGAGCGGGGCATGATCCGAACAGAGGGTGAAGGCCCGCCCCAGCAGATAGTAGTGGAGGGTGAGGACCGCCCACTTGATGGCCAGGCACTCTTTCTCGATTGTGCTGTACTTTGTCTCCCGTACAGAGAGCTTGCGGCTGATCTACAACACGGGGCGCTCCACCCCCTCCACCACTTGGGACTGTACGGCCCCCAGCCCCCTGTCCGACGCATCTGTCTGCAAAACAAAAGGGAGAGAGAAGTCAGGAGAATGTAAAAGTGGTCCGCCACACAGTGCAGCTTTTACCTGAGTGAAAGCCTGTTGGCACGGCTCTGTCCACTGGACTGGGTCTGGTGCCCCCTTTTTAGTGAGATCAGTCAGCGGGCTGGTGATGTCCGAATAATTAGGCACAAACCTACGATAATAGCCAGCCAACCCCAGGAACCGTCTCACCTCCTTTTTGGTCTTGCACCTTGGGCAGGTCGCAATCGCTGCTGTCTTATCAATTTGGGGATGCACCTGTCCATGGCCCAAGTGGAAGCCCAGATACCGTACTTCCACCCGTCCAATCGCGCACTTCTTTGGGTTGGCCGTGAGTCCCGCACGCCTCAGCGACCTCAGCACTGCCCTTAAGTGCTGCATGTGTCGTTGCTAGTCATTACTGTATATAATAATGTCGTCTAAATAGGCAGCGGCATATGCAGCGTGTGGACGGAGTATTCGGTCCATGAGCTGCTGGAACGTCGCGAGAGCCCCGAACAGCCCAAAAGGAAGGGTCACGAATTGGTGTAAGCCAAACAGGGTGGAAAAGGTTGTTTTTTCCCGGGACATTGGAGTCAAGGGGCCAATATCCCTTTGCCAAATCCAGTGTTGAATAAAAGTGAGCTGCGCCCAACCGATCGAGCAGTTCGTCAATGCGAGGCATTGGATATGTGTCGAATTTAGACACCGCGTTGACTTTTCTAAAGTCCACACAAAACCAGACCGTAATGTCGGCCTTGGGAAGCAAGACCACCGGGTTGCTGCAGTCACTGTGGGACTGCTCGATTACTCCCATTTTGAGCATGGCTTTAAGTTCATCCCGGACAACATTTTTTTTGTGTTCGGGGAGCCGATAGGGGCGGCTGCGAACCACTACCCCTGGGGCTGTCTCAATGAGGCTCTATGAGGTTAGTGCGGCCGGGGAGAGGCAAGAACATGTCACAAAACTCTGCTTGTAGGTTTTTAATGTCTGTAATTTGGGCTGGGGAGAGGTGGTCCCCGCACGGCACCAGGGGGGATTGACTCACCAATTTTACATCTACTTCCGGTCCTAGCTCCTCCCTTTAAGGAACTACCATCACCAACGCTACAGACGCCGTCTGTAGTTTTAGCAGGTTGAGATGATAAATCTGCCACACCCCGTCTCTATCCGTTCGCTTTACCTCATAGTCGACATCCCCGACTCGCCGTGTGACCTCAAAGGGTCCTTGCCACTTGGCGAGTAATTTTGAGCTCGACGTGGGTAGTAACACGAGCACTTTATCTCCCGGTGTGAACTCGCGTAGCCGTGCACCCCTGTTATACAGCCGGGATTGACGTTCCTGTGCCTGTAGCAAATTCTCCTGAGTTATGTGACTTAATTTGTGGAGTTTTGCTCTCAGGTCCAAAACGTACTGAATTTCATTCTTGCCGGTTGAAGGCCCCTCCTCCCAATTTTCCCGTATGACGTCAAGTACGCCGCGCGGCTTGCGTCCATACAATAATTCAAATGGAGAGAACCCCGTGGAGGCTTGTGGGACCTCTCGTACTGCAAATAACAGGGGCTCTAGCCACTTATCCCAATTCCGTGTATCTTCCTGCACAAACTTACGCATAATATTTTTAAGCGTTTGATTAAAGCGCTCCACCAGCCTATCCATTTGCGGATGATAAACGCTGGTGCGAATCGCTTTAATCCCCAACAATTCGTACAGCTCGCGCAGGGTGCGTGACATAAAAGATGTGCCCTGATCAGTTAGGATCTTTTTCGGAATCCCAACCCGGGAGATAACACGGAAGAGTGCATCCGCAACATTCCTCGCAGAGATATTGCGTAGAGGCACCGCTTCCGGGTACAGCATTGCGTAGTCCACTAATACTACCACAAAGCGATACCCTCGTGCAGATCGGTCTAATGGCCTGATGAGGTCCATGCCAATTCTCTCGAAGGGGACCTCGATTAACGGGAGTGGACGTAACGGCGCTTTTGGGGTGGCCGGTGGATTCAGCAGCTGGCATTCGTGGCACGCCGCGAACGTCGCCATGAATGCCCGGCCAATAGAAGCGAGCCAAGAGCCGACCTAATGTTTTCGCCTGCCCTAAGTGCCCTGCCATAAGGTTATAATGAGCCGCCTGGAATAATAATTCCCGACGGTTCTTCAGAACCAACAATTGGATCACATTTTCCTGCGTCTGAGTGTCCTGCATAACTCTATAAATCCTATCTTTAATAATCGCGAAGTATGGGTGGGAGAGTGCAACATTGGGCTGGATCGGCTGACCATTGATTACCCTCACTTGATCAAAGGCGTGCTTCAGGGTTTCGTCGGGCGACTGCTCCAAGGGAAAATTGCCGAGGGGAATCCCTGCTAAGAGGGGGGGGAGCCACTCCCCCCGCTCTCATTGTCACGCTGACGTGGAGCTGTCGTCGACGGCCCTGGCACCGCCTCTCCCGCCAAGGCTGCGCACATTCCACACCGCCTCTCCCTAATGCAGGACCCATCCACAAACATTTCTCTCGCTAATAATCGAAACCCCGGCCAATTAGTTCCCAAAATTAGTGTATGGGTGAGACGGGGACTAACCGCCGCCTCCACTATATTTTTTTTCCCTCGAAATTTGATGACAATGGGCACTAGTGGGTACTCGTGAATATCCCCGTGCACACATGTCACCTTCACCAAACGTGCATTTTCCAATGCCTCCCCTTGAACCAAGCCTTGGTGAATTGAGGTCTGATTGCATCCTGAATCCACCAAGGCTTGGTATGTACCCCCCTGAACACTCACCGGAATGCGGTACGTCCCTGCTCGATCGGGGGCGGCCTGCGGCGCGTTGGGGAGCCGGACCATCGCTCCCACATCCATGACGGGGCACTGGTCCTGGAAATGCCCTGGCTTCCAGCAACGCCAGCACGCCGACCCAGGCGCCGACCCAGGCTCCTGCAACGGCAGCTCTAGATTCACCCACCTGAGGAGGAGAGGAGTCAGAAACAGGGAGAGCGGAGGGAGTGGGAAGGGGAGGGGGAAAGGAATGGGTGTGGGGCATGGGTCAGGGTGGACCCAGCCCGCGTCTCCGGGCGGTAGGGACAGGAAAAGGATGAGGAGAGGCACGAGGTCGAGGGAGAGAGAGAGAAAGAGAGGAAGAAGGGTGGGGCTCGCCTGCCCCTGGATACGCTGCCAGGTGATCCTCTGCCAGCTGAACCGCCTGATCCAGTGATGCGGGACGATGGCACTGGACCCACTCCGCCGTCCCGTTGGGAAGCCGGGTGATGAACTGTTCCAGCACCACCAGGTCGATCACTTCCTCCGCATTGCGCTCCTCAGCCAACAACCACCTCCTGCAGGTGTCCCGGAGCTTCTGGGCGAAGGCGAATGGATGGCCGAGCTTGGTGAAGGTCAGTGCTCTGAAGTGCTGACGGTGCTCTTCAGGGGTCCACCCGACCCGCTGCAGAATCGCCCGCTTCAGGTCCGGGTATTCCAGCATGCTAGCAATGGGCAGCTGCTGGGCTGCGAGCTGCGCCTCGCCCGACAGGAAGAAATAATTATTAAGAAATAATATGAAGAAATAACATAATATTGAATTATTCCTGATAACGCTTTGTACACTGTTGGCATGTTTTCAACCAGCTTCATGATGCCACCACCTAAGCCTTTCTTTAAGTTACAGGGATGACTGCAAGTTCTAAATAAAAAATACTTGTTTTAAATACATTATGATTCCAAAATATATCTATACATGGGCATTCAGTTAACAATTTACATTTGTCTTCAAACATCATCCTTTTCCAAAGCCAATGAAAAGTACATATATTCAATACAGAGTGCCCAAAATTTTGACTTGCATTGTATATTAACGTAGAGCAATAACAGGCCTAAAAAATCCTTATGGGACCCCATGCTGTACTATTCAATAGTATGAACTACTGGGTGGTGCAGTGAGCAGTACTGATGCCTCCCATTTACAGGGTCCTTGGTTTGATCCTGAGTTCCAGTTACTGTCTATGTGGAGTTTTACATGTTCTCCACGTGTTCACATGGGTTATCGTGACCCTGACCTGGATAAAGTGGTTACTTGTGGTTGAATGAATGAATTATAAGCGCATCTCTTCTATAATCTGGTTATATTTTTTTTTAGTCAGTTTATTTTTGTTTCATAATGATGACAAAAATGGTATTCATTCATACCACAGCATCTTTACTGTAGTAGTAAAGAGGGAATCATGTACATACAACTTCTTATTACAACACTTTGGTAGGATGATACACTACATTTCAGAATTTGGTATCAATAAATATATCCAAGACCAATTAACACCAGCTGCATTTCAACAGTGTTTAGGACACGCAACACATGCAGAAGACACCAAAAGTGCTCCTTGAGACTTGCACAGAACGTGAGCCCACACGCCCTATAGCATTTGTTTTACACTCTGTCTCTACTCGAGTTGCTTTGAAACCCCACACTTCCATTTTTTTTTTATAAACAATGAATTTTAACATTATAATTTTAATATTACAGTATATAGCCTAATGATAAGTATTTATACTATAATGATACTTAGGGTAATCAGAATAAGTACAAATATGCAGCTTATTCACTGTCCCACTTTTGTGTGTCACATTTTTAAGTGACTGTATTGTAAATACAGGTGGTATAGCTGCAGATTTGTACTATAATGGCACAGTATTTACAGTATATTCAGCATATACACATCGGGAAAGCAACTGTACCAATTGCAGCATTAAAACAATTTGATTTAGTTAGAAATTAGCTAAACACATAGGGGAGACAGTAGAAAAAGCTGGATAGAAACATATCCAAAACCAATAAATAGTGCTGGATTTTTCAAGTTAAGTGATTCAATGTGCTAAACTGAAAGCTAACCTATAAAAACCTGAAGAAACTCTTTAAAAAAAGAAAACAGAAACATGCCAATGGTGTCAACGGGGACACCTCTGTCTGGTCTAGTCATTCTTGTTACTAATTTGTATGGCTCAAATATCCTTAAAATGTACATCAAATATGGAAGAAAGCTATATAAGAAAAACTATTTCAGATATTTCACCTTGCTGTAAACCTAAGCCTTAATGGAAGTGTGTAATGGAATGGCCTTTTATAAAATAAATAAATAAATAAAAAATTAAAGAATTAAGAAATTAAAGAATTTAAAAAAAAGAAAGAAAGAAAGAAGAAAGAAATATAGAAAACACAGCTTTATATCTTTTTTATTTTACTTTTAAGCAGGGTGTCAAAGTTGTGTTCTGTGTTCTATGTTTGGTAGTCAATGCATGGATAATATGACATGTGAGAGGATCTTCTATAGCTTAAAAATCACAACTTTCTTTAGAAAATATGGCAGCAGAAAAAAGCAGAAAAACTCATGGAGGGAAACACAGTCACTATAGGGTTTGGCTTATGTGCCTGTTACAATAAAATATATACTTTAGGGAATAATATCAGTCTCTGTTGTTGCCCTATGCTTGTAAACAGGAGAGAAAACAGATTATGTGGACCAACAATATTCAAGGAATCATAACAAGTGAATAACGTAACATGAAATCAGAAAAATCTCTTGTACTAACACTCAAGCCTTTCAGCCTAGCCATGTGTTTAGGACCATGGCCTTTAATAAAATGCTCTATTAGTTTAAAGCTTCAACATTCATAACTTCAGCTTAACTTGTAGGCTGCTCACCACTGACTGCTTCAAACAAAACAATTAATATCTTTTAAAGATGGAATTCCATGATTTTTAGACTATAATCTGCTCTGAAAATCTTCTTGTGTCATAATCATGAATTTTTTTTTTTCCCCACTGGAAACTATTGCATATGAGTGCATATACACAGAAGTGTGGAGAACCAGTCAGACTGCAAACTTAAAGATCCTGAAGTATCTGAAACATATCAGATACTCTATATCCCATGGCTGGCTTAGACTAACAAATAAATGAATGTGGATTAGCCTGGGGTAGTTCAGCATCAGCTAGATCAGATAGTTACAAGTTACACAAACAGGAAAGGGCTGGATGGCAACAGAGCACTGCATAAATGAACAACAGAAAACCATCTGGCTTCAGGCCACTTATAACATCCAAGTGAAAGATATAACACCAACATGTCAGAAAAAAATTTAGTGTCAAATTTAACTGAACTTGAGCAGTTCTGCAAATAAGAGTGGACAAATATTGCAAAGTCTAGATGTGCAAAGTTAGTAGAGACATATCCCAACAGACTAAAGACTGTAATTAAAAAATTACGGCAAATTAATTTCCAACTTATTGATTCTGTTTTTTAATTTTTCATTTTATTTTCTGACATGTTGGTGTTATATCTTTCACTTGGATGTTATAAGTTGCACTGAATAAATACAGCTGGATAAAACAAAAACTGTGTCTGTCTTCATTTCAGGCTGAAAAGCAATAAAATGTTATTATTTTAAAGGGGGTGATTCTTTTCTCTACCCACTGTATGCCAGCTAGGTTGGTAGCTGGATTAGGAACAATGCAGTGCTGGCTCAATGGTTAAGGTTCTGGGTTACTGATCAGATGGTTGGGAGTTCAAGCCATTTACAATGTTCCTAATATACATCACTAAAGTGAGAAGTGCATAGCTTTTTAATAAAGGTATTTATTTTATTTATTCATTTACGTAAAGTAATCCAACTACTGCAAGATATTTTACATACACATTTAGGGGACACATCTTGAGGTTCAAGCCCCAGCACCACCAAGCTGCTACTACTGGGCCCTTAATCTTCTCTGCTCCAGGAGTGCTGTATCATGGCTGTTGGCATGTATGCAAATAAAATAATTACTTTGTGCTGTAATGTATATGTGACAAATAAAGGCTTCTTCTTCTGAGCTAAGAATGACCTCATAAGCAGTGTCCAAGTCCTGAACAAAATAACATTCATGCAGACCTGAATACCTGGAATGTAACAACAAGAGAATAGTGCCAGAATTTTGGGAAAATATGTGGGTTTATAGTGATCATAAAGTAGTGGGATTTACAATGATCGTAACTTACATCACTAAAGTTTGAAGCACATAGCTTTTTAATGAGGGTATTTACATAAAGTAATCCAACTACTGCAACATATTTTATGTACACATTTAACACAGATGGGGACTTACCCCAAGTATCTTGAGGTCTTGAGAGCAATTCACCAAATCCAGATGATGAAGTGAACAGCATTTATAGAACAGCTTGCACCTAAAACAATACAAGACCTGACTGCTAGGAACCCTTGCATACAGGAGTGTTTCCTGGACTGCTAGGTCATAATCAAATGGCAATTCAGTCCAAGGGGCCAGACCCACAGTCACAAGTGATCTGTCCATTTAGGACAGCAAAACTGCATGGGAAGCAGGCTGCCAGGATATTTTGACCACTAACAAAAGCATTAGTGGAAAGCCAGGTCTTGGTACCCTTCTCATTGGCCACAAGCATGCCTCGGACTAGTTCTTGAATTCCAGTGTGGAAAGATTCCAATTCCTGAATTCCAATGTGGGAAGAATCAGAGGGTACAGGAGAAACAAGGAGATAGATGAAGAATCACAGGGTAGAGGAGTTGGTGAGGACAGACATGGATCAGTGTATCCTGTCCCAATGGGCTTTCCAGCTCTGCCAGGAATTGAATTGCCATTGCTGAAGAGGTCCAGCTGCACAGCAAACTTTTATCTGGGTTATTATTTCTGGGTTCAGATGCCGCTCCCCTTGCTTTCAGTGAGACTATTCACAGATGGGGCCACCTGAGGAGATTCCATGCAAGTCAGTGAGCGCCATCAACGTTGTTCCACCCTGATGGTTGATATAGCTGATTTTTACAGCATTGTCTGAATGAACTAACACCTGTGAACGTCTCAGA
This sequence comes from Cranoglanis bouderius, assembly GCA_023630585.1. Taxonomy (NCBI): domain Eukaryota; kingdom Metazoa; phylum Chordata; class Actinopteri; order Siluriformes; family Cranoglanididae; genus Cranoglanis; species Cranoglanis bouderius. Next base: position 18,403,953 of record CM042537.1, read on the forward strand.
ACTGGTAAAAAGAACTTGATGGCCAGACAAACCAGCTGGTTGATGGAATGTGGCACCACACTGCTGCCCAGCCTGTAAGGGAGGTGTCATAGTAATTATCTCTCTCTCTCTCTCTCACCACTCCCCAGTGGTTACCTTTTGTTAGGAAAACTCTGCATCTCCAGCAAGCTGATCTTTGGGCTCCTCTCACAGAGGACATATTTCCATGTGTGCTTGGGGCCCAGCCATAGGTTGAAAATCCTCTAGCTCCAGCAAGCCCTGGGCATTAATGCTGCAGGTGCCATCATCAATCCTAGCATCCTCATGAGACACCCATACTGCACCCTGCCTGAATCTAACTGGCCAGAACATGGCAGCCTGCCTGAATTTAATTCGCAAGCATAATAATATCTCTCACATGTTGGGGTGATGGGGTGATTAGTGTTTTCCAGTGAATCTAGCCTCGTGCCGATGAATGGTTTCATGCCACAAACATGGTTCATGAAGGTTGGTATGGAAGAACTTGAGTGGTCTGCACAGAGCCCTGACCTCAATCCCACTGAACACTTTTGGGATAAACTGGAATGTCCATAGCAAGTCAGGCCTTCTTGCCTGACATCAATGCCCAACCTCACCAACTCTCCTTTGGTTGAGTAGGCACAAATCCTCACAGCCACATTCCAAAAGTCTAGTAGAAAGCCTACAGAAGAGCAAAAGGAGTCCAACTTCATGTTAATGCCCATGGTTTTGGAACAGGATTTTCAACAGGCATATATGGGTATGATGGTAAGATGTCCACATACTTTTGGCCATATACTCTATGTCCAAGTATGCATGAAGATCTTTAAGTAGGGGGGCTGCCAACAGTATGTAAAAGTGTGATGTGTGAAGTCATAGGAACTCTATGACAACAGGCCTTTTCACACTTCAGTGTAATGAAATCGCAAGCAGAAGTAGAAATTACATTGAAATTGTGAGCTTTTATAGATGGGGATGGAGTGTGAATTGGATTGGTCTGGTTGACTAGATCTGCTATGCTGCTGCTGCTGAGCGAGTACGAATACTTGCTCTGATAGACATGGATAGACATAGAAAGAAGAGAAGCATGCTGCTGCTGCAAAGGGTATGGAAGGAGGAGCCCCCCCATAGCAGATCTAGACGGTGGTGCTGAGAAGAAGGAAAGTTGGTCGGGATTATAAAGGGTTACGTGGGTGGAAAAGCGTGGCTGATAGGCTGTTGCGCGGCGTCAAGGAAGACAGAGTTTCATGGCTGAACTGGGCATTTATGGCATATGGCAGAAGCCCTTATCCAGCGCAACTTACATTTATCTCATTTTATACAACTGAGCAGTTGAAGGTTAAGAGCCTTGCTCAAGGGCCCAGCAGTGGCAGCCTGGTGGTGCTAGGATTTGAACGCAAAACCTTTTGATCAGTAGTTCAATGTTTTAAACAGTGAGCTACCAAAGAGTTTCAAGACTTCCAGTGAGATAGTAAACAATGACAGCAAATCAGCTTGCAATCACTGCAGCTCCCTAAATGCACAAATAATTCAAGCAAACATTCATTTCCAACAAGGGGTATTTCCCCTTGTCAGTCACATGCCATTGAGCGAAGATCTGTCCAAAGTTCTTTGGGGACATGAAAAGGAACATTGGAACTATGTACATCGTAATGATAATAACAAGTACAATGTATTTTTACATGAGCCCATGTCATCTTGTCTGATTTATTCCTGTTTTTAAAATAAATGTTTTTTACCTATTTACTTTGCTATACAGGTATTAATCGGCTTAATCAATATGTTCTAGAAATCAGTTATTCTGGCCACTTTAGATTATCAGGCATGCCCTTTATAAATATATATTTTTATTAGATGCTGCTAGATAGTTAAACTGCTATACAATTTAAGCAAACTTTGAGCTTTTATTCACTTTCACTGTTATTAAAGTATTTGCAATGTAGGGATCTCATCCACACTTTTGCATTGCAGCATATTGATTGCCATCCTAATGATTAGATTTTTTCAAAACAGGTATATCATAAAATTACCATATACATTATAAAATGATCAGTGGCATGGCAACAAATTTTATTTATGAATATATGATTATAGATCTCAGATAGCAGTTTGTTTTAATTTGGATCGCAATCAGCAGTAGCAAATACTATACAGTAACTGCAGTGTGTACTAAAATACATTTTTATGTCTTCTAGAAATGGCATTCATTATTGCCATGCTGCTGGCTAGCCTGAACAGTTGCTGTAACCCCTGGATCTACATGTTCTTTGCTGGCCACCTGTTCCGTGACCTGATGCACGACTGTCTGACGACATTACGCTGTAACTGTGTGGGGCAGCAGAGTCCTAATAGCCATTCAACAGGAATAGTGATGAAGGACACTGGCAGCCAGAGGAGCCTCACACAAACATCAACTACGTAACATACCAGACTGCAAGGAAGACAAGAGACATGAGGACAAAGTCTCTGCAAACCATGGCTGCAAATGGGGAAAACACCTACAAATGGTTGACTTACAGAGGCTTTGTACTGGTCTGGACTTTACTAACTTGTACTATAAGAAAAGTTATTCATATGGACAGATACAGTCATTAAGGACCTGATAATAATAAAGCTAGGAGGCATGGTGGCTTAGTGGTTAGCATGTTTGGCTTGCACCGGGGTTTGGGGCTCGAATCCCATCTCCGTCCTGTGTGTGTGGAATTAGCATGTTCTCCCCGTACTTCGGAAGTTTCCTCTGCGTACTCCAGTTTCCTCCCCCAGTCCAAAGACATGCATGCTAGGTTGATTAGCATTTCCAAATTGTCCGTAGTGTGTGATTGTGCACTGAGATGGATTGGCACCCAGTCCAAGGTGTCCCCTGCCTTGTACCCCGAGTTCCCTTGGATAGGCTCCAGACTCTCCCATGACCCTGTGTAGGATAAGCGATATGGAAAATAGATGGATAAAGCTCAGGGCCAGTGTATTAAAAATACAGATTATAATTTAATTCTCTATAGAGACAGAAACTACCACTAACTATTGTCTCAAAGCACACTGGCCAGCCACACACCAGTGAAATACTGAATGAAATACTCAATCCTTTTGGATTTGAACATATTCATCTGTCCACACCCCCCTATTCCAGACTGTACAGTATTATTTGTGTTATTGCACTGGACTAACGGCAACAGTCAAACACCAGCAGTGAACACCCTGTCATGGCTTTTATTATTAAACTACTTGCCTTTGACACAGATCCCTTTCAGAGCTACTCTGGAGACATTCATAGGTCATGTCCAGTTTATTTTGTCCTGAATAACCTAAATTTGTTGCTGAAACCAGTTGTGTCTTCATCCCTTACCATTTACTCAGCACTTGCTCGACTCTTTTATAGCTGAATTAGACACTATTACTTCTCACAGAAAATGCTAGGTTATAAAGAAGTCTTTATCAAATGTTGTAGAAAAATGATATGCTGTATTATGACTGTGTGAATTAAATATATATTAGTAAAAACAAGAATATATATACAGTATCTCACAAACGTGAGTACACCCCTCACATTTTTGTAAATATTTTATTATATCTTTTCATGGGACAACACTGAAGACATGACACTTTGCTACAATGTAAAGTAGTGAGTGTACAGCTTGTATAACAGTGTAAATTTGCTGTCCCCTCAAAATAACTCAACACACAGCCATTAATGTCTAAACCGCTGGCAACAAAAGTGAGTATACCCCTAAGTGAAAATGTCCAAATTGGGCCCAAAGTGTCAATATTTTGTGTGGCCACCATTATTTTCCAGCACTGCCTTAATCCTGTTGGGCATGGAGTTCACCAGAGCTTCACAGGTTGCCACTGGAGTCCTCTTCCACTCCTCCATGATGACATCACAGAGCTGGTGGATGTTAGAGACCTTGCGCTCCTCCACCTCCCATTTGAGGATGTCCCACAGATGCTCAATAGGGTTTAGGTCTGGAGACATGCTTGGCCAGTCCATCACCTTTACCCTCAGCTTCTTTAACAAGGCAGTGTTCGTCTTGGAGGTGTGTTTGGGGTCGTTATCATGTTGGAATACTGCCCTGTGGCCCAGTTTCCGAAGGGAGGGGATCATGCTCTGCTTCAGTATGTCACAGTACATGTTGGCATTAGCTCCCCAGTGCTTGACTGTAGGCAAGACACACTTGTCTTTGTACTCCTCACCTGGTTGCCGCCACACATGCTTGACACCATCTGAACCAAATAAGTTTATCTTGGTCTCATTAGACCACAGGACATGGTTCCAGTAATCCATGTCCTTAGTCTGCTTGTCTTCAGCAAACTGTTTGCGGGCTTTCTTGTGCATCATCTTTAGAAGAGGCTTCCTTCTGGGACGACAGCCATGCAGACCAATTTGATGCAGTGTGCGGCGTATGGTCTGAGCACTGACAGGCTGACCCCCCACCCCTTCAACCTCTGCAGCAATACTGGCAACACTCATATGTCTATTCTGCAAAGCCAACCTCTGGATATTATGCTGAGCACATGCACTCAGCTTCTTTGGTCGACCATGGCGAGGCCTGTTCTGAGTGGAACCTGTCCTGTTAAACCACTGTATGGTCTTGGCCACCATGCAGCAGCTCAGTTTCAGGGTGTTGGCAATCTTCTTATAGCCTAGGCCATCTTTATGTAGGGGTGTACTCACTTTTCTTGCCAGCGGTTTAGACATTAATGGCTGTGTGTTGAGTTATTTTGAGGGGACAGCAAATTTACACTGTTATACAAGCTGTACACTCACTACTTTACATTGTAGCAAAGTGTCATTTCGTCAGTGTTGTCCCATGAAAAGATATACTAAAATATTTACAAAAATGTGAGGGGTGTACTCACTTTTGTGAGATACTATATATATATATATATATATATATATATATATATATATATATATATATATATATATATATATATATATATATATATATATATATATATATATATATTATGTGGTTTGAATTATGTATACTATGTGGTCTGATACAAAACTGATACATTTTCATTCATCACTTTGGCATAGGCTTGACTGTATTATACTATACAGTGGGTATAGAAAAGAATAACCCCCCTTTAAAATAATTACATTTTGTTGCTTTTCAGCCTGAATTTTTCCTTAATTTTTTAATTACAGCCTTTAGTCTGTTGGGATATCTCTCTACTAACTTTGCAATATTTGCCCACTCTTATTTGCAGAACTGCTCAAGTTCAGTTAAAATTGATGATGACCATTTGTGGACTGTAGTCTTCAAGTCATTCCACAGAGTTTCAATGGGGTTTAAGTCTGGGTTCTGACTAGGCCATGCAAGGACATTCACCTTTTTCTCCTTTAACCACTGTGTGGTCAGTTTTGCTGTGGGTCATTGTCATATTGTCAAACCTTCTTCCCATTGACAACTTTCTGGCAGAGGATTTTCCTCAAGAATTTGACAGTATTTTGCCCCATCCATTTTACAGACACCCTTATCCAGAGCAACTTACATTTATTTCATTAATACATCTGAGCAATTGAAGGTTAAGGGCCTTGTTCAAGGGCCCAACAGTGGTGGCTTGGCGGTGTTGGGATTTGAACGCACGACCTTTCACTCAGTAGCCCAACACCTTAACCACTGAACTAACCTGCTGCAGAGAAACACCCCCATAACAGGATATTACCACCTCCATGATTTACTGTAGGAATGGTGTTATTTGGATGGCGAGCTGTATTGGATTTCTGCCAGATATATCGTTTGGTGTTGAGGTCAAATAATTCATCTGACCATAACACCTTTTTCCATGTGGCCTCAGAATCTTCAAGGTGCGTGGGTGGCTTTTTTCTTGCAACCCTCCCATACAAGTCACATTTGTGGAGAATTTGTGATATTGTTGTCACATGCACATAATGACCATACTTTGTCATAAATTCCTGCAACTGCTTCAGAGTTGCTGTAGGCCTCTTAGTAGCCTCTCTGACCAGTTTTCTCCTGGCTCTTTCATCCAGTTTGGGGCAACGTCCTGATCCAGGGAGGGTCTGTGTTGTAACAAATACCTTCCATTCTTAGTAATAGACATCACTGTGCTTCTAGGCATTGATGAAGCCTTTGAAATTTTTTTGTATCCATCTCCTGACATGTGCCTGTCCACAACTTTATCCCGGAGTTCTTTTGACAGTGCCTTGCCACCCACTGATTGTTTGCTTCAGTTGCACTACCAAGGACTGAATTGCTCCAAGAAAGCTTTTTCCATGCTGAGCTAATCAAAATGACCACAGCTGATCACAGTTGAAAGTCAAATGGCTTTGTGTGCTATTGAGAAGGTGAGTAGCTACACCTGATTGAGTTTACAAGTCATTTTTAGGAGGGGGGGTGATCCTTTTTCCAACTCAGTGATTCTGGTTTTTAATTTTTTTTCTGACATACCTATTGCCTTTATTTTTCTAAAATTATTATAAAAAATAAAATCTAACATGTAGATAATGGTATAAAATTATCATCAGAATTATCTTCTCCTTCATGAGCACACAGGTGCCCACGATCAGTTATGATTCGCCCTTATTGACAGACAAGTGTGAGTACGCCATCCCTCCCACCTAGACAGAACACAGCCAATATTTGCTTCCTTGGCTCCTGACCATGGATGGCTGTCTGGAGCAATGTAGGGATTTGAAGTGACTATCTCCCAACAATAGGGTGAATGCTTTTCCGTTGCACCGGGATGTCAAATTACAGTTATTAAAGAATGTAGATTTCATGGTCAACACAGGTGTAACATACAGGGGAACTAGTAGATTCTCAGAAGACAGATCTATACTTTGGTTTCCATCAAGGCTATGGTATTTGTTTCATGGTATCATTAGACTATGCTTATGGTGCACATAACCCCCACTTAGACACCCATACAACTGTGAATGTCTGTTTTACATGTAATCTGCAGTGCCCTCAAAAGCTTGCGGGTCTAGAAACTATAAAGAGCTGAGACCTGTGTCTGAATGGGGTTGTGGTTTAACGTGAGTTTGCACTCAGAGCAAGGTGGCAGTGAGCAGGTGCAGAAAGGAAGCCAAGCTACAGAAGGGGCAAAAAATTGTTTTGGGAGCTGAAAAATTGTTTGTTTGTTTTCTCTGAGGAGCTGTTAATCAGCCAGATAAAATAAGGCTCATATGCATTCTTACCCCAGGTTTGAGGCGTTCCCTGATCTGTGTGCTGCCAGAATTGATTTACTTGCCTACAAAAGCCGAACAAAAATTAAACCTAAAAACAAAAGCAAAGCTTACTTCCCCTCCAGCATGACGGGCCCCAACTGTGATTGTAAAGATTACAGTCTTAGAGGCTACTGTAGATAAGATGCTACCTAGCTAGCATCATGGCATTTTAGTGCAATCCTGTCTGGAGATTTCAATACTGTAATGTTGCAGAATACTACTGATTGGCTCTCACGGTATTTATTTTGCTGTTCAAGCAATTTACATTCTGAGCTGTAAGTGAACATTGATATTTCAAGCTAACTGCTTGGTTTTCTAAATGGACAAAAAGTGTTAACCACTAGAAATTAGCTAAATGTGAGATAACAGCTAGTAGCTCCCAAATTCAGAAACAACACAAATCCAACTAATTACATACAGTATGTTGATTTGTCTGTATTATTTAGATATTGATTTTATGTTGTACTTACAGTATTTTCTGTAATTTGTTTTAAACCACCACTAATTATCCCCCATCTACCCCACTCTTGCCCCTTGACCCCCAAACTACATCCAACAAGTAAGAAATCATAGTTTAAATTAAATGATTAAATTAAATAAACTTAAATTAAAAGAGCCAGACATATCAGATGGCCTGCTGCATTCTGAACCATCTGCACAGAGACAGGGGTGAATGTTAGTAGGCAGACACATAGCAGTGTTAGCAGGCCCTCCTTCACTACCTTGCTGACTTCCTGTACAGTATATGTCAACTTGGACAATTTATTAAAGTAGAAGGTTTTTGGACCCTCTAATACATATCAGTGGATGGAGACCTTTCAACTGTCTACACACTCAAACACTAAAGCAGCTGCAGGGTCTGACATTGTTCTGCGCCAAGCGTACATACTGTTACTCTGATTCAATTATTTCAAACGTCAGGTCAAGTCAAGTGGTTTTTCATTGTCATTTCAACCATATACAGCTGGTACAGTACACAGTGAAATGAAACAACGTTCCTCCAGGACCATGGTGCTACATAAAACACTAACCACATGAGACGACATAGAACTATGTAAGACCTACACATTTTTACATAAAGTGCACTTGCAAATATGTGCTAACAACACAAGACAGTACAGTAACTACTAAAACAGGAACAGGACTAGCTAGTTAACTAGCTTGTGTTGGCCATCTAGAATTGTTTTCTGATTAATACTATTCAAATTGCATTATTTCACTGTAGTTCAAACACAGTGATCACATTGCAAATTTTTGTGTTGGGCACCTGGGAATCCTGGAACTGTACAGCCACACTACCCACTGCGCCACCCCAAAAATTTTATCAGCAAGTCATTTTTATTAATTGTAGTTCTGCATGGACAATGTTATTCTGGCCTTGTTGGTATTACAGTACTTAAATTAATCAAAACATAGATTGAATTTCAAATCACTCTCTGCTTCCTACATAACTGTACTAGACATACAGTATGAATACTGGCTTCCTCATCCTTTGGCATCAGTTTCAATCAAAATAGTTGTTTATTTACAAGATTACCACTGAAAAATATAATGGATGGAGCCGGGAGAGTGATTATGTCTATGCATTTAAATGGTGTCAGAATGTTTTTGTATACAGTGGGTATAGAAAAGAATCACCCCTTCTTTAAAATAATCACATTTTGTTGCTTTTCAGCCTGAAATGAAGATGGACACAGTTTTTGTTTTATCCAGCTGCATTTAGTCAGTGCAACTTATAACATCCAAGTGAAAGATATAAGACCAATATGTCAGAAAAAATTAAAACATTAAAAAACAGAATCACTGAGTTGGAAAAAGGATCACCCCCATTTTGTTGAACCACCTTTTGCTTTAATTACAGCCAACTCAGTGATTCTGTTTTTTTTTTGTTTGTTTGTTTTTTTTCTGACATGCTGGCGTTATATCTTTCACTTGGATGTCCTTCCTACTACCAGGTCAATGAGAGAAAGCATGATACCAAGGAATCCCAGGAGACTCAGGCCAAAGATGCTATGTCACCACGGACAGCAAAAACTCCACAACCTAAATATAAGAATCTTCAACTTTTCAGGAATGGTTTCATTAGGGTAATGAGCAGTCATAATAAAAAAATAAGTCAACTCATAATATTTTTACTGCATCATAGAGAACTGTATTTATGTTTAATTAATTATATTAGGGGTTGAACTGCTGGAAACCTAAATGTTTTGGATTTTTTTCCCCTTCTTCTTCTTCGTAGGCAATGGCCAATCAGGTTTCAGCAGGAATTTGACAGTGTTAGAATGGAGCTATTGTCATAAAATATAAATTGTGTATCTGTTCTCTCTTTTTTAAACTTATTTGAATTTAACCCTGACTCATGTGGATCACCAGGCCAATTTTTGTACACATCCTCAGAATCTTGTTTTAAACAAGGCTTTTAACTTACATTCACAACATTTCGTGTGAATCCATGAAACCAGTGAATTACATGGAATGTGGCAGCCATATTGTTTAAATTTGTCATTTTATGGAGAGTTATTGAGTTTTAGACACTACTGAATATTTTCACACCAATTTTGTGAAGATACACCAAAAACATCTATGACTAGTTCTTATATTATAAAAAATATCTTAAATGTCATTGGGCAGGGTTATTTGGTCTTTGGCCTTTTCCAAGCGATATACTTGAGCGATTTATACATTTAACTTTACAGATACAAGTAGTGTCCTGTAGTAGCCAATTTGTGTGAGGTTGCCGCATAAATCTGCACAATCCAAGCAACCTTCATAAATAGTAGAACACAACTTTTATATTCCAGTATGCAATTAGCAAGACCTGGCCACTGGAGATATTTCTGAAGCTTAGACTGCATATTTTCTGGACTGAGAAAATGAAAGAATGTGTATGTGCTTAAGGCAAGACCCAGCACTAGATCTTAAACAGTTTCTTTCAATTCTACATGCATGTTGCAAACAGACCAATAAACATTCGCATGACCAGTGCAAGTAATAACTTACGCAGATATGTTCACTGATGGTTAAAATTCAAACTCACAACCTCATTCCTTAGAAAAAACAATTAAATCCCAGCTCAATGCAATGCAATATAAACATCTGTAAATTACATTACCAGATAAGTATCATGTAAAACGTATTTCTCCAGAACATTTCATTAATGACCAAGTTCACAGTCTGAAGCACACAGCCAAAACTCGTGCACATGAGCAGAAGCTTATCAGTGTGGACCAAGCAAAGAAAACACCATGACTCATTGTGGACCATGAGCAGCTCCAGGTTAACACAGCTAGCTGGGCATGTAAAGTGATATGCCACATTTATAAAACATAAAAAATAATGACAAATATTTCTAATGCCTACTAGTAGTAAGCTAAGTCTGGACTTGTGTTATAATTTTGAAAAAGTTACAGGAAAATGTTTGTATGTCATTAAAGAAAGCAGCATATTACATAAGAGACACTTTTCAGGCAAAAAACACAATGAAGGCTGCTGGGTTTTGCTGCAAGAATCAGAAGCAAGTGTGACAGTCAACGTCTCCAGAAGAACTGTGGCTGGTTCGGCAAGATGAATCAATAAAATTTCCTTATAAAACTGCACAAATTGTACCGGAGACCACTATTTTTATTTTTATTTTTTTGTCACACCAAATATTGACTTTGTTTCATTTACTACTCTTTACTGCTATTTACAGTATTTTTTTGCATGTGCCTAAAACTTTTGCACAGTACTGTACTTCCACTAGACCTTCAAAATGGAGTGGTGTGATATGACCTGACCACTCCAGAGTGAATTATTTTCCTGTAACAGCACGTCCTGAAGTATCTTATACCATAGGGATTTGTCAACAATTACAATTTCTTTTATTTATTAATGAACAATGTCATGCTTTTTTAAAACTACTTATAGTTAGACTTAATGTTGTGAAATGTCTGTGAGACAAGTTATAAAAAGACATTCCCTCAACAGCCTTTCTTTGTTAAATAAATTTTTTTTATCCCATTTATTATTATGTAGATACTCTCCCATACAAGTACCTGTGAATGGTAAATGATAATAGAAATGATAAAAGCGCATTATTATTATTAGAAACCCATCTGAATTACAGCCAGCATTATTGTCAGGGCTGTTATGTTATAGAAAATTAATTTGATGAATCATATTTGAGAATTCAACAGTGCTGTGGTATAACATAACAAATAGTCTTATTAAAGTGTAATGATGAAACCCCTTAAAGGAATAATCATCTTCATGAAGATTATAATCAAAGTACATTTAAAGCACAGATCTGAATTTTATAAAAGATGACACCCTGAGAATCTCATACCACTTCAATAAGTTTTTATACCACAGATCAATTGAATTCTCAAATCTGATTGGTCAGATTAATTTTCTGCAACATAACAGCCCAGGCAGTAGTGCCAGCTGTAATTCAGATTATGGAGTTATAATAATAATAACACACTTTCATTATTTCTATGGTAACAATTCACATGGACTTGTATCATCTACATTATATACATTATACACAGTATATATATATATATATATATATATATATATATATATATATATATATATATATATATATATATATATATATATATATATATATATATATATATATACAAAAAAAACAATTCTGTGGGTGGAAACCTTGTTGATAAGAGAGGTCAGAAGAAAATGGTCAGATTGGTTCAAGCTGCCAGAAAGGATATAGTAACTCATATAATCACTCTTTACAACTATGGTGAACAGAAAAGGATCTCAGCATGCACAAAACATCAAACCTTAAGGTGGATGGGCTCCAACAGCAGAAGACCACACTGGGTTCCACTCCTGTCAGCCAAGAACAGGAATCTGAGGCTATCATTGACACAGACTCACTGAAACTAGACGGTTGAGCTCAAGGTTTGATGTGTTCGAAGTTCTGATATGCTTTTCTGCACACCATAGTTGTAAAGAGTTTGCAATTTGTACTTGATCCCCTGCTGATTTTGTACGTTTGCCCACTGACAAAGAAATGATCAGTCTATAATTTTAATGGCAGGTGTATTTTAACAGTGAGACAGAATAACACCAAAAAAATCCAGAAAAATGCAAAAAAGTTATAAATTGATTTGCATTTTAATGGGTGAAGTATTTGACCCCTTCGACTTAGTACTTGGTGGCAAAACCCTTGTTGGCAATCACAGAGGTCAGACATTTCTTGTAGATGGCCACCAGGTTTGCACACATCTCAGGAGGGATTTTGTCCCATTCCTCTTTGCAGATCCTTTCCAAGTCATTAAGGTCTCGAGGCTGACGTTTGGCAACTCGAACCTTCAGCTCCCTCCACAGATTTTCTATGGGATTAAGGTCTGGAGACTGGCTAGGCCACTCCAGGACCTTAATGTGCTTCTTCTTGAGCCACTCCTTTGTTGCCTTGGCTGTGTGTTTTGGGTCATTGTCATGCTGGAATACCCATCCACGACCCATTTTCAATGCATAATGTTTCCACCTCCATGTTTAATACACTTATTTCACTCATTAAAATGCAAATCAATTCATAACTTTTTTGGAATGTGTTTTTCTGGATTTTTTTTGTTGTTATTCTGTCTTTCACTGTTAAAATACACCTACCATTAAAATTATAGACTGGTCATTTCTTTGTCAGTGGGCAAATGTACAAAATCAGCAGGGGATCAAACAATTTTTTCCCTTACTGTAAATCTTCACATACATAGTTAATATGTAATCATTCAGTTATGGAAACTGTCAGGATCAATTATTTTATCACTTCTAAAAAAATATGTGATCCTTTGAAATATCTTGTAGCACCTTGAATGACTTATTGAATTGACATTATCTATACATGTGTACCTTAGTATATCAGTATACCATAGAGTCAGCTGTATCTACAGTGGGGGAAAAAAGTATTTGATCCCCTGCTGATTTTGTACATTTGCCCACTGACAATGAAATGATCAGTCTATAATTTTAATGGTAGGTGTATTTTAACAGTGAGAGACAGAATAACAACAAAATAATCCAGAAAAACACATTTCAAAAAAGTTATAAATTGATTTGCATTTTAATGAGGGAAATAAGTATTTGATCCCCTATCAATCAGCAAGATTTCTGGCTCCCAGGTGTCTTTTACACAGGTAATGAGCTGAGATTAGGAGCACTCTCTTAACGGGAGTGCTCCTAATCTCAGCTCGTTACCTGTAAAAAGACACCTGTCCACAGAAGCAATCAATCAATCAGATTCCAAACTCTCCACCATGGCCAAGACCAAAGAGCTGTCCAAGGATGTCAGGGACAAGATTGTAGACCTACACAAGGCTGGAATGGGCTACAAGACCATCGCCAAGCAGCTTGGTGAGAAGGTGACAACAGTTGGTGTGATTATTCGCAAATGGAAGAAACTGTCAGTCTCCCTCGGTCTAGGGCTCCATGCAAGATCTCACCTTGTGGAGTTTCAATGATCATGAGAACGGTGTGGAATCAGCCCAGAACTACCCGGGAGGATCTTGTTAATGATCTCAAGGCAGCTGGGACCATAGTCACCAAGAAAACAATTGGTAACACATTACGCTGTGAAGGACTGAAATCCTGCAGCGCCTGCAAGGTCCCCCTGCTCAAGAAAGCACATGTACAGGCCCGTCTGAAGTTGGCCTGAATGATTCAGAGGAAAACTTGGTGAAAGTGCTGTGGTCAGATCTCTTTGGCATCAACTCAACTCGCCGTGTTTGGAGGAGAAGGAATGCTGCCTATGACCCCAAGTCATAACACCATCCCCACCGTCAAACATGGAGGTGGGAACATTATGCTTTGGGGGTGTTTTTCTGCTAAGGGGACAGGACAAATGCACCGCATCAAAGGGACGATGGACGGGGCGATGTACCGTCAAATCTTGGGTGAGAACTTCCTTCCCTCAGCCAGGGCATTGAAAATGACCTTAATGACTTAGAGAGGATCTGCAAAGAGGAGTGGGACAAAATCCCTCCTGAGACGTGTGCAAACCTGGTGGCCAACTACAAGAAATGTCTGACCTGTGTGATTGCCAACAAGGGTTTTGCCACCAAGTACTAAGTCGAAGGGGTCAAATACTTATTTCCCTCATTAAAATGCAAATCAATTTATAACATTTTTGAAATGCGTTTTTCTGGATTTTTTTTTGTTGTTATTCTGTCTCTCACTGTTAAAATACACCTACCATTAAAATCATAGACTGATCATTTCTTTGTCAAGTTTCAAGTTTATCCCTAATTTTAATAAAACATGATGCACCTTTCATCTCTTTATCTTCAAAATGGTCACAGATGATTGTAGATGCTCTCTTAGGAAAAATTTGATTCTTAAAATTAATTTATTCATGTTCTCTACAGAAACTGAACAGTGCATATAAGATTCCATGCTGGAAAATAATGACTAGCATCCACTGCTGCTAAGGTCTGATGTAGCTGGAGTACAGCTGTCAGGTGTCAGATGTCCTGTCTCTTCCGAAGTATACTGTGCTGACATCTAGTGCTTGATCACAACATTGCACTAACAGACCTGTAAACTGCTTGTGAACTTAACAGCAGATTTATTTCCTTTACATCTAGACTGACTGGAAACTAGAGCTGTCACACACCACAGCCAGAAATAACAATACAATCCTCAAATTAGTCATGCATAAAGGTTTGAACAGGTCATACTATCACACACACACACACACACACACACACACACACACACACACACACACACACACACACACACACACACAATAACTGTTTCTTTTACACATAGTTCCTTTGAGTGTTGGCATGCATATGTGTGTGCAAATATCAAGCAATAAAATTGCTAAAATTGTTGTAATGAAGTAGTGAGAAGTTGGATTGATATTTGAGTAGAGTAGTTAAAGTACTCCCTGGAATGCAGGAAAAGATCAAATATCATGTTTAACAGTCAATTACATCAGGTGCATTGTTCACATTACCGCAAAACTCACCCACACATACAAAATGGAGTAAAAGATGGAGAAGGCCACATTATATACATCCATGTTCTAAGCACAAGTTTTGGTTCCTGCATTTGGCTCAGCTGAAATATGATACCTTATCCTATTCACTCTTATTCACAATCTTTTCTTCCATCTGCATGTCCAAATGTGTGATGGTTCTACTCATGTATTGCAATGGAAACAATACAATTTAGAGCAAAAAAGAGCATTTTGATGGAATTAGCCATTAGAAGATGGGTAAATTGTGGCCATGAAGGGATGCTCATAGTCAGTAAAAATACTCAAATAGACTGTGGCATTCAATCGATGATTGATTGGTATTAATGGGCCCAAAGTGTGCCAAGAAAACATTCCCCACATCATTACACCACCTCGACCAGCCTGGACTGTTGACACAAGGCAGATTGGGTCCATGGATTAATGCTGTTGGCATCAAATTCTGATCCTACCATCAGTGTGTCTCAACAGAAATTGAGATTCATCAGACCAGGCTACTTTTTTCCATTCTTGAAATGTCCAGTTTTGGTGAGCCTGTGCCCACTGCAGCCTCAGCTTTCTGTTCTTGGCTGACAGAAGTGGAACCTGACCTGGTCTTCTGCTGTTGTAGCCCATCTGCCTCAAGGTTCGATGTGTTGTGCATTCTGAGATTCTGAATGAGAATCCACACTGCAGCCCCACACTGAGGCCATGAGTGTGTGAGCCTTATCAGCAACACCTGGTAAATGAGACATATAGGCCTAAGCTTACACACGCTACCATCTGTTGCTTTTAAACGTATCTGGTCAGGTAAATATTTGATGACATTTATGCCTCAGACCTCAGAGCAGGTCATAACCGCTTGTAAAAGGCAGAAATGAAAAAAAGCCATGGTTTAATCTTCTGGCTGGAACAATTAGACAGACTGGATTTGCAGGTAACATTTGGGTACAATGTACTACAGAATAATTACTGTAATTATTCAGGCATAAGTGTAGTTTAAGGTGAGTTTTCAGTTTGGTGGTAGTACAACATTTGCTCAAATCGTCGACTATACGATTGACGGATTTCCTTTTCGTTAAGCACACAGCAGCACTTCTTCCTCTCGCAGCTTCCGTCATGTGTCGCGCGTCACGAGGCTGAAGAGTCTGTCAGCAGAAACAGCGCGAAAGTTTGCGTCGGCGGAGCAACAATGCTTTTAAAGAGGGTGTTTCTGTCTTCCTACGTTTAACGGTATGTAGGAAACAAGGTGCGCCGCGGTGAATGTGTGTAAGACATAACGTTACCACGGCTGTGAATTGTGAATTGTGAAGATGCTGGAATTAGGAGTGGTCTTGTAAAGGTAAGTGCACCTTTGCAGCGGAAAGGCTAGACATCGGAAATATAAACTCGCATTCTGAAAACACGATGATGTATCTTATGTGTTAAAACACGCCGACGTGTCTTATGTGTTAAAATACGCCGACTTTCTCATTAAATAAAGGCTATACAATGACAACGTGAAGCTGAGTTTTGCTGAGCTCTTCTGAGCGTCACATTTCCAGTTGAGTTGCTGTTAAGGAGGAAGTTATCATTTTGTTGTCTGTTGCTTTGCATCGCTGTGGTTATCTCTCGTGTGAGTGATGGCGCGCTTTGACATTAGCATTGGCCTTTTCACTTCTTAAAACGGGTGAAAATTCAACCATATGATAACTATACATACTAAATTAATGGTTTTGCTATTGAACGGTGTTTGTGTATAACTTTAGATTTTGAAAGAGGATGCTATACACCACCTCAGAGGCAGTGCAGTGTTCATTAGGGAAGCTGCTAGAATATTTTGAAACAAAAGTGTTTTGAAGGTCAATAATAAGATAAGATAAGATAAGATGTACCTTTATTTATTATTGATTGAAATTCAAGTTGACACAGCAGCACAAGATGGAGGAGTAACATCAAAGAAAAGAAAAGAAATTTCATAAATACCTGCAATAGGAATAATAGAAATAATAGACACAATAGAAAAATAATAGAAACAATAAAATAGATCTGAGTGTATGTACATATGCTAGAGTTCTATTTGTAAATGTATATGTGCTCTGCAGTATCCTTGGTATTGATATACACATGCAGTATCTGTGGAATGACAATTAAATTTTGGGTGTGTGTGTTTGTGAGACCAGTCAGTGGAGTAGAAGGTACTGGGTATTGTGGCATTATAGAGTCTGATGGCACAAAAGAGCCCCCCCAGACCTTTTGAGGCACGTGGTTGGATGAATCTGGCTGAATAAAAACCTGTAATGGTTCTGAAAGCATACCATTTTCTCTCATTTGTACCTGCAATCAGAAAAGGTTCCAAGCAGAACCCTTGAGGAACCTTTTTTTTCTTTTTCTTTTCTCATTACCACAATTTGATTGATTATATTGCTGCCTCACACTTCCAAGGTCCCCTTGTTGGATTCTGAGTTCAGCTGGTGTTGGTGTCTGTGTGGAATTAAACATGTTCCCCCCATGTTTGTGTGGGTTTCCTCAGGGTTCTCTGGTTTCCTCCCACCACCCAAAAACATGCCAATAGCTGGATTGGCTACTCTAAATTGCCCCTAGGTGCAAATGAAGCAGGGGTCACATAAGATTTCAGCATGCGAAATTTCTTTGGAGACCGCTGTGAATATGGGCGGCCACAGGATATGACATGACATGGCAAGGTGTAGGGTTTTTAAAAAAAAAAAATTATTTATTAATTTATTTAAAACAAATATTTGTTTCAGTGTTAAAATATACCATCTGTTCCTGTATGCAGCAGCACTGGAGTCCGGGCAGCTTCTCTTTTGATGTTGATTTTATATTCTTTTAAAGCTGTGTTGTATAAAACAGTATGGTGCGACTCCGCTATAATCAGTGCTTATTCTATCTTGGATTTTCTGAAGAGGTCCCGCTGTGACGTGTCGATCTTCTATTGGTCACACGTCTTCACGTGATTCGAATTCGCAGGTCAGAGTTCACCAAACTTGAACTTTGGAATGCAGCGGAATGCGAATCTTCTTCACATGAGCTTGTTTTTGGTCTCCAGCATTTGCATGAGTATGAATGGAAGTCAATGGAACTAAAAGTGTAGTGTGACCACCCCTTGAGTGTCTGAATGTATGTGGATGGTGCCATGCAATAGACTGTCATCCGGTTCAGGGTGTGTCCCTGTCCCTTGCATACAGTGGTCTTGGGATAGGCCCTGTATCCACCTCAACTTTGACCAGGATAAAGCAGTACTGAAGCTGAATTACTGAATGAATGGAGATTATTAGAATTTCTTTTCTCAGTATAAAATCATATAGCTGCATACATCACATCCCTACTTAAAATAAGAATTAAATAAGAAGTCCAGGTCCACATTCTTATATCTCTTCTATATCTTTCTTATCTCTCTATGTTTAATATGCACTGTTTTTATTACATAGTCATATATGTAACTTTTATATCTTTTCTTCTAGGCCTATTAGCAATGGACAGTCCATGTCCTGTGAACCGACGGCAGGCATGGGCTCAGTGCAGCCGTCACTGGCTCACAGTGGAAGATACAGAGCTGCATGCATCTGCATCCAGCAACACACTTACCACTGCAGCTGCACAGCACTCTCTGCAGGATGAAATCTTTCCCGATGGTAGGCTGCAAAGTAGTACAAAAAATTACGTTTACACATATTAATGATGCAAAAGTGGCACTGATTAGAAAGTTGGGTAAGGCATTGAAGGTTTTAAGTTTATTGTGTTGCCACATATTCATGACTTTTTGTTATCAGAATCATCAGGATACACCCTTATAGTGTTAGGATTATTTTTCAAATGTCACCTGAAGGTAAATAACATCAGGATTGTAAATGATCAAATCCATTGCCCCGGTATGCATTTCATTAGAATGTTGAGACCTTTGCTGAACTTAATCAAATATGTCAACTCAAAGCCGTGCTTATAAGAGGGAACATCTATAGCTTTTTCAAGTGACTTTAGTACTGTTATCTACCTTTGCAAGCTCTTAGAAAGTGGTATCTGACTTTCAAAAAATGAATGAGTGTTATGAATGTTTACAAATTTACAATGCCCTCCACTAACATTGACCACTTAGGAATGGGTGAGAAGTTTTATTTAAAAAAATGATAGAAGTATAAAGTTGAAAAGTTATGTGATTTGATCTTATTGTGGGTTAAAATCTCATCACCCAATATCCTAAATCACAGAGCTGTCAGGTAGATAGTTCCAAGACATTGTATTCAGCTCCCACTGAATTTCAGTAGATGCAACTGAGAAATTCAAGCTTGCTGGATTTAGTGCTGTGTTTGGACACATACTCTGTGGTCTACAGAGTCTACATGTGTAGCTTGTTACACATGTGGGGAATATCTTTCTATCTTTTAGGATAACAAGGATGTACCAGGATAATAGTAGCTTCATGATTAGTACTCTATACTGTGTGAAGAAAGTCTGTCTGATGTACAGGAGCTAATGAATAAGATGGGGGAAAAATCATCACACATGTTTTGGTGTGCTTTGTGTCTACTAAATGCTATGTCACTGATGTACAGTTCAAAAATAACATCCTGTTTTTGGTAAAGTGTTAAATACTTGGGGTGGATATGGTATAATGGCAGCCATGCTTTTTGTTTTTTAAAAAAAGACAAAAGATTTCCCCATAAGAACAATATTTGCAACCATTTGGAACCGTTACAGTGAACTGAGGGTGTGGTGTTTTGTTTTTCTTGATTTATGCAAATACAAAAATCAAATGACAGCTATTGAGTGAAGAATTCTGAAAGAATTATTTGAATGTTTATAATGTGTTTCTAAGAAGTTACAGTGTAAGCAGATTTGCCTGAACAGATTATAAGCAACAACAATCTCACAGAATATAAAATAGCCAAAACAATAAAAGCAATCTCTCTCTCTCTCTTTCTCTCTCTCTCTCTCTCTCTCTCTCTCTCTCTCTCTCTCTCACACACACACACACACACACACACACACACACACACACACACACACACACACACACGCTGACACTTGTTTGTATGTATTTCCACAGGATGCTCTACAGGAAAGATTGAAACCTGGCTCCAAAGCTGTGGGTGAGTCTTTGTGTTTGTGTGTGTGTGTGTGTGTGTGTATGTATGTGACTGTGTCTGAGGGAGAGCAGTCTACGTCAGTGGCCATGCAGGTAGCTCTTTGTGGTTGAATGTTGTGCTTCAAGGCAATAAAAATAAAATGAATGGAAACTAAGAGAGTCTGGTTAAAAGGGAAGGACAAAAATAAGAGGAGAAATTAAAAGGAGACTAATCAAGAACCAATTAAATTAGAATATAAAGCAAATGCTTTATATTCAGAAACATATCATGAAACAATTGCCATCTTATTCAGATAGACATTAGAAGAGAAGCGGGAAATAGAAAATGTGAACGTGACTGTAGTGGTAGGATTTGGTCTGCTGAATGGCTGCTCAGAACAGTAGCACTTTTTAATTGCATTTTCCACTGTTGTGTGCAGATGCATTTTTAACCACTGATGAAGTGCTGAGGTACTGATGCATTTCTGACAACCAGTTAGAGTGAAGCACAAAGAATAAAATGTCAAGCCTTTTTTGTAAAGGTTATCACTTCCATGAAACTTGTGATTCATCTGCCATCCATGCATTTTTATATGAGAATCTTCCTGCATGCCTGCAATTCACCCACGTACCATGCTGATTCAAATGTGATATAAGTAGCAGTTGTTTTCAATTTTGCTCATGCCAGCTTTCAAGCAAATACTTTTTTGTATGTGTAAATTCAGAAGTGAAGCCAATCAAGACAACTCGAGTCAACTCACTCTGGGTAAGTTAGGAGGTAACACTGTATAGTTACAACAATATAGAGGTACATGTCAGCTCTAGCAATCAGACTGGGGTGTCCTGAGGTCCAGTGGCATAACAGATGCACAAAGCACTCTATTTTAATCTGTTTTTGAAAATTTAAGAGCGTAGGGTTTGGGAGTACCTATTAAAATATACGTCTTTTCCAGAATCCTTGCTGAAGACTGCTAACAGTTTTGAGGATGACCTGAGCCTTGGAGCTGAAGGTACAGAAAATCAATCATGTAGTACTAGTATAATTTTTTTTTTTTTTTCGGAGCCAGTTATATTGATAATATTTGAGACAGGTGGTCTGGGTATCATATAAATATGCTTTTTGTCAGTCTGGGTCCTGCCCATGAGTTCCATAGGATGACACTTGCATAGTTTTTTTCCCTAGGCAAGCCTTCACTTGTCAGTCAAGTGCTGTAGCTGATTAGTTCACTTATCTTAGTATTACATCACACAGTGCATTTTAAACAATTGTTCGTTGTTACAAGAGGAGCACTACTTCTGTAAGTGATATATTTGACTTATCAGTAGGCCACTGTGGTTAGAAGAAGTGTCATCCCTCACAAAAGACTTTATGAACACTCCTATGAATTCTTGCACTCAAGCAGATAATCAGTGTGCACACACATGCTAAAATATGCATTAATAAATGAATAAAAGAAGCATTAAGATTAGTGCTGAAATGTGAGAAATTTAATCTGAGCAGAAATTAGTTACTTTATAATATGCCATTCTGTTATAGCCACAGGACTAGGTGATGGACTGCATGATGAAGAATTTGGGTAAGGAATGTGTTTGCTGAGATACACGCAGTCATGTTGAAATCCTTCCCTTAAAGTCCAAAAGAGTAATTTACTGAGATATTCACAACCTTTACTGGATTTTTCTGCAGGCACTGTCCATTGCTCCTGCCTCCTCCTAAATCACGTCGCAAAGATTTGCAAACAAGGTTTAAAACCTGTTTAACTTTCTTCCCCAGATATTATACCTATGGCTTTTTTTCCAGTAATTATTTATTCCTTATATTATGGACATGTGTGTCAGCAGCACTCCTCAGCAGAGGCTTAATCTGCCATTCAGAAACATGGGGCACAGTATGGCATCTAGTATCTTCTCATCCACCACCAATAAGACTGCTTCCAGGTAAGGCATCTCAAACAACAGAGTCTTGTGATCCACCTAGTGGGTTCTGTACTAAGAGCGAAGTTGCCATGAACCTATTTTTCCTTATTTCGTCATCTCGCGCATTCTCCCTCTCACATACACCAGTGTGTCTGAGGTCCTGCAGATGTGTGCTGAGGATGCAGAGGAGACTCTGTACCAGTTAGGATTTGGTTGTGAGGAGCCACAAGTAACAGCCCGTATTCCAGCTCGGTTCTTCACCTTCCCTTCGCAGCTCAGAGGCATCAACTTCCGCCTGTTCCTTGAGTCACAGCTCCGCCGCATTCGTGAAGAGGACCCCAGCCTCTCACTTGCTAGTAAGTAACACTACTTTAATAAATGTAATCAACTGTGGCATTAAAAGAAAATCTGTTATAAGCCTAGCTGTAAAGATGATTTCACATAATTGATCAACATGGTTGTGATCTCTTTCCATAATATTTGGAGGGTGTATGGAATTTAGAAGAACTCATCTTCAGATCAAGAAAAGTATTGCAATTCAGAAAACACTTAAAAAACATGGATATTCAGTTGTTAAAGTAGTGGTAAATAGAACGTGTGCACATTTCTTGTGGAAAGAGAATGGGGAACACAATACAGTCACTTTTCAAGTTGTGAGAGTTGCTAGGCAACTGATCATGGATGCAAGCTAATAAGTGAGGCTAATGATTCACCTATACAGACTATATAAAAGCAAAGTACAGTAGAAATGAGACAGAACCAATGACTGTCATTTCTATCACATGTTTAATAAATTAACGGTAAGAGTACAATTCCACAGTATTTACAATTGAACTCCCATGGTTTCCACTATATTGAGAAACATTTTTGTGTCACAACAACAAAAACACTTCTGAAATAGTACATATCAGGCTATTTGAAATCTTCTCAAACACTGTGAACATGACATTAGCAAGACACTAAGGTCTTTAATCTGTTGTTCTGTTCTCTAACACAGCTTTTGCACATCAACTTGTTTAGTGTTAATGAAACAGTAAAAGATCTTTTAAAAATGATCAAGATCACTGAACATAGAACCTGAATAGGTTCCATGAAATGAGAGTCTTAACTGATGATGCATGTTAAACCGTTTAACATTCCAATAAGTATGTCAACTTGCTCTATTAGTAAACAGATTACATGTTAGATGGATAGATGATCAATACTTGTACACAGGAAAATAAAAGCATTAATGTATAATTCTAACAATATTTTAGAAACAAAGGCCCAGATATTTTCATTTTTTGGGTTCTCCTTTGTGCAGGTCGTTTCCGTCAGGTGGAGGTGTTAACAGCCATGGCCAACGCTTTCTATTCTCTCTACTCCCATGTATCTCGGACACCGCTTCAGAAGCTGGCACCCCCCGAATTCAGCTTTTCTTCACCCACTGTGGAGCGGAGCATCGGTCAGCGCTTCTTTGGCAACGTCCGCACTGAACCACGCTCTCCCGTGGAGCGTCTCAAAGACACTGTGTCCAAGATGTGCTTATACACACGTGGATCGGACTCTGCCTCTCCAAACTGTTCTCCTCGCAAGAGGAACAGCCTGCCAGACGTGGTTGAAATCATAGTGGGGAATGTGAGGCATGAAGGGAGCCATGACCAGAGTAGAGGAATGTTGGGGAAAGCAGACGGCAACATAACTCAAAAGGTGAAAGACGAAAAGGCTCTACAGCATGCTGAAGTGAAGGCTGATGAAAAAGTGAGTGAGCATGAGAAAACTACTAATGCACACAAGCAGAGAATCCAGCGGTGGTCACAATCAGGGCAGAGAGAAGGGCCTAGAGCAAAGGGCTCCCTCTTTAAGTCAGACCATGCATCTCTGGAATCTAGGCATACTCAGATTTCACAGGATACAGACTTGGATGAAGGTTCCTTCCATTCCTCTTTGCTTCCAGACTCCTCAAAAGATCCTGCTGATACTAATGCACCAGCTCCCATTATTACTTATGATACAATTTCCCCTCATGTAGTGGAGCATGTGCATAAAGCACCTTATGGGTGTCCAGAGATGGACAGTATATCAGCAATGGGCTTATCAACCCCTGGTCATATTCACAGGCCAGACTCATGTCCTAGGACATCTGAATTAGAACACAAGCCAAGCATCACAGATACAAAATCATCACAAGCACAGAATAAGGATGAGCTTATGGTGGAAGCACCAGTGACTTCAAAGATTTCACAAGCTGATCCTGTGTCCCTCCACCCAAGCATCACACAAGGGTCTCCGTGTAAGATCATGGTTACTGGATGGGATGATGGCCCTATTCTCCACAAAGACTCATTTGATGACTGTACTTATTTCATGTACCCTGTTAGCACTGCACAGGTGCGTTCATCCCAATCGGACCAGCAGAGGTACTTGAGCCCCAGCAACACCTCAGCTAGCCAGATCAACAGCCAACTCAAGCAGGCCAACTCCTTTGAGTTGGAGGAGGTATGTAGCTGCCCATATTTTTATAGAAGACATTAAACTTTGGTTGGTTGATCATTTAAGAAACAGCTAGTGTTGAAGCCTTTGTACACTGAAACAGACGTCCACCGTAAGGAATAAACGGGGAATGCTGTTACAGTGTGATGTCGTTGCCACCCCATTATTGCCCAATAGCAGCATGTCCTGAAGTGTTTATTTCTATCATAGCAATTTGCCAGTTTATTAAAAAAGTAAACCATCCTTTTCTTTTGTATGGAAATATTTTGCGGAAAGTTTTCAAAAGCAATTGCAAACTGTATTTGCAATTGCGTTTCCTATTTCTGGACACATAAATTGTGACATATTGCAAATGAAAATGCAAATCCTGTATGTGGCGAGGAGGAAGGCATGACCAGTGTAACAATTTAAAGTCGGGCAAGGAGGAGGCGGGAACCGGCTGATCGTAAACATAAAGTTTAATAATCAACGAAACTGAAACCAAACATAAAACACACAAACTGAACACAAAATGCACGTGCGTCTCTCTCTCTCCCTCTCTGGTGCTTCCAGCCGCTCCTTTATCTCTCTCTCCCACTGATTAGACAGATCAGTGCCAGGTGTGCGTCCTCACAACCTGGCCACGCCCTCCTCCTCGCCACACTGTATTACCGTTTACATTTTCATTTACATGAACGTATAGTGTCTGCCAAATTTCAAATGCAAAGTCATTTGCAATTGCATTTCCCATGTCTTACGAATCATGACCCTGTCATATCGAAATAGCCCCGTTTGTTATTTTACTTCCTCTGCGTCATGTATGGAGCCTGCCAAAATTCAAATGGAATTGCAAATACCTTTATGTTTGCATTTCCGATGCCTTGCACAGAAACGTGCCAATCAGTGTAGGGGGTGGGAGTATACTATGGGGCGTGTTTGTATTTGGAAGTGACGTCATTCACAGTCGACCACATTTTAGAGCACCTTGAGGTCATTCTGGCCATGAATGAAATATCGGCGGTTTAAAGTTTTTGTTGAGATGTAATTTTAACTGTAACAAATTGCCCATAAAACTAGCCAGTTTCCACAAGCAAGCATTAGACTCATGGAAGTTGGCTTTCAAACACAACTTTTCATCTCACGGATGTATCGTGTGGAATAACCAACATGTTTAGCATAGAAACAGGACTTTATTTAACAAAAAATGTGTTTAGAAGAATATAATTTTTATTTAAAATTTTATTGGGGATCCACTTCGTTATGAAAAATTTAACAAGGATAAGAATGTTGATCTGACACGTGTTGAGTTTTGAAGGGTAATTAATGGCATGTCACTTTACCTTCTTTATCTGATCAAATCCTTAATACAATATTCACAGTTAAAGGAAGAATCACCTCGCCTGATGATAGGAGTGTATTTCTTAGATTGCAAGTGCAGCAATAAACTTATTAGAAAAGCTTTATACGAGCACTGTTGCTCTGAAATCTGTGGTTTTATGGCGACAAGTTTATTCTTCAGTATCTTTAAATAAAGCATCGGCACAATCATCTTTACAGCACATTTTCCTTCTTGGCCATCGACTGTGAGTAACGTTGCTTCCAAATACAAACACGCCCCATGGTATACTCCCACCCCCAACAATGATTGGTAGGTTTCTGTGCAAGGCATCGGAAATGCAAACGCAAAGGGATTTGATATTCCATTTGAATTTTGGCAGGCTCCATACGCAATGCCGAGGAGGTGAAATTGCTATTGCTATTTTGATATGACCGGGTCATAACCCGTAAGACATGGGAAATGCAATTGCAAATGGACTTTGCTTTTCCATTTGAAATTTGGCAGACACTGTACGTTCATGTAACCGAAAATGCAAACGGTAATACACGATTTGCATTTTCATTTGCATTATGTCACAACTTATGTCCATAAATAGGAAACACAGTTGCAAATACAGCTTGCAATTACTTTTGAAAGTTGTCCGCAAAATACTTCCATGCTTTTTTTTTTTTTTTTGTTTAACTTGGGTTATAAAAGCTGTAAACCACTGCTCCTTCACCTGCCTCTCTTTTTTTCTTCTCTTGAAGATAATAATACAAAAATGCAGCATGTCATGTTGCTGAGAAACCACAAACCCCTTTCCCATGTTGGAAAACTGATGAGAACAGCTTTACCTCTGACCGTTACAAAGCATTGGAGACTCCTTCCATAACTGTTACATAAACATGTCATTTATCAACAAATACACATTTTTTTAAAAATCCATTTATGTTGAATCTCTGCTATACAAATCCTTGTGAATTAGTTGCTACAATAGAAATGATAACATATTACAATGAGCACATTAATATAAACATGTGAGTTGCCTTGTAGCTGGGACTAGTGTCAAAACAGCAGAAAATTATACAACGATTATTTCCGGTCCACTAATTTGATTGGCTGATTGCCGTTCCAAGAGTAACCACACTGGGACTGTTCACTGTTTATATCGCTCTGTTCATCAGAGTCCGCTACATAACATTCCACTTCCTAATTTGAAAAGGTTACTACAGTAGTGTTAGCAACATAATTAAAATATAAAAGTTTGCCAGCTAGCCGATGTGCTATGAAATTAGTGTGTTTTCATCGGGATCTATTTCCACTAACAGAGCAAAAATAAACAACGTTTGGCCAAGTTGTGTCCGACATGTCAGTTACTTGATATCACTTTCTTGTTTATAGAACTTTTGTATAAAAGCAACATCCCACTCACAATCATGCAGTTATACGCTGGATAATACGCTGAATTCCATATAACTCTTGCTTGTGCGATAATGCTTAATTGATTATCAACTTCTGACTAATGAGATTAGAGAATTCAACAGTGTTGTGGTATAAATTAAGTTAATGGAGGGCAATAAACAATTCACAACATTTAATCAACAGTTGTATGTCACAGAGCCTTGACAATGGTGAACAATAGTTCAAAAAATGTGTGATGAATTCTATTCTCTCTGAACCTAAACATAACCATAGAGTATTTCACACATAGTTTTTGTATTTTGACTGTATTTTTACACATCTCTTTAATAATACACCCACCCTCCTTTTACCCTCACCCCAATCATCCTCTGCTCAATATAATGCACACTTGCAAGCAGAGAATATTAATGTGGCCATAGAAATCAATCAGCTAAAGCCCAAATCAGTGGTATGTTAATGTTAATAAGTTGAGTCTATGCTGAGTGCTGAATAACCATTAATATTTTGCTTCTGAATAGGTGCAGAGTGTGGGAGAAGAGGAGAACACATCAGTGGAGCAAAGTAATGCATACACGCTGTCTGTTACAGCATCTACGCATCAGAAATGTGAGTCATACCAGTTATTCTTTCTTTTTATAGCACTGACCTACAGAAGGACTGCATATTGAATTGCTTTAGACCATTTCTTCCTTGGATAAAATTTACTGTCATTCTCTCAGCAGAAAGAAAAAGTGCTTACGTGCGAACAGTGTGTTAAAAAGTGTTAGGCAGAAATTAACCACACTTGAAGAGAGCAAGGCATTATTGCTGTTAACATTTACACTCACACACTCACACACAGTAACTTGTTGCTGTTAACACTAAAACACCTAGTAACAAAAAAGGAAGTCATGAAGAAAATTATCAAGCCTCATTCTCAGAAAATTGCATAGCAGAGAGCAAAAGGAAAGCACTTGTTGCAAAAGCTTAATAAACTAATTTTCATGTATCTGTTGACTGTCAGGTTCACCCTTGAGAGGAGACAGTTTCCAGTCAGACAGCAGTGGCTATGTTGAAGAGGACATGCAGAATTTACTCAGCTCCACTAATAGAGAGATTAGCTGAATACCAAAATCCACACTTCATGTACCCTTAATTCTCTATTTTAGGGCTTTGCTTCTTTTAGAAAATACAGAGTAACTTTCTCACACAAAGTCATAAAAATATATTTGGTTTGCTTTTGAGAAGTTGAAAAAGCATTACAACTGCAACTGAAGGCATAGATAAAATTTCTACTTGTGTGTAGGATAATTTTGATCACTTGTCTGTGATAAAATCACTTGGTTGTGTGATAAACATTGCTCAACATTTGGCCATTTTAATGTATTGCATTTAAGCAGTACTGACATTACATTAACTACTTGTTCATGTTTTGTTCTGTAAGATGTTTTGAATATTTATGTTTTGTGATAATAAAGTATTTATTTGCACATCAATGCTAATATCAGTTGAGTGGAATAGCAAATACAAGTGCCATGACCTTTGTTTGTTTGGTCTGGTTGTACTACAACATGAGCATGAGACATGAATCCACACTGAATTAAAACATCTTTATTATTAGTTTAGTGAGGGACCTCTCACAACTCTAAAACTGATCAAATTAATTTCATGTAAATTCCTGCTCAGAACTGCACAACAATCTGGCTCCACATGGACTAAAAACTTTATCCCACAATGTACTAACTATTTTATTTAATCTTGCACAAAAAATAAAAAATACTAATATTTTAATAACCTTGCACTGCACACATGATCTTATGCAATGCCTTAACTGAGCATAAAAGGAAAGGGCAATTTTGGAACATGTGGACCTAATAACCGAATAAATATGAAGGTAGACATGTACTTGGAATCTGAAAATTAGCAGAAGTGAGTTCCAATACTTTGTTACAAATTATGGCAAGGCAAGCTATGTAAGCTGTTTAAAAAGTCAAGTTAAAAACATTTGTATTTTTAAAATAATTTAGGGAAATGTTAGTTTAAAACGTCAGTTAAGGGAAACAATTTCAGGATAATTTAACAACAAAATCAAATTCATCACATGGAGGTAGTAGAAAAACAAGGCCCCCGGTTAAAACCAGTCCTCAACCATTTTTGGATACAAAAGACTTAATCAGTTCATCTTTCATTAGAGCTCATGGGAATAAGTCAAGTGTCTTTGGGGCATTAGGAACATGATGATGTGCCTATAACATCCGATAAGCCCCCAGTTTACAGTACTGTGGGCTACAGTATTGTTGACTCTGAACCCATGTTTCTGGTGAAGAGCACAGACTCACTTTCCACCGGCCATGATCTTGAGGTACTGGAGCGCATTGTGCGCTGCACTGGCCCGTGCTGCATCCTGACTGGGGGCAAAGCCATGACACACAGTGATAGGCTGAGTGGACAATTCCACAAGACACTGGTACAGGCCACTGAGACTGCGTTCCTCTGGACAAAACACACACACATTCACATTTAGTTTGACAGATTAATGTCATCAAGTTTCTCAAAAGAGAAATACCTTCCCTGTCAAAAGGCTAATAGAAAACTGCATATAATGATAAGCTGACAATTTATTGGAGCCAATTTATGAATGTATATTTCTGAACTTTTCATTTATAGAACACATTAGGTCTGAGATGACATTATTAGAAGCCTACTTGTTTTTGATTTATTGAGATTTGGATTAAACCCAGCCAAATAGGATAACTATAAGAACCCAATAATATAATAATTATATAATATAATATTATATAATATAATAACCAGTGGTTAGGTACAGTGTAGTAGTATTCGCATTTAAGGAATGTGCTTTTTATTTGACAGAGGATCCAGGTTACTGTAACATGTATTCCATTAAAAGGAAAAACTAAAGTTTTTCAAGGCAAAGGTCTCATTGGTCCCTCGATATTACTTGAGAGATTCTACACTTCCATGCTTCGAATTTGAAGGCACTGCTCCATACACTTGTATCCACATGTGCAGATTTATATTTGTACTATAAGGAATGCAACATGAAATTACACAAAACAGCAAAATTATAGTAATGTTTAAAGATGAGGTGACTGTAGATGACTTATAGCAGGTAGTTATGACAGGTTTGTGCTTGACTTTATTTTGCTCAGTTTTGTCAGTGTTTTCCTGATTCTGAAAAGATTTGTCGTCATCTGTGAGTGGTAATTAATCCACCTAGTAAAATCGATCTTACCGTCAGCTAGATTGTGCCTCAACTGATGTGTGAAGTGCAGCAGGTGGTGCGATCGGAACAAGTAATACATGCAGCAATTACAAAGCTCAAGTTGCAACACACAACACAAAGCACTATGTATCCAATTAAACTTTTTAGTAAAAGTTAACAAGAATTAGAGTTTTTTTTTTTCTTTCCAAGGTTTTTGAACCTACTTATTGAAAATAATTGTGCAGGGCACCCGGGGTAAAGATTTTTCCACCCATGACACTGCAACACAAGTTGGACTTGTTTTTCTGCTATGTTCTTCCCTAAACCATGTGTTAGAAAAGCAGGCTGTGTCTAACATTACACTGTGCAACATCTCAATAAATATGTACATAGCTGAAAATCCATTTCACTTGCCATCCAGTAATGCACACAGATAAAGAAAGGAATATGGACTAGCAATCACTTCATTAGAAAAATGCATCTGAAATGTGCTTAAAAACAAATCAAAACAAAGAATTATGTGCAGTTACAGGATCCCTTCCGCAACTGCCATGTTGTAAACACAAACTAAAACCACCATTATTTACCATGAAAATGGTCACACTGACAACAGTGAAATATTTTAGGACTTGGAAAAAGTTAGCCATGCTGCTTACCTATGTCCAAATAGCTGACGTCAAAGCGCTGCTCTTCAGAAAGGTCGTGCAGAAGGGAGCAGAAGTTAGAGTTGGGAAGGCCCAGAGGGTGACTTCGCAGCTGCAGGATTTTCTCTCCTGCCGAGTTGCGCAAAGAATCCCATGTACATCCAAACCCCTTACACTTCCCTCCCTCTAGCCTGCCACCTATGTGCTTAAAGAGAGAGCAACACAGAAAAAGTAAGCTTAATTATTTGAGGTATGTTACAGAATAGTGCACCATGTTATTTTGAAGTATGAACATCCCTTACCATGTTGAAGGTGTCGTCCTCTGCCTCAGCTTCATGGCTGCTGCGCATGTCTACAGGAACATCGTGGATCCGGGAGAGCATCTTTGCTGCTGCATTCCTCTTGGCAAGCTTCTTTGATGTACCGCTACCTGTGAAAATCAAGTAAACATCATGATTTGTTCTATACCAACTGTACATGAGAGATATTAGAGGATTGTACTAATGGCACCAGAATACACATTTATTCACATAGTTACATAGTTAACAATACTGAAGTATTAACTGGGAGTCATTTACAGGGAATCCAATTTTAAAATGAACTTAAGAACATACTTACCAATCTCAACAAATTTCTCTACTCTGCATGTCATGGTGAACTCTTTGCGATGTGCAGGCCCAGACTCTTGCGTGACTGTGTATTCTGGTAGACGCCAACCTTTCTGCACCACCAGTTCCTACGTAAAGGAAATTTGTAAATTTTGTGTAATGAATTCATATACAGTCCCGTCTGTAACTATTGGAACTGCAAGGCCAATTCATTTGTTTTTGCTGTAGTGTAGACTGAAGACATTTGGGTTTGAGATCAAAATATGAATATCAAAAGAGTTTAGAATTTCAGTTTTTATTTCCTGGAATTTATATGTAGATGTGTTAAACAACATAGAACACAGCACATTTTGTATCAGACCACCCAATTTGTACGCAAGCAAAAATATTGGAACATGTGACTGACAGGTGTTTCTTGTTACCCAGATCTGTCCTGTTAGATTGATTGTTTAAACAATAAATAGCTCTGAACATCTACTCTTGGTTTTGGCCTTCAGCTTCACCTGTGAAGACTGCATTTTTTTTTTTTTGTTAAAAATGATAACCCATCATATAGATCAGAAAGTTGTCTAAGGGAGAAAAGGAGGCCATTTTGAAGTTGAGAAAAGAGGGAAAAATCAGAGTTGAAAAAGTGGAAGGTTTTAGACTGCCCAAGTCAATCACCAGACCATAACCCAATTGAGAATGCATTTCACCTCCTGAAGAGGAGACTGAAGGGAGAATCCCTACACTTACCCCTACCACTCTGAAAAGAATCTGTCTCTCACCTGTAAAGCTCCAACTGGATTACATTCAGCTTGCTGGCTGGAACTGGATAATTTTATCTCGGACTGGGAACTGTAGGAAACACTCATTACAGTCAATACAGAGCATACATTCATACCCTATAGCATTACCTGACTGGATTTTGTAAAGTTTTATTAAGTTAAAAATTCAGTAGCCCATTGAGAAAGTGGACTCTCCAGTGCGTTTGCCCAGACCCATGTTTTAGTTGTCTGGAAACCTAATCAACGTAAAAAAAGTAGTAACTAACAATGTAATGGCAACTTAGCTACCTATGGGAAACAAACAGACAAGTATATGACGTCCAGGCAAGGGGATGACTATGTAGCCATAGTCTGTATCCTCTCTTAGTAAAGATTCCGATGCAACACATCTTGCTTATGACCTCGACAAAAGTAAAAATACCATGAGGTGATCACAGTGCATTGTATCAGCAGAAGAGTTATATAACAGCTTTGCACTGCACTTTGTTTCACTGGGTTTTGTCAATGTTAAAGCAATAGTTCACCCAAAAATGAAAATTCTGTACAACGGGACCCGGAAGCGCTGCACTGTTTACAGCAGAGGAAGAGGAATGCTGTACACAAACTGAGTCACATAGAACAATCTTTGTAACAATGATGTCTGCAGATTTCGACATAGAGGAGGGCTTGCATTTTTTTTGTCCGCTCTCACATATACACAACACGCATGCCTTGTGGTTCTCTCGTGAAGGCGCGTCGGAGATCTATGCGGAAGTGAAGATATTTTCTGAATAGAGACTTAATTTTAGTTTTTCTGCACACACAAAGCATTCATATCGCTTCATAAAATTGGGATTAAACCACTGTAGTCACATGGATTACTTTTACAATGCCTTTATGAGCTTTTTGGTTACTTGGACTGTAAATGGAGGGACAGAAATCTCCCAGGTTTCATTAAAAATGTCTTCATTTTGTTCTGAAGATGAACGAAAGTCTTATGGGTTTGAAACGCCATGAGGGTGAGTAACAGATGAAAGAATTTTTATTTTTGGGTGAACTATCGCTTTAACAAGCAGTGCTCAACAAAACTCAAAAGGACATAAGGGCTGCATCTGAAACCGCATATTTACATACTACATAGTAGCAGTATGCCAGAGGGGTAGTATGTCCGAATTCTCAGTAGGCGAGAAACAATAGGCGAGAAATACCAAGATAGCGTACTGCTTCCGGCAAGATTTTGCAGTTTGCAACCGATGGACACTACGCCAGTCAAACAATCCCATAATGCAATGGGACTGCTGCGGACGAGCTCAGAAAAAAAAAAAAAAAAAAATCACGGAAGACAGCGTCGGCTCTTTTTAAGTATTAAACCTTGGTTAAACAGGACTTGTTTAACAATACCCGAATAAATTGTTAACTTGTTTAAGATTTTTGTGTTTATGATGACATCGAAGGTCACATGACAATCCTAACATGACGGATGTAGTATGTCCGGGATTGTAGTCATAATACACACACATCCTGATTAGTACATACTTAGTACTTAGTTTTAATGGCTGTGCAGTAGGTACTGTATCGAATTCAGTACGTACTGCCATAGTACGCGATTTCGGACACAGCCAGGGTTTATTTTCTTTCTCTGGTTGTTGTACCTGCTTGTCCCCC
The DNA here is from genome assembly GCA_023630585.1 of Cranoglanis bouderius. NCBI lineage: Eukaryota > Metazoa > Chordata > Actinopteri > Siluriformes > Cranoglanididae > Cranoglanis > Cranoglanis bouderius. The sequence goes on from CM042537.1 coordinate 18,438,146, forward strand.
AGGCAACTACAAATAAAAACACTTATAACCTGGACACGAAATGTGCTTGCCCCGGTTACCTAGAGCTAGTGATTTGTCCACCCCTGAGGAGTATTTGGTTGAATTCATATTTATTAATTTGTTCATGTTGTTGTTCAAAGCAATTTACAAATGAATGCAAGACAATGATATAAAGTTCCATATAACTGTTTACACCAAATGACCAGAAACAAGAGCAATATGGTTATAGAACAGAGTGACAACTAACTACAACAGCCAGAGAAAGTGCTACAGACACTAAATAAACTGTGCGTTCTGATTACAATTTGACACTAGTAAAAATCCTTACACATTTAGAGCATTCTTACCAGTCTCCCTCCAAGGGGATGTCTATGTCATCAAAGTGTTCTCCCTCAATCACGCTGCCCTTTAATGCTTCGAGCATCCCTCCTTTCAGCATCTTGAGAGCAGCTTCAGCGGCCTTGTGTTTGGCAGCCTTCTTGCTGGGGCCCTGGCCTGTGCAGCTGATCTCTCCCACAGACACGCGGAAGGTGAAGTTGGGCTGGTGGGCCTGACCTTCGGCCTTCAGCAGGTCATACACCGGTGTCTTGCCTATCCTCGTTCCATACTCCTGCAGCAGACTGATGGGCGTCTTCCCAGGATTCACAGCCAGCATTTGCTCTATACTGAGAACACTGACAGAGAGACAGAGGATGTCATTATAGAGTGTAAAGGTACTACCACTATCTGCAAATAATTCAGTCACGTGCATGTCTGTATGTTTATGCTTACTATTATTCTCTTAAATAAAAATAAGTAAATAAATAAAAAACTAATATCAGTTAGCTACAACAAGGTTGTTAAATGATTAAGTAACAACATAAGAATCACAATGTCTCAGAGTGTGTTTTTTTTTTTTTTTTTTGCCATTTTAGTCTAACGCGACATAATTTAAATACAGAAAGAAAAGGAACTGAAATGGTTGCTGATTGTCCAGATAGCTTGATACTAGTATATTACTGTTGTGGTTGTGGTGTTAACTACAGAAAACTAGCCTTTATAAAAAGGACACGTGAACACGGCTCCTTAGCAAATGTTTTAAGTAGAATGGTAAAAAACAAAACCAAACGAAAAAAAACCAATACAATTAACAATTACATGACTGTGTTTTTTTCCTCTCCGTACTGCAGTAATTAAAATATGAACGGAAAGTTGCTAGCTAGTTTAGCAAGGGTAGCAAACCTATGAGAGCTAGCAGGCTAACTGTCCGATGAGAGGCTCACCTGGTGCACCCAGAGTTTCTCCTGCAGCTGTCCGGGCTTTTCTCCTCGCTCATTCCCCAATAACAGACAGAAGGACCACTGGTGTAATATCGCAAAATCCCCCCCAGAGAAATGGAGACCCCCTTGATATCATGAGCTTATAGTTTTGCTGCCGGTAAACCGGTGAGGCGAGAGAGAGCAAGCCCCGCTCGTACAGTCTCACATGATCACACAACACGCAGTGTGAAGCAAGCGACGCTGAAAAGCTGGAGGCCGAAAACATATTACATACAATACACTTATAGGGTACACAAGCCATTACTTCATGCCCTATGTAGTGCTCGTATGTAGGAAGTAGGAAGTCATTTGGAATTCCACCTACATTTGAGCGCCTCTGGATGTACCGGATAATAATATTGCCATGTTCTAACGATTTGTCCTAATTTACCAAACTGCTCTACGTTTCGTGTTTATAGCGCAAGCATTTTGTGCTATTTTGTTAAAATACTTCCAGCATAAAGGTAGCATACTCTTATAGCGTTAATTGTCTGGAGAATGCCTCCAGCAGAAAACTGCAGGTAGCATGTTTTAATGATTTACTTAATGAGCAGAAATGCTCTCAACATGAAAATATATAGAAAAGCATGATTTTTAACAGTGAAGCGTGCAAAAGTGAAGTGCGCATGCGCCTTGGAAGGAGGACGCGGATGGTCATGTTTTGAATGAAACAAATTTGAGCAGAATTATAATATTAGGATTCAGACTTTTACATTATGCCCTTTTAAAAGTGTTTGAAAGAAACACTAATGCAGGAATTGGGTAATACATGTAACCCAATGTGAAACAAATACTGCAATGTAACAGCATTTTACAATAGCCTACAACACAGGGCTTTATTACAAAATAGGCCGGAAATGGCGATACATTCTTTATGTATAACTACCTTCATTAATTGAATATATGTTTTGGCTTTTGTTGTATAAATTGCATTTACTGATTAAATACATTTATACTTGTACAGAGTCGACAAACATCTCAGGGGGTGGGGGAGGGGGTCATTAGAAAAAAATATTTTTACTATATCAATAGTGAGATACGATTCATACAAACACGTGTGCAGTAAATTGATAAATTGGTCCTATTTAAAACCTTCTGTGCAGAGGAAACCCCTGTGTTGTGGGAGAGGAACTCATTATATACCCCCAAGCGTAGCACCTTGAAGGGTTCTTCGGTTTGTACCTGTGAGGAACCTTCGAAAGTTCTGTGTAGAACCCTACAACAGAGGGTTTCTCTGTCAAAAAAGGTCCCAGGTACATTCTATTAAACAAACAGTTACATATCCCCCCAAAATAAATTAATTTAAAAAAAAAAAGAAAAGAAAAAGAAATAGGAAGCTTACACAGCACAGTGGCCATATTCTATTCTCTTATATAAACATGGAGAATCAGTCAGATTCTTAATATGACTACAGGCTGTCTCATTATTCTTATTATTATTCATGCTGTCCCACTGATGGCACTCCAAGCCATTGCAGGAAATCTCTCTCTCTCTCACACACACACACACACACACACACACACATACTAATTCATTCATAAACACATAGGAGCAATTTAAGCATAGCATATTTTTGGAGATGGGAGGAAACCAGCGAACCCGGAGTAAACCCATATGAACACATGGAGAATTTCCATTCCACACACAGTAACCCAAGCTCAGGATTAAACCTAGAAGCCTCAAGCTGAGGCACCATGCTGCCCTACTCCAATCTGCAGTCATGTTTCATTTTTCACTACACCAGCAACACTGGTTCATTGATAACTTTTTGAAGGACTTACAGCAACCTCTACAGGCATGAAAAGGGCAAAGCACACATATGCTTCCTCAAGAATATACACTTGCAGCACACATTGCTAAAAGGTAACTGTATTTTTCCCCCATCTGTCTCTACTTTCCTTTTTAATTTATATCTTATGCCAAAGATGTCATGAAACCATTTAATAAATGTACTGAGATTTATTTTAAATATTGCTGATTAATTGTAGATGGAATTCAGCTTTGCACTTTCAACACAAGCTTGGGGTCAGTTGGTAAAAATACTGTATATAAAGCCATTGAGAATTTCTGATAAGTCACAAACAAGACATACATGACAAACAAGACATGGGCAAACTCTTTATGAGGCATTAACTCCATGACCTTACTGCTGTAAATACACAAGTGGTGTCCTATTTCAAGTGACAACTGCACGTAAGACAGAAGGATAGGGACAGGTGAAGTAATATAAAAGTTAAAATCTAGTTTATTTAAAAAGGCTAGTGTTAGAAAGGAACATCTGGATGAAAATGTTAAAAATTTCAAATGTGTAGCATTTGTGAGGTGAAACAACCTTGTTGTTGGTTAGAAAACTGCATTTTCTCATTTTAGGAGACAGAGCTAAAAATAAATAAAACCCCACAAGGATAATACAGTTTGGATGCTTCATTTAGTGTTGACTTTCAATCAGAAAAAAGTAAGATTAAATAACTGTACAATAACACTCAAGCAGTCTTTTTCTTTTTTAAATCAAAAATATCAATGGAAACTACACTCTTAGAAAAAAGGGGTTCTTCAATGTACTTAAAAGTTCATTGAATAATTAGATAGAATAATCAGATAGAAAATCACTGTCGTAGGGTTCTATAAAAACCTTTAAGTGTTCTTTCAGAGGCCTAATCAAAGAACGCATAAGGGCTCCAAATTTTCTAAGAGTATAGTAAGATCACATACTTTCATACAAGAGTCCTTAAAACTTAATGTGAGAAACTGTCAAGAAATAGTTCATGTGCTGTTACAGTTTTCCTTCAGCCATGTTCCTCCTTTAGTCATTACACATATCATTTGTTTACTGATTTTTCTGAGACAACCGATTCTTTGGCAGACATTGCTATAAGCTCCTCCACTGCTTCCTGCTCCATCTCAGGTGGGATAACGTCTCTCATTTGATTGTCTACATTCCCATTTGTGGCAATGTCTGTCTCACCTGAAGGAATCTGAATCTCCTCCACAGCAGTCCCAGATTCTTGCTCTGCATTACCATCTTCATGGGTCTTCATTTCTGCAGTTGATATCTCATTTGAAACATTGTGGATTTCTTCTGCAGCATGCTCAGTGTGTTCCTCACTAAAAACCTCATCAATTATATTTGAGAGCATGTCTGTTTCTTCTGAACCTGTCTGCATTTCCTGTGCTGGAGTCAACTCTTCTTGCTTCTCCACAGAAGCTTCCTCTGTTTCAGTAGTGGTGGTGCTTGAATCCTCTAGAGGAGTCTGGATCTCTTCTGCATCTGGCACCTCTATTTGCTTCTCTGTTATACTAGTGACCATGTTTGCCTTCTTTGAATGAATCTGAATCTCTTCTCCAACAGGTACCTCCACTTTCTCATCCATAATCTCCCCTGTCACACGATCTGAATCCTCCAAAGCTGTCTGGATCTCATCTACAACAGTCTCCTCTATTTCATTTGTGACCATGTGTGCCTCCTGTGAAGTCTGTATCTCTTCTGTGTTATCCACCTCTTTTTGTTCCTCAGCAACATCTTCCTCAATTTCGATGTCCAGTTCCTCTGAAGGAGTTTGGATCTCTGTCAGAGATTCCTCTCCAGGCCATTCGCTTGCTTCAACAGCTGCTTGTTCCCTAATAAATTCACCCTCTTCTTTTGTTCTGTCTTCCTCTCTAATATCTTCCTCTTCTGCAAATTCTTCTTCTTCAGTATTTTCCAACTCCTTTTCAGGTGCTTCTCTCTCTTTGTTGTCTGATGTAGTGACCTGTTCCTCAACCTGATCATCCTCTTCAGCTCTGCTGGATTCCAAAAACTGAAATATGCCACAAGAAAGAGCTTTCAATTAGGCAATAAATTTGTCTAGTAAGCTATGTTTAAAGTCTAATTCTTTTTATCTATTAGCTGTCCCTGAACTCAAGCATTGCATGTTGTTCATGACATCCAGGATGTGCCGTAGCATTGTTTAATCTATTCATTCATCTTCAGGAACTGTTTTATCCTGCTGTATACATAACTGTTGTATACCTGCTGCCTATCCTGGGAACACACCTTAGATGGGACATGTATCAATTGTACAGCCCCATGCAGACACACATTCACACACTCATTCACACCTAGGGGCAGTGTAGAGTAGCCAATCCAACTACTGCCATGTTATTTGACAGGTAGGAGGAATCCAGAGGAAATCCATGTGAACACAGAAATTTTTCTTATTTTTAATAGTTGCCAGCCCTGATTGTACCTGGATCTGTAAAGCCTCCAGCTGGGCTGCAAGGTGGAAATGAAGACTCTCTGAATTCGTCTGATGATCTTCCAGACGCGTATACAGAGACCTCAGCTGCTTCTCAAGATTTTGTGTCCGCTTAATCTGCTCAGATTCTAGCAGCTCTCTGTCAGAAAAACAATGCAGTTAAAAAGCAATATGCGCAATATGCACTTTTCATTTGGGTTTAAAAGGTATTTTCAAATATAAACTTATTTTGACTAGACCTGTTCTGTATTATAGTAAAAAGCATTTTAAAGCATAAAATGTTTAAATCCACAAAGGCTTTAATCACAAGTAGCATACACTGAACACTAGGACACAATAAACTACGTATATAAAAAATGTTTTAGTTTCCAGCTTATCAGCTAATAACACTAAGATAATTTTTCTACTCACTTGATATCCATCAACTCTTGTGAGTTTGTAACAAGTGATTCCTGGTTGCTGGCAAATAACTCTTTTATTTCATTGATCTCTCTATTTTGACCCTCGAACTGAGACATCAGACCATCCACAACAGTGATCAGCTCATCCAAACTCAACTTGGTGACTGAAAGCATTCTAGAAAACCCAGAAATCTGGATGGCTAATTCTGCATTAGCACTTGACATGGTGTTGACACTCTGCTTCACAACCTCAAACTCAATACTCTTATTCTTAATGATGGCATTCAGAGCAGCAATGGAAATTGTGTTCTGCTGGAGCTCTGCCAGTTTGTCGTTCATCTCAGTTTGCAGGGACCACACTTTGCTTTGAAGGTCTTTGGACTTGATTTGCTCGGATGTGGCGAGGGCGAGCTCAACCTGTCTCTGTGCTTTGGCATAGGCATCTTCCAGAGCCACCAGGCGCTCTTCAAAACCACCCACATTGGCAAGCTGAAGAAAGAAACATAATCAAGAACACACTGTACATGTACTGTGATTAAAATGGAAACTTGGTCACATACGATTCACACTTTAAACTATCTGTATTCAGTTGATTACTTGTTAGCCTTAGTGCCATTTCCATAGTAAAAGAAAGGCTTATGGAAAGACTAGGACCAAGAATAAGGTCTTTCTTTGTTGGTATGGTCTCAGTCATACTTTATCATATTTTTGGTAAAAATGAAATGAACTTCACATATCTTTGCTTTGGCATTTTGCACACTTTTATACAAGAGCAATAAATATAGGACCCCCTGCTCTCTAAAGCAGTGTTGAACAAAGAAATATGACACTACTCTGTACTGGCCTAGTGAAGCTATTAATGGCATAAGGTGCTGGAAACATTGCAGAGTTCAGCACAGCCAAAAGCCATGTGGAATTTTGTCAGCTGTTGCTCTTACAAGAAACTTTCCAAAAAGAGTGCTTTTTATTGTAAAAGCTTATTTAGTAGGCCATCCATCCCACCAAATGTCAGTTTTGAATAAGAAATCTTCCACGCATAAAGTGAAAGCCACATAAAGGCCGAACGATTTAACGCTATAAACTTTCCAGTGACTTTTTAGTAGCCTACCTGTGCGTCATCAGGCCCTAACTGCTGCTGCAGTTTCGTTATTCTCGCCTGCATGGACGCCAGCGTTTCCGACAGACTATTGATCGTTTGTTGGTGATCGCTACAGACCCAGCCGAGCCCTGAGCCGCCAATAGCGATGATAAGCAATAAAACACCCGGGATGACATACTCGTTAAAACTTCTAGACGACTGTCCCGCCGGTGGCTCTAAAGGTAACCAGCTATCGTCCTGTTTACTGCTGCTCTTTCCTCTGCGCCTCGCCATCGCGCTCCTCCGCAGAGCTGCAGGTTTACACCCGATGGCCCGAAGTGAAACGCCTTTGATCCGTGCTGTGTCGTTGAGATAGTCCTCCAGCGGCTCTGCACGCGTATTACAGCCTGGTGACGCTGACATTTCAAACCTTGTACACCGTCGTCAGTATTGTCACACTACCGATTCGTTTAATTAATAATTAATTAATAGCTACGTTTTTCAGCATATGCACTAGAATGGAGGTATAGTCGCTCCGTATTTAATCTAGTTCATCAATCCTGCTAAAAAAAAAAAAAAAAAAAAAAAAAAAAAAATCCAGTTTAGTCTGACAAAACACAGGCCAAAGCACTGGTCAAGTCGGTAAAACATTTTTTGCCAGCTGGTAGACAGGAAAATTTCTTATTGCTAGAAATACTTGAGGCATTTTGTTAAAATAACAGATGTAAGGTAATTACAAAATCTAAAACATTTGTTGATCGGTTTAGTCATGTAACAGGGGAAACTGGAAAATAACTTACTAGATGATCTACCAGCTTGACAAGCTTGGCCTGAATTTAAAATTGTCAACAGGAAATGGTTTCTGATTGGAAAGCAAAAAATATTTAAGTTAAGACATTGGGCTACTGATCAGAAAGCCGTGAGTTCAAACCCCAGTACTGCCTAGCCACCACTGTTGGGCAAGGCCCTTAACACTCAACTGCTCAGATGTATAAATTAAATGTATAAGTTGCTCTGGATAAGGGAGCCTGCTAAATGCTGTAAATGTAAATGATCTTTGGGTTTCGAACTTACGAAGAGAGAAAATGAAAGTACATTAAAAAAAAGAAGGCACCCTTGCCCTGCCACACACTTCCTGCATCAAGCACTTGGGAGAGTTGCCATAAGACACGCAAAATTCAAATGGCAAGATCTCTCTTTATTCAAAGAAAAGCAGAGTATATGTATTGTTCTTGACGAACAACAGAGACAATGGGTTAACTATTGATTGGCTAGGTGGAAGGGCATATTTGCATATAACAGAAACACCTCCAGAACTCATTGTCTGTGAACACAGTTCGCTGTGCCATCCACAAATGCTGGTTAAAGCTCTATCATGCAAAGAAGAAGCCACATGTGAACATGATCCAGAAACACCGCCATCTTCTCTGGGCCATTTAAAATAGACTGAGGCAAAGTGGAAAACTGTTCTGTGATCAGACAAATCAAAATTTGAAATTCTTTTTGGAAACCATGGACACTGCATCCTCTAAACTAAAGAGGACTAAAGGACTGCACAACAATATGCAATATGTAGCTCTGTTCGGAGTGTGTGGATGATCTTGTTTCTAATTCAGATAATTAAATCCTTTCATTGATGATTAGTAGCAGTGTATGTTTATTCAGCTTATCATTCATAATAAAACAAAAATACATTGGCATTCCAGAAAACAAGTCTTCAAGGCTGGCAGAGACATACCATTCAAATAACAATTAGTAGATCACTTTATTTTAGGTAAATAAATTTGGCTTAATGTTTATCGTATTGTTGAATATTCCACTACAATATGCCTGATTTCAGTACTTATAGTACACAATTTATTCAGACTCATAGACTAATTTTTCTCCAAAGAAAGGTGTAATGTGCCACCACTAATATTGAGTACAGCTTGCTTTGATCCAGGCGCTCTATCTTTTGTTGCCCATGTTGCAACAGGTGATTTTTCATTCTGGTAGATAGAAAAGAAAAAGAAAATTGTACTTAGCTTGGTCACTACCCACTCACTCATCATCTTTGGAAACATAATATTCAATAACAGAAACTTTGTTCTAAATTTCTTTCTGTTCTGTTTCAATCCAGAAGCACACCTCTGACTGTGAGCTTGGTAGAAGTCTCAGCCTGGCCCAGAGGGTTCTCTGCCACAACTTTGTACTCTCCTGTGTCTTTGGGGCCCACCATCAGGATGAGCATGGAGCAGACTCCACAGGTGTTGGAGATGTAGTAATTGGTATTTGTGTTGAGGCTCACATTGTTGTGATACCAGGTGACATGAGGGGTGGGATTGCCACTCACAGCACAGCTCATATAGCACTCATAGCCCTTTGGAGCTATGTGCAGTTTCAATGGCACTGTGAATTTGGGGGCTGATTGAAAGTTCAAGTTCCTTGGTTCTGGTTGGTTTACTATCAATTTACCTTGAGAGAAGAAAAACAGCATTTAGTACATGATTCTGATTATGTGGAAAGGCACAAAATGCATCTATTTTTGGTCTATGAATTGTTCCTCTGTTTTGATGGTAGGACACTTCAATGAGCTAAATGTTTTATCTGATTTGTGAAAGCAAGGGCTGATCCTAAATAGGATGTGGTGTCAGAAATGTACTTATTATTATTTATTACTTATTGTAGTGATTGGTTATGTAAATGGTTTGACCTTTTCTGGTTGGTGGTTAACTAATATATGAACCAGATTTGATAAAACCAGAAGTACTAATTTTATATCACCCATATTATACAGACAGAAGACAGGGTGTGAACTATCTTTTAAAAATCATGTATGTCCAAACCTTTCTTTTTAACAGCTCCCCATGTTGGAGACTCAGATGGTTCAGATAGCCCCATATCATTTTTAGCATATACCCGGAAGTAATACTCTCTCCCCTGCACAATAACGATGGTAAATCTATGGTTGAAGAGGTTATCTGCTACTGTCCACCAGGTCCGTTTTACAGAGTCTCGTTGCATCACCATATAGTGGAGCCGGTCATCTCGTTTCTCATCAGGAGATGGAGTCCAGGTGAGAGTTAATGTTCCCTCAACATTCTGCTCTAGTTTCACTGCACCCGGAGGCTTGGGCTCATCTGGAAAATTTTAAAATATACAGTATAATTATTGAACACATTCAAGGATAAATCTTTGCAAGTAATATGACACAAGGAGTAAGTTTACAAGTTCAGTGTATTTTCAATAAAATTGCTGAAGTAGCAATGTAAAATTTATGATTATTTATATTACCAGTGACTCTAATTTCTACACTGAAGGTTTCCTGGCCAACCATATTTTGGACAATGATCGTGTAGATGCCACTGTCTGATCGATCAGATGTTGGAATGAGCAGCTGGGAAACTTTATCAGAATTAGTAATTGTCACATGTTTAGCCACAGGCACATTATCCTTCAGCCAAATGATGTCTGGTAAAGGGGAAGCCTGTGAGTAAAAATAAGATCAGCTGAAAAAAACTAAATTCAATAATGCAACCATTTTTATGTTACTTTCTAAAAATGGTATGTAACCCTTTTAACAGAGACTAAAATGTATCAATAATATATGATTTGAAGTTACACTTGACCTCTACAGGTTGGTGATGTATAGTACCTCAAAGCATATAGTGACCCGGACTGTGTTTCCAGCTTTCACAACCATGAAATTTTTCATCTTGCGGTCAGTGAATTTTGGTTTCACTGTAAAATCAAATTAAATGTTACTGTAAATGTCAAATTAAGGTACAGTTTCTAAAGAAACAACTAAGAAACTTGAACAAAGTTTACACCCACCAGGTGGAGGCATGGCAATGATGTAGTTGTCAAACCCTTGTGGCTGTCCCTCTCCTCCTTCATTGGTTGCAATCACTCTTACCCAGTACATGGCCAAGGACTTCAGACCTGTTACAGTGAAAGAGGTCTGGACGATGGCATTCGTATTGCAGCGGCTCCACTCGATTTGGTCTGTAGGTCTGATTTCCACAAAGTACCCATTCACTTCATCTTCCACTCCTTTCACCATATTTGGTTTAGTCCAAGCCAGGCACAAAGTGTTGTAACTAGAGCCAGTTACTTTGAGATCTTTAACCTTCCCAGGAGGCTCTATGATGAGAAAAGTAGTCTAATGACAAGGACACTAGAAATATCTAAAAGTTAGTTTGGAAAGTCTAACAAAGTCTGTTGTTGTTTAATCTTACTCTGGGGGTCTCTTGCAAATACACAGTCAGAGGGGCCACTTGGTTCTCCAGGACCACATGTGTTAATCGCAATCACTCTGAATTCATACTCTGCTCCTTCCATAACATCTGTCACTACATACTTTTTCTCTGAAAATAATACAAATATGTAAGCATTTGTTATGCAAGTTATTTGATCTGGATAACATCGGTATCAAAATGAAAGACTTGAAACAATTAATTGCACATAAGAACAAGCAAATTATGCATAAGAACAGATTGACATGTAATGGACGACAAACCTCTAATTGGCTCATCTGGAGGGTTCACTTGACTCCAAAGGTTACTGCCCTTTTTGCGTTTCTCCAGATTGTAGCCTATAATACTTCCCCCACTGGTGTTTGTTGGCAGGAGCCATGCTAGATTAATGCAGTCCTTGAAAGCGCTGACCACCTTTGGAGAAGCAGGCTGACCAGGTAAAGCTGAAAAGACAGCGTATATGAAACAGTTATGCATCAACTTATTTTAAGCAGCAAAATTTAAAGAGCTATTGAGAACATAGTTTACATTTTCTGCAGCTCAGGGAATTTTATTTTTTAAACAATGGATACACCAAGTATTCTTAATAAAAAAACACCTTGACTAGCTGAGGAACACAAACCCTTAGTTTGGTTAAGGTACATAAGGTTCACAAAGCACAACAAAAAAAAAAAAAAGATTTAAAATGTACCAAATGTGCCAGCTGCAATATCACCAGTTTCCATGATGTCACTAATGCCTTCTGAATTCTTGGCTCTTATCCTGTAGCAGTACTTCCTGCCACGGTCAATAGCTGTGTCTCTGTAGGCAGGTTGTCCAGGGATGTCTCCAATTTTAGTCCAGGTGTTGCGTCCCACCTGCTGACGCTCAAGGATGTAGTTGGTCACAGGACAGCCCCCATCATCTTTTGGAGGCCTCCATTTAAATTCAATAGCAGACAATGAACTTTCTACCACATCTACAGGCCCTTGTGGTGGAGTTGGTTTGTCTAGAAAATAAGAAATGTAAAGATCATAAAAAGCTTTTATTACTTTTTAATTGTCTTAACCATGTTCTACAAAGCTGGTTAAGCAACAACATACCAAGAACAACAAGTTTAGATGTAGCCTCAGTGGTGGCAAATTCATTCTTAAGTTTGATTTTGACTTCTCCAGTGTCTTTACGCTGACATTTATTGAGAAGTAGCCGGCTCTGAGTCGGGGAACTCTCAATCCTGACACCAGGGCCTTCCAAAAGCTCCACTTCATCTTTGAACCACTGCACTCTGATTGTTTCCTTTCCTGAGAATGGAAGCTTGAAAATGGCATTTTCACCAGATCTTACGACGACAGCTTCTGAGAACTTACCCATGGCATCTGCATCGATTTTTGGTGGCTCTAAATATGAATGGAGAGAATGGAGAGAATGTCACTTCTGTAAGACTGTATGGTTGTTTATGTGATCTGAATAAAAAGATAAACAACACAGGAAAATATTATTTGTTGTTTTTACCTTTAATAAGTAATGTGGCCTCTGATTTACGTCCTTCTGCTTCAAATCTATACACCCCTGCATTACCCTCCTGACAATTCTTCATTATTAGTTTGTGAATGGCCCCCTCTTTGGAAATCATAATCCCATTCATAGATTCCAACTGACCCACAAAACATAAATAAAATGGAGGAGACGCTAAATGTTTCTGTTGGACATTACTACAAGGAAATATTATAGTACATAATATTATATTCTTATACTATAAGAAAATAAACATAAAATGTCAGAACACATTGATTAAATTAATTTTGTAATACAAGTCAAAATACTGTAGCAAAAGGCATACTTAATGTTTATATGTTGCTATGTTTTAATTGAAATTTATCTGTTAGAAAGTTTCACCTTTTGACCATCTTTGTACCAAATTCCATCACAGTCCTTACTGCTCAGTGCGCAAGATAATTCTGCAGTCTCTCCAATATTTGCAGCAGTATCAGACAGTCCACTAACAAAGTGGACTTCTGGTTCTGGGCACAAGAACAGAGGAAACATGTTTAATTACTGCTAATCTTTACACAGTGGAGATATTAGTTTTCAGATGCTGTGCTATGCACAATTCATTGCTGTTAACTAAGACCAGAGTTTAACACATACCTCTGTTAGTGTCAGTAACCAACTGACCAACTTTGAGGTGCTTTTTATGCTTAGTGTCTCCAGTTCCATCTCCATCTGTCATGTCTCCATCTGCTCCAGCCCCACTTCTACTATCTTTTTGTAGTCCAGTTACTTCAAAACCATCTTTTCCTGATCCATATTTTACTGATCCATCACCTGATAGTCCATCTTTTCCAGATCCATCTTTTCCTGATCCAACATCTGATAGTCCATCTTTCCCTGATCCAACATCTGATAGTCCATCTTTTCCTGATCTATCTTTTTCTGATCCAACATCTGATAGTCCATCTTTTCCTGATCTATCTTTTTCTGATCCAACTAGAGATAGGCCACCTTTTCCTGATCCATCTTTGCCTGGAACATCTCCCAGTAGTTCATTTCCCCCCAACCTATCTTTCCCTAATTCACCTCTTCCCTTCCCCTCCTGCCCACTTCCACCTCCCATGATTCCATCTTTTCCAATCCCATCTCCCAGACTGGATCCACCAGCCCCTCTAGATGTTTTAAGTATTGTGCCCTGCATCTTCCTGGCCTGCTCTTTACCCAACTTATCAGCATTATCTGTACCTCTCTGGCCTTTCTGGAGGGCATTTGGATCATCTAGATAAAGAAAGGCATAGTAAATGGAGAATATGGAGAAAGAATTTGTTACTTATTTATTTTAAGCCCATGGGCATATTAAAAAACAACAACTCACCTTTCACAGTCAGAGCTGCTTTGGATGACTTGATTCCAGCAATAACTGTGTAGGTACCATTGTCCACTGGTCTACAGTTCTTTACTACTAGTCTGTGAGTAAGCATGTCTTCTGAGACTGTTATGTTGTATTTATCCCCTGGCTCAATGGATGCATCATTAGCACACCATGTAATTTTTGACACAGGATCAGATAATACACATTCAAATGTAGCATCTTTTCCTTTGACCACCGTGACATCCTTCAGAATGCTATCAAATTCCACATCAGCAACTGAGGAAAGAAATTAGTGAGCCAAGTTGGCTATGCTGCTTCAATCCAAACTCTAGAGCCATTCTACGCTCTACAGCTTTCTAAAATAAGTAGAAAATAGATTGAAAATAGGTGCCTTAACATCTTTAACACCGAGATCAATTTTAATCTTACTCTCCAATTCAGTTGAAAACATGTTTGCATCTTCAACATTCACTTCATATAGGCCTGAATCTTCTGGGCCAACATTATTAATAGTAAATGTGTATTTATCACCAACTTTCTTCAGATTGTGTTTGAAGGAATCATCAGTGCCATCACCATAGTCAAGTATTTCACCATTCTGCAAAGAATAAATAAGTTTAATTAGATTGTGCACACCTAATCAGAGTGATTTAATATGGTTCCTATATAAGCCTCTACAGAAAACATCACAGCAGTTAAGAAACTTTTGGCTCTCACCTTGTAGAGATAAATTTTGCTTTTGGGATTCTTGAGCTTCATGTCAAGTTCAAATTCAGCTTTTCCATTTGGCTTGACCTCTATTTGTTTCATATTTTCAACGTGTTCAACATACTGTGAAAAATAAACGACAATTGAAGTAGATAACCCTTACAGAGGTACAGTATGTAAGCTCTACAACTAAAAAAAAATCTAGGTCAATGGAAAATTAAGAAATATTGATGAAAACACAGTGACCAAGTAAACACTTCAAATCCATCTTTGACCGCAACAGTGTGAAGGTGTTGATACCTTCGCCTGTTTTTCCTCTCTCTCCTTCTTCATCTGGTTGAGTCTTTTCAGCATCCATCGGAAATCGGTGATCCCAAACTCTTGACAAATGCGCTCATAGTCTTTCTTCTGAGCACTCAATAACACCTCCCAAAACTTTGGGTCAACCTCTCCCTCTTTCTTGGGTTTTGCTTTAACCTTTTTCACAACTCTGTTGAAAAGTAAAACATTTCACAACAATATTTTGAAAAAGGTTTGCTATCTAGACATATTAATTGTAAAACAGATAACATAAAAAAAGTAGATCCCCAAATTATTTGATTGTGATACTTTACACAGTTTTCTTCAGCATTTTTCTGAAGTCTTCAGGTTCATTTTGTTCTGAAACAAACAAACAAACAAATAAATAAATAAATAAGCACATATCTATTTGACACATCAGTCTAGCCATCTAACTTCTAGTCTGAATACTATTACCATTATCTTTTAATTCATTTTAAGCTTATAATCAATTTACTATGTACTGCATTGTGTATTTGGCAGGCTAAACATGATGCCATGTAACTTTTGTCATCTTCAGTTCAGTTCATGTGCAGTTTCTTCTTGAGCTTAAACTCTTGAGTGCAATTTGCTCCTGCCAGATCTGGCCCTGTGCTCTATGTGACTCAATAATCTCAAGTTCTCCCACACCACCCCATTGCTTCCTTATCTCCACTGGCTTCCTGTAACTGCCCACATCAGATAAAAAGCCAAAGCCAAAAACAGACCAGAACCCTCATACTTTAAGGCACTTATCACACCCTGCTGTGCACCATGCTCCCTTCAAGGCTCTAGCATGGCTTGACTGAACCCATCATCCCTCAAGAGTCTTTTCTGTCCTGGCACTCAGGTAGTGGAATGAACTTCCCCTGGGTCTCTGAACACTGGCTGTCTTCAAATAAAAACTAAAGATCTACCTCTTGAATTGACATGTCTATTGAAAGAATCCCTTGTTTCATTTATGGAAGAAAACTCTGGAAGCACTTTGTAACAGTCAGAGTTAAAGCTGTATCTTTATTTTTTTCAGTGCACTACATTTGTCTTGTTAACTTTGAGTTGTGAACTTTTAATGTCTAAACAACATCAGATTTACTCTGGTATTCTTAAACATACCTGGCCTATTTTTTCTGAGTCCAACTGAAAAAGAGAATGATCACACATGATGATGATGATTATTAGTAGTAGTATTAGTATTATTGATGTCTATAGATGGTTATTATTATGATTATGATTTTATTATTATTATTATTATTATTATTATTATTATTATTATTATTTAATATATGAATGTAAATTATGTCTTACCTTCGTTAACCTTAAGCGTTGCTGTACAAATAGCTCTTCCAAATGAGTTTGTAGCAAAACATTTGTATGTATCTGCTTGGTCAGCTGTTACATTTAATATCTGTCATGAAACATAAACATAAACAGTATATTTGAGTATATACTGAGAAAGAATATATTTAGCAAGATTTATTTTCACTTAAAAGTAATTTACTTACTGTTTTAAACTTAACTCACAGCTTTTCATTTTGCTCATGCTCACAGCCATCTCTGTGTTAAGACTGACATACAGTGGCCTCCACTAATATTGGCACCCTTGGTAAATATTAGCAAAGAAGGCTGTGAAAAATTGTCTTTATTGTTTAACCTTTTTATCTTTTGTTAAAAAAAAAAAAATCAGAAAAATACTCTGCTCTCATGAATCAAATCATTGCAAACACAACACAGGTTTATCCAAAGAAATAGCTTTGTTAAATATAGGTGTGCAACAATTATTGGCACCCCTATGAATGCATATGAGAAAAATATATTTGAAGTATATTCCTATTGATATTTTACATTTTTGTAGTACACCAGTCCTCTGACTTGAAACCCATAGAAAACCTGTGGGGTGAACTGAAGAGGAGAGTCCACCAGCATGAACCTCGAAATGTAAAGAATCTGGAGTGATTCTGTATTGAGGAATGGTCTAAGATCCCTTGCCATGTATTCTCCAATCTCATCAGGCATTATAGGAGAAGACTCAGAGCTGTTATCTTGGCAAAGGGAGGTAGCACAAAGTATTGACTAAAAGGGTGCCAATAATTGTTGCACACCCATATTTAACAAAGATATATATCTTTTTTTTTTTTTTTTTGATAAACCTGTGCTTTGTTTGCAATTGTTTGATATCCATGAGAGCAGAGTATTTTGTGAATTTTTTAAACAAAATATCAAAAGGTTTAACAATAAAGATAATTTTTCACAGCCTTCTTTGCTCATATCTACCAAGAGTGCCAATATTAGTGGAGGGCACTGTATGTTGTCAGTGTTATAAGAGAAAGCCATGTTATGTCATGTTCTTTCAACTATTGTTTGCATATTTGAAAACCATACAGTACCAAACAGCACCTGGGGCTGGGCCTTATGTATTATGTATGTTTATATGTAATAAACAATATTTTATTTATGTAAATGTAACATGCACAGCTGTCTATTTTGTTTGGCTGCTATACTTCCTACCTTGTCAGGGCTTTAAGCCCATGGAAATTACATTGCTGCAGCATTTGTTTAACCACAATTGGTGAATGGAATTTTGTTCATTGATTCTTGTACTTTGAAATGTGATGTATGCAATTATAGTTTAGTGTCTCATGTGGTTTTGGAGGATTTTAGCCAACAACAGTTTCTTAGTTCAGTAATGTCTGAGAGAATTTGGTTATGCATAACTAACTAAAGGTACTGCCACAACATCTCAGTGGAGATGGATGAGTGTGGATTGTTTCACTACTTACTGCCAAATATTAGCATTAACAAGCACTTTAAGTTCAAAACAAGTCCATCTTCACTATGCTTGACATAGCTGACATATTGTACTTGATTTTTTGCCACCTGCACATTGTTTGTCCAAAGGCCAAACAATGGGCCACTCATATAACCCAGTTTGGTTCAGCCTGAAATTGAGACATTTTGTCTCCAATAGATCTTTGTGTGCAACACCTGCAAGATGAAGGGTGGGGTCAGGTGCAGTGAAAGTCAGGCAGCAGGCATGTGATGGACAGTCTTAGACTGACTAGACCCATAGAATGGAAACTAGCTTTGGGAATGTGGAATGGCACTTCACTGGCAGGGAATGAGCCTGAGTTAGTATGTGTGGTGGAAAGGTATGCATTAGATATTGTCAGCCTTATATCCACACACAGTAAGGGTTCTGGTACCAAACCTCTGGATTGGGGGTGGTAGCTGTCCTACTCTGGAGTCCCACAGGTGGTAGGGTCAGGCAGGTCTGGAACTGTTATTAGAGTTTTGTCCAAGCCACAGATTGTTAATAACAAACACTTTGTTTGAACACAAGGTTGCTCATAAGTGTTTTTCTGATTGTATCATCAGACTTGAGGACATACAGTATGTTTTGAACTTGGTGGTGAGTTTGATTCTGGAAAACCCAGGAAAGCCTTCTGGGTTGCTTGAGAGAGTAAGGCAGAAGCTTCAGTGAGCAACAAATTTAACTCACACCTCTGAAAGGGTTTCTCCCATGTACAGAGTGAGGAAAGGGCATTGAGTCTGAATGGACCATGTCCAAGTCTTCAATCTTAGAGACTGCAAAAAAGCTGCAAAAAGCTGTGGCTGGAAGGCTGTCAGTGCCTGTCATGTTGGTAACTGTGGGATGTGTTGGTGGATACCATTGGTGTGGGAAGCCATCAAGTTCAAGAAGGATGGCTTACGAGTAATACACTGTTGAGTATTACCTAGAATTCAGGAGGTACAATGCAGACTCTGCCCAGGCTTTGTATCACTGGCCCAAATTTTTGCTTTAGAACAGCTTTGTAAGGGGTCATGAGAGTATATTAATACAGTCTACACAGTTTTGTGGATTTGGAGAAAGCCTATGATCATGTGTCATTTGTTGTGGGAGGAACTGGAGGAGTATGGGGTATTTGGGTCACTGCTTGGTGTGATTTTGTCTCTGAGCACAGTGAGAGTTGTGTCTGCATTTTAAGTCACAATTGTTTAATGTGGGTGTTGGACCCCATCAAGAGTGTTTCTTGAATTCACTCCTTTTTGTGGTTTTCATGGACAAGATATAAAGACGCAGCCAAGTTTGTAGAGGGGTCCAGTACAGGGGGATAGAAGTAACATTTCTGTTATTTGCAGATGATGTTCTGTTGGCACCATCTGAACTGGACCTCTGACACACTCCTGGGATGAAAATCAACATATCTGAGTCCATGTCCATGGTTCTCTCCCAGAAAAGATTGGGATGCTTCCTTCACATGAGAGGAGAGACCTTATAGACCTGAAAGAAGTATTTAAGTATCTTGGGATCTTATTCACAATTGATAGAAAAAGGGAGCATAAGATTGACCAGTGGTCAGCAGCAGTGTTATGGTTGCTCGTCTGGTCTATTGTGGTGAAACAAGAGATCTGAGTACCAGTAAATCAGCACCCCGTCCCACTGCCCTGGTCACAAGCTGTGGGTAGTGACTGAAAGGATAAGGTTGCAAGTACAGGCAGTGAAAATTAAGCTCCTTTGCAGGGTTTCTGGGCTTAGTATCCATGATAGGGTGAGGAGAACTTCAGAATTTAGCCACTGCTCCTTGTAATTAATAGTTTAGGTGGTTTGGGCACCATACAATAATGCCCACTGGTTGACTCCCAGTAGAGCTGAATCAAACATTTCCCACTGGATGTGGACCCAGGGCCAGACTCAAGACCCACAGGAGAGATTATATTTCACTAATAATAATCGTTAGGCAAAGTCAAAAACAGAGAACAGGAGATAGTCAGGTGATCAGCAAACAGCATAAACGAGGCAAATCCAAAACACAAAAACCAAGAGACAATCGGGATCACAACCAGAATAACAAGCATGGAATCAAAGGCATGGTAAGTTCAGATACATGCATACTGAGCATTATTGCGCAACATGTATAGTGTGAGAGTCTGTGTTTGTGTGATTGAGAACAGGTCAGTGTAAGTAGAAGTCTGGTGATTGTGAACGTGTAAGAGTTTGTGAGTTCTGGGAAGTGTAATCCAGGGCGGCCATGTCTGTAGGTTTGAGTTCGCTATCGGAGTTGACCTGACAACTACACAAAGAAAGCACAGATACATTGCTGAACAGAGGCCTGAGAAGTCTGGGAACAACACTGAACTCCCTGCCATCGACGCAAGTAGCGTGCACACTGAAAGTGATCAGATGCTGCATTCAGTCCATTCTGAGCAGATGCACAGACACGCACATGGGGGAATACCTGGGGAAATCTGCTGCTTGAAATTAGGTCCATCACATCCGGCAACCAGCAAATTCAACCAGTTACAAAAAACATTAAGAAAGGCACCAAAACAAACATCAAACATAAGACAAAAAAAAAAAAAAAGAAAGAAAATTTAATGGAGGAGAAAAGAAAATATCCATTTGGAAGCGGCAGCTAAAACGAGCGCAGCATACTCTCAAACAGAAATGTAAAAGTTGAGTTATCTTGGGAATGTCTAGGGATCCCCTAGGAGGACCTGAAGTCTGTGGCTGGGGATAGAGAGAGAGTCTAGACAGTCTCAACTTTCATAGTCTCCTCGCACTTAGTGTTCCCAGTATAGACTCCAGGTTCACCATGACCCTGACTAGGGTAAAGTGGTCACTGAAGTGAATGAATGAATAATATTTTACCTGTAATATGTATTCTCCAGCCTTTTCATCATATCTTGTATTGTATTTCTCTGGATCTGAGATATCTCCTTTGTTACATGCCCATGTGACGGTGGGTTTTGGCTCTCCTGACACCACTGCTTTGAAAGTGGCCGATTTACCTGAAATCAGTGCAAGTTAGATCATAGTAGTGCAACATGACTGCACAAGATATGAGTATCAAAACTATGGACCCTAAAACCACAATTTTTGTTTCAGTTTAAAATCACTGTACCCATATAACCTTAAATCTGAAAATGTAGTAAATGTATTCAGTGGCATAAAAAAACATGACTAATAATTACAAAACATTGAATGTTAATTAAGGTATCATGCAGCAGGCCTTTTTTGCTCCATGTCATCAGAAAAAGTGGTTTGAATACCTTCCCGAATGTTTACAGCCATAGGTTTTCTGATGAAATCTGGCGTACTTTTTCCATGTGGTATTTTTTCTACATATTGTGTGATTATAACACCAGGTACTCTGGATCTTCGCGTGATTTCCACTGTTAACATCACAAAAGAGCTAGTAAGAAGATAAATTTTTCATTTTGAAAATCATCATACCCTGCCAAAATCCTTACCTTTTGTCACATTACACCCTGGAAATTAAAATAAATTAAATCTAACTTTTGCCAGCTGTATTTACACATTATAACCCTCGAAATCTAAGTGGAAATAACATAAAAAAAAATTCTGAACAATTATTAAAATTTAATTAGTGAAATACCTGGTTTGGATAAGTGATCAGCCCCTTAGGGTAACCATAATAAACTTGCTCAGGTACAACCAGTCACTTCCCAGATCACACACCATGCTAACTGCCCCCCACCTGACATCAATTGCAGTGGTTTTGATTACTTCACAAGAAAACCATGATGATTCCATTACTAGTAGTGCATGGCAACGCAAAGAATACACCATGGTTGGAAAGGCGCTTTCAAAAGGGCTCTGGGACAAAGTTGTGGAAAGGCACAAGTTAGGAGAAGGATACAAAAAGATTTCAAAGGCTTTAACTATCCCTCTGAGTACCGTTCAGAGCATTATTAAGAAGTGGAAAGTGTCTGGCACCACCAACACCTTGCCTAGATTGGGCCGTCCCTCCAAACTGGATGACCAAGCCAGGAGGATATTGATCAGGGAAGCTACCAAGAGGCAAATGGCAACTTTGAAGGACTTACAAGTCCTTATGGCAGAGATTGGTCAGTCTGTACATGTGACAACAATCTCACAAGCTTTACACAAAGCTGGCCTGTATGGCAGGGTGGCAAGAAAGAAGCCTCTTCTGACAAAGCTTTGCAAAAAACACTTGGAAGATTCTAATGCCATGTGGCAAAAGGTTTTATGGTCAGATGAGACCAAGATTGAATTTTTTGGACTGAACTGCAAGCGTTATGTTTGGCAAAAACTAAACACAGCACACCACCTAAAACACACCATACCTACTGTGAAGTATGGTGGTGGCAACATTATGTTGTGGGGGTGTTTCTCTTCAGTGGGGACTGGGCAATTAATCAGGATTGAAGAGAAAATGGGTTCTGCTAAGTACACACAAATTCTTGAGGAAAACCTGTGGCCCTCTGCTAGACTGCTGAAGATGGGCAGGTGGTTCATCTTCCAGCATGACATTGACCCTAAACACACTGCCAAAAAACTACACAGTGGCTTAAGGATAGGAAGGTGAATGTCCTTGAGTTGCCAAGTCAGAGCCTTGACCTAAATCCAACTGAAAATCTGTGGATGGACTTGAAGACAGCAGTCAGTCACCACTCACCATGAAATGTGACTGAACTTGAACAATTCTGCAAGGAAGAATGTGTAAATATTCCCCAAAGTGTGCAAAGCTAATAGAGCCATATCCAAACAGACTGATGGCTGTAATTAAAGCAAAAGGTGGCTCTACGAAGTATTAAATCATGGGACTGATCACTTTTCCAGCTGTGATTCTTTTCTATACCCACTGTGTTATATATATATATATATATATATATATATTAAAACAGCCCGTCAGCCACAAGAGGGCAGTAAATTGCTACAGTAGTGGGTAAATCATACCCACATGAGTAAATTTAATTGCTATTAACTGCTAGTAACTAATAGCTCATAAGAAACTTGCTAGTAAAGAATAGATTAATATACAAATATGTTAATATCAACATTTTAACAGATGAATATAATCATAGTTACAGCAAGTACTCTAACTGTATTCCTGCACAGTTAACTGTTCTTAAATAGCTCTGAGTTGGCTAGAGGATTCAAAACTTGTTTTAACTAGGTAAATGAACACAAAACAGAAAAGCGGGGAAAGGAGAGCGATGCTTTCAAAATGCTTAACAAGAAATACTATATTTCTCCCCCCCACCCCCCCAAACACACACTTAAACCACAGGGCAAGTCATTTTCACTGGAAAGTGTGGCATGGGGAGCACATGAATATAGATATAGATATGAACGCTAGAACCATAAACCAATATTGATTTGCTGGAGGCCACTGTTAACAGTAAGAATAATATTTTTATGTTTGTGACAGCTATAACGGTTTCTTGGGAAAGAAAATTTTGTCAGGGAAATTCATTGCACCTCTGTTGAGTTCCGTTGTAATAGATTTATTCATTCACTTTTGTATTTTTTGATAAAGTAACACTAGAGACTAGGACAGTATCCCTCCCCACCAGTAGAGGCCCTGCTCTCCTGAGGTCTAAACTGACCACTGACCTCAAATTCCTGTTCATTTCTGCATTACATTCACCATGGTTCCTGCATTTCCTGTGTTTAATTCTCTACAGTTGTAATTACTATATTTTATAGTCCTATGCAAGATATACACAACAGTGAAGGTAAGATAATACCTATTAACAGAAATGAACACCCAAGCTAATGTTAGCCTGCACAGTTCACTGCAAAGTAGCTTGTGCTAATGAGGTGTCTAGTTGAAACTAGATATTGCCCATGATCTTAGTGTCTAGACACTTACATTAAATTATTACATGTGATTTTCTTTGACAATGTATCATATCTTACTTTTGTCTTATTATTATAATTTTTTTTTTATCACAATAAGCCATATACTATAAAGGTTAATATTTCTAATGCATGTTAGCCATCTTATCAGCATGTAAAAGTATGTTTTAAAAATGGTACAATATTTCTTGTTAGGTGTTAAATGTATGGGTGGAAAAGGTTGCAACAAAGACTTGCTAACCAACGTCTCCTGAGATCACTCAGCAGGGAAGCTGTGGAAACTTAAGGTTGCTTTCACAAAGTCAGTGTTTAGACACTGTTTTTAGTTTGAATCGAACCCTAGTACATTTTACTCTATGGTGTGGTTCATTTGTGCATTGTTAATAGATCCTAAACAACCTCCTGAGTTCAGGGATGTATTCCATGAAGTGAGCTAATAAAACTGGCTTATTTAGAATAGCCTCACTTGACATAGTAACAGGTCAGTCCAGCCTCATTGAGTTTCATCAACGAAGTTCAGGAATTGGCCAAACAAGGCTCATGTGTGTGCACGCTATATACAGTGCTATTAAAAAGTATATGCCCCCATCCTGATTTCTTCTGTTTTTGTGTATACTGTATCTCATACTAAAATGTTTCAGAAATTAAAACAAAATCTACGGTAAAACAAAGGCAACCTGAGTAAACACAAAATACAGTTTTTAAATGATAATGTTATTCATTGAAGCAAACAAAGTTATCCAATACCAACTGGGCCTGTATGCAAATGTATTTGCCCCTGTAGTTACTAATTCCCCAAATCTGTGAAACTGCATTCATAATGGGGTTCAGCTGGACTAGACACAACCAGGCCTAATTACTGCAAACCCTGTTCAATCAAATCAACACTTAAATAGAACCTTTTCAACAGCATGAGCTTGGTTAAAAGGTCTTACCCTGTAACACACTAGAAAGAAGAAATTCCAGAAATGAGGAAGAATGTGATTGAAATCCATCAGTCTGGGAAGGGTTACAAAGCTATTTCAAAGACTCTGGGACTCCAAAGAACCACAAATGGAAAAAAACTTGGCACAGTAGTGAACCTTCCCAGAGGTGGCCGACCTTCCAAAATTCCTCCAAGAGAAAAGCAACTACTCGTCCAGGAAGTCACAAAAGACCCAAGGACAACATCAAAGGAACTACAGGCCTCTCAGGTCAATGTTCATGACTCCACTATCAGAAAGTTACTGGGCAAAAATGGCATCCATGGAAGAGTGGCTAGGCAAAAACCACTGCTAACCTAGAAGGACATTAAGGCTCATCTGAATTTTGCCAAAACACACCTTGATGATCCTCAAACCTTTTTGGAGAATGTTTTGTGGACTGATGAGTTGAAAGTAGAACTGTTTGGAAGACAGGGGTCCCATTACATCTGGTGTAAACCAAACACAGAATTACACCAGATGTAATGGGACCCCTGTCTTCCAAACAGTTCTACTTCTACTTACACCATTAAATCTGGTGTAAACCAAACACAGAATTCCACAAAAAGAATATCATACCTATGGTCAAGCATGGTGGTGAAAGTGTGATGGTGTGGGGATGCTTTGCTGCTTCAGGGCCTGGGTAACTTGCAATAATTGAGGGAAACATGAATTCTGCTCTCTACCAGAAAATCCTAAAGGAGAATGTCCGGTCTTCAGTCTGTAAGTTGAAACTCAAGTGCAACTGGATTATACAACAAGACAATGATCCAAAGCATAGGATAAGTCCTAGTCCTAGAAGTAAGTGAAAAATTATATCCAGTTATCGGAAGCGTTTGGTTGCAGCTATTGCTGCTAAAGGTGGCACAACCAGATTTTAAGTTTAAGGGTGCAATTAGTTTTTCACATTGGTGATAGGTGCTGGATAACTTTTTTTGCTTTCAAAAATAAATAAATACATGAAAACTGTATTGTGTGTTTACTCAGGTTGCCTTTGTTTTATGTTGTATTTTGTTTGAAGATCTAAAACTATTTAGTATGTGTTAGGGTTTCCTCCCCTCGCGCTGCTCGCGGAGACTAGCGAGTAGCGCAATTTCCAGTTTCACAAACTCGGTTGGAATTTTCCCTAGCGCTGCTCGCTGAGGACAGCGAGTAGCGCAAACCCTCATTCATAGACTCTCGTTTTGTTTATTTCACCATGTGCTTCTTTGTTTTGGTATACGCTATGTCTCCGCCCCTGCGTGTTTATTGGTTCTTTGTTTTTGGCTCACGTTATATCTTTGCCCCCATATGTTCATTGGTTCTCTGTTTTACGTTTCATTATGAGTTTCAGGTGTTTTGTGTTTTCCCTTGTTTCGTTCACATTATTTAAGCCTTTTGTTTCTCCGCCTCGGCATGGAGTATTGAACTGAATTAGATGAGATTCTGTGGATTTATGCCTTGATATTCTTTGGATTTATGCCTCGATATTCTGTGGATTCATGCCTCGATATTCTGTGGATTTATGCCTCGATATTCTGTGGATTTATGCCTTAATATTCTGTGGATTTATGCCTTGATATACTGTGGCATACTACCCTGCCTTTATGTTGAGTTCCTCTCCTGTTTTGTATATGTCCCAATAGTTTTGGTTACGTTGCTATTAAAGTGACTTTTCCCCAGCATATGCATCCAGCCCTCCCGTGTGTTTCATAACAGAATACTCCGCCAAAAATGGATGCAGCGGGGAAATTTAGGGCATGCCGTGCCACATTTTTTGTTCCCGCCTTTGATTCAGTTTCGTTTTCCCAGTGGACCTTTATTTATCCCCCTGATGCCTACGATGGTTTTTCCACTTGGCCCCAGTGTTTTCTTTTGCAGGTGCAATTATACTTCCTTAGTTTGGAGGACGCCAAGCCCAACGAGGAACAGTGGTTGGGGTTCCTCCTATCCCGTCTGGTCGGCTCTGCTCGCCAGTGGGCGGAGCTTCACCTTGCCAGTGGGTCCACAAGGCTGCATACGGTTTCTGGCCTTGTGGATCTACTAATTCAGGTGTACGAGAGTCCTGAGTTCCAGCCTGACCTCAAGGTCTTCTTGGGGAGGGACCGCCTGTCTGATCGGCCCAGCCAGCTGTTCATCGAGCACTATGGGTGGGAGCGGGTCAACGTGGCAGCCTGCACCTCTCAGCCCGTGACCCAGGAGTGCGTGACCGGGGGCTGCATCAGACAGGCCATTCAGCGGCGTGTCAACCCAGAGCTCCAGCTGGAGACCCAGCAGGAGGTCTCCCCAGCGGAGCTCCCACTGGAGGTTAACCAGGCAACCTCCAGCCCCGAGCTCCAGCCAGAGACCCAGCAGGAGGTCTCCTCAGCGGAGCTCAGACCGGGGGTCAATGTGGAGACCTCCACTCCAGCCCTGTTCCTGCTGGAGGTCCATGAGGAGACCTCCGCTCCAGCCCTGTTCCTGCCGGAGGTCCTCGAGGAGACCTCCACTCCAGCCCTGTTCCTGCTGGGGATCAACGTGGCGACCCCTGCTCCAGCCACGTTCCTGCCGGGGATCCACGAGGAGACCTCTGCTCAAGCCACATTCCTGCCGGAGGTCCACGAGGGGACCTCCGCTCAAGCCAAGTCCAGGTCGGAGGTCCACGGGATGACCTCCTCCCAAGCCAAGTTCATGTCGGAGGTCCATGGGATGACCTCCTTTCCAAGCCCATGTCCAGGTTCCTGCCCTAGTCCTAGTCCATGTCCAAGTCCTAGTCCAGGCCCAGGTTCTTGCCCTAGTCCTAGTCCATGTCTCAGTCCATGTCCAAGTCCTCGTCCTAGTCCAGGTCCAGGTTCCTGCCCTAGTCCCTGTCCATGTCCCTGTCCAAGTCCCTGTCCAAGTCCATGTCCAGGTTACTGTCCTAGTCCCTGTTTAGACTCCAATCTAAGTTCAAGTCCATGCCTTAGTTCATGCCCAGAGTCATATCCAGAGTCATGTCCCAGTCCATGCCTCAGTTCAGGCCCAAAGTCATGCCTCAGTTCAGGCCCAAAGTCATGTCGCAGTCCATGCCTCAGCCCATGCCTCAGTTCAGGCCCAGAGTTATGCCTAGTTTCATGTCCCAGACCATACCTCAGTCCATGCCCCAGTTCATGTCCAGATTCATGCCCAGATTCATGTTCCAGTCCATGCCTCAGTCTATGCCCAGAGTCAAGTTCCAGTCCACATTCCAGTCCACGTTCCAGTTCCAGTCCAAGCACCAAGTCAAGCACCAAGTCAAGTTCGGTTCCAAGTTCGGTTCCAAGTTCCCATCCAGGTTCCCATCCAGGTTCCCATCCAGGTTCCAGTCCAGGTTCCAGTCCAGGTTCCAGTCCAGGTTCCAGTCCAGGTTCCAGTCCAGATTCCCGTCCAGGTTCCAGTCCAGGTTCCAAGTCAAGCGCCGAGTCAAGCACCGAGTCAAGCGCCATTCCAAGGACCAAGCCAAGCGCCATTCCAAGTGCCATTCCAAGTTCCAGTCCAAGTTCCAGTCCAAGTACCAGTCCAAGTACCATGCCAAGTTCCATGCCAAGTACCAGGCCAAGTACCAGGCCAAGTACCGAGTCAAGGTCCGAGTCAAGTACCAGTCCAAGTACCATGTCAAGTCTCACGCCAAGTCTCATGCCAAGTTCCAAGCCAAGTTCCAAGCCAAGTGCCAAGCCCCGCTCACGCCTGTGGCCGACGGGACGGCCAACCACGCTTTGCTCACCCCTGTAGCCAATGGGACAGCCAACCAAGCTTTGATCACACCTGTGGCCGACGGGACGGCCAACCACGCTCCGCTCTGGCCTCGAAACTATGGACTGTGCCTGCCCGCCAGAGCGGTTGAAACTTTTGGCGCTTCGGGAGAAGCGCCTTTGAGGGGGGCTCTGTTAGGGTTTCCTCCCCTTGCGCTGCTCGCGGAGGCTAGGGAGTAGCACAATTTCCGGTTTCACAAACTCGGTTGGACTTTTCCCTAGCGCTGCTCGCTGAGGACAGCAAGTAGCGCAATCCCTCATTCATAGACTCTCATTTTGTTTATTTCACCATGTGCTTCTTTGTTTTGGTTTACGTTATATCTCCGCCCCTGCGTGTTTATTGGTTCTTTGTTTTTGGCTCACGTTATGTCTCCACCCCATATGTTCATTGGTTCTCTGTTTTACATTTCGTTATGAGTTTCAGGTGTTTTGTGTTTCCCCTTGTTTCGTTCACATTATTTAAGCCTTTTGTTTCTCTGCCTCGGCGCCGAGTATTGAACTGAATTAGATGAGACTCTGTGGACTTATGCCTTGATATTCTGTGGATTTATGCCTTGATATTCTGTGGATTCATGCCCCGATATTCTGTGGATTCATGTCCCGATATTCTGTGGATTCATGCCCCGATATTCTGTGGATTCATGCCCCGATATTCTGTGGATTCATGCCCCGATATTCTGTGGATTCATGCCTCGATATTCTGTGGATTCATGCCTCGATATTCTGTGGATTCATGCCCCGATATTCTGTGGATTCATGCCCCGATATTCTGTGGATTTATGCCTTGGGATTCTGTGGATTTATGCCTTGATATACTGTGGCATACTACCCTGCCTTTATGTTGAGTTCCTCCCCTATTTAGTATATGTTCCAATAGTTTCGGTTACGTTCCTATTAAAGTGACTTTTCCCCAGCCCTCTCGTGTGTTTCATAACAGTATGAGATATACAAATACTTTTTCACAGCACTGTATAAACAGTCCTATCAGTTGAGTGAATCGATATGGCAGCAGATGAAAACCACTTTTTCACTCCAGCTGAACAAAGACTTATAATGAAAGTATACACCGAGCATTATTGCTAATTAAAAAAAAAATAAATAAAAACATTATTGCAAATAAAAGCAACACCTCAGCAATTAACAAAGCTCATGAAACAGCAAGTCAGAACGGCAGAATAAATATGTAAGAACATATAATTCAACCAAATAACTAAATAATAAAGAAAGACAATATAAATGGGTTCTATAGTCAAAATTAACATGCTTACCAAAAGTGTCAGAGATTTCCCCTTGTGACCCGCCGGAGTGAGCAACGCACTCAGCAGCCCGAAGCGCGACAGTGCACGCTTCCTGGTTGTCAGACTTTGTTTACCATGACGTGTGTTTGTTATGGTTTCTGTCCTGTCTCCACCCCTGTAATGATATTGGTTGTTTCCATATGTGTCTCAGCTGTTCTGTGTTATCTCCTATAATTAGTGTCTATTTAAACGCCTGGTGTTTCATTGTCACTTCGCGAAGTATTGTGTTTCTGTGTTTAGCTGCCAGAGCCATACCAAGCCTTTGTTCATTGTCCTCGTTTCCTGGTTTCTCACCTCTGCCCATTTTTTGCCCGTTTGTAGATTGCCTGACCCATGCTTTTGACTATGATTCTGTCTATCATTTTGGATTTATCTGCCTGCTTCTCATTAAAGCTTTTAACTGCACTTGCATCCATCTCCACCCTGTTTACGTGACAAATACTTCAATCTTCCCAGTGGACTTTCATGTATCCCCCAGATCCGTATGATGGCGTTTTGGTTTACCCTCAATGTTTTCTGTTGCAATGCCAGCTATACTTTGCTAGCCTGGAGGACCCCAAACCCGACGAGAAGCAGTGGCTGGTGTTCATGTTGTCCCGGCTCACCGGCTCAGCCCGCCAATGGGTGGAGCTTCTTATCGCCACAGGATCCAGTGGACTAAGTATCATATCACAGTTAACTGGACTATCAATAAAAGTTTTTGGGAGTCCTGAGTTCACCCCCAACCTTAAAAATTTTTGGGGAGGGCCAGCCTGTCAGACAACCCAGTCCTGCCATTCACCACCTGCTATGATGAGGCCGACAAAGTGGCTTCCACAGCTCAGCTTCAGCCCGAGGCCAACAGGGTGGCCCCCACAGCCCAGGTCCAGCCCAAGGCCGACAGGGCGGCCTCCACAGCCCAGCTCCAGCCAATGTGGCGACCTCATCTCCAGAGCTCTAGCCTGAGACCAACGAGTTGATCTCCAGCTGAGCTCCAGCCAGAGGTCAAGGTGGCAACCTTATCTCCAGAGCTCCAGCCTGAGACGAGAGAGGTGGTCTCCCCTGCAGAGCTCCAGCCGGAAGTGAACGTGGTGACCTCGTCTCCAGAGCTCCAGCCTGAGATGCACGAGGCGACCTCTCACACCATGTTCCTGCTAGAGGTCGACGAGGCGACCTCCCACACTATGTTCCTGCCTGAGGTTGACGGCACGGCCTCCCAAGTTCAGTTCCAGTTAGAGGTCGACGGCATAGCCTACCAAGTTCTGCTCACGACAGAGGCCGATGAGACGGCTCATATGTTCTGCTCCAGTCTAAGGCCGACGACGTGACCTCCCAAGCCATGCTCACGTCTGAGGCCGATGATGTAATCTCCAAAGCCATGCTCATGCCAGAGGCCGAAAGGACAGCCTCCCAAGCCACGTTCCTGCCAGAGGCCGACGGGATGGCCTCCTAAGCCACGTTTCTGCCAGAGGCAGACGGGGCGGCCTCCCAAGCCATGTTCCTGCCAGAGGCTTACGAGGCAGGGAATCTGTCAGAGATATCCCCTCGCACTGAGTGCTGGAGTGAGCAGCATGCTCAGCAGCCCGAAGTGCAACAGCACGCATGAACTGCCTGAAATGTGCGCTTCTGGGTTGTCAGACTTTGTTTACCATGACACATGTGTTTGTTATGGTTTCTGTCCTGTCTTTGTCCCTGTAACATTATTGGTTGTTTCCATATGTGTCTTAACTGTTCTGTGTTATCCCCTGTGATTAGTGTGTCTATTGAAACCCCTGGTGTTTCATTGTCACCCCGCAAAGAATTGCATTTCTGTGTTTAGCCGCCAGAGCCATACCAAGCCTTTGTTCATTGTCCTCGTTTCCTGGTTTTTGATCTTGCTCTCGTCCTCGTTTCCTTGTTACTCGTTTATGCCCAGTTTTTGTCCGTTTGTAGCTCACCTGAACCATGCCTGTTTTTGACTACATTTCTGCCTATCATTAAAGCTTTTAACTGCACTTGCATCCATCTCCACCCTGTTTATGTAACAACAAACTTGATCTCATCTACGTGAAGTACAAATAGTGGACTATAAAAAAGTCATATAACTGAGGCTTTATTTTTTTGGAATTGGACTGATTTAAGGCCAGATTTCATTTAGTGTAACTTGTTCAGATTTAGGTTTTATACTGTTTATGCTTTCATTGCATTGACAAAAAAGAGAAAAATCATTAAATTTACTCAATTTTAAATTTGTACCTTGGTTCATGTGAATGAATTGAGTTGCAGCCAACATGATTTGATCATATATTTTCAAAGCTTTGGAATGAAACCATGCACTCAAGCTCAAGTTATTACTATGTTAATTCCATCTCTCTACATAATTCAAAGGGGTAGATTAGATATCTGTTTCAATTAATTTTATTATAAGCAATGAAATCACATTTTGATGAGAAACTAAATATATTTATGTAAACTATACATTATATTCAAGCGCTATCAAGAGTGTGGTTATAATGAATTTTAGCACGGCTGTCATAAGGCACAAACCTGCAGGGTGAGTGCCGAAGCTAATCACAGCCGAGCTGATATTCAGTATAGCTACACTCTTGCTTGTGCGATATTACTTTTATACAACAGTTTATATACAAGAAATTAATATTGAGTAACTGACATGTCGGACACAATATGGCCAAATGTTCTGTTTATTTTTGCTCCTCTAGCAGAAATAGATCCCAAAGAAGCCACACTCACTTTATAACTGTCAGTTAGCTCGCTAACTAGCTCACATTGATTTGTACATTCCTGTTAAGGGTGCTTCCTGTAAAATTGGTGTCCCTTCTGCCTATTCATCTTTATCTGATGAGTTTTCATATGTTAAGTTATATTCCTGAAAGGTATCTTTTCCCATGTCTGATGTTTCTAACAGTACTGTAGTACTAGTAGAACTAGTGGAATTTTACATGGCGAACACAGATGAGTGGAGTGATACACACAGTGAAATGCCCCAGTGTGGTTATAGGAAATACAAGTACTCTTGGAATGCTGCTCAACCAATCAAATTAGTGGACCAGATCTAACTGTTGAATAACAGTTAGTGGAGCAATTGTTCCTGAGCATTGTTTCC
The DNA here is from genome assembly GCA_023630585.1 of Cranoglanis bouderius. Taxonomy (NCBI): domain Eukaryota; kingdom Metazoa; phylum Chordata; class Actinopteri; order Siluriformes; family Cranoglanididae; genus Cranoglanis; species Cranoglanis bouderius. The sequence goes on from CM042537.1 coordinate 18,470,957, forward strand.
ACCCGACGGGACTACGAGAGCACAAGGCTTGGTCAATAGAATTCATCACGTTAAACTAAGCTTCAAAACTAACCTGACATGGCGTATTTTTGCATAGTAATTCAGCAAGGCTTACGATTAGCTTGGTCTGTGGAACCAGAATAGATGGAAATTAGCCAGGCTTGTTGAAATAAGCCTGGCTTATCAAGTTAGCTCACTTCGTGCAATACCTCCCGGGATGTTACAACTTATTTGTCAATTCTTTTGGCAAACATTTTTTTTTTCTCTATTAGAATAAAATCCATTTCAGAAACCAATCGAGATACTATATTCACATTTTTGTTTGATATATGTAGGCAGGAATAATACATGACTTATAAAGCTTTTAATAGCATTCTAGAGATCACAGGCTTGGGGGAAAGGGACAATACAAGCTATTTTTCTGCTTTTGACAGTTTAGCTACAACAGCAGCAAAAGCATTCACCCAAAAACTAAATGATTAGAAGAATAGAAGAGATTTTTTTTAAATGCTTGTAATGGTTGAAGAAACCAAAATCTGTTCATTGTATTCATTTCCATTGAAACTGAAAATAGATATTCAAATAGTAGTTGCATTTGTCCACAGCTAAGGATCCCAATTTACCCCCAATCCTTATTTCTGACCTTCATTATTATATTGAGTGCTGAAAAATTATAGATTGCTGTAGGTCACAGGTTCACAACACCGGTCCTGGAGTATTTCCTGCTCCCAACACACCTGATTCAACTAATCAGCTAATTACCAGTCCTTCTTGAGTTAAAGTGCTTGGGCTATATCAGGCAAAACACTCAAATGTGCAGGACAGGAGATACTTCAGGACCAGTGTTGGCAAGCTGTGCTGTAGGTTACATAATGCTAAGCAAAAATATATATATATAATAAATAAATAAAATAAAAAATAATGACTTACCTCCCGCTGACATCTTGAAAATCTTATTGTGCTTTTTTATTTCACAATTTAACAAGTTGGCTTGGCACTGAATACAAAATAAAAAAGGTAATTACTGTAGATCACTAAAATATACCATAGTAATAATGAATATATTCTGACATATTTACACATTTAGTTAAACCAGCACCCAAAACACATTTTCCCCCTAATATTTGCTTCATGAAGTAATATTGTATTCTAACAATTGCAAATCCAGTAAGATCTTCAGTGTCTCTGAGTACCAAAGAGGCTTGTGTGATGATGGCAGGGAAACAGAGAACCTTATATAACCAAAGACCACATGGACATGGTGATCTAACCCCTGTTATTCACAGGCCATCTTTCTTCTGCAGGAATCTGATGTTGAAATACTTTTATAAATCATGAGCTAACCTAGCTATCATCAAAATGTTGATATTTTAAATGATTACATTTCTTTCAATTCTTTTAAAATTCTTTCCCAATTGTTTTTAAAAGCTTCAGTGGGAAATTTTATTGCATGATAGGTGTTACAGCACCTATCTGCTTTCAGAAAATAATTCACTTTTAGGCTGTGACCTCCAAAACAATTAACTAATAAAGATATATTAAGATTTTGATTTAATTTATGCTGCATGTGCAGTAATATGAAACTGATGATGAACCTTTTAATGGCGTTCTACAGTTATGAGATCCTTCTCGATGCATCAGCAGCTATTTAGGCTCTGCTTTTGATAGGTCACATGCCTAATAAAACTATGAGAGATATGCTGGCAGCCATAACGACTCTGCTAAAGAAGCAATAAATCAAAATACTAATAAATAAATAAATAAATAAATAGAGACAAAAGAGAACAATGAGACCCTTGTTCATCACTGAAAACCTTTTTTGATTCCTTGCTGTATTTTATACGAATATTGTTCTATTGTCTAAATGAACCCAAATCAACTCAAGCAAACTGTGGACATGCAGTGATTTCATTCATGAGAACTGCACCTCAACAATATGCTTTTTAGTTCTTGATATAAATAGCCGGATCAAAAGTTAATACACATAAAACACATGATCTTTAATGATATCCGTGTGCTGTTCAATTCACTAAAGTCTGACTCCAGTCACAAAAAAAAAGAAAAAAAAAAGAAGAATTATTTGGGGAAGTGTTTAGTTTTGATACTAAACACACATCAGCACCCTGAATCTATTATTTCCCTTTGCTGTATGTATGAAGTTCCTCCTGTTGTAGGTTAGGTATCCTGATTCATTTTTCCATGCACCATCCATTCATTTTCAAATCTGCATAACAACCAATTTTATGAATGTGATTAGGTCATCTGGGAAGTATCCTAGATGCATAGTTGTACATGAGAACCGTAGAGCTTACCTTAAAATCCTTGTACGCAGTTCTGACTCCTGGATTTTAGTGCAATTGCTCCTTTTACAGCAGTAAAATATTGGTAGACCGAATGAGCAACCCCATAGGTAGCGAAGTCGGTCAGCTGTTATGGGTGTTTACGGCTTTTATTTGGGTGAGGCTGAGATTAAGGAGGAGGTCCTGCACATGGTCTTTTCATATTTCATAATAAAGAATGTGAGTAAAATTCAAGATGAAGTGGCGATGATTTTTGCCTTTATACACACTACCAGGTAAAAAAAAAAGTATATTATATATATATATATATATATATATATATATATATATATATATATATATATATATATATATATATATATATATATATTTCATTGTATTCAAGACATTTTGATAAGAGCTTATGGTTAAAACCTGTTTCTAAGACAATGTTAACAGTGTTTACATTTTAATGTACAGCATTTACAAGTTAATGCCCGTGTATACATTTACTTCTGAATCAAGATGTATTTTTAATAAGTACTTCCGGCTTGTTCTCATTCAGGAGACGTTAGTGGAAGAAATTTATTTGGGAATGTTCAGAAAAGCCTCCCAGGTGAAGCTCCATCATGAAGCTGAGAATTTAAAATATAAAATTGATTTGTTGTGTATTTGATATATGTTGATTTTCTTGGTCACTGCATAATTCCATATGTGTTATTTCATAGTGTTAATATCTCCATTATTATTCTAAAATAGTGTAAATAGTGAAAACGCAGAAATTGCAGAAATATGAGCAGCTGTGTCCAAACTTGGTAGTGTAGAAGTTTACCATCCACTCAACATTTAAGAGTATCTGAAGCACAGACTAAACTCAATAAAAAGCTCCACAGGTCTTTACTGTTAGTATTATGAGGTGTATAACCTCATCTCTGTGTCATGTATTCACATGCTGTATCCAGTTTCTGACTGTTGTGATTCCAATTGCACTGGATAAGATGTGCCATTTACAGCATAGTAACGTCATGTAATATGATCAATTATGGCCCATGTTTATTAGACAACTAAAGGATATCTGAAACAACACCTTTAGGTGTGAGGATTTTTCCACTCATACCCAGGGAGTATGTAATATAAAACACTTATACAAACAATAACTGGAATCTGCAAAGAAATGTTGAATGTTGAAATTATAGCAAATCTCACTTTGTAAACTAATGCTTATGGGCTGTTTTGGCATTTCTCCTGTAACAGGGTTGTATTTCACATCAACAGGTGTTACCCTGATAGCTTTCTCTTAAAACCTTAGCATCCTCTGTGCCCTATTTGTGAAAACCCCCTTTGAGCATGGCAGGACAATAAATATAAGTATCACAAGAAGTACTGGGAAGTGGAGTAAAGTATCATGCCTGTTGTTTATTTGACATCTGACCACTGCAGCCAGCTGCAGTATAAATAATGAAACTGCTCACACTCATAAACTATTCTAGACTCTTTAGTAAAATGCATAGTTCTAAATTGTTCAATTCAGTGTCAATATGTTCATCATCCCTACTAGCTATACACATACTGTACATGTATTTTATTTTGAGTAATTCATGAAACAAAATGGCTGAAAAAATGCATAAACATGATTTAAAATGGAAATACCAGATGGCATGAGTGTTCTGGTGTTCGTGTTAAATGTTATACAGACCCCAGAAGTAAAATAAATTGAGATCATTCTGAAATGGTCTCCTCAATGCATGAGGTGATGAACAGGATCATTTTCACAGCACTATAATCAGGTAAGGATGTTGTACATAAACAGTTTTTAATACCTGCCGCCTAGAGAACACACCTTTAAGCTCTATAAGGCATGGAGATTTCAGCAATGATAAGGATAATTGCTGATATACTATTTTATGTATGGCCAAAAGTATGTGGACACCTGACATTTTCATCCATATGTAAGTCTACCTACAGTACACTGTTGCCACAAAGTTGGAAGCACACAGTTGTGTAGAATGTCTTTGTTTGCTTTAACGGTAACATTTCCCTTAACTGGAACTAAGAGGCCCAAACCTGTTCCAGCATGACAATGTCCCTGTGCACAAAGTGAAGTCCATAAAGACATGGATTGCCAAGGTTGGAGTGGAAGAACTTGAGTGGCCTGCACAGAGCCCTGACCTCATCCCCCACTGAACACCTTTGGGATGAAATGGAACACTGACTGCATGCAAGGCCTCCTCCCCTGATATCAGTGCCTGACCTCACTAATGATCTTGAATGGGCTGAATGGGCTCCACAATCTAATGTCTATAATGGGTCTAAACATATGGGTGTGATGGGCAGGTGTCCACACACTTTTGGCCATATACAGTAGTGTACACTCACCTGTCCAAGGACGCTGGAAGTGCTGAAGCACCCGCAACTTTCAGGATTCCTTTACCTGCACTTGAAACAACAACAACAATAATATAGTGCATGCCACATGTGTGCTGTTTAAAATTCTATCATCCTTTCATAGGTACACAGGCTCATTCATGTAATTATCCAAATCCTGTGGCAGCAGTGCAATCCATAAATTCAGGCAGACATAGGTCAAGAGCTTCAGTTAATGTTCACATGAAACATCACAATGGGGAAAATGTGATCTCAGTGACTTTGAGAGTGGTATAGTTGTTGGTACAGGCTGGTTTGAATATTTCAGCACTGCTGAGCTCCTGGGATTTTCACACACTGCTGCTGCTACATGATTGACTGACTGGATAATTGCGTGGCTAAGCAGGTGTACAAGTGTTCTTATTAAAGTGGCCTATGAGTGTATGTTTAAAATCATGTTTTGAATGGAATTTTTGCAACCAATATTGCATATTATATTTGCAAAATTATGACCCTGCAGAAGATGATTCATTGACATTTCGGCTGATATTTATTAAGAGGATATTTTGCGCAATAAAAACGCACACGTGACACGTAACTATTAGCCGCTTAACTAAGATGGCCATAATGTGGTGCTATGTGATGCTTGCTGACACTGGAGACGTGTATGGTAGGACTGATACTAAGACCAAAAGTATCTACTCATTTATAGCTTGGTTAAAACACCACTTTGTGACAAAGCCTAAGCTTACACAAAGGCTGATGCAAATATTTTCATTGGAACAACAAAACTCAGTCATACTGAATGAAGACACATTTCTCTCTTATATGAGCTATATTGAAAAATGCCAATGTCTACAATGGTTTTAAAATAATATCTAGATAAAAGTAAATTCCGAAAAACTATTTCAACACCTCATCATATATGTAAACCCAGGTGGTGATCCTCCACTGCTACCTTATATTATGGATCATGGTGGTTTCCTTCAGGACTAGTGAATGCTGTATATCAAAGTTATGTGAGATGTTTTTCTGTTTTTCCTTGATTATTTGATGAAATATACATGATTCAATCATTTAAGATCAATTCAATGTGAGTTTTGCTTACTCATAATGCATACGTGTCTGTCCTTTGTTCTGTTTTTGGTCCCTGATTATGTTAGAAAAGAAATTTCTGTCCCTGATTATGTTTTCTCTTATGTTTTTCTCTTATTAGCCTTGGGTCCTTTGCATGTACACTTTAGTATAAAATCTTTGATTATACCCTGGCTCTTGGTCTCCTGATTCTTCAGTCATCTTACTTCTGGTGAAACTGCAGTATTTTTGATCATCCAGAAAAGATTTACAACGGTTGTTACAAATGTGTCCTGATGTTGCATGTCCCCCAGACAATGGACATTAATGCTATTCATAAATATTGCAGATAACATACTTTATTGCAGATGAGATATGCTCAACCTATTGCTCCTGCTCTCTTTGAGGGAGTCACTCACACCTCTTTGGGATGTACAGTATCCCTGTCTTTGCTGGTTATCAACAGTTAATCTTTTAGTGAAACTTTTAGTGAATTGTTCCCTGTAACTCCCTCCATCTGCTGTTGCAGTTTTTAAATCCTGGTACTAGCAGCTGATAGTGATTTTATCAGGGTTAATACATACTGCTCACAACATGTAAAGCTTTCTTTCTGAGCTCCTCTAACCTTGTGTATGAACCCCTATATGTACCCCCAGGTGCTATAGGACTGCACATCAGGTTTAGAGTGTCCACTATAGGAAGCAGGTCTTTTATTTTCTTAGCACCTGAAAATTGTGGAAACACTGCCTTAGTCTCTAAGGGACTATCTTCCATTTACTTTTTAGAGATACACTATACATTGTCCTGTTCAAATGTTTGGATTAGAGGGGAGACTGACCTGAAAGTACAGAATATTCATGCTCTGTTTTAGAGGATGCTCTCATTGCAGGGACTATTGTTGTTTTGTATTGTATGTTATTGTATGTAACGTTACACAGATATTGCTGCAGGTCTACTGCCTGACTGACTCTGACTCCTTATAACCTAATTTGAAGAGAAGTTGTAATATGGGTGCTCGTAATATGTTCTTTCATTATTGATGCACTGCCATGAAAGGCTATTTATGCTTTGCATATGCTGCATTGTATCATGCTTGTACTTTTTTCCCTGGGTAAAAAACTCTTTATGACATTCTAGGCCTTCTCGACTCCTCTCTCGATTTCCTTTGTAGTGCTAAATTGGCATCGCAATTGGGATCCCATGGTACCCAGTGAAAAACGTGACAGCACATGACACTTTTACTCTTAGGTGGACAGAAACATGAAGTCAGAAATTAAGAACACAAAGAAAATGAGGTAGATGTGACCCCTATTTAATAATAAAATTCTTTCATTTATTTATTTTTTATTTTTCCTGAAAAAAGAGTGCACTGCTTACCCTCTTGTTTGCTATTGGACCATTCTTTGGAGGCTTGCAAATTATCTTTTAAAATCACCAAGATTAACTTGGTGCAAAGCAAAATTAACTACTACCAAAATATAGAACAATTATATGCATCAGGAAATGACCTAAAGATACCATGTATATAGCCACACGTTGGCTAGAATGGTGACCATTGTAGCAGTGACATATTCAAGTGCATTTTCTCAAATATGACAGATGCCCATCCAAAGGTTGTCTGGGTTTAGCGTCTGCTTGAACAATGCTACCTGCTTCAGTTTGTGATGACAACTGTAAAATGTGATAGATAGAAAATAACAGTCTATTGTTTGTTTGTTTTTATTATTTGGGCTGGGCCACAAATCAAAACAATAACATTCTAGACTATTCTTTGGGTATTTTTTGTCTATTTAACATACACTGGCAAGGAAAAACTCCCTGAGATGGCAATAGGGAAGAAACCTTGAGAGGAACCAGAATCAAAAAAGGAACCCATCCTCTTCTGGGGGACACCAGATAGTGAGAATATAAATCATTACTCTTCTCCAATTATATACTATAGTGTCAAGCAGTGCTAATTGTGTTGGAAAGATCTTCAGTATAAGCATCAGGGTCATTGTTGATTTCAGTAGAGTTTTAGCTTTAAGTCTATAATATCCAGCTGAAGTTATCCACTGTATAATGAAAGAGACTTCAGCATAATTTTTTTTAGGTATGCTTTAGATACTGGCAACTCAGTGTGTAGTATGTAAGTTAACCTTTATTTGTTCTGTATACAGCTATTGCATGACAAGGCCCTAATAGCCCCTTTATATTTCATAATAAATCACTACAACTCACACAAAAGCTGAACTCCAAGAGACTCTGTGTGGGTAAACATGTAATGTGAAACTTCATCTGACAGCCATATTTCATTTAGTGCCCCATGGACACTTCTGGGTGTGTCATGAAATACAAGCCTCCTCATATCCTAGTAGTAAACCTCATGCAGTCTGTCTGTCAAATGTGGCACTGATATTCAGGTCTGTAAATCTTGCAGTTATGGCTGTGCATTTAGGACAAATTACTTAATAATTAGTCTAAACAAGTTTTGCATTTCAGTTATTATAGAAAAAACTCATGAGATGGTGAATACTACATAAATGTAACCCATCTTTTCATGCCAATGGTTGCCTTACATATAGCAAGGTTAAAGAAATACAACACTGGCGTGGAGAAACAGTTTTATACAGCTTCCAAACTGTAGTCACTGTAAAAAAAACTGTAGTGAGTCGTTTTTGACAACAATAAGCACATTATCAGTATTCTGTAAGATATGTGCAGAAAATCTAGTTCCTCTTTTGTTACTTGCATAAATGTAAACCATATATATATATATATATATGTGAAGTACTGTATATACAGTGTAAGATCCCATTATTAACTCACCGAAGTTCCCCCCAAATCAACATGAAACAGTGCAATCTGAAAAACACAAAAACATTAATACTAGTACTTCTGCTGAATCAATGAATACTAATACTACTACTACCACCACCATCACCAACAACAACAATAATAATAATAATAATAATAATAATAATAATAATAATAATAATAATAATAATAATAATAATAATATTTACCTAATAATAATACCTTTAACTTTAAGTTTGGTGGAGCACACTGCTTTTCCAAATGAGTTGACTGCGACCAATTTATACTCACCAGCATCTTTGAGCTCCACTCTAAGGATGTAAATGGAGCACACACCATGAGCATTGGTAATGTAGTAATGTTTGTTAGAGTTGCAGATGCCATTCAGGTACCAATAAACATGGGGTGTGGGGCAACCTTGAACAGCACAGGTCATGTAGCACTGGTAGCCCTTTGGTGGAGTGTGGACTTTCAGAGGAACCAAAATGGAGGGGGGCCTCTCAAAAGTGATCATGGCTGGCAGAGTTCTGTATAGTGAAGCTAGACAAAAAAGATCGAATAGATATTTAACTGTGAAAAGTTAATGTAAGTGTTATTTATACCAATATTGGTACTGGCCCCAAGGTTCTGCTCTACAGATATTGGGCCTCATTTATGAAGCTGGATGCAAACAGATCTATTTGTAACTCATTTGTAGGAGCAATTACATAAAAAATGTGGTATTCATGAAAATCCTGTTGTGGAGGCGGGGGCGTGGTCGAGCACCGGTTTGTAAATGGAGGGCGGAGCCGGAGAAAGCGAGGGGTATGGTTTCCAAACCTGTAGGAAATTGAGACTAACAAGTGTTCTGTGTTGCAGTGAGGAGAAAAGGAGGAGAGACACGCGCCTCGAGAGAGAGAGTGACGCTGACACAGAGCTACATGTGTGCGTGCGTGTGTGTGTGTGAAGATTGAGACAAAAAATAAAAAAGTTGAAAGTTGGAGTCAGCCTGTCTCCTGTCTGGTTCCTAGTCATCAAATTTTGAGGGAAAAAAATATAGTGGAGGCGGCGGTTAGTCCCCGTTTCACCCATCCACTAATTTTGGGAACGAATTGGCCAGGGTTTCATTTATTAGTGAGAGAAATGTTTGTGGATGGGTCCTGCATTAGGGAGAAGTGGTGTGGAATGTGCGCAGCCTTGGTGGGAGAGGCAGTGCCAGGGCCGTCGACGACAGCTCCACGTCAGCGTGACAAAGAGAGCAGGGGGAGTGGCTCTCCCCCCCTCTTATCAGGGATTCCCTTCAGGGATTTTCCCTTGGAGCAGTCGCGCGACGAAACCCTGAAGCACGCCTTTGATCAAGTGAGAGTAATCGATGGTCAGCCGATCCAGCCCAATGCTGCGCTCTCCCACCCCTACTTCTCCATTATTAAAGATAGGATTTATAGAGTGACACAGGACACTCAGACACGGGAAAATGTAACCCAATTGTTGGTTCTGAAGAACCGTCAGGAAGGATTATTCCAGGCAGCTCATTATAACACTATGGCGGGGCACTTAGGGCAGGTGAAAACATTAGGTCGGCTCTTGGCCCGCTTTTATTGGCCGGGCATTCGTGGCGACGTTCGCCGGTAGTGCGCGACGTGCCGCGAATGCCATCTAGTGAATCCACCGGCCACCCCAAAAGCACCATTGCGCCCACTCACGTTAATCGAGGTCCCCTTCGAGAGAATTGGCATGGACCTCGTCGGGCCATTAGACCGATCTGCACGGGGGTATCACTTTGTATTAGTATTAGTGGACTACGCAACGCAATATCCGGAAGCGGTGCCTCTACGCAATATCTCCGCGAGGAATGTTGCAGATGCACTCTTCCGTGTTATCTCCCGGGTTGGGATCCCGAAAGAGATCCTAACTGATCAGGGCACATCTTTTATGTCACGCACCCTGCGCGAGCTGTACGAATTGTTGGGGGTTAAAGCGATTCGCACCAGCGTTTATCATCCGCAAATGGATAGGCTGGTGGAGCGCTTTAATCAAACACTTAAAAATATGATTCGTAAGTTTGTGCAGGAAGCTACACGGAATTGGGATCAGTGGCTAGAGCCCCTGTTATTTGCAGTACGAGAGGTCCCACAAACCTCCACGGGGTTCTCTCCATTTGAATTATTGTATGGACGCAAGCCGCGTGGCGTACTTGACGTCATACGGGAAAATTGGGAGGAGGGACCTTCAGCCAGTAAGAATGAAATTCAGTACGTTTTGGACCTGAGAGCAAAACTCCACACATTAAGCCACCTAACGCAGGAGAATTTGCTACAGGCACAAGAACGTCAATCCCGGCTGTATAACGGGGTGTACGGCTGCGCGAATTCACGCCGGGAGATAAAGTGCTCGTATTACTACCCACGGCGAGCTCCAAATTACTCGCCAAGTGGCAAGGACCCTTTGAGGTCACATGGCGAGTCGGGGATGTCGACTATGAGGTAAGGCAGGTTTATCATCTAAACCTGCTAAAACTATGGAGGGAGACGGCATCGGTAGCGTTGGCAACGGTAGTTCCTGAAAGGGAGGAGCTAGGGCCAGAGGTAGATCAAAAATTGGCGAGTCAATCCCCTTTGGTGCCATGCGGGGACCACCTCTCCCCAGCCCAAATTATAAACATCAAAACCCTACAGGCAGAGTTTTCTGACGTGTTCTCGCATCTCCTCAGCCGCACTAACCTCACAGAGTACCACATTGAGACAGCCCCAGGGGTGGTGGTTCGCAGCCGCCCCTATCCGCTCCCTGAACACAAAAAAAATGTGGTCTGGGATGAACTTATGGCCATTCTCAAAATGGGAGTAATCGAGGAGTCCCACAGTGACTGCAGCAGCCCGGTGGCCTTAGTTCCTAAGGCCGACGGGACGGTCCGGTTTTGTGTGGACCGCGTAGAAAAGTTAACGCGGTTCCTAAATTCGACGCATATCCAATGCCTCGGATTGACGAACTGCTTGATTGGTTGGGTGCAGCTCGCTTTTATTCGACACTGGATTTAACCAAGGGATATTGGCAGATCCCCTTGACTCCAATGTCCTGGGAAAAACGGCCTTTTCCACCCCGTTCGGCTTACACCAATTCGTGACCCTTCCTTTTGGGTTGTTCGGGGCTCCCGCGACGTTCCAGCGGCTCATGGACCGAATACTCCGTCCACACGCTGCATATGCCGCTGCCTATTTAGAGGACATTATTATATACAGTAATGACTGGGAGCGACACATGCAGCATTTAAGGGCGGTGTTGAGGTCGCTGAGACGTGCGGGACTCACGGCCAACCCAAAGAAGTGCGCGATTGGACGGGTGGAAGTACGGTATCTGGGCTTCCACTTGGGTCATGGACAGGTGTGTCCCCAAATTGATAAGACAGCAGCGATTGCACCTGCCCAAGGCCCAAGACCAATAAGGAGGTGAGACGGTTCCTGGGGTTGGCTGGCTATTATCGTAGGTTTGTGCCTAATTATTCGGACGTCACCAGCCTGCTGACTGATCTCACTAAAAAGGTGGCACCAGACCCGGTCCAGTGGACAGGGCCGTGCCAACAGGCTTTCACTCAGGTAAAAGCTGCACTGTGTGGTGGACCACTTTTACATTCTCCTGACTTCTCTCTCCCTTTTGTTTTGCAGACAGATGCGTCGGACAGGGGGCTGGGGGCCGTGCTGTCCAAGGTGGTGGAGGGGGTGGAGCGCCCCGTGCTGTACATCAGCCGCAAGCTCTCGGTACGGGAGACAAAGTACAGCACCATTGAGAAAGAGTGCCTGGCCAGAAAGTGGGCGGTCCTCTCCCTCCACTACTATCTGCTGGGGCGGGCCTTCACCCTCTGTTCGGATCATGCCCCGCTCCAGTGGCTCCACCGCATGAAGGATTCCAACGCGCGGATCACTCGTTGGTACCTGGCACTTCAGCCTTTTAAGTTCGAGGTGATCCACAGACCGGGGGCAAGGGGGGGCGGGGGAGTCGTCGACGGCATGCCGGATGGGCGGTGGGGGTATGTGGAGGTGGGGGCGTGGTCGAGCACCGGTTTGTGAATGGAGGGCGGAGCCGGAGAAAGCGAGTGGTAAGGTTTCCACACCCGTAGGAAATTGAGACTAACGAGTGTTCTGTGTTGCAGTGAGGAGAAAAGGAGGAGAGACACGTGCCTCGAGAGAGAGAGTGACGCCGACACAGAGCTATATGTGTGCATGCGTGTGTGTGTGTGTGAAGATTGAGACAAAAAATAAAAAAGTTGAAAGTTGGAGTCAGCCTGTCTCCTGTCTGGTTCCTCTATACCCAGCCTGGAATCATTACACCTGTATTTTCAGGAAAAAAATTGTTTGTATCCAACTCATGCCCCTGAGTGTGTGGAAATGTAAACATAAGAAGACTAACTAATGTAAACACCCTTATCCAGAGTGAGTTATCGAAGTGCTTTGTAGTCTCTATCAAAAATACATCTTCATGATAGTTCATTAGGTCAGGGACTACCATTGAGAATGCCATTGAAAAAAAAAAATGTTTATATTATTGGCATTAATGAAAGAATATGAAAAATACAGAACAACAAACCAATAAATTGGGACAAATAAAACTATTCATTCAATTATGACAAATAGATGTTGCTGTATGAACAAAGTACAGGCTGGTCTCTCTGTGCATAGCCATAAGCTGTAGACAAATGCTGAGACACTTGAAACAATTAAAAAATATCAGTTTTCTATGTAATGTACCTGGTGTCCATGATCACCTGGGTAAAGTGTAGATTTTTTCCCCTCCATTTTTTATCTCATACCATTTTCTTATCATCTAATTTACACCTAATTAACCTTGTCTGTAATTTGTCTTGAGATTTTGACCTTTTCAGTTACTGTTACACCGCAAAATATTTTATTATTGACATAGCAGTGAGTCAAGATAACTTCAACTTCTGTCTTTCTGCCTTTTCTTTCACTATTTAGTTGTCATTTCATGTTTCCAACCCTCTGTTGCACTTTACTTTTTATGGAGTTTTGTGGGTGTCACTTTGTGCAAATGAGCTGTGTTGGGAATATGCTTTGCACTTACAGGTGATCAACATATTAATGGGAACATGAAGAAAAATATTGTTTCAGAAACTTTTATAAATCCAGCGCAAATTCTTAGTTCTCTTTGGTCTACGCAAATGTTTACACAAAACTTTGATTGATAAATGAGGCATGTTGTTAGTAGCATTACCATACTGGTATTTTGATTATTAACTGAAAAAATAATTTGATGTTAGTAGTTAGAATTGATTTAACATGTGATACATTTATACAGTATATGTTTGAATCTCTGACAGCTCTAACAATACTATGTAAGATAAAAAATAGACTGTGGTGAACATAATGATTAGTAATATTAAGTTAATAATAATAATTTTAATTATTAGTTCTCAGGTGCACACACATCCTCTGAATAAAATCTTCTTACAAGCCCAATTCCAAAAAAGTTGGGATGCCGTGTAAAATGTAAATAAAAACAGAATGCAATGATTTGCAAATCTCATAAACCCATATTTTATTCACAATATAACATAGAAAACATATCAAATGTTTAAACCAAGGAAATGTACCATTTTAAGGAAAAAATAAGGTAATTTTGAATTTGATGGCAGCAACACATGTCAAAGTTGGGACAGGGCCATGTTTACCACTGTGCAGCATCCCCTCTTCTTTTAACAACAGTCCGTATACATCTGGGAATTGAGGAGACCAGTTTCTGGAGTTTTGGGAGAGGAAAGTTGTCCCATTCGTGTCTTATACAGGATTCTAGCTGCTCAACAGTTCTGGGATCTCTTTGTCGTATTTTTCGTTTCGTGATGCACCAAATGTTTTCAACTGGTGAAAGGTCTGGACTGCAGGCAAGCCAGTTCAGCGCTCGTACTCTTCTACTATGAAGCCATGCTGTTGTAATAGATGCCGTATGTGGTTTAGCACTGTCTTGCTGAAATATGCAAGGCCTTCCCTGAAAAAGACGTCGTCTGGATGGAAGCATATGTTGCTCTAAAACCTGTATATACCTTTCAGCATTGATGGTGCCTTTCCAGATGTGCAAGATGCCCATTCCATAGACACTAATGCACCCCCATACCATCAGAGATGCAGGCTTTTGAACTGAGCGCAGATAACAAGCTGGATGGTCCCTTTCCTCTTTAGTCCAGAGGATGCTGCATCCATGGTTTCCAAAAAGAGTTTCAAATTTCGATTCGTCTGACCACAGAAGAGTTTTCCACTTTGCCTCAGTCCATTTTAAATGAGCTTTGGCCCAGAGAAGACAGGTGCGTTTCTGGATCATGTTCACATTTGGCTTTTCCTTTGCATGATAGAGGTTTAACCTGCATTTGTGGATGGCACGGCGAACTATGTTCACAGACAATGAGTTCTGGAGGTGTTTCTGAGCCCATGCAGTGATTTCCATTACAGAATCATGCCTGTTTTTAATGCAGGGCCGCCTGAGGGCATGAAGATCACAAGCATGCAATATTGATTTTCACCCTTGTCCCTTGCCCACAGAGATTTCTCCAGATTCATGGAAACTTTTGATGATATTATGTACTGTAGATGATGAGACATTCAAAGTCTTCACAATTTTACATTGAGGAACATTATTCTGAAATTGGTCCACAAATTGTAGATGCAGTTTGGTGAACCTTTGCCCATCTTTACTTCTGAGAGACTCTGCCTCTCTAAGATACTCTTTTTATACCCAATCATGTTACTGACCTGTTGCCAATTAACCTAATTAGTTACAAAATGTTCCTCGAGCTATTTCTTTTTAGTAACACTTACTTTTCCAGCCTTTTATTGCCCCGTCCCAACTTTTTTGAGACATGTTATGGCCATGAAATTCAAAATTACCTTATTTTTTTCTTAAAACGGTACATTTCCTCAGTTTAAACATTTGATATGTTTCTATGTTATATTGTGAATAACATATGATATTATGAGATTTGCAAATCATTGCATTCTGTTTTTATTTACATTTTACACAGCATCACAACTTTTTTGGAATTGGGGTTGTTCTTTTTATGCTGTGAACACCCCATGTTGGTGATTCTGAAGGCTCAGACAGTCCCATATCATTTTTAGCATAGATTCTGAAATGATATTCATGTCCAGACTGGGCAAGGACAGTGTAGGTTGTACAGAAGAGCCAATTAGCTATTGTGTGCCATATTAAAGTGTTGGTGTCATGTTCTGCTACAATGTACTGTAGGCAATCATCCAATTCCTGGTCTGCTGCTCCAACGTCACTGGGCCTAGTTTCTTGGGCTCATCTGGCAACAAAAGAATGATGTGATATCAGGAAGACTGGCAGGGAACCTTTTGACCTTCAATTATAATGATGAGAATAATGTATAGAGTCAGAATAAATTAGCTGCATACTCTGCACTGGTTTATGAAATGCCCTTCACATGAACTGAATATTTCAATTCAGTTTTATTTGTATAGCGCTTTTAACAATGGACATTGTCCCAAAGCAGCTTTACAGAAATATATAAATTCAGGATATAGATTTTAAATGTATGAATTTATCCCCAGTGAGCAAGCCAGAGGAGATGGTGGCAAGGAAAAACCTTGTGAGATGATATGAGGAAGAAACCTTGAGAGGAACCAGACTCAAAAGGGAACCCATCCTCATCTGGGTAACAATGGATAGTGCGATTATAAATAAATAAATCCCTTATATAAATGTGCTAATACTACATGGTCAAATAGTGCAGGTGTAACCAGGAAAATTCATTACAGTTTTTACATGAAGTCTGTTTTGTTGAACTTCTCCACTGTTCACTGAGTTTTGTTCACTTGAGTGCAAAACTCCCATTGTGCATAATATCCCATTCACCATGCAAAATCAGTTATTATGACATGACAGCTGTATGCAAGATTGAACTATTAGTCAAATTGGAGGTAGAGGCTAATGTTGCCTGTTACTCTGACCTATATGTCAAAACTAGTCTTCCCACTAGAGTTTTTAGACGTGATGGTGTACACGCCTGAGTCTGAGCTCTTAGAGCTGGATATGGTGAGCGCTGACATGTCCTCAGCATTGACAATTTTGAACCATAGAGACACTGGTTTATTATTCTTTGACCTGCTGATCTCTGGCAGTGGGGGTGCCTTGGAAAAATGCAGAAATAAATTCCAGAACAAGAGCAGATGTAATCTGTAAACTCATAAACTGGCCTCATAATTTACTACAATTCTGACAGTGTTTCCTGCTGTCACAGCCAAGAAATTTTCAGTGTCCTTGAAATGAGGTTTCACTGAAAATCAGCATTCAACAGAAAGACAGTATAATATATTAAAAATATTTATAAAACTTTTAAATTAGTAATTGACTTTTATGTTATTGCCTAATGTGCCAACCACTTACTGTTAGGATTTTTAGCAGAGACCATCAAAGAGGGGTGACTGGGCTCTTCAGCTCCTGATGTGTTAATGGCTAACACTCTAAACTCATACTCCGAACCTTCAGACACATTCTTCACAGAATATTTCAATTGTGCTATTTTCATTCATATCAAATTAATTGATTAACTCAGTTAAAGCATGTGTGGGTGTCCTGAAATTACTGAATGCATGAAATGATCTGATGCTGATGGAGTGATCTGAAGTGATGAGAAGTGATCTGTCATAGAAAAAACATCAAAGATAAAACTGCTATATATGTACCTTCAATGGGTTCATTAATGGAGTTCAAAGCCACCAACTGGTTTGTGTCTTTCTTCCATTTCTCCAGGTGTTAGCCCAGGATTTTGGTTCCTCCATCCTTCTCTGGAGGAGCCCACTCTAGATTAATGCAATTCTTGAAAGCACTGACAATTTTAGGAGAAGCTGGAGGGTCAAGGAAACAGTAACAAGTATTACATTGCTATTTGTTTACATGTTTTTCCCCCATGTATTAGATTAGATTATTGTTTTCTACTATGCATACCTGGCTTGTCCACAATGCTTTATGACCATAAACTCTCTTACCTAAATGCCAGCCATGATGTTGTCTGTCTCCAGTGGGTCTCCGATACCCTCAGAGTTCTCTGCATACAGTGGGTATAGAAAATAATCACCCCCCTTTAAAATAATCACATTTTGTTGCTTTTCAGCCTGAAATGAAAACGGACACAGTTTTTGTTTTATCCAGCTGTATTTACTCAGTGCAACTTATAACATCCAAGTGAAAGATATAACACCAACATGTCAGAAATAAATAAATAAATAAATAACAGAACCACTGAGTTGGAAAAAGGATCACCCACCTCCTAAAAATGACTTGTAAACTCAATCAGGTGTAGCTAATCACGTTCTCAATGGCACACAAAGCCATTTGACTTTCAACTGTGAGCAGCTGTGGTCATTTTGATTAGCTCAGCATGAAAAGAGCTTTCCTGGAGCATTTTGTAGTGTAACTGAAGCAAACAATCAACTATGGGTGGCAAGGCACTGTCAAAAGATCTCTGGGATAAAGTTGTGGATAGGCACAAGCCAGTAGATGGATACAAAAAAATTCAAAGGCTTTATCAATGCCTAGAAGCACAGTGAAGTCTATTATTAAGAAGTGGAAGGTATTTGGTACAACACAGACCCTCCCTGGATCAGGACGTCGCTCCAAACTGGATGAAAAAGACAGGAGGAAACTGGTCAGAGAGGCTACCAAGAAGCCTACAGCAACTCTAAACAGTTGCAGGAATTTATGACAAAGAGTGGTCATTGTGTGCATGTGACAACAACATCACAAATTCTCCACAAATGTGGCTTGTATGGGAGGGTTGCAAGAAAAAAGCCACCTATGACTGAGTTTTGCCAAAACACACCTTTAAGATTCTGAGGCCACATGGAAAAAGGTGTTATGGTCAGATGAGACTAAAATTGAATTATTTGGCCTCAACACCAAACGATATGTCTGGCAGAAATCCAATACAGCTCACCATCCAAATAACACCATTCCTACAGTAAAGCATGGAGGTGGCAATATCCTGTTATGGGGGTGTTTCTCTGCAGCAGGGACTGGAGCACTTGTCAGGATAGAAGGAAAATGGATGGGGAAAAATACCGTCAAATTCTTGAGGAAAATCTGCTGCCCTCTGCCGGAAAGTTGTCAATGGGAAGAAGATTGCTGCCTCTCAATTATGTAATTTTTCACAGGAGAGCCACCATCATTACTTGTGTTCCACTTGAGTTCGATTACAGAGGGTGTGCGTTCTAATACCTCAACTGGGCCTTTTGTTGGATTGGGCTTGCCTGTTGAAAGAAGGAATATTACCACAATTTCTAAATATTCAATAGAATAATAAATAAATAAAATAATATTACTAACCCCATTTCCATAAAAGTTGGGATTTTTCTCAAATTTAATAAAAACAAAAATCTGTGATTTGTGAAGTCTCTTGAAACTTTAATTAACCAACAAAAGTACAAAGAAAAGATATTCAATGTTTTCACTGACCAACTTGTATTTTGTAAATATAAACAGATTTTGAATTTGATGCCATCAACACACTAAAAAAAAGTTGGGACAGAGGCAAAATTAGACTGAAATGTTTATAGAATATTCAAGTAACACCATTTTGGAGGATCAAGTTAATTGGTAACAGGGGAGGGTATCAGGATTGGGCATAAAAGGAGCATCCATCAAAAGCTCAGTCTTTGCAAGCAAGAATAGATCGTGGCTCACCACTTTGTGCTAAACTTCATGAGAGAATTGTTAGTCAGTTCAAAAAGAACATGCTCAATGCAAGTTTGCAAAGAATTTGGGTCTTTCACCATCTACAGTGCATAATATTGTGAAAAGATTCAGGAAATCCGGAGAAATTTCATCGCGTAAGGGGCAAGGCCAGAAACCACTGTTGAATGTGCGTGACCTTCGAGCCCTCTGGTGGCACTGCCTGAGAAATCGTCATGCTACTGTGATAAATATAACCACATGGGCTCAGGAGTACTTCGGAAAACCGTTGTCACTTAACACAGTCCGCCGCTGCATCCAGAAATGCAACCTGAAACTCTATTACGCAAGGAGGAAGCCAAACATCAACTCTATGCAGAAACGCCGCCAAGTTTTCTGGGCCTGCGCTCATCTCAGATGGACTGAAAGGCAGTGGAAATGTGCTGTGGTCAGATGAGTTGACGTTTCAGCTTGTTTTCAGGAAAAATGGACGTTGATTCCACCATGCCAAAGATGAAAAAGATCAACTAGACTGTTAAAGGTGCAAACGCCAGCATCTGTGATGGTATGGGGGTGCATAAGTGCCTATGACATGAGTGACTTGCATATGTGTGAAGGTACCATTGACGTGGAGGCGTACATTGGGATTTTAGAGAGACATATGCTGCCATCAAGGCAACGTCTTTTCCCAGGATATCCATAGTTATTTCAGTAGGACAATGCCTCATTCTGCATGTGCTACAACAGTGTGGCTTCGTAGATACAGAATGCGTGTGCTTGACTGGTCTGCCAGCAGTCCAGATCTATCTCCTATGGTGCATCATAAAGAAGAGAATCAGACAATGGCGACCAAGGACTGTTGAGCAGCTGAAGTCTTGTATCAAGCAAGTATGGGCAACAATTAGTATCCTCATTTCCCAAACGATTAAAAAGTGTAATTAAAAGGAAGGGTGATGTAACACAGTGGTAAACATGCCTCTGTCCCACCTTTTTTTGAGTGTGTTGAAGGCATCAAATTCTAAATTTGTTTATATATACAAAATACAATTAAGTTGGTCAGTGAAAACATAGAATATCTTTTCTTTGTACTTTTGTCAGTTAATTAACAAGAGACTTGACAAATCACAGATTTTTGTTTTTATTGCATTTTAGAAAAAAATCCTAACTTTTATGGAAATGGGGTTAGTATATTTATCATGTTAATTTGTCTTACCAAGCACAATCAGCCTGTATAAGGCCTCAGCAGTGCCAGAAAGGTTTTAACCCCTTCAGACCCTGCATCCACTGGAATTGACATCACATGGTTTTTGGTTTAAACCAATAAAATTGTATACTTTTATTATTTGAATAATTCCTGGTCATTGATTGGTCCCTGATCAACCAATAACAATGAAGACATGACCCCTAACTTTATCTGAGAGAGCTTCAGGCATCGCATTAGATGGCCATGGCTCACCGACTAAACAGGAGTAGGAGTAAGCACCTTTTTTACCTGTTATATACTAATTTATGTTCATGGTAGCCTCATCAACTTGCACCTATTATAATCTTAATAGTATCAGGTGATAATATTTAAAGTTAATTTGAAGATCTTTCAGAGTGGTAGAACACAGGATTTTTTAAAAGTTTAATGTCCATCACAATGGACATCAGGTTGAAAGATATTAGCAGGAACCTCATGACTTAGTATCAGTGTGCCAGGTTATGAAATTTGTGCAAGCTATTTCATATCTAAAATACAGAGCTAAAAATTCTAATGTTGATATTTTATGAACATTCATGTTTATTAATTATTAATATTATTAATATTATTATATTTTACAGTATAAAGTGACAGACTTTCTTGAACTTCTGGTAAATGGAGAACTATTTGATATTGACAACATGAAATTTGTTAAAAAAAGTGGACCCTGCAAGCAGAAATTGTTTCAAAGTAGCTCATCGAAAATGAGTGAATACAAGGCAACACACACACACTGATGCCTTGAAGCGACAAGGCTACCAAAAAGTACACATAAACACACATACAAATGCACACAGACATATACAAACACTTACTCAGATTCACACACTGAAAGGAACAAAAAGAATCAAACAAGTTTTTTGAGACTTCATCTTATCATATAACAACCTCTTTCCTAGATTTTTATTGCATTATTCATTGTTACAGTAGCACCTGTCAGGGGGTGAGATATATTCGGCAGCAAGTGAACAGTCAGTGTGTTGTGTTGGAAGCAGGAAAAATGGGCAAGCATAAGTATCTGAGTGACTTTGACAAGGGCCAAATTGTGACGGCTAGACAACTGGGTCACAGTATCTCCAAAATGGCAGGTCTCGAGGGGTGTTCCCAGTTCAGTGGTTAGTACCTATCAAAAGTGGTCCAAGGAAGTGGTGCGAACTCATTGATGCACATGGGGAGTGAAGGCTAGCCCGTCTGGTCCAGTCCCACAGAAGAGCTACTGTATCACAAATTGCTGAAAAAGTTAATGCTGGCTCTGATAGAAAGGTGTCAGAACACACAATGCATCACAGCTTGTTGTGTATGGAGCTGCGTAGCTGCAGATCAGTCAGAGTGCCCATGCTGAACCCTGTCCACCACCGAAAGCTCCTACAATGGGCACGTGAGCATCAGAACTGGACCCTGGAGCAATGGAAGAAGGTGGCCTGGTTTGATGAATCATGTTTTCTTTTACATCATGTGGACGGCCGGGTGTGCATTGCTTACCTGGGGAAGAGATGGCACCAGGATGCACTATGGGAAGAAGGCGAGCCGGCAGAGGCAGTGTGATGCTCTGGGCAATGTTCTGCTGGGAAACCTTAGGTCCTGGCATTCATGTAGATGTTACTCCGACAAGTACCACCTACCTATACATTGTTGCAGACCAAGTACATCCCTTCATGGCAATGGTATTCCCTAATGGCAGTGGCCTCTTTCAGCAGGATAATGCGCCCTGCTATACTGCAAAAATTGTTCAGGAATGGTTTGAGGAACATACAGAACTTACAGGACATAAGGATCTGCTGCTAATGTCTTGGTGCCAGATACCACAGCACACCTTCAGAGGTCTTGAGGAGTCCATACCTTGACAGGTCAGAGCTATCTTAATGGCACATCCGGGACTTACACAATATTAGGCAGGTGGTTATAATGTTATGGCTGATCGGTGTATGTTCTTTTAAAAATCTTTGAGTCTAGTTCACATACTGTATGCGTTTAAACTCTAGTTCACAAGTACAGTATGGTTAAAATATGAGGATTTCTCCCAAAGGTTTCTTGAAATTTTACGTTGCTCCAGTCCATTGTAGTGGACATGAAAAAAATCTAATAAAAACATGATTTGTTTTTAGATTAATTTCTACATTGGAAAAGAGTAAATATCAAGTGGGTAAAAAAATATTTGCTCTGTGGAAAAAAATCAGGTCTGAAGGGGTTAAGCTGGATCTTAATTTCTCCAGCGTCTGATTGCAGACATTCATTAATTTGAAGGCGGCTGTGGTTTGGTTCCTTTACCACTTTCACTCCACCACCAACCATCAGCTCAGAACCTTCTTTAAACCATTTAATCTCTAGAGAGTCTTGTGGTGGAAACATCATCTTAAAGGTTGCATTTTGGCCTACTTTAACCACCACAAGTTTGGAGAACTTGTACAATTCATCATCAAATTTAAGGAGCATCTGAAACATTCATACAAAATACCAGCTCAGATCCTAGCTTGTTATTTTTTAATGTTTCTAATATCATATGGAATGATGTGAAACATTTTGTATCTACAAGTCATAAAAGATAATCAAGATGCAGCAGTTTTTCTTAAGTTAGAAAGAAGAACCTAATGACTAGACTTGGATACCTCCAGCTATAACTGTGGCTTGGCTGTTGCAGATATTTGCTGCAAACTTCTGCTCATCTGAGTTGGTATCCTTGCAACTTTGGTTAGTCAGTTTAGGAGTGCCTGCACCTGTACAAATAGGCCCTTCAAAAGGAAGCTAATATGGGAAAAAAAAAACATATTTCAGAAGATTGTGAATAAGATTGAAGATTAAGAATAAGATGTACAAAAATGTTTACAGCAAGCTATTGGCACACTTCAAGGAAATAGGCAAAAATTGAAGAAATGTCTTACATCCGATCCTATAGCAAAAATCATTCCCAATAACTTCTTTTTAAAACAATATGTTCTCTAAAAAACATTGGGCAAAGCTTGATCATCTAACAGAAGCACAGATGGAATTGTTGGATATTTAGCTAATGGCCACATTTTTTTTTCTTTTTCTAGATCACCAATTTGAGCATACTAGCAGAAAAGATTCTACTGTGAATACGGTTAACAAGGTTTTGTTAATTTCTTGCAATTGATACTGCTTCTTCCGCTTTGTTTTTTTCTCTCTTTTTTAATGTATTTATTTTTTAGACTGTGTGCAAAACATGGTCATGGAAAACAATAGCAAGTTAAATATTAGTGTTAAATATTAGGCATTACATTTTGTCAGTCATATTACATTTTAGTTAAAAAAGTAAGGTTGGTTAATTATGTCACAACACTGACCATTTTGACAGCTTCCTTTACTGGAGGCTGAGTTTGCATCCCTGGTTGCAGAAGTAAAGTTTGCATATTCTCCAGATTTCACCAAGCCTGATCTTGCTTCCTCCACGGGAGCTGCAATCAGCCACAAAAATTACTGTCAGTTCTACTGAGATATAACCTCAACTTCAAAGAAATGAAGAATGTTGATCATTATAAGAAATAATAATAATCTTAATAATGTCACACGAACTGGACAAATCTACTGGGTACTAGTGATTTCATAATCAGCTTTTTCTTTGTAGTTTGTGACGGACAAGTTGCTTCAACACCCAGAGGAAAAAACACTTTTGACTTTAACAAAAAAAAAGTTTTAATTTGGTAATGCTAATTATGTACACTATATGGCCAAATGTATGTGGACGCCTGACCATCACATCCATATGTGGGTCTTCCCAAAATGGTTGCCACAAAGTTGGAAGCACACAATTATATAGATGCTTGTCTTTGTATGCTGTAACATTAAGATTTCACTTTACTGGAACTAAAGGGCTTCAAACATGTTCCAGGATGACAATACCCCTCTGCAGAAAGTGAGGTCCACAGACACATAGATTGCCAAGGTTGGTGGTGAAGAACTCAAGTGGCCTGCACAGAGCCCTGACCTCAACTCTACTGAACACCTATGTGATGAACTGGAACGTGGACTCACCTGACCTCATTAATGCTTTTGTGGCCGAATGTGCAAATCCCCACATATACTCTCAACTAGATGACTGTGAACTAGATCAACCCATGATCTGTTCTGGCAAGCTTTCTAAAAAAAATAATAATAATAAAAAAATGTGCACCTCTGATTTTTTTTATCTGTATTTGTATCTGTTTAGAACACCTTATCTGTTCAGTCCAAATAATGTTTTTGTAATTGGTTACATACCTAGTCTAGAGTGTTCTTAGAGTGCCACCCTGTGGCTAAAAAACATATCTAAATAACAAACATAAATAACATAACATAAATAACACAAATAAATCACAAACTATATTGTATCTGTATCATTTTGTGCCTTTGTCATTAATCAGAGGCTTTAGTTTTGCACTGTACATCTTACATGGGCCTGCAAAACACCATTTTAAATTTATGCCTAATTGCGTAATTACGTGTAGACATCTATTCAATTTCAATGCCTTTATTCATTAAAAAACCTTTTGGAATTTTATTTATTTATTTGTTTATTTATTTTACAGTTAATAGTTCATGGGTTGAAACGTTTCACAGGTTTCACAGCAGTAACTCACTTTCTTAAGAAGTGACAGGTTAGAAATTCTTCATCTTATTATTTTGCACACTACAACCTGCAGAGTATTATTTTATTTTACATAGATATTTTACAAGGATATTTATACCTCTAATCATAATGTGTATGTAGAAATGAAACAATGGATATTATTACACAAAAGATTATAAATAATTATTTCTTATTTCTGTGACTAAAGATGTAACGTAGTCCATCTATACCTGTCCTTCCTATGTAAGGGCTAGCACCAGGTCCAAAACCAGGTACAGAACCAGCACTAGAATCAAAAGCAGAACCACCCTCAGACACAGAACCAATGCCAGATCCTGACGCAGATGCAGAAGTGTTGCTATCTCTAGAAGCTGCTGCTACTTTCTCAGGCATAGCTGTTTTGGTGGCTGATATCATCTCCTCTTTGTCTTTCTGCAGCTTGCTTTGCTGTTCTGCTGCAATTTCTGTCAGATCAAGGCCTGATCCTCCTGCCTGCGTTGTTTTTGCACTTTCTTTTTGCCATGTAGATTTGGATCATTATCAGCTTGATTATGAAACAGAAATGACAAGTGACATGGAAAATATATTAGGAAGTATACAAGTAACTACAAGTAAGAGATTATTATCCATATTATTATGTTCTTTATTTATCTCCTACTGTACACTAGGGAGAATGATCTTACCCTCCACTATCAGCCAGGCATTACAGGACTTGATACCTGCCACAACAGTGTATATATATATATATATATATATATATATATATATATATATATATATATATATATATATATATATATATATATATATATATATATATATATATATATATATATAAACTGTTAGGTCATATTTTCTCCCTGTTCCTGAGGGATTAGATAGAACACACTCAAACACAGCATCTTTATGCTCCATAGCTATATCCTCCTGAATCTTTGCCAGGAATTCCACCTTTATAACTAAGAGAAATGTATTAGTAGGTAAACCATCTATGATGAACATCACATAGAGCTTATTTACAGTTGCAATCAAAATTATTCAACCTCCATTGCAAATCAGGTTTATTGTCAGAATTTAAAGACTTTCAGCTGTTTGCAATGAACAAATCAAACAAAATCAACTGAAATAGTTCAACACAACAAATGCTTCAAGTGGTTTCCCCAAATTCAACTGAAAATGCAACTTATAATGACTTTTCCAGTCTCAAAATTATTCAACCCCTTTATGGCAAGCATCTTTAATACTTATTAGAGCACCTTTTTTCTTTTATGATCTGATGCAAACAAGATGCATAGCTAGACACCAGCTTCTGGCAGCGTTCCTGAAGAATCTTAGGCCATTCCTCATGAGCAGTGGCCTCCAGTTCAGTAATATTCTTGGGTTTGCATGCTGCAACCGCCTTCTTCAAATCCCACCAGAGATTTTCTATGGGGTTCAAGTCATCTTGAATCTTCCAGGACTTCTTCTGCAACCAAGCCTTGGGGGAATTTGAGGTATGCTTGGGATCATTGTCCTGTTGGAAGGTCTGCAGCTTCCTCACAGACGGCATGATGTTTTCTCCTAGGATTTCCTGATACTTCAATGAATCCATCTTGCCTTCCACACACTTGCAGGTTTCCTGTGCCAGAGGATGCAAAGCAGCCCCAGAACATCACTGAGCCACCACCATGCTTGACTGTGAACAGAGTGTTCTTTTCAGCATACGCTTCATTCTTCTTCCTCCAGACATACCTCTGATCCATCGTGCCAAAAATTCCACAGAACACAATCCCAAAACTTCTGTGGCTTATTTATATGATTTTGAGCATATTGGAGCTGACTTTTCTTGTGCTTTTGGGTCAGTAGTGGTGTACATCCAGTTCTGGCATGGAAACCTTCTGTGTTTAGTATGCGCCTTAATGTGCTCACTGAAACCTCAGTGCCTGTTGCCACCAAGTCCTGCTGCAGGTCTTTTGCAGTCACAAGGTTTTTCACAACCTGCCTTCTCAGTAATCTGGTTTCAGCTGTTGATAGCTTCCTTTTCTGCAACATCCAGGTAGTGTAACCACTGTTCCCTTAACTTTGAACTTGTGAACTATGGTTCCAACAGTGTCTCTAGGAACATTCAGTGCCTTTGCTATCTTTTTGTATCCTGTTCCTCGTTTGTGAAGGGTGATGACCTCTTCTCTTAACTTTTTGAACTTTTGACCTAGCCATATTTCAAACATGCAATCAAATGTGACACTCAACAAACCCCTAGCCAGTTCAGGTATTTCATGTGTTCCAGCTCAAGCACACCTGTTACAACTAATGAAGCCCTTGATTAGTTGCACCAGGTGTGCTTGAGACATCTCCTGTTTTGCATATTTGTGCTGTTGTGAGGGATTGTATTCAGGGGGTTGAATAATTTGAGAATGGAGAGGTCATTATAAGTTGCATTTTCAGTTGAATTTGGGGAAACCACTTGAAGCATTCGTTGTGTTGAATTATTTCAATTGCTTTTGTTTGATTTGTTCACTGCAAACAGCTGCAAGTCTGTCAATTTTGACAATAAACCTGATTTGCAATAGGGGTTGAACAATTTTGATTGCTTTTTTTTTGGATTACTCTAAATTGTTCACTCACTCTTAAAGTCAGTGGAGAAGATGGTCACATTCTCATCATCTAAATGATAAAGGCCAGCATCATCAGGGAGGAGGTCCCTGATAGTAAACACACACTTCTTGCCCACTTGTTTTAGGCTGTCTTTCATCTCCATGTCTTTGGAGTACTCAATCATTTCTCCATCCTAGGCATTGAATCAAAGTTTCAAATAAAAATGCCTCAGTGTATGCTGCTTTGAATTCATAATGAATGTATCAGTTAAGATGGATAGTACTTACCTTACCAGTAATCTTACATTGTAAATAAATATCCTACTACTTGGATCTACAAGGTCCAAATCAACTTCAAATAATGCTCTGCCATTGGGTTTCACTTCAATGTGCTTCAGGTTGGAAATGCTTTTGACAAACTGGAGAGAGGAGGAAAGCAATTATCCTTCATTACAACTCAGAACAATTTTCAAACTGAATTGAATTAATTATCTGGAAGGTCTCTGAAATACCTCAGCTTGCTGCTCTTCTCTTTCTCTTTTTATCTCATTTAGCTTTTTCAGCATCCACCGGAAATCAGTCACTCCATATTCAGCACAAATGTGCTCATAATCTTTCTTATTGGCACTAAGCAAAGTCTCCCAGAACTTTGGATCAATTTATCCCTTCTTTTTTTGTACAGTTTTTGGGCACACGTTACTGTATTTTTGCACTGATATTGCAGAAAACAAGTTCAGAAACTGGAACAAAAAATAATTAGAATGACTAGAATGACAGTGTAAATGTGAAGGGACCTTTTTTTTTCAGTGTAATTTGGAGTTCATTCAGTTAGAATTCTGCTGGAAAAAAATCATGAAAATGACTCTCTGACCTGATACTTACTATATTATTATTATTATTATTATTATTATTATTATTATTATTATTATTATTATTATTATTATTATTGTCATCACTCACTGGCAGCTTTCTTTGCTTTGTCTTTCTTGTATCCCACTGAAATGCAGGCATACTACTCACATTTGGAATTATTTAACTGAATTTGAATGTAAGCACGAGATGTCATATCAGATTTCATACCTTCAATAACATTTAATACAACAGTGACAGAAGCGCTGCCAAAGTCATTCATTGCAAAACACCTGTAAGTGTCAGCTTGTTCTGGAGAAATACTGGGCATCTAGAACACAAAAAAGCCAGCAAGGATTATCTGCAGAATTGCCATTATCTCTTTAAAACACCTTTAGGGGGCACTCACGACTTACCGGTGAGTTTCCTGACTATTTTTTAAGAACCTATTTTAAATCTGACCAAAATTTTCAGCCAACAAGTGATTTACTCACCCATTCATGCAGTTAATTATACTGTAGATAGCTAACAACTTTGGCCTGATAAAATCAGGAATAAATGTACTGGGATTTGAAATTTGTTCAATGCACAGCATTGCAACTTGTTAACCACATGAACTACAACAAAATTGGTCCTATTGCTGTGTGTATTATTGAGAGAAAACTAAAGCTTTCTGAACTGTTACTCATGACATTTATATTAGTCTATATTGACTATATTAGTCAAGACATTGTAGCCAAAACTACATCTGGTATGGTGAAGTTTAAAACTCACATTAATGTGTCTGTGACCCAGACACACCCTTGCTATATGTTTTACTGTAGGTATTGACTAATTCATGGAAGGCAATGAATAATATGCTTTAAGCTGAATAAATGAATAATACGATTGGATGGGATTTGAACATCTGGACTGGATTGGCAATTGGGAGATTCAAGAGATCACTTTCACATCATTTGTTTTTATTATTGTTAAATGTAATGCAACTCATGCTTTTCTTTTTGAGATATACGCACCAACCAAATTATTAGGAGCACAATTTTAAAACTGGGTAAAACTGTATGTTTAGAGATGTAGAGAGTGGTTATTTGAGTTACTGGAGAATTCCTGGTCTTCTCTTACTCCTCTTTCATTAACAGTTTCTGAAATGCTCCAAGCAACTCATCTGGCACCAACAACCATGCCTCGGTCAAAGTCACTTAGATCACATTTTTTCCACATTCTGATGTTTGATCTTAACATTACCTGAAGCTCGTGACCTGGGCCCTACATGATTTTATGCACTGAGCTTCTGCCTTGTGATAGGCTGATTATATATTTGCATGAATGGGCAGATGTGCAGGGGTTCTTAGTAAATTGGTCAGTGAGTGTACATTACAATATTGGTCTCAGTATTTGTTGTTGATGATCTGGATTGGTTTCCTGGGTGGTTATTAGACTCCCATCTTGAATTTTTCTCCCAGTCCAGCCCTGCTTAAGAGTTTTAAGTGCATTTTAGACTTTAGAGTATAACTTTAGAGTATAAAAATAGTAATGGATGTTTACTTTAACCTGAGTAAAACTTAGTAATGGAAATGAAGCTTGTGCTCTAGTAAATAAATGGCATTGTGAAATAAATGAATGAGTTGCTAGCAATGTGAAATGAAAAGCGTCAGCTGCATGATAATTAAAGATTATGGCTCCATTTCTTATTCATATTTTCCTTAAAGTTCAGCTTTGTTGAAGGACTTATGCAACACTTAATGCTGTTAGAGTTACTACTAGAGCGTTATTGTATCTGGACACTGCCAAAACACAAGGTGGCATCATCATACCTCTCTGGTTTCATTCAATATTCTGTATTTCTGATGGCTTTTTATGTTCTCAAAGTTTCATGAATATTCTCACACTCTCATTTTATATTCTTATTTTTATTTTTTATTTTTTACTTTTATTGACTGAATGGCTCCTCATATTACGATTTCTTTATCTTAATCCTTCTTAAAGATAAAATGATACATGCTCCTTAATACAGAATGTAGGCATTGCATAGAACTTTTATCAATCTGTAATACAAATATAATAATGTAATAATGTAATACAAATGTAATAATAAATATTTGGATAAGCTAAAAACATGAAAACATAGTAATTAAATTGATTAATCAATGAACCATTCAGACAACCTAATGTACAGTTAGTCCAGACTTTTCAACCAACAAAAAGGTCCATAATATTGTGATACATTTTTAATCACAAGCTGTTGTGTAAGATTCCAATTCAGGCTTTAATCAAGCACACCTTTGGAGCTGTAGAATAAATATAATTTGCATTATAAAATGTTAATCTCAGGCTTGTCAAAAATACATGCAGGTGTAAATTTGGCCTGTGCCCTCATCAGAACAGGAGCGCTCCTTTTCTGGTATGAATTTCATGGCTGAAAATGGTTCACGGACAGAACATTTCAAGCCAGGGCACCTGACTCCGTTGGGGTCAGTTTTTATGATGCCATGTGGCTGGTTACATATGCTAACATTAAATGCAGTCACCTGATGCCAGTATTCTTTCCTGAGCAGAGGCATGGCAGGGGAAGAAATGCTCTCACTGTGTGAAATGATGAAATGTGCTCTTCAAGGGCATTCAGTATACCCCAACTGAGACATTTAATATGGTGTTTGGAGGTAAGAGTAAAACTAGATTTTTAGCTTTCTACTTGTTTGTGTATACTTTCTATACACATGAAGAATTTCCTTAACTCACAAGATGTTTGCCTGCCAGTGGCTAATGTATATGATGAGTGTGAATAAGTGATCTTGTCATATTTGCTGTGTGAAATAAATAAATAAAAAGCCCTAGCTGAATATTTCTGCATATTGTGTACTATCCTTTGTTCTCTTGTCAACACACTATTTTTGTATTTACCAACAATTATATAAATAATGAAACTCTCTGACAGCAGGTGTCTGACAGCTGTTAACAGTGACTTGAGTTCAACTGAAATGATTAACTGAGTGGGTACAGGCATTTTGTGGCACAGTCTGTGAAAGATATTTCATACCACAGCACTATTTAATTCTTAATTCGGTAACTCAATTTCTATAACATCATTACTGTAACAGTAATGTCTATAGCAACAACTCTAGCAGTAGTGTTGTGTGTGTGGGGGGGGGACTAAAAAAGTGTACTAAATTTTTTTTAAATATCTATGGGAATGTACTTCAAATATATTTTTCTCATATGAATTCATAGGGGTGCCAATAATTGTTGCACACCTATATTTAACAAAGATATTTATTTTTTATTGATAAATCAAAATCTTATATAGATCTTAAAATGCTGCTGTTAGGTCGCGCAAAAAGCGCGACTTCAATCACCAGAACTCTCATTCACACACTCCACACTACATTTCCCAGCAAGCTCGGCGGCCTACAAACATGGCCGGCAGGGACTACAACACCCAGAGCACCCACACACTACCACGGTCACAATCACCTTCCTTCTAATCCCGCACACCTGTCTTCTATCTCACAAGCACTTTATTTAAGGACTTTTGTGTTACAGGTTGGACGCGAAGTATTGTTTGTTCTCCCGAATCTTACCTTACTGAGCAATTGAATTCTGGACTGATTCTCACGGCATTTACCTCAAAGCTAAGTACCTTGGATTCCGACTTCCTCTAAAGCCCTCTTTCTGTTTATACATCTCGGTGATAGTTTAACGTGCACTTGTGTCTGATTTCTGTTAGTGCTGTGTAGTTAGCACACTTTATGTCTTGACCACTAATTTATGTAAAAGGTTCTGGGTGCTTATTTTCCGTTTTTCCTTTTCGTTGCTAATTGTGTGTTTTTACTGCTAGCGCTAACAATTTGAGAGATTGTATATTCTTTGCCACGATAACCTGCGAAGTCTCGAAGCCTTCCTAAAGCATTTCTGTTATCCTGTGTCCTTCCTACATGTGTGCTGAATAAAGTGACAAAGTTTTTGACCGCAACTGTGTCCAGCCTTCTTCTGGTGATATAACAGAATACTTCGCCTCGACATGGACGCAGCGGAGGAAATTCGTCAAGCAATCGCAGCGCACGGTCAAATTATCAACGCGTAACAACAACGCTTGGGAGAAATGGATCAGAATCTTCAACTTCTCTCTCAAGTCGCGGCTACAGCAACGCAGCGTGCCGCGCCCACCTCCTTTTCCACACCTCGGCTGCCTATGCCCGTACCCGATAAGTACAACGGTAACACTGGATTATGTAAGGGTTTCATCTTACAATGCTCCTTATACTTTGACTGTTGTGGGGAAATGGGGGATCATGAGAAAGTGGCGCGATTCATCTCCTTATTAACAGGCAAGGCATTAAAGTGGGCGGCGGCAGTACGGGAACGAGGGGGAGAGGCGGTTGCTTCCTATGACACCTTTGTCTCCATGTTCCGTCGGGTGTTTGACCACGCCCCCGACCACCAGGAGGTCGGGGAACGGCTCCTAACACTGAGGCAAGGCTCACTTCGAGTGGCGGAATACGCTTTAGAATTCCGGACTATCGCTGCGGGTAGCGGCTGGAATGACGTGGCGTTAAAAGCTGTCTTCCATCAGGGCCTCAATCCCGCCATCGTCACTGAGATGGCCTGCCGTGATGAGCCTCTTAACCTAGATTCGTTGATTGATCTCGCCATTCGCCTCGATCAACTTCTTTACAGCCGTAAGCATTCATCTCAGCACCCCGAATCAACCCGACTCCCCGCTAGCGACGAACCCATGCAGATCGGTCATGTAAAACTGGACCCCGACGAGAAAGAAAGGAGACGCCAAGAGAATCTATGTCTCTACTGTGGCCAAGCTGATCACCTCCTTCATTCCTGCCCTGTCCGCCCCACAAGCATAACTTCGACGAGGGGCGGACAACGCACCCGCTCAACCCCGGTGAGTCAGATTCCTGATGTTGTTTCATGTTCTTTTACTCTACCTGTCTACCTTGAACATTCAGGTGTCTGCACTCTCGTTACAGCCATGCTCAACTCCGGGGCAGCGGGCAACTTCATCGATGAGGAGATAGTGTGTCAGCTTGACCTAGACACTCGTCCCCTACCACAACCGTTTAAAATTCAGGCCATCGACGGTACACCCATAGGAGACATCACCCGCTACACACACACCCTGGGGCTTCGTGTCAGCGCGCTCCACCACGAAGAAATATCCTTCTGGATTACCAAGTCTACCCGATACCCCGTGGTCTTGGGCTTACCGTGGATGAGAAAGCATAACCCTCACATCTCTTGGACAAACCAGCAAATACTCAGCTGGTCACCCTTCTGTCACCAACAATGCCTAAACACCCTATCACTCACTGTGGCAACCACATCCGTTGAAAGCCCTGAAAACGCACCCACCGTCTGTATACCCGATGAATATAGCGACCTAAAAGAGGTATTTAGTAAACTCAGGGCTAGCGGTCTTCCACCCCATCATTCATATGACTGTTCCATAGACCTCCTGCCAGGTATGACTCCGCCACGTGGACATATATATCCCTTGTCCCAAGCAGAACATAAAGCCATGTCCGAATACATTCAAGAGGCTCTCCAACAGGGATATATTCGACACTCCACTTCCCCGGCAGCAGCCAGCTTCTTTTTCATGGCCAAGAAGGGAGGGGGCCTTCGTCCATGCATTGATTACCGAGGGCTCAACCGCGCCTCGGTGAAGTATCCTTACCCCCTTCCACTCGTCCCTTCCGCCTTAGAACAACTGCGTGAAGCCCGATATTTCACCAAGTTGGACCTACGTAGCGCGTACAACTTGGTGCGTATCCGGGAAGGGGATGAGTGGAAAACCGCTTTCAGTACAACAACAGGTCACTACGAATACCTCGTAATGCTGTATGGGCTGACTAACGCGCCCTCAGTATTCCAATGCCTAATCAATGACGTGCTGAGGGACATGTTAGGAAAATTCGTGGTGGCCTATATTGACGACATTTTGATTTACTCCCCCAACTACAAAGCCCACGTTTCTCAGGTACGCCAGGTTCTCACACGCCTATTGGAAAATGGACTCTATGTAAAGGCAGAAAAGTGTGAGTTCCACAAGAACACTACGACCTTCCTGGGTTACGTCATTAGCCCCGAAGGAGTGGCCATGGACAAGAGTAAGGTCACGGCGGTAACACAATGGCCCACTCCTACTACCATAAAGGAGCTCCAAAGTTTCTTGGGTTTTGCCAACTTTTACAGACGCTTTATCCGGGGTTTTAGTTCTATCGCCCTACCCCTTACTGCTCTGTTGCGGGGCGGTCCTCGCCGTCTGGTTTGGAACCACGAGGCCGAGCGGGCATTTTCCAGACTCAAAACGGCTTTCACCACGGCTCCAATCCTCAAGCATCCAGATCCTTCTCGTCCCTTCGTAGTAGAAGTAGATGCCTCTGAGGCAGGGGTGGGGGCCATATTATCCCAACGTCTAGGGGAAAAACCAAAACTTCACCCCGTCGCCTTCTTTTCTAAAAAATTATCGTCGGCAGAGCAAAATTATGACGTGGGAGATCGTGAACTGCTAGCGATAAAATTAGCTTTGGAGGAGTGGCGACACTGGCTAGAGGGGGCAGAACACCCGTTTACCATTTTCACAGATCACAAGAATTTAGAATATCTGCACACCGCCAAACGACTAAACCCTCGCCAAGCACGTTGGTCTCTATTCTTTGCACGATTTCAGTTTACCCTTTCTTACCGCCCCGGGTCTAAAAACCACAAGGCGGACGCCCTTTCCCGTCTCCACACTAGGGATTCACAACCTTCACAACCAGACCACATCCTACCTTCCTCCTGTTTTGTCGGTAATGTGCACTGGGAATTTGACAACTTACTCCACAAATTCCCACGTAAGTACGTACCTTCGGCTTGTCCTCCCACAAAATTGTTTGTCCCTCCTACCTATAGGACCCGGTTAATAAAATGGGCTCACACGGTTCCCGGTACTGCTCACCCCGGTTCCCTATGCACCTACCACCTTTTATCCCCCAAGTACTGGTGGCCCAATATGGCCCGAGAAATACAACAGGCGGTCAAGTCCTGTGACATCTGCGCCCAAACTAAGGTACCCAGAACCTTCCCTGCCGGCCAACTCATGCCACTACCCACTCCTCAACGACCCTGGTCACATCTCGCAGTAGATTTCATCACTGACCTCCCCAATTCTCTGGGTCACACCACCATTTTTGTTATTTTAGATCGGTTCTCCACATCCCTCCATCTAGTTTCCTTGCCCAATCTACCATCAGCTTTCCACACAGCAGAACTGATATTCACACACGTCTTTCGTTATTTTGGGATCCCCGAAGACATAGTTAGCGATCGGGGACCGCAGTTTATATCTCGCGTATGGTCCGGTTTTATGGGTAAATTGGGAGTTAATGTGAGTCTTACATCGGGATACCACCCTGAATCCAACGGGCAAGTGGAACGGGTAAACCAAGAAGTCGGGAGGATGCTTCGTTCGTTTTGTCACAAAAATCCCTCTGATTGGGCCCGCTTCCTGCCATGGGTGGAATACGCCCAGAACTCACTCCGCCATTCCGCCACTAACCTGACCCCATTCCAATGCGTGCTAGGATATCAGCCCCCTTTGTTTACATGGGACGCCACAGCCACGGACGCACCAGCCGTAAACGAATGGTTTGACCGCAGTGAACAGGTCTGGGCAAGCACCCATAGAAAACTAAGACAAGCAGCCTCCAAATCAAAAGCCCAGGCGGATCGCCACCGACAGGTACCACCACGCTACCAACCCGGTGAACGGGTATGGCTCTCCACCCAAAACTTGCACCTCAGACATCCCTGCCAGAAGCTCTGTCCTCATTATCTCGGTCCTTTCAAAATCATCAGGCCCATCAATGAGGTAACCTACAGACTAGCCATCCCCAAACATTGGCGCATTGCCCCATCGTTTCACGTTTCTCTTCTGAAACCCTTCCACACAGGCATCCTCACCTCTCAAAACCCTTCTAATCCACCTCCCCCACAGGAAGTTGACGGACAACCGGCCTATCAGATTCGTCAGATTCTAAAATCCCGGCGACGTCAAGGAAAACTTCAGTACCTCATTGATTGGGAGGGGTACAGGCCCGAGGAACAGAGCTGGGTGGCGGCTAAGGATATGCTGGACCCTGAAATGGTGGACGAATTTCACCGCATCCATCCAGAATACCCAAAACCTCGACCCAGAGGTCGACCCAGGCAAGGAGAGGCTCCCGGAGTGAGCCCTTTGGGGGGGGGCTCTGTTAGGTCGCGCAAAAAGCGCGACTTCAATCACCAGAACTCTCATTCACACACTCCACACTACATTTCCCAGCAAGCTCGGCGGCCTACAAACATGGCCGCCAGGGACTACAACACCCAGAGCACCCACACACTACCACGGTCACAATCACCTTCCTTCTAATCCCGCACACCTGTCTTCTATCTCACAAGCACTTTATTTAAGGACTTTTGTGTTACAGGTTGGACGCGAAGTATTGTTTGTTCTCCCAAATCTTACCTTACTGAGCAATTGAATTCTGGACTGATTCTCACGGCATTTACCTCAAAGCTAAGTACCTTGGATTCCGACTTCCTCTAAAGCCCTCTTTCTGTTTATACATCTCGGTGATAGTTTAACGTGCACTTGTGTCTGATTTCTGTTAGCGCTGTGTAGTTAGCACACTTTATGTCTTGACCACTAATTTATGTAAAAGGTTCTGGGTGCTTATTTTCCGTTTTTCTTTTTCGTTGCTAATTGTGTGTTTTTACTGCTAGCGCTAACGATTTGAGAGATTGTATATTCTTTGCCACGATAACCTGCGAAGTCTCGAAGCCTTCCTAAAGCATTTCTGTTATCCTGTGCCCTTTCTACATGTGTGCTGAATAAAGTGACAAAGTTTTTGACCGCAACTGTGTCCAGCCTTCTTCCGGTGATATAACAGCTGCAATGTATTAATCTGAAGGGTGAGGATGAAATTGCCAATACAAACTGAATTAAACAGTGAAAAAACCTTCAAAGTACCTTCAAATATGTCCAAGTCACTGCTGTCTGATGATGAACTTACCCTTAGCGAGATGATCTTCTCCACTCTTAGTGCTCTGCTGCTCGGCCTAATAGTCCAGCGTTTCCTCTGTATCCACAAGACTAATAAATCCTCTTGCAAATGCCAGAACATCAGCAAGGATCTCCACCTCAACACTTTACTGCCCAGTGAGTGCCAGAATGAAGGTCTTAAATTATAGACAGAGGGCTCTATCTGAAAGGATGCTAGTTGTGTAAGTAGTTAATGGAAAGGCACTAGAAGAGTTTAAAGTAAGAGCTTTCATTAGCATTTATAGACAGAAACCACAAATCTAAAACCGTTCAGTGTTCACACCATGCAAGAAATAGTGATGACCTCTAAATGCTGGTCCTCGAGTATCACTGTCCTACATTTTTGATGTTTTCTTTACTCCTACTTCACCTGATTCTACTTATCAGCTTATTAACAAGCGTATAACAGACCAAACTGTGTGAGCTAGAAAAGAAAAAACATCAAAAGGTGTTGGGTGGAGGAAATGTAAGGCCCAGGCTGATAAACACTGCTGTGGTCCAAATGTCATGATATAGGCATAAAATGCAATAGATGTGTCAATTGATTTGTCCCTTAAAGTTTATCATACACAATATTTATCATAAATACAAGAAAAAGATAAATGATAAAGGCAGGTTTTCATTAACTTTCATGTTGCTATGTTGTATTATACAGGATTTGACATTGTTACAGGATATATTACATTTACATATGATTTTAAAGAGAGCCATAATAATTGTGTGATTTTGTTTTGTGCAGTACTTAGTGTAAAGTAACAGATGTTAATCATCACTGTTTTAGCTTCTGTGCTAGTGTTTATTGTCATTTATATATTAGTATTTACAGTATTTATAGAGTATTTATTGTCTAAATAGAATGTGCTAGCTCCCCTTCGCCTGTTGTCTAACCACCAACAGTTTACTTGTGGTTATATAACCAGGAACATTATCATCTAGTCTTGCAATATTAGACCTCTATTATGAATGCAAAGACATGAGAATGCATTTTCATTAGGGGTGCCAATAAACTCAGAGTTAGCATATACTTCATGTAGGAGGAACAGCAATGTCTACAGCTATAACCAGCCTAAAACAACCTGCTCTTAGCTTTATTGGAGGCTTTATCAAGCACCTCTTCCAATACATCTACATATGCCAGGACCAGGAACCCTTATTGACTTGACCATGTATTATTTTATGATAATCATGGATGTGTGCTAAAACAAATATGCTGAAAATATGCTGAAAAAAGTGTAAAATACATTTGACACCTACCAGATGATGACTGGTCTAGTATTATGTTCATCAAACATATTAGTGTTTATTCAGTGACTTGGCCTTTACTGTCACAAATTTATTTTCAGTTGTGATTCATGATGAAACATGTCCATTCAGACATATCCAGTTCAGCACAAATGCACAGTATATGTTCACTGTTTTTCCCATTTAAATGATTCTTTGGCTATGTTTTTTTTGTTGTTGTTGTTGTTGTATTGTTCATAAAAAGAATCTAGGAAGAACATACAATGGTCTGTTTGACTTACATCAAGCAGCTCTGTTTAAAACTGTATATTTCTTACACAATTACAGGAATAGATCATCCCCATGCAAGCACATTTGTGAGAAATATATATTATATAAGTGTTTTCCAATACCTGAATTTACTGGAATTATTTTAAGGTATTATGTGTATATACTGTATCCAATATTGTGAAAAAGTGTTAGGCACATGTAAAGAAATACTGTAGAGCAAACAATTCCCTCAAAAATAATGAGATAAAATAATTACTTTTTACTATAAACTGTAGTAAACCGCAATAAGGTCAATATTTGGAATGGCAGCCCTTTAAAAATGACAGCCCTTTGCTTTTAAAAATGCATTTTGACTGTCACACTTGCTTTGGTTTTTTCAGGTAATCCCTGACAGCCTTCATTATGTTTTTGTCCAAAAAGTGATATGTAATATGTTACTTTCTTAACTGACACGAACATGCTTTTCTGTAAAATTTTTTATTTAAAAAAAAAAATTTGTAAATTAAATAAACATCTAACACAAAATGGTATTTAAAAAAAATAGGGTGCCTAAGAATTAGAAGTGAACACTATGATTATTTGATTTAACAGTTCAGTTGCAAAGAAAACCCAGTATTTCTGTAGACCCTTGTACGTATCTATGAGTTCTCAGGACATCCCAGAAGTACCATGTATGGAAAACCTGTAATCTCCCTCTATCTTCAGAGTTCATCTCTCTCTCTCCTTGACACCCACCCCAATATCACCTCATTGCATTTCTGTTTTATTGTCAGGATACTCTCATGTTCCCTTGCAGAATATTTGGAGCTATTAATGGAAGACTGTAAACTGTGGACATGGTTGATGTAAGGAGCACAATGACCAGTGTCAAATGTGTTTTCAGCCTTTTAAGAGACCATATGGGTCATAGTCAGATTGTATCATTACACACTGTGTTACGAAACACAGGGGAGCTGGATGCAAGTGCCGGGGAAAAGTCACTTTAATAGGATCTTATGCAAAAGTAAAGGAACAGACGCAAAATGGGGAAGTAACCGAAAGTATTTGGACAGGGAGAAAAGGAACACAAAAGCAGGGTCAAAAACAAACAATAATCCACAGGTAGTAAATCCAAAGGGAGGCATTAATCCACACAAAAAACAAGGCATAAATCCACAAAGAATTGGAGATAATCCAAACGTTAGCGAGGCGTAAGTCCACAAAGAGAACAAAACAAAAACATGAAATGAGGCGATGGTCTATGGTCTGTGAACTATGGTCTAAGGTCAAGAAGCGAGAGAATGCGAGAAGAGTGCAAGCACATACATAGCACATACATACACTTACTCTAATACTCCGCGCCCAAGCGGATGAAAGAAAAGGTTTAAATACATAAATGACAACCAGCTGTAACTAAAAACACCTGCAACTAATAATGAAACAATAAACGGAGAACCAATGAACATACAAGGGCGGAGACATGACATGAACCAAAAACAAAGAACCAATAAACATACAGAGGTGGCGACATGATGTAAACCAAAACAAAAGCGCACATGGCGGAGTAAACAAACGAGAGTCTATGAATGAACTGAGGGGAATGTGGAAATGCGCTGCCAGCTGTCCTCAACAGCCACGTGGAGAAGGGAATGCGGTAGTATGCTACTCGCTAGCCTTCGCTACTTGCTAGCCTTCACGAACAGCGTAGCGAGAGGGAGACTCTAACACACTGCATGTTAACATTACATAAGAAGAAAGTACTATGTTTATTTGTCTGTGTGTTATCTGTGTTAATCTGATGATATTTATTCTTCAGAAAATAATTTAACTAATACATGTCACAAAGTAAATTTCAAAATATCATGTGAATTATAGCCAAAATATGCTACAGTTAAAAGCCTAAATACACGTTTGCAAGCTATATGGTACAATATGAACTTATTTCCAACTTATTTAATACTTTTCACTTTTGTGTAGTGCTTCCAAAGATGCTGAAACATTTTTTGCAACATCACCATGAATGTTTTCTTGTATTAACATTGTATTTCTGTTTTATTATCAGCATACGCTCATGTTCCCCTGCTGAATATAAGGAGAAATTAATGGAAGAGTGTAAACCGTAGTCATGGTTGATGTATTGTGCACAATGTCAAATGTCCAAAGTGTTTTCAGCCTTTGAAGAGACAAACAATGTGGGTCATAAAAGGATTACAGTGGGGGAAAAAAGTATTTTATCCCCTATCAATCAGCAAGATTTCTGGCTCCCAGGTGTCTTTTACAAAGGTAACGAGCTGAGATTAGAAGCACCCCCTTTAAGAGAGTTTGTTACCTGTAAAAAGACACTTGTCCACAGAAGCAATCAATCAATCAGATTCCAAACTCTCCACCATGGCCAAGACCAAAGAGCTGTCCAAGGATGTCAGGGACAAGATTGTAGACCTACACAAGGCTGGAATGGGCTACAAGACCATCGCCAAGCAGCTTGGTGAGAAGGTGACAACAGTTGGTGCGATTATTCGCAAATGGAAGAAACTGTCAGTCTCCCTCGGTCTGGGGCTCCATGCAAGATCTCACTTCGTGGAGTTTCAATGATCATGAGAATGGTGAGGAATCAGCTCAGAACTACACGGGAGGATCTTGTTAATGATCTCAAGGCAGCTGGGACCATAGTCACCAAGAAAACAATTGGTAACACACTACGCCGTGAAGGACTGAAATCCTGCAGCGCCCGCAAGGTCCCCCTACTCAAGAAATCACATGTACAGGCCCGTCTGAAGTTTGCCTGAATGATTCTGAGGAGAACTGGGTGAAAGTGGTGTGGTCAGGTGTGGTCAGATCTCTTTGGCATCAACTCAACTCACCGTGTTTGGAGGAGGAGGAATGCTGCCTATGACCCCAAGTCATAACACCATCCCCACCGTCAAACATGGAGGTGGGAACATTATTCTTTGGGGGTGTTTTTCTGCTAAGGGGACAGGACAACTGCACCACATCAAAGGGACGATGGACGGGACCATGTACCATCAAATCTTGGGTGAGAACCTCCTTCCCTCATCCAGGGCACTGAAAATGAACTTAATGACTTGGAGAGGATCTGCAAAGAGGAGTGGGACAGAATCCCTCCTGAGATGTGTGCAAAACTGGTGGCCAACTACAAGAAACGTCTGACCTCTGTGATTGCCAACAAGGGTTTTGCCACCAAGTACTAAGTCGAAGGGGTCAAATACTTATTTCCCTCATTAATATGCAAATCAATTTATAACTTTTTTGAAATGCATTTTTCTGGATTTTTTTGTTGTTATTCTGTCTCTCACTGTTAAAATACACCTAGCATTAAAATTATAGACTGATCATTTCTTTGTCAGTGGGCAAACATACAAAATCAGCAGGGGATCAAATACTTTTTTCCCCCACTGTAGATCATTACACACTTCATATTAATGTTATGCAAGAAGGAAGTCCTTTGTTTATTTCACTTTTATCTGTGTTTTGATTATAATTTTTCATCCACAAAATGATCTACATATGGGGTGGCTGTTGCTCAGTGGTAGAGTGGGTTGTCCACATTGGGTTGGCGGTTTGATTCCCAGCCCACATGACTCCATGTGCCAAAGTGTCCTTGGGCAAGACACTTAACCCCAAGTTGTTCCCAATGGCAGGCAAGCGCCTTGCATGGTAGCTCTGCTGCCATTGATATGTGAGTGTGTGCATGAATGGGTGAATGAGACACAGTGTAAAGTGCTTTGTAGAACTGCAAAGGTTAAAAGGCGCTATATAAGTGCAGACCATTTATAAGCACTATTTATCATTGTTAATTTAACAATGTAATTCACTTAAATGTAAGTGAATTATAATTACATCAAGTTACAACCAAATAGCCTAAACACACTTTTGACTGTGATTTGATACAATATTAACTCTTTCATACATTTCATTTGTGTGTGTGTTTCTACAAACACCATGAACAAAATCACCATAAATATTTTTTTTGTATCATCTTTTATTGTTAACTATTATATCTATTAACTAAAACAGTACTGGCAAAATGTAACTTAAGTGAATGGTTATAGGTAACATAGAACTTAAGAAAGCTCTGAACATCTCCAAGGCAGCATCTCTTCATTCTAGATATAAAAAAAGGCAAAACAATTCTGTAAATATATCAGTCATTGTCTAGCACTGAATATACAAAAACTGTTTGTTGCACTTAATATTCAGGTAAATAAACTAACAGACACAAATGTATTTTGTGGACCTATCCTTTTAACCACTATATATTCACATAACATACCTCTGATTCTGAGTTGAGTGGCGCACTCAGCACGGCCTAAATAATTTTCTGCAACAATTTTGTACTCTCCATTGTCTTTAGGCCCCACTCTTAGTATTAATAAGGTACAGACACCACACGTGTTGGTGATGTAGTAGTTGGCGTTTGTGTTGAGACTGATGTTGTTGCGGTACCAGATCACACGGGGGTTGGGATTGCCACTCACAGCACAACTAATATAACATTCATACTTCTCTGGACTTGTATGTGATTTCATTGGGACCGTGAAAGTAGGTGGTGACTCGAAGTTGAAGGCTTTGGGTTCAGGCATACTGAGGGTGAACTTTTCTGCAGTGAACAGGTATATATATCTTCAGCTATGTATACTAATCATGACATCTTCATCCTAAATTTATAATTAGACTGTCTTCTTAACAGAGATTAGTGATGTGATTAATAGTAAAAATTAATACATTACCTTTCTTACTCACACGCTCCCATGTTAGGGACTCAGAAGGTTCAGAGAGCCCAATGTCATTTTTGGCATACACACGGAAGTTATATTCTCTTCCTGGCATGATGTTGACAGCTGTGAAACTGTTGTTGAACACTCGGTCAGCCACCGTATGCCAGGTCTGCTTGACTGAGTCACGTTTGGCCACCATGTAGTGCAGACGGTCATCTCGTTTCTCATCAGGAGAAGGGCTCCAACACACAGTTAATGTGCCAGGGACATTTTCCTCCAGCTCCACTGGCCCAGGAGATTTTGGGTCATCTGTGTGACAGACACACAGGCTTTTCTACCATTCTCTGAACAGCCCTGATCTGTTCTAAGCCATCCTTATTCCATTCATTTCAATTCTGTCAGACTTATTATTCATGTGATGTAAGCTTTCAAAACAAGATGTGTCTGTGCCTCTCTTGAAATGCTTGAGAATGTATGCATATGCACGTAAATATTTTAGAAAAGCCAAAATATGCATTGCCACCCTGAACAGATACAAGACATGCAGTCTTCCAAGTAATTCTGAATGTAATGTGGGAGTAAGCCAAGGCTAATCAACAAATTAGATTAGATTCTTGGAAGATATTTTGCTGCTTATTAAAGGTAGAACTCAGCACTGGCTTGTGTTCATAGATTTTGGTGGGGCAGGACGACAATAATAATGACATAACCTCAAACATAAATTAAGCTGAGAGGCTATCACACTTGACTTACAGTGGGTATAGAAAAGAATCACCTCCCTTTAAAATAATCACATTTTTTCCTTCTATCCTGACAAGTGTTCCAGTCCCTGCTGCAG
Source organism: Cranoglanis bouderius (assembly GCA_023630585.1). Classification (NCBI taxonomy): domain Eukaryota; kingdom Metazoa; phylum Chordata; class Actinopteri; order Siluriformes; family Cranoglanididae; genus Cranoglanis; species Cranoglanis bouderius. The sequence continues at coordinate 18,515,514 of CM042537.1, forward strand.
AGAAACACCCCCATAACAGGATATTACCACCTCCATGCTGGATGCTGGGTGAACTTGTACCCAATTTTGGGATAATTCTTCTGTAAATAGGGATCTGGAGTAGCAACTAATTTTCACCTCTCCATTTAAAAGAATTGGTCCATTTTCTTTTTCTTTTTTTTTTTTCTTTCTTTCTTTTTTTTCACTGATATTTTTTTTCCTTATAATATATACACATCTCTCATCATTTTGTTGACTTTTGATATTATTGTACTGTTGATGGTCATTTAAAGCGTCAGAAGAGGAGCGACCGTTGGCGAGAGTGGGATTCATTTTATGCAACTGAGAATCGATATGACAAGTAACAGTAGGAATGATGGACAGTGATACGCCCAAACTGTTAAACAGTGTTTTTGTGTGTGTGTGTGTTTTTTTTTGTTTTTTTTTGGTTTCAGATATTCATAAAACAAAATAAAACACATTTCTCAGCAAACTGTGACACGTTACGTGAAACTTAAACATTAATATAAAACATTAGTGACCACCTTAATATCCTATGAATAAAACAAAACTTCAGTAAAATTGCACATTAGAGTCACAGCTCTGTTTAAATTCATCTCTTCATCACTTCCTTTATTTAAACTGCTGAAAGCAAAATGGCCGCCGCGCTAGCACTTAGCAAAAAAAGTTAAGCAAAAAATGCATTTAAAAAAAAAAAAACCCAAAACAAATTCAGATAAAGCAGCAGCGACAGTCTGCGTGACTGTAGGAATGGTGTTATTTGGATGGTGAGCTATATTGGATTTCTGCCAGACATATCGTTTGGTGTTGAGGCCAAATAATTCAATTTTAATCTCATCTGACCTGAAACTTCATGGTGTGTTTTGGCAAAGCTCAGTCGTGACTGCATGTGGCTTTTCTTGAGGAGTGGCTTTTTTCTTGCAACCCTCCCATACAAGCCACATTTGTGGAGAATTTGTGATATTGTTGTCACATGCACACAATGACCACTCTTTGTCATAAATTCCTGCAACTGCTTCAGAGTTGCTGTAGGCCTCTTGGTAGCCTCTCTGACCAGTTTCCTCCTGGCTCTTTCATCCAGTTTGGAGCGACATTCTGATCCAGGGAGGGTCTGTGTTGTACCAAATACCTTCCACTTCTTAATAATAGAATTCACTGTGCTTCTAGGCATTGATAAAGCCTTTGACATTTTTTTGTATCCATCTCCTGACTTGTGCCTGTCCACAACTTTATCCTGGAGATCTTTTGACAGTGCCTTGCCGCCTATAGTTGATTGTTTGCTTCAGTTGTACTACCAAGGACTGAAATGCTCCAGGAAAGCTCTTTTCATGCTGAGCTAATCAAAATGACCACAGCTGATCACAGTTGAAAGTCAAATGGCTTTGTGTGCCATTGAGAACGTGATTAGCTACACCTGATTGAGTTTACAAGTCATTTTTAGGAGGGGGGTGATCCTTTTTCCAACTCAGTGGTTCTGTTATTTATTTATTTATTTATTTCTGACATGTTGGTGTTATATCTTTCACTTGGATGTTATAAGTTGCACTGAGTAAATACAGCTGGATAAAACAAAAAACTGTGTCTGTCTTCATTTCAGGCTGAAAAGCAACAAAATGTGATTATTTTAAAGGGGGGTGATTCTTTTGTATACCCACTGTATGCTACTATATAATCAATATTCAGATTAACACTGTAAAAGACTGTTGAGAGTCAACAACATGCAGTCATCCAGCATACAGTCTAGCAGCTCATTTTGAGTGGGTTCAGACTTAAACAGATACTACTGGTCAAATATTACTCCATTACAAGTGAAAGCTGTAAAGACAGATTTAGTAAATTTCTTTTTTTATGTCAATGCATTGTTTTATTATTGTTGCACTGGTGTATGTAATACTTACAATACCTTATGCCTCTGAAGCAAACTACTGTATACACTGACTAGCTTGTAGTATCTGTGCAATAAAGAGCTTTTAGAATGTTTTTGAACAGCCCATGTCTGGCTCAGCAGCAGCACCAACACAGATTTGAATGTTCCGGTGTGATTTTTGTCAAAGGTTAAATAGACAGGCGAATCGTTATCATTTAGGAAAGAGATTGTGTGGGTGAGATCGCGATCTTTTTATGATTAATTGTGCAGCTCTACATATAACTATAGTAATTATGCAAGGTAACAAAAAAAAAACTATGAAAATTACAAGATATTAACTTATTTAAATCTTAAACTCATTTACATTTGAATTCACGCTTTTGCATGCTAACTAACTTCATTGTCGAACCTTACCTATGCATAAGCGGTGTATCCACAAGGCTATGGCAACTTGCCGGGCAAATTCATAAATCATTTGACCGACCATACTTCATACTGAAACGTTAGCTCTAAAGCACAGACAATTTCAAGCTTTCACAAGAAATTAAAAGTTTACATAGCTCAATATGCTTCCACAGGTTGGACGGTGAGTTTTTGAAGGCCGTGATTTGCTTTGTTTTAGGCGAACAAAGCAAACATTTAAAACAAAAAGAATCTTTGACCTTTTCAGAAAACTGGAACATACTTTTTAAGAATGGCCATGGGTGTGCGCACTGTGCTGAGGAGTTGTCTTTTTCCATTTTGCCAACTGATCAGTGTTAAAAAAATGCTGGGAAATCATTAAACTTCACAACACCTGACCCTACAAGAGTGATTATTGATAGGCTGTCTGTGACCTGCAAAAAAAAACAGTCACGTTTTAGATAAGAAAAGAAAAAATCATCCACTGATTTTCAAAGTTGCTACATAGTAACGACTTTCGACTTGAGGATCTTGATAGAAATGCATTGGAGTGAAAAGTACAATATTGTGTTTTTCACAATAAAGTGTTTCAAATGTAGTGAAGTTAAAGTCACAAGTTTCCAGAAAAAGTAAAGTGCAGATACTCAAAAAGTGTACTTAAGTACATTACTCAAGTAAATGTACTTCGTTACTGCCCACCTCTGATGGGAAACAAGGTTACCATTGTGCACACATACAGGTGCATCTCAAAAAATTAGAGTATCATGGAATAGTTTTTTTCCGTAATTTAATTCAAAGTGTGGAACTTTCATATATTCTAGATTCATTACACATAAAGTGAAATATTACAAGCCTTTTTTGTTTTAATCTTGATGATTACGGCTTACAGCTCATGGAAATAAAAAACCCAGTATCTCAAAATATTAGAATAAAAAATGTATAATACATTATTATAATTTATAATAATGTCGACCTTCTGAAAAGTATGTTAATTTATGCACTCAATACTTGGTCGGGGCTCCTTTAGCACGAATTACTGGATCAATGCAGCGTGGCATGGAGGCAATCAGCCTGTGGCACTGCTGAGGTGTTATGGAAGCCCAGGTTGCTTTGATAGCGGCCTTCAGCTAGTCTCTCATCTTCCTCTTGACAATGCCCCATAGATTTTCTATTGGGTTCAGGTCAGGCAAGTTGGCTGGCCAATCAAGTACAGTAATACCATGGTCAGCAAACCAGTTACTGGTAGTTTTGGCACTGTGGGCAGGAGCCAACTCCTGCTGGAAAGGAAATCAACATCTCCATAAAGCTTGTCAGCAGATGGAAGCATGAAGTGTTCTAAAAACTCCTGGTAGATGGCTGCATTGATTCTCGACTTGTGAAAACACAGTGGACCAACACCAGCAGATGACATGGCACCCCAAATCATCACTGACTGTGGAAACTTCACACTGGACTTCAAGCAATTAGGATTCTGTGCCTCTCCACTCTTCCTCCAGACTCTGGGACCTTGATTTCCAAATGCAATGCAAAATTTACTTTCATCTGAAAAGAGGATGTTGGACTGCTGCGCAATGGTGTTTGCAACAAATTGAAACAAAAAAAAGGCTTGAAATATTTCACTTTATATGTAATGAATCTAGAATATTTGAAAGTTCCACTTTTTAATTAAATTACGTAAAAAAATTGACTTTTCTACGATATTCAAATTTTTTGAGATGCACCTGTATTTCTGATGTGCAGACATTATCCACTCTAAAATCCCCCTTTTCCTCACCTAATCTTTGCAATATAGCTTACAATAGAAATGTTTTTTTTTAACCTGAACACACTGTCTGTGCTTACATTTTCCTTTGTTTATGGAAATATAAAATTTTAACGCTCAATCTCTATAAGATCATAGCAGCTGCTGATTTTTTAAAATTTATTTTTAACTATCCCCATTTCGAGCATGAACTGCAACCTTGGCAACCCTGTCATTAACTGTCCTGGCAGCTGCTTTTACAACAAGCATGAGGCAGTGTGATTCGTACCCCAAATGGGTTCTGTTTGTACTTTTTGCAGTTCAAATTTTTTTACCACTAGGTGCAATATTTCCTCTATGGAGCTAAGTGGGGCAATGAGAGTGCTGCCCCATGATTGCACAATTTCTAGAAAGATAATCAAATCAGTGTAACATCAGCTTGTATCTGTCAAATAGAATTTTTTTTAATGGTTGGTCACTCAAAAGTGGTAATAATCAAAAGTATTTTAACAGAAATTAAAATGACAGTATGGAGTTGTGAATGAGGACTTCATGAAGATTAACATTTGCTGGCATATATGGCAGTGCCCACCCACTATCAGCAATATGCCAGTGCCCACCCACTAACTAGCTCTCCCTTATTACACAACAGCTACCACCTGGGGAGGGTGAAGACTAGCACCTGCCCAGTTGGCATTTTACCATGCCCAGTTGGTAGCTGTCATGTGTTAGGGAATATCTAGCGAGTGGAAAAAAAAAAGATGCAAGCATGAGCTCACAGATGCCCACTATTGGCCAAATTGAAAGAGGAGAGAGTAACACAGTTCCTCTCACCCAAAGAGCAAGATAAACTGCTCTCATGGACACAGAATCTCCTGTTGTTTGTGTATATATATATATATATATATATATATATATATATATATATATATATATATATATATATATATATACAAGATATTATTATTATATTATTATTATATTATATAAATATAATAAAGATACTGTATATATATATATATATATATATATATATATATATATATATATATATATATATATATATATATATATATACAGTATCTTTATTATATTTATTATATTTATTATATATTTTATTTATTATATTATATTTATTATATCTTTTCATGGGACAACACTGACGAAATGACACTTTGCTACAATGTAAAGTAGTGCGTGTAGTACAGCTTGTATAACAGCTGTAAATTTGCTGTCCCCTCAAAATAACTCAACACACAGCCATTAATGTCTAAACCACTGGCAACAAAAGTGATTACACCCATAAGTGAAAATGTCCAAATTGGGCCCAATTAGCCATTTTCCCTCCCCGGTGTCATGTGACTCGTTAGTGTTACAAGGTCTCAGGTGTGGGGAGCAGGTGTGTTAAGTTTGGTGTTATCGCTCTCACACTCTCTCATACTGGTTACTGGAAGTTCAACATGGCACCTCATGGCAAAAAACTCTCTGAGGATCTGAAAAAAGAATTGTTGCTCTACATAAAGATGGCCTAGGCTATAAGAAGATTGCCAACACCCTGAAACTGAGCTGCAGCACAGTGGCCAAGACCATACAGCGGTTTAACAGGACAGGTTCCACTCAGAACAGGCCTCGCCATGGTCGACCAAAGAAGTTGAGTGCACGTACTCAGCATCATATCCAGAGGTTGGCTTTGCAGAATAGATGTATGAGTGCTGCCAGTATTGCTGCAGAGGTTGAAGGGGTGGGGGGTCAGCCTGTCAGTGCTCAGACCATACGCCGCACACTACATCAAATTGGTCTGCATGGCTGTCGTTCCAGAAGGAAGCCTCTTCTAAAGATGATGCACAAGAAAGTCCGCAAACAGTTTGCTGAAGACAAGCAGACTAAGGACATGGATTACTGGAACCATGTCCTGTGGTCTGATGAGACCAAGGTAAACTTATTTGGTTCAGATGGTGTCAAGCGTTTGTGGCGGCAACCAGGTGAGGAGTACAAAGACAAATGTGTCTTGCCTACAGTCAAGCATGGTGGTGGGAGTGTCATGGTCTGGGCTTGCATGAGTGCTGCTGGCACTGGGGAGCTACAGTTCATTGAGGGAACCATGAATGCCAACATGTACTGTGACATACTGAAGCAGAGCATGATCCCCTCCCTTCGGAAACTGGGCCGCAGGGCAGTATTCCAACATGATAACGACCCCAAACACACCTCCAAGACGACCACTGCCTTGCTAAAGAAGCTGAGGGTAAAGGTGATGGACTGGCCAAGCATGTCTCCAGACCTAAACCCTATTGAGCATCTGTGGGGCATCCTCAAATGGAAGGTAGAGGAGCTCAAGGTCTCTAACATCCACCAGCTCTGTGATGTCGTCATGGAGGAGTGGAAGAGGACTCCAGTGGCAACCTGTGAAGCTCTGGTGAACTCCATGCCCAACAGGGTTAAGGCAGTGCTGGAAAATAATGGTGGCCACACAAAATATTGATACTTTGGGGCCAATTTGGACATTTTCACTTAGGGGTGTACTCACTTTTGTTGCCAGCGGTTTAGATATTAATGGCTGTGTGTTGAGTTATTTTGAGGGGACAACAAATTTACACGGTTATACAAGCTATACACTCACTTCTTTACATTGTAGCAAAGTGTCATTTCTTATATGAAATATATATATATATATATATATATATATATATATATATATATATATATATATATATATATATATATATATATATATATATATATATTTTTTTTTTTTTACTTTTGCTAGGCTTTGATTTTTTTCAGTCTGCTCTTAACAATGTACATTTTATCTGCCCTTAAATAGTTTACTCAGTGTTTTGTTCAATTTATTATGGTATCTTACCTGTGACCCTTATCTCAGTACTGAAGGTCTCTTGGCCCACCATGTTCTTGACTATAATGGTGTATACTCCCGTATTAGAGTGTTCTGCAGATGGAATCAGGAGCTGAGATGTTTCTTCTGTGTTGCTTACAGCCACATGTTTACATAGTGGAATTCCATCTTTGAGCCAGTTTATTGTGGGCATTGGAGAAGCCTGCCAATTAGATTTTTCCCCCACAATTTTACATTATATGTATATACACTGACATATTCATTATTTCATTATTATACCTTTCATATATTTTGTTATACCTCAAAATGTATGTTAACCCGAACAGAATGTCCAACTCTCACCACCATAAAGCTCTTCATTTTTCGATCAGTGAAATTTGGTTTGACTGTAAATGATATTTAAAAAATAATTTTAAAAATAGTAACATTATGCGTATATTACAAATTTATATCCATAGCTATATCCATGACTTTTTGGAAATAATATTGGTAGCTGTCTACAGAAAAAAAAAAAAAAAAAAACAGCACTAAGTTTACTTGGTTAAAATAGTTAATGGATCCATTTTACCTGGTGGGGGCATGGCAATGATGTAGTTGTCCAGGTTCTGTGATTCACCATCTCCACCTTCATTTGTTGCAACCACTCTTACCCAGTACATGGCCATGGATTTAAGACCAAGAATTGTGTAGGAAGTTGTGATAATTGCATGGGAGTTGCAACGTGTCCATTCTGTGTTCTCAGCTGGTCTTAATTCTACAAAATATCCTTTAGCTTCATCTTGCACCCCTTCTTGCTCTTTTGGTTTAGTCCAACTCAAGGACAAGGAAGAATATGTGGAATCTGACACCTTCAGATCAATGACTTTACCAGGGGGCTCTGCAAAAACAAATGATCATTATTAAAGTTGATTCAACGTTTAGCCAATGAAAGCACATTAGGTGTCATTGTGTAGTCCATTTTTTATGACTCACTTTTAGGATCTCTAGCTATCACATAGTCAGAGGGAGTGCTTGGTTCTCCAGCACCAGAGAAGTTGATGGCTATGACGCGGAATTCATACTCAATTCCTTCAACAACATCCTTCACACCATAATGTTTGGCTGGAGGCAAAAGAAAATTTTAAATTTTGATTGGGTAATTTTTAATATAATGCTATTGTAATGATTTTTGAAAAAAGTTCAAGTAGAACATTTTTATATTAAAAGTTTATATTAACTTTTAAATGACCTTTGTGATTTGTACAATGTAGATCATTTATTAAGGACAAAATCTATAACCATTAAAGGCACATTAAGGTGAAGTAAAGTAAAGTATAGTTACCATAATAAATCTATCTAGAGAAAATTAACCTTTGGATGAATTATATCTAAAAAAAAAAATAAAAAAAAAAATAAAAAAATACCATGAATCAAATTTAATATAGAATATTTCCTGCATATACATTTTTAACCTTTGATTGGCTCTTCTAGAGGGTTTACTTGGTTCCACAGGTTGCTGCCCTTTTTGCGTTTCTCCAGGTTGTAGCCCACAATGTTGGTTCCTCCAGTTTTGGTCGGCGGGGACCACGACAAGTTGATACAGTCTTTAAAGGCACTGACAACTTTTGGTGTGGAGGGTGGACCAGGATATGCTGTAAGGCAGATTTTAAAATTTATATAAATGCTTCTACAGAGTGCATCTCAAATATCACAAATGCACATTTATGTGAACGAGAGGCTGTTGAATATACTGGATGTAAGAGTGCCATGGTCTAAGATGTAAGAATCCACAGTATGGTCAGATCAGCAGACATTATTAAAATATACCAGAACATGACTTATGGTACTAGGAACCACTAACATGGATACTTTAAAGTTGATTATGTTTTACATTATGTTTTCATAATCAACAGCAAAATCCGGCCCTGGATAGATTCTGCACTAGCAAAGAACATATAAACACAGATTTTCAGAATTGCTCATGCAAGTCTTAGTGGAGGTAATGAGTAAAAATGTGAATAATAAAAGGAAAAAGGTCCAAACAACAAATTAGGGGAAGTGGTCAGGGTAAAGCCAGAGCAAGAAAATCCCAAACAGAGATCAAAAGCTTTTCAATTAATGCATGGATCCCATAACACAAACATCAAACAGCAAGCACAGGGCAACACAGGCAGGGATATTGAACCCTCAGGACACCGGCTGTCTCTATCACATTGAGGGTTTAAAGGACTGCATCCATGGAGGCAGGAGATATCTGACTTGGATTGGGTTAAGGTCTGGGCTGGGGTCCAGAAAAGTACCTGAGACCAGATTCTGGGACTAGACTGGATCAGGATCAGGATCAAAACAGGAATCAGCATGGAGACAGAAGCAGAGACTTGACTAAAGGGCAGAACCAATGGCACAGATTGACACAGCAGTAAGGACAGTGTTAGGGTCAGGTTTAAGAGCAGATCCAGTGTCATAGAATAATCCAGGGGCAGGGTCTGTGGGTTAGAGAGAGGCAAGAACAGGGTTTGGGAATGACACGGGGACAAGACCAGGAACAGGAACAACAGCTGGAGCAGTAGGAGAGTCTGAGAAGAGTTATGGGCAGTGACTGAGGAAGGAGCAGGGATTGTGTATTGTGGGCTTTGAGTCTGGAGTAAACGGAATCATGGGCCAAAGGAGTGGTCAGGACAGGCTGAGGCACTAGAGTGACCAGAACCACAGTATGAAGGATCATGTCACCTGCCATATCACCATCTTGCACAGTCTGGGATCAATAGTCTAACCTAGACAGCTCCTTGACAGTCAGCTACTTTCGATCGCCTGTCTTGTTAATGAATCAAACTGAAGAGTGTGGGCCATAAACCCTTCTACAGACTAAGTCTTAATGCTCCTTTCCTGAATTATTGGCACCACTCATTCACCATCATCCACTGTGAATAACAAGCCAATGCTCAGGAATGGACATTTTCTCCATATGCTTAATGCATCGTGAGCAGTGAAACAGAAATCTTTTCAAACCTTGTAGACTCTTATCACAACAGATGGCAAACTGGGACAGTTTCCTCAGCAATTAATGCAGCCCTCTGTGTAAACTGAATGAAGTCTGATTCATGAGAGAACAAGCAAAGACAGAATAAACAGCATCATACACAAAATAACAAGATACATTGAGGCTAATATTGAGGAATGAGTGTGAATCAGGAAGACTGGCACTAGTAAGATTCAAAGAGATCATGTACCAAAGTTTCCATAAATGAAATGAATATCACAAGCAACACAATGGAAATGTGTGGGGAAAAAATGTTTGCGAATCTTGCTGCCTGCAGCTCATCTCCATCAAAATGACTATTGAACTAAAATGCTTCACACAATAATGTTATATCCTGCAAAAACTGCTGCTTTGCTATATGTTGTGCTTATTACATTAACTTTAAAAATGTCATGTATATTGAAAATTGTGTAATTTTTTTTCTTTTGTTTGGAATCCCACACGTGCCTCCTCATAAGGGAAAAATGTTTTTTTTTGGTTTGTTTTAGGAGATGCACCTGATGAAAATCCTGTCATATGACCATAAAATTATGCATAATTGCAGTATGTTTCAGGTCAATAATATTAGCAATTTATCTGCTGAGGTCAAACAGGAGGTCAAAAGGTTTTGTTTTTATTTATAGAATATTACATATAATCACTGTTTACTTTGGATGTACTAATAAACTCCTGCACAAAAATTTTTTTAAACCACATTTTTTTGTATAAACTCACCATTTTGGGCTAATTGTGGGTTTCAGCAGTTGTAATGTTTTGAGGCTTTAATATGGATGAAAATTTCTGTCACGTGTTATAATGCCCTATAATCCTTTGCAAAATTGGGTTACTGTACTGTGTTTTTCCTGCTCTGATACATTTGGTTTAACTAATCAAGCCTTTAAAGTCTTAAACTGTTTTAGAGTTGGGAGAGAGAGGTACACAAAATGTAGTCCTGCAGCAGTTTCACCTTTAGTGCCAGCCTGTATGTCATCCGTCTCAAACACATCACTGGTGCCTTCTGCAGATATGGCCCTTATACGGTAGCAGTACTTCCTGCCATGGTCTACATCTGTGTCTTTATAGTGGGTCTCAGGAGCAGTATTTCCAATCTTCTTCCAAGTCTTCCGCCCTATCTGTTGCCGTTCAAGATTGTAGTGAATCACAGGAGAACCTCCATCATCTTTTGGAGGCCTCCACTTGAACTCCACACATGATGATGAGGCCTCAATTACCTCTACAGGGCCCAGTGGATTGGTAGGTTTATCTATATATGAAGAAAGGAATAATATTGTGGATTTGTGAAGAGTGCTTAAACAACAAAAGGTGAACACACACATAGGGTCTAAACATTACTGACCTAAGACTATAAGCTTAGAGAAAGCCTCAGTAATCCCAAATTCATTCTTTAGCTTGAGCTTGAGCTCTCCTGTATCTTTGCGCTGGCATTTGGTGAGAAGTAGGCAGCTGTGGCTGAAGGACTTCTCAATCTTGACATTAATGTCATCTAGCAGCTCCTCACCTTCATGGTACCACTGCACTTTTATTGGCTCTCGACCCACAAAGCTCAGTTTGAAGGTGGCATTCTGGCCAACCTTGATGATCACAGGCTGTGAGAACTTAGTCAGATCATCTTGATTCATCCTTGGTGGGTCTGAATTACACATAGGGTATACATTCATCTGATCCAGTAAACATTTTTATGAATTGTGGTCTAAAACATGCAGAATATTGTCCCAAATTACTTGAAATTACTTGAAATCAATTAATAAATTAACTTACCTTCCACAATGAGCAGAGCCTCTGTTTTATGCCCATCTAACTCAAAGCGATACTTTGCATTGTCATCCTCTGCACAATTACTAATCACCAGTTTGTGCAATGCTCCATCTTTGATAGTCATCAAGTCATCTGTAGATTTTATCTGTGTAGACACTATAGTGACTTTTGGACCACAATGATTCTTTCCAACAAGTTACTGCATCTCTTGCTCATGACCTACATGAGCTGAGTATTTGGGCATACCTACCTCTTTTCCATCCTTATACCACACTCCATCATAGTTTGCATTGCTTATCTTGCACACCATCTCAGCTGAATGGCCCACAATGGCTTTGACATCTTGTAATCTGCTAGTGAAGTAAACACTTTGGTCTGGTTGATTGTTCTGGTTGACTTGGTCTGGTTGATTGTTCTGGTTGACTTGGTCTGGATGATTGATCTGGTTGATTTGGTCTGGTTTATTGTTCTGGTTGACTTGGTCTGGATGATTGATCTGGTTGACTTGGTCTGGTTGATTGTTCTGGTTGACTTGGCCTGGTTGACTGATCTGGTTGACTTGGTCTGGTTGATTGATCTGGTTGACTTGGTCTGGTTGAATGATCTGGATGACTTGGTCTGGTTGACTGGAGATTGATTGTCTGAAAGCTTGGTCCATCACATTTTTCATGTGAGTTACAATAAGAAAGTACATTGCAGTTAAGTGTTTTGCACCAGTACATCTTTATTATTTATATCTCTGGTAGATTATATACAGTGTACATTATATACTTTATACCTATACTATACTATAAATGCTTATGCTATTATTTTGAAAACAGCTGTGTATCAACAAATCACATTGAGCAAAAATTGTATAAAATGTTGTTAAAATATTTGCTTTATACATACAGTACATACTGATGCTTTGCAGATGACATACCAGTTACAGTATCAAGGCTCAATGGCCCTGTCCTGACTCTCTTATTCTTCTCCTCTCCTTGCTCCTCACTGATTGGATCTGAATGCTGTTCACATTCCACTACTTTTCCAGATCTATCATGCTTATTCTCTGATTTTTTAGGTACTTCCTCCATCTCTGACTCTTCCTCCTTTGGCTCTTCTATCATTCCTTCAGAGACAGACTTGGGCTTAGCTTTAGGCTTGTTCTTAGGTTTGTCTTTGGAATTCTGGGATGTCTGTGGGATTAGCTCAGCTGCAGGCTGTGCTAGAGAGTTATGAAGAGGCTCAACTGGAAGCTCAACAGGAGGTTCAGCCTCATTGTCTGGGGCCTGTGCAGCCTGGTCGGCCTGACGTTGTTTGAGCATTACTTTTCTCTCCTCTCTCTCCTTCTGTAACTTGGCTTGCTGCTCGGTTGCAATCTTTGCCAAGTCAGTTCCGCTACCTCTGGCCTGGGTTGTTTTGCGTACTGCTTTTTTTCCATGCTTGTCTGAGTCATTGTCAGCTGTTCCAAAAGACAGACAGATACAGACATGTCAATATGCTAGGCAGGTATTAAAGAACAAAAACAAAAACAACCAAAAAAAACCCTCCATGGCAACATCAGAGAAGTAGATTCTAGATGGCAAATAAAAAGAAATGAATTAATATTCATTTATTTAATCAGTTATTCATAAAAACGAATAATTCAAGTAAAAACTATAGAAATTTCACTGTGAATTTATAGATTAAATAATACTCTTCTACTAATTTCCCAGCAGGTGTATTGATAAAGTGTATCTTTCAGTTTAACTAAACATATACAGTGACCCTTGAATGTTTCCACATTTTGTAGTATTATAACTTGGAATTGAAATGAACTTAATTGGAATTTGTTTGATTTGATACCTCAATGGTCTTCATGCTGCTGTTTGTTTAGATATGTTCTCTAACAACCTCTTGGGCCTTCCAGGAACAGGTGTATTTATACTGAGATCATATGACACTTTACTTGCACAAAGGTGGACTTCAGTCAACTGATTAGGTGACTTCAGATGGCAGCTTGTAGCATCAGAACTAATTTAGGGGTTTCACAGCAATGGAGGTGAATACTTATGTAATTACACATTTTACATAAATGAGTAAATAAGTTCATTTCCCCTCCCCTCTTCAATATTATGGGTAATTTTATGTGAATTCATGAGTTTAAGATAATTTCAGGTCCATGTTGTAGTGCATAATACTTTAAAACTGAATACTTATGCAAGCCACTGTGGTGTTCCTCATTTATGCACACAATAGTTTAAGCTGTTAATAACTAACTAGCAAATGGTCAAATATGCACCTACCTTCCACTAACAACCAGGCATTGCAAGATTTGATTCCAACCACAGCAGCATATATGCCTTTATCCACCAGCATACAGTCTTTCACCACCAATCTATGGATCAACATATCCTCAGACACAGTAATGTCATATTTCTGGCCTTGAACCAATGCAACACTCTTTCCCATCCATGTGATCTTTGGGAGTGGTGCAGACAGAACACACTCAAAGACTGCATCCTCTCTTTCAATAGCTGTTACCTCTGTAATCGTTACCAAGAAGTCCACATTTGGAACTGTAAGCACATAGAGCAGGTTAGACCTATGAATAAGTAAAATGTAATTGCATTAATGTGTATAAAAAAAAAAATATATATATATATATATATATATATATATATATATATATATACACACACACACACACACACACACACATACATATATATATATATATATATATATATATATATATATATATATATATATATATATATATATATATATATATATATACACATACATTCTTATTTTTTTTTTCAATTAACCTTACTTTTTAAATCTGTTGAAAAGATATTAACTCCTTCAACGTCCACTTGGTAGAGTCCAGCATCATCTGGAGACAGACCATTGACAGTGAAGATGAACCGTCTGCCAATTTGACGCAGACTATGCTTCTCACTTGTGTTAGAGGTAAACTCAACCAGTTCACCATCCTGTAGAACCAACAATGCAGAATATTTAACTAATGCCTATGCTTGAATCTTGTTTATATATTTAGGTGTGAGATTAAAATGTCAGAAAACTTTTATTAGTGTCTTACTTTATAGAGGAAGATTTTGGCATTGGGATCCCTGAGGTCCATTTCAAATTCAAATTCTGCAAACCCAGGAGTTTTAATCTCAATATGTCTCAAGTTGCTCAGGCATTCCACGTACTGTTGGAGGAAAGGAAAATTCAGATTTCTAAAAAAAAAAATACAAATGTTTCATAGAACTTCGCAGAAATCTTTCATTAAAATTTGTTCATTATTGTCCAGGCAAATATAAACGGAACAATTTTAAATTAGATGCCTGACATTTTACCTGTGCCTGCTGTTCTTCTATTTCTCTTTTCTTTTCATTTAATTTCTTCAACATCCACCGGAAGTCAGTCACTCCATATTCAGCACAGATGCGCTCATAGTCTTTCTTATCAGCACTCAACAGTAGCTCCCAGAACCTTTCATCAACCTCTCCATCTTTTCGCTCCTCTTTTGGACGATTAGCTCTATATGAACAAAGGACACAACAACTGTAACCGATGTAGCCAGTCTGTATTATTAACAGAATATTGTCATACAGGATCCAGAATCTCTGAATGACAGGAAAAAAAGTATGTTGTGTCCAGATCATACTGGAGATATCGTACCGAGGTTTTAAGTTCTTTTTGAAATCAGCTGGTTGTTCACGTTGAGCTAGAAAAAATGGCAAGTGAGATATGATGTATTTGACATTTTTTTTTTCATTTAAAATTAAAAATGATAAAATGTATGATATTAGAAAGACAGACCTGTTCGTGATTCTTGCAATTCCTTATTCTTCCTGAATCCAACTGTAAGAGAGATTTTGCCATTTTTTTCATTAGGTACGTCATGGTTTTCTGCTAATATTGCACAGCTTAATTTTTACACAGGTGACTTGAGTTCTTGAACATTACTTACCTTCAATTACATTCAATGTGGCAATGACAATAGCACGACCAAACTCGTTTTCTGCCAAACACCTATAGGTGCCTGCCTGGTCTACAGCTACATTAGGCATCTAGTAAGTACAATATTCATTCATGAGAACAAATTGGGTGCCCTGAAAACCATAACCATATCACAATAATGTTAACTACGCAAATATGGTACCTGTAACTGATGTTCTCCTGTGACCTGATCATACACAATGATGTATTTTTCTGCATCAGAAATTTCACCATTATTTTGAGTCCATCTTACAGTTGGTGTTGGATCCCCTGTGACGATAGCTTTAAAAACAGCAAACTTCCCTTTGGGAAGAAGGATTAACTATGTCAGTAATGTTTTACAAAACAGCAGTCACAAGATTATTTGATCTATTATCATTTAAATTAAGAAGTTAACTCAGATATAATTTTACCTTCTTGAATAGTCAGGGCAATGGGTTTGCGTGAGAAGTCTGGGTGGGTTTTACCTTGAGGAACTTCCTCGACAAACTGAATGATCATTACACCAGAAACTTTGGATCTCTTCCTGATGGCTACTACAAAAAGGAAAATAACATTATGTTGGTGTAAGTGGTGTAATTTGTGCAACATTACAAAGATATTTAATGTTAGCAACACTGGATATGGATTTCCTGAAAGTGAGTGAGACCTACATTGCCCAGGAGCTGTGGGCTCCTCCTCCTTAGACTTTGGAAACTTCATCCTATCGTGCAGGACTCAGAGTACTTGACCCCTATTATACCAATCATAGTTTAGGTGGATTATGGATTAAACTGCTTTCATGGTTAAATTTTTAGATATTTTATGCATCATCAAAGAAAAATATGTATTAAATATCTGTCATTTTTTATTATGCACAAAAAGCATAAATAATAAATATATAATAAAGATTATGTTAGATTGACATTTTTACAATTTATCTTCATGATTATCAGCTTCTACATCCAGTCAGATCGGCTCTTCTACTTTTATTTATGAACTGAGTGTGATATCATACAATTAGATTACAGAATTGATATGGATTTTTAGCTGTAGAAATAATTAACTGACTGGCTGAACTTACAGCAGATATGTATTTTCATGTTTCTCTGTCACTATATATTTAGTGACAATAAATGCTGGGACTTGGATACAACTGCACACTTCATTTTGAATGCCATCTGTCCAAAATCATGCAAAAGGTTAAATATCACCCTAATATAGAAATTGAAAGACATTTAAGAGAAAACATTCAGCAGATCAATGAGGAATAGAAAATAAATGACATCGAGTTCACAAGATGCAAGCTGCTACCACATGCAGAGAGCGATTTTCCCTCAGCATGATTTCCTACTTTAAACACTATAAAATATAAGATTCATGGCATATTCTGCAGTCTAGGCTTGAAACTAAAATAGAATATCAGCTATATGTAATATCGCACTGTGTTATCAGTGGAACCGAATGCCCATGGATCTGTGCATGTTGAATATGTATGATGGGATTTGCAAGCAGAGATGTTGTTTTAATAGGTTAAAATAAGTTCTTTAAAAAATCCCTCTCTCTCAAAAAAAAAAAACAAATCTAGATAATCTGCTTCCTCTAAAAGTGCATGACAATCACACCATTGCAGTTTTACATATGTAGGCATATGTAGAGTTGTTGGGTTTTATGTTATGAAAGAGTTATGACCATATGTAAAGTGATTTGAAAAAAAAAAAAAAAAATCAATCAAACTACTAACTAAAAAAAGCTACTAAAAAGCTTTCACTGTGAATTGTACTTTAGTAGCCATACCAGAGTTGTTTGTTTTTATTTGTTACAAAAAACAAAGAAGCAATAATAATAATAATAATAATAATAATAATAATAATAATAATAATAATAATAATAATAATTTATTATTAATAAATTATTAATAATAAATAATTAATAATAATCAAAATAATAATAATTTTTTGGCTTGACATAAATATTGAGCATCAACCAAACAGGGTTGGGACAAAACTTTCTAAATCTTGCTGTCTAAAGATGGTAATGTAAATTCATTTTGGACCAAAGTTGAGTTTGAAAACTCTCCTTTCCTGGCAGATGTAGAATGTCACACATCATTTTGCAATAATCAGCCCACACAATGTGTTAATTTATGGTCATGAAAATAGCAACAGTGTGCAAAAGTGAAAAAATAAATGTTTCTTGCACTCAACTAGAATAGCAACATGCCAGCATTTTTTAACCAACAATTTGGCATGAAAATAGAGGCCTATATGTTTCAACTAGACAGGTACTTTAACTAAAGTCTAAGGTACTTTGACTAATCTGTCTAGTGAGAAAAAAAAAGAAGTTTTGTAATGTTTACAGTTATAGGTTTGTCCCCTGACGCAGCGAGTTTCAAGTGTGGCAAATAAGGCTCCTGTCAGAATTCTGTGGGAAACTCCATCTGGCTGGGATATAATTCATAGCACTGCAGATCAAGATAGGAGAGGTGTCATTTACACTTCACTGCAACCTCATTGCATGTCCACAGCAGCAATGTGTTACTGACATATTTTGAGGAAACCTTTTCACATTTTCTAATCTCTTTTAGATGGAATGATAGTGAGGAGAGAGAGAGATGATGTGATAAGACCTTAAAGATGTAGTACTCCACCTCCCTGGCTGATAAGGTGATGTTCTTACAAGAGTATTGAATTTTTGATCAGGACATGTTTCATACTAGATAAGCAGCTAATTCATATTTCTTACAATCATCGGATGAAGTGTAAATAACTTGCTACCATGTTATGGACTTTGATTTTATAGCTTGTCAAATGATTCAGATGAAACTGGAGCTAGCTTTCCCATGTGAAATGAAACAGGCTTTACTGTAGTGGTGGTGCAGTGAGAACAGCCTGTCTCTCTTGAGACCAAGTGTCTTAGATGATACAGTGAGATTTGGATTAGTTTTACTAGGTAGTAAGGTGGTAATTTAAAACATCATTAAATCCAGGAATTCATGTGATGGCAGAATACCGTACATGCACTTTGGATGCTGTCAAATGGCCCTGCCTCCTCCTGCTTCACATAGGTCACATACCACATAAACCAGTCAGTCAGAGAGTCATTCACTGAAGAACATTCTCTCCTGCTTAGGAGACTTTTCTTGTCTAGGCTAATAAACTTTTTTTGGAATATTGGGAAGGTCAAAGCACATAGCAAATCTGCCAGTGCTGATTTAACCGTTAATCCAGTGTGACTATAGGTACTTATCTTTATGATGTACAGTCTCACCTTAATTATCCATAATCTAATTAATCTAAACTTTTCTTGTACTGAATGAGGTTTTAAAAATCAGTACTTTCAAAGCATTCCTTTTAGAACCAATTGCAGGTCAACTCATACCCTATTAAAGTACAATGTTCTTATACATTAATCTAATGATAGGTGCTTTTTCCAGTCAGTTGTAAACAATAATCGTTCTTGTCCATGATATCCATATTTGTGGGGGTTGAAAAATAGCAATGCTTAGCAACAGAGTTCTGTGAGTGATTTATGAATAGCCCAGGACGTGCATGTGCATGAGTTCTAAGATGATGAGTTCCTACTACTAGCACCGGGTCTCCTCAGATTTTACGACGTCAGAATTCTCATGCATGTCTGGCTCACCCTTCTTGCTTATATAGTACTGTGCAAAAGTTTTAGGCACCCTAATTTTTTTTAGTACAAACTTTGTTATAGATTTTTTAGTTTATGACTTCTACATTATCAAGTCAGTACAAAAAACATTTTAGATTCACAAACATTAGTTTTCTAGCACAAAATTAAATGTTACAGAAAAAGGTTTGTATGTCATTAAAGAAAGCAGCATATTACGTAAGAGACCACTTTTCAGACAAAAAACACAATGAAGGCTGCTGGGTTTTGCTGCAAAAATAACAAGCAAGTTCGAAAGTCAAAGTCTCCAGAAGAACTTTTGTCACACCAAATATTTACTTTGTTTAATTTACTACTGTTTACTGCTCTTTGCAGTATTTATTTTTAATGTAGAAACATAATTTCATTATTTTGAAGACATCTTTGCTCTACAGCATTTCTTTGCATGTGCCTAAAACTTTTGCACAGTACTGTATATGCAATATATAATTATATAAGTATATAATTATAAACTTGTACTTCATTCCTCTTCAGTAACTGCTTTATCCTGTGGATGCAGAGCCTCAGGATCTCATGAGCCCTGGGCGTGATGTTGGAATACAACTTGGATGAGATTCCAGTCCATTACACGGCTCCATGCACACACTCATTCACACCTAGGGGCAATTTAGTGTACTGGCATGTTTTTGGGACATGGGGAGAAAGCAGAGAACTCAGAGGAAACATTTACATTACATTACATTTACATTTATAGCATTTAGCAGACGCCCTTATCCAGAGCGACATACAAGAGTGCTTTAAATTCTCCATGCAGACACTCCATGCAGACACTGGGAGAACATATGAACATATGAATCTTCACACAGACAGTAACCTGAGCTCAGGATCAAATCCGGAGACTCTGGAGCTGTGAGGCTGCAATGCTACCATGCTGCTTCAGAGTATGTGTATCTAAAGTAGCTAAAACCATAGTTATGTGCATTTCTTTCCTTTGGCCTTTATATGAATTTATTCAGATTGGTGAATAAATTAGTAATTAGTAATATAACATAACATCTTCAGTCAACACACACACACACACACACACACACACACACACACACACACACACACACACACACACACACACACACACACACACACAGTGATTCAAAATCAAACTTTTTATATACCAATCCAGAACCATGTATCATTTAGTCCTTTCCTCAATATTTCTTTTCATACAACAAAAACAACCTTACAGAGTAATAACTTCTTGATATTTAAATAATGATTTCATTAGTAATAAACTGACATGACTAATTCATTACCTAAGAATAATGTCTGTTGAGCTTTCACAAATGCATTTCTTTCTTGCATGAATCATCTATTCTGTCTCTAATGCTCCTTTAGTTAGGCAGCAACCCTACTGATCCATTAATTTGCACCATAAAACATTAAAAAAGGGTCTCTAATCAGACTGTTTATTTTATGGCAGGTGCAATTTCTTTGCACTTAAAATGTTGTTATAATGTCCATCATGTGAACTGAGAGGGATGACAATATGCACTGAGGATGCTATATAAATAGTTTTGAATGGTTATTTTGTAGGGAAGGCTTTCACACATTTGGGATCATTAGCAACAATATCTTTGCAAAATATTGTTATGTATATCTACTACTAATAGTTTAAGCCCCTGCTACCAGAGAGGTGGGGATAAGTTACTATGTGTAGTGTGTAAAATACCTTTGCCCAGCTGCATGCTGCTTAGCTCCTTATGGTATTTCAGTGTCAATTCTACTTTTTTGTGACATACAAATCCTACATAAAATGCACTCTGTAGTATTCTTTATGCTTGAATGGTGAAAATCAATAAGGGATTGACTTACCCTAAATTGTTGGTCACAGCAGAGAGTGTGGAAGGGGATGTGCAACTCCTTCCTAGTGACTGAGGTTCAGAGTGCAGAATACTGGAGAGCGGGCTTTATAAACTATGCCCTCAAAAACGCACCACTGGCATTCCAAGAGGGTATGTTCAGCACTCAGTGAGAACATGAGGGGCTGGATTCTAAATGACTTCTAAGAAAACTACTAGTAAAGAGTGTCTGTGTGGCTTTGATAGCAGCAATGGAGTGCATAGCTGCAACAGTTTTCTAAAAATGTATATTCTCAGTGTTGCGGGTCTAAATAAGGAAATATAAAAGTTATTTGTTTGAGATTGACGTAATTCATGGAAACTGTGGTTTAAACAAGATTTGTCACATTTTTGTTGATGGACTGTTGTTGCCTCCTGGTGAACACTTGGATGCTGTCTTTCAGTCTTGAGCTTCATTAACAAAATGGCACTGAATTAACCATGGTGGATACGCTCAGTGTAAATGAGATGTGACTTTGCATCCATATATAGACCAGGGAGAGGCAAGTGCAAATCATAATGCTTTCATGACACTTGCAAGCTGTGACACCATATACATAACATATACATGACCTGAGCTGATAATGTATAGGCTGATCATTGAGTCAGGCTATTTGACTCCTAGTAAACGTTAGAGAAAGTGTCTGACCAAAATAACAGGATGTTTTAGTGCTTTGCCTTATGAGACAGAAAGTTAAGAAAGGATATTTTTGTTGTAGTCTTCCTTTCTGAAGTTTATTGCACATGTACTAATACAATGCTTTACTCTAATAGAGTACAAAACAATAGTATGAATACTTGTATTTGCCAATAATAACAAGCAGGAAAATGGTATCTATAACATTGATTAGGTACCTGCTCATGCATAGGTTGCTCATGATGATACAAATAAATTCAGTTACTTTACTAAATTACACTAAATAATTCATAGGCCACCTTATCAACTTTAATAATTTATTTATGCCAAGTTTCTTGTCATCATTTAAGGTCAAATGTTGCTTCAAATCCTCTCTATACTGTTTTTCTTCTGTGGGCTGTATAAGCAGACATTAGTGCATCAGAATTTAAAATCAAACAAAAAATGACATTCATTAACAATAAATAATTTAGGTTTTTCTGAGCAAAAGTAAATAAACAGCAAGTAGTAAGCACACTGTTTAGGAAAACAATACAAAGTTTAGCTTGAAAACTAATCAAAGGAAAACAAAATAGCAAAGGTTTCGGAGACTGAATATCAGGTATACTGTAAATCAGCAGCAGCAACAACAATAACAATAACAAATATAGCTGCAAGCAGCAATTATGGGGCCAAGCACTACAGAGGCAAGGTAAGGAGATAAGCAAACATTATTTTAGAATGGTTATGATTTTATGACAAACTGCTCAGAAGTTAAAAAACAAAAATATGCTTTTTTCATATCTCATGAACACTAGGTGGTGCTGTTCCGAAACTGTGCAGGAACTTTTAAGTCATGATGAGTATGACTTATACGCTAAAGCATTATGGAGATATAGCCTCACGTCCATTTTGGCCTGCTTACCATCGAATTTGTTTGTGCATTATTCGAGATTGGTTTGACCAATCAACTTGAATTCCATAATGGACTAACGGTCTAGGAGGAGTTTGAAAATGTAGTTTTTTTTAGAAAGTTCAAAATGGCGGACAGGAAGTTCAGCCGAATATGGCATAATTGGTATCATTGTTCTTGGCTTGACCCAGGGAAACAGGATATACCAGTATAATGACAATAGGCAAGAGGAATCAAAAGCTATTAGCATTTGATAAATATTGCATTATAATTTTTGATCACAAGGTGGCGCTGACTGGAAACTTGCCTTCAGAGCATGGTGCTGATGATACACACGAATTTTTGTAACGATACGCCAAGGCCATTGTAAAAGACAGCATTTTAAGTCTAATTCAAAATGGCCAACCTAAGAAAATGTCAAATCATTCGACTTGGTAGCCCCACAGAATCTAAAGAGACCAGTTTCATGATTTTATGACAAACCGTTCAGAAGTTATGAGCAAAAATGTGCTTTTTTCATATCTCGTGAACACTAGGTGGTGCTGTTCCAAAACTGTGCAATTACCCTCATGATGGCATATACTAAGTTTGGTCTGAATTCTCTAAAGCGTTACAGAGATATAGCCCCATTTTGGCATGCTAGCTGTTGAATTCGTTTCTGCATTATTCGAGAAAGGGTTTGCCTAATCACCTTGAACTTTTTGTGGGAATGGTCTGATGATGATCTGGATCAATTTTGGTGAAAATTGGACAAACGGTCTAGGAGGAGTTTGAAAAAGTAGGTTTTTCAGAAAATTCAAAATGGTGGAAAATCTAGTGGGCAGAAATTGAAGTTGACTGGGCACAAGCCAAGGAATCAGAGGAAAAAATAATTTTGTTTCTTGCCCTTATGGTTAAAAAGTTATTAACATAAAGATGAGTGAAATTTTGACCTGTTGGTGGCGCTAGAGGGCTTGACTCCAAATTTGTTAGGGTAACATTTCAGACTGTCCTCTATCTGTGTGCAAAATTTCATAACTTTCCTATGTACAGTTCTATGGGCTGCCATAGACTCAAGAGCAGAAGAAGAAGAAGAAGAGGCAGAATAATAATAATAAGAAGGAGAACACCTGCGGTGCTTGGCCCCTAATAACAACAAAAACAACAGCCTCATGGAAATGCATTGTATGCAAAAAAAAAAAAAAAAAAAAGCGTATTAAAGTTATTATTTATGAATTGTAGGTTACAATTAGCTGAAAGACATCAAAATAAAATTTATAAAGACTTAAAGGTGAAGCCTTTTTTGCCTTTATCCAGTTGTGGCTTCATTCTGGGAAAGAAAAAAAATAATTATTGAAGCATTCAGTTGAGCTTTCATTGTATTTGCACTAAATAAATTTTAGTTTTAACACAAACTCTCACAGCTACTAAATTTATCATCATCATTTTGCTGTAATTGTTCAGACCAAACATATATACAACTAACTAACTAAATAAATGAGCATTTACTTTGTGGTTACTTAAATTACCACCTATATAAAAAACACAAATTCTGGAACAATAACGTCTCTTTGAAACACACTGCAAAAATTGTAATTAAAAAATTACACCTTAGTAAAAAATATGTTGAATATAGTACTTTATTTAGTTTTGCTATTTCCTATAGGATTACAATAAATGAAATATATGATTATATATATATATATATATATATATATATATATATATATATATATATATATATATATATATATATATATATATATATATATATATATATATATATATATATATATATATTTTTATTTGTTTTTTTTTTTTTTTTTTTTACTAATTTCCAGTTTGAAAAGTTTGGTTCTATATTTATATCTTATATTTGATTTAGAATAATCTTATAAGAAATATTACATACATTTGCCCATATTCAATATACAGTATTTTCCTTTGCTAAGATATACTTCTTTTCAGTGTATGTTTCCAGGAAGAAAAATAGAAATCTATAATCTTAGCACTGCAAAACAAACAAACAAAAAACAAAACAACAACAACAACACACAAAAAAAACTCTTAGCATGTGAAAATATCCTGAATAAAGTCATACTGTATGTATCTAGTATTGTCTAATATAAGATTACCTTAAACAAAATATAAGACTATTAAACCTATTTCTAGATTTTCTTTTTACTAATTTCAAGCCTTAAAATTTCTTTCAATATTTATTTTTCTGCTTTCTAGAAATAAATGCTAAACATTAGCATTAATAACAAAATTATCTGCCAATAGAACAAGAGCATTTCAAGCTTGAAATGAGAACAATAGGTAGAAATAAGCTTAATAATCTTATGTTTGGTTTATCTTATCATAGTAAATTCTAGCTAAATTTGAGTATATTCAAGGTATTTCCACTTGCTAAGATGTAATTTGTAAGCAGTAAGAAAGGTGCAAAGGGCCTTCACTAGACTTCACTGTATTTAGTTTTAATATGTTGTGCACTGATGGATACAGCTCTGTAAATATATTGCTTCTTTGCGGTGAGATGGTCCTTAGCTTATCTACAGTACTGTGCAAAAGTAGGCACATGCAAAGAAATGCTGTAGAACAAAGTTGCCTTCAAAATAATGAAATTAAATGTTTCTACATTTTAAAAAAATACCGTAAAGCGCAGTAAACAGTAGTAAATGAAACAAAGTCAATATTTAGTGTGACAAAAAACTAAAACTAAAACTAAAAATAGTAGTCTCCGGTACAATTTGTGCAGTTTTATAAGGAAAATAGCTGGTAAGTTTTATTGAGCATCTTGCAGAACCAGCCACAGTTCTTCTGGAGACTTTAACTTTCACACTTGCTTCTTATTTTTGCAGCAAAACCCAGCAGCCTTCATTGTGTTTTTTGCCTGAAAAGTGGTCTCTTACGTAATATGCTGCTTTCTTTAATGACATACAAACATTTTTCTGTAACATTTAATTTTGTGCTAGAAAACTAATGTTTGGGAATCTGAAATGTTTTTTTGTACTGACTTGATAATGTAGAAGTCATAAAATAAAAAATCTATAACAAAGTTTGTACTAAAAAAAATAGGGTGCCTAAAACTTTTGCACAGTACTGTACTTCTGTGACTGATAATGGTTTTGAGGTGCAGTAGGTGGTGCCATAAACTGTAACATAAGGTTAAAGGTCTTACCTCTGACTGTCAGCTTGGTGGAGCACTCTGCTCTACCTAATGGATTTTCTGCAATGACCTTGTACTCTCCTGTGTCTTTGGGACTCACCATCAGGATGAGCATAGAGCAGATGCCACACGTGTTGGTGATGTAGTAGTTAACATCTGTGTTGATATTGACGTTGTTGTGGTACCATGTGACATGCGGGGTGGGATTGCCTCTCACGGCACAGCTCATGTAGCACTCATAGCCCTGTGGAGCTGTGTGCAATTTCAGGGGGACAAGGAACTTAGGAGGCCCCTCCAGGTTGCAGGGTTTTGACTCAGGCAGGGTTAAAATGTACTTCTCTAGAGGAGACAAATGAAACATCATGTTTCCAACAGTGATCCTTCACACTGATGAAACTACCTGCAATGACAACTGTTAATATCTTGCAAAGACAAAACCACAGGGAGGTGACAAAGCAAAACAAACAAAGAGTTGTTGTAAGTGGTAGCTCAGCAATCAAAAAAAAATGTTGAAATACAGATCGTAAGGTTGTGAGTTCAAATCCCAGCACTACCAAGCTGCCACAACTGGGCCCTTGAGCAAGGCCTTTAACCATCAACCTCTCAGTTGTATAAAAATGAGATAAATGTAAGTCACACTGAATGAGGACATCTGCCAAATGCCATAAATGTAAATGTAAATGGGTCACCACAAGCCTCCAGAACAGCTTCAGTGCATTATAGCATATAATTAAAATAATTTACATACTCATTAAACCATTCAGTGAGCCCATGAGCCCTGTGCGTGAGGAAATTATCATCCTGGCTAAGACAACATCAGATTAGAAATGTTTCAGAATAACTTTTTACTGATTTGCAGTGACCGTCCTTTCTAATAGCACTTCTCCACAAACCAGCAGGGATCTCCAGGACTCAACAAATACAACAAATGCAAGCCCTGGACTATCCATATCCTGGCCTGTATCTGTATTCAACTTTCAATTAGAAGCGGGTGTGGCCTAAATATGAACCCTATCACTATGCCCCTGGAAACAGTGCAAAAAACAGAGAAAAAACAAACAAACAACATGGGTAGAAATGCCAGCACCATCAACATGTCATAAATTTGTGCTCACATGAAAGTAAAAATGTCCTGCTTGGGTGACATTTTTGCTGCTTTCCACAGGATCCCATTCCTGTGAACCCTTCTTGCAACAAAAAAGGCAATTGTGCACCTCCTATTCGTATCAGTATTTGTATCTATTTAGAACATATTATCTGTTCAATCCTAATAATGTATTGGCATTTGACTACATCCTTATCAGGTAGTGACTTGATAGTAGTAAAATACTATTCGAAATCCGAGGAACAATTTCAAAAACAAATCAGGAGCATATCTCATTTGATGTTAAGATGCGTGTGGCACTAACGAGACACTGCAAATTTGTTTTAATGTCTTTCTACTCTGCTCATCAGGGCACTAGGTAAAGCATTCAACCTTATTACGTTATATCCTAGGGTGCCAACAAAGTGAGTAGGAAAGCATTTGAAATTAGCCCCAACTAGAAGATTTTACTTGGATCACACAGATGAAATGTAAGATAAAGCTTCATAGGGATACGAAACGGTTGCTGTAGGTAAATAAATTTAAATAAATCTGAAACATTAATTTGCCACAGGACTTTTGAAAGGAGTGAAAAGTTTGGCAGACACTACATTACTAATAAAGATTTAAGTGCCAGAAGAGAAGCAAGCCAGGGGCATTAATCAAGATATCAATGTGACTGTTTGATTAATTATTGGTCTGCAGCATTTTATTTTCTGCACTCATGCATATGTGCTGGCTCAGCTCTCATGGTACCTGGGTAACAAAGGTAACCAAATTCAGCATGGGTATTTATGTATGTCACGTCTTGCTTGGTGGAAATAGCAACCATGTGGAGGATTATAGGTAATCTGTTGAGCTGAGTAGGGATGCCGAACATCTGGTGGAAATATATTAAAAAAGGGAGAACGCACCCAAACTATGCCAGAAAAATGCCGTCAGAGCAAAACAGAGCCACTTTTTTTTTTCATTTAATTTGTCACCTGACTGTATATGGCCAACTTCCAGTGAACATTTATATTAACTAATATTTAAATATATGTAAATTCATTGTTAAAAACTGTATTGTGGCACTGTAGGCAGCAGTAGTTTAGTTTAGTTTAGTTTATTTATTTATAAAGCACATTTAAAAACAACAGTTGAAACCAAAGTGCTGTACAAGTAGTATAAAACAGATTTATAAACAAACATTTAAAACAGTAGTTTTTTGATTACCTTCTGTTGCTCCAGGGCTACAGAGCACTACATAATGCATGCACACTTGAGTATAGTACAAGCAAGACTTTAAGAACTGTATGGGCCTCTGAGAACAGGTCCTTAAATATCATTGTTTTTTTTACTGATACAGAAAATTACTCAGTATATCACAGTCTAGAAAAATGGATTCAGTTTAGAAGAGAATTAAATAGGACTGTAATAGAGCCTCATAACATACCTTTCTTCTCAGTAATGAGCCACTTTGGAGATTCAGAGGGAGCAGATTGTCCCATGTCATTTTTGGCGTAGACACGGAACTGGTACTCTCTCCCTGGCAAGATGTTGCAGGCTGTGAACCTGTTGTTGAAGATGCCATCAGCCACTGTGTGCCAGGATCGCTTAACAGAGTCCCTTTTGGACACCATGTAGTGCAAATGATCGTCTCGTTTTTCATCTGGTGAGGCCTCCCAAGAGATTGTCACAGTGCCTGGTACATTCTCTTCTAGTTCCAAAGGCCC
This sequence comes from Cranoglanis bouderius, assembly GCA_023630585.1. Classification (NCBI taxonomy): domain Eukaryota; kingdom Metazoa; phylum Chordata; class Actinopteri; order Siluriformes; family Cranoglanididae; genus Cranoglanis; species Cranoglanis bouderius. The sequence continues at coordinate 18,544,110 of CM042537.1, forward strand.
TGGAGGCTTAGGCTCATCTATGGAGACATGCAAGTACAATATATGTTTTCATATGTATTAGAAATGTACAGTCAGCTCCAGAATTCCTGGCACTGGCTGTGAGGAAAATTAGCAAAAATAAATACATAAGATGAATAACAGGTGATATTTGATAACATATGATATATGCCGATACTCTATAGGTTTGTTGTAATACTATTTTTCAAACATAACGTTTTTTGTTTGTTTGTTTGTTTGTTTTTTTAAGCATGGCATTTTTTCCTAACAAACAGTAGTTTACAAATTAATGGCAATCATACAATTAATAATTTGCTGAAGGCTAAACTGGAGAGAGTAACAGTACTGAGTCTCTTTCTGTGATGTCTATTAAGATTAGAGGAACCTTGGTTCACTCCTCCATGCAGAACATTTCAAGCTCCTACATATTCAGATCACAGGACTTCAGAGTTCAAATGTCGCATTCAATTCTAGAGTCTGAAATGGCCACTGCGATACATATATTTTGATTTTTAGCTGTTATTTCTGTATCAATTTGGATGTATGTCTGGGACATTTTGAAGCTCTCCAACATCATCAAAATACCAACTGAGGGAATATCTTTAGAATCAATACCAAGCTGTTCTGCTGGTTTATAATGGCCCAGTAGCTTACTAAGACAATTAAGTTGTTTTTATTTCATTTGTCACCTGTCTGTGTGTATTTCTATATTTGGATTGCCTGAGCACTCTTTGAAGAATGACAAATCAATTTTATATGTGTTCCACTTAATATTTAGCCAAACAAACAATATAGTTAGAATATAGTCAGTGAGAGCAATTTAAAAAGTACATTTTCTGTATATTTTTTCTGACTGTATAATTGTTTAGAAAATCATATAAAACAGGTAAAGGCCAATATGTAATTTTGATTATTACTTAAATGTGTACATATATTAACAAGAAAGTATATACAAATAAGTCTGCAAATGTGTAGAGAATTATGGAATGGAGTTCAAGTGTACCTGTGACTCTGATCTCAACACTGAAGGTCTCTTGGCCGACAATATTCTTTACTACAATGGTGTAGATTCCACTATCAGAGCGCTCAGCTGATGGAATCAGGATTTGAGAGCCTTCTTCAGTATTGCTAACGGTGACACGTTTGGAGACAGGAATGCCGTCCTTAAGCCAAATGACCTCAGGCCATGGAGAAGCCTGACAAGGCATGCAGTGCATTCTTTTGTCATTTAAACACTCTAAACAGCATTATCACCAATGTCATATTAAGCTCTGTACAACCTGCACGGTAATCCATAATATCTTATCCTCAAAATACTCTTTGGATTTGAATGGACTTTTGAATGGACTTTTGATTTTGGGTTCTATATAATATTTAAATGATGCTCCAAGTTAATCAACCATTGGAGAATTTATTTTGTTTTTCATGTTTATAAATATTTTATGAAACAACAAACTGATTTTTACCACATAGTTGATAGTGAATCGTCCTGAGTTTCCAGCTTTGACTATCATGAAGCTCTTTATTCTGGCATCTGTGAACCTTGGTCTCACTAAGGAAAAAGAAGCACAACATTCAAAATAAGAAGAAAAATATTTCTGTAGTAATTTTTACTATTTGTTCAAGTATTTTACTTTTTTAAAGCTAGTTATGTTTAACAGAATAAATAATGAGGACATAATATATCAAATAGATTATTTCCATCCAGTGACTTACCAGGAGGAGGCATAGCTAGAATGTAGTTATTCAGCTGCTGAGGTTCTCCAGCTCCACCTTCATTCACAGCTATCACTCTCACCCAGTACATGGCCATTGACTTCAATCCCTTTACAGTGTAGGAGGTCATGATAATGGCATTGCTATTGCAGCGATTCCATTCTGTGCTCTCTGCAGGTCTAATGTCAACAAAATATCCTTTAGCTTCATCCTGTTCTCCCTTTGCTTCTTTTGGTTTTGTCCAAGAAAGGGACAAACTGTTATATGTGGAGCCTGTCACTTTAAGGTCAATTACTTTACCAGGAGGTTCTAAAGGGGAGAGATAATGATAATGTAATTTTTGTTGGCAAGGAAAAATCACATACCAGAGGCAGAAGCAAATGAAAAATCTAGTGCAATTTTAGAAAATTTGTGGAGGTAAAAGCTAGTGCACAAAAATGAAAAATGAATACATACACAAACGTTTCATTGTACTACTTTGTAAGAGACTAGACTGTTTTATACTTTTTTAATGATTGAGCAGATTAGTTTGAATTACTTTTAGGATCTCTAGCAAACACAAACTCAGATGGTGCACTTGGTTCACCAGCTCCAGATACGTTGATAGCAGAAACTCGAAACTCATACTCCATGCCCTGGACAACATCTTTACAAGCATATTTCTTGGCTGCAGAAAAACAATGGAATTGAAAATAAATAATAAATACAGGTTAAAGGCATTATGATAAAGGTATTACTGGGTAAGATTGAAATAATAGAATTTGATAAAGAAAACAACAAACTGTTGATTGGTTCCTCTGGTGGATGTACAAGACTCCACAGGTTACTGCCCCTTTTGCGTTTTTCAAGGTTGTAACCCAGAATGCTGGTTCCTCCAGTGTGAGTTGGAGGGGTCCATGACAAGGTGATGCAGTCCTTGAAGGCCCTGATCACTTTAGGAGCAGACGGTGGGCCAGGATATGCTGAAAAAGTGAATAATGTTTCTTATGCTTCGTATATTTTTATCCGTGAAAGGGATTTTAACTTCAACTTTTAACTACATAGATTTTTATTGTCAAATGAAATGAGAATCTCACCTTTAGTCCCAGCTTGAACGTCTTCTGTCTCCATTACCTCACTGATACCCTCCGAGTTCTCAGCTCTGATGCGATAGCAGTACCTTCTACCATGATCCACATCAGTGTCTTTGTAATGGGCTTCCCCAGGAATCTGTCCAATCTTCTTCCAGGTGTTGCGTCCAACTTGATTGCGCTCAAGGATGTAATAAGTGATTGGGCAGCCCCCGTCATCTTTTGGTGGGCGCCATTTGATCTCTATGCAGTTTGGGGAAGCTTCAACTATCTCCAGAGGTCCAAGTGGTGGAGTGGGTTTGTCTATTAGACATCAATAACATGTATCAGATCTAAATGCAGAAAAAAAAAAATGTCTAGTACCAGAAACCTTCATTTGTTTAGCTTACCAAGTACAACTAGATTAGTGGTTGCTTCAACAGTGCCAAACTCATTTTTTATTTTGAGTTTAATTTCCCCTGTGTCTTTGCGCTGTAGTTTGTTGAGAGACAAACGGCAGTGGCTTTCAGTAGTTTCAATCTTACAGTTTGCATCTGTTGTAAGTTCCTCGCCTTCTTTATACCATTGTATTTTAGTAGCCTCACGGCCACTATATGGTATTTTGAATTCAGCTTTATGATTAGTTTTGACCACTCTTGGTTTGGAAAATTCTTCAAGGTCTTTTGTAGCAAATCTTGGTGGATCTAGGAAATAAATACATCTTAGAGGTCCAAAAAATAATAATATTTAGGTGTATAATACAAAATATAGGCAGATTAGTGGTTAAAACACACCTTCAACAAGAATCATAGCCTCAGTTTTACGGCCAATAGCCTCGAATTTATATTTTCCAGCAAACTCCTCTGATACTTTGTGGATTTTCAGTTTATGAGTAGCACCATCTTTACTGATAGTCATACCCTCAGTAGAATCAGAAATCTATAACATAAAATAAAACAAACTCTGATTATAGTCTTTTATAGAAACTATTCTGGCTCCTGCTCAAAGGACCTACAATGTTAATAGATTATTGTGGTTACAAACAGTGTTTAACCTTTCTGTGTGGATGCACAATAATTCTTTAATACTATATTAACACATCTTTCAACAATTTTTTTGGTTCCTTTAGATATTATATTAGAGAGAACCCTACAATACCTCTTTTCCATCTTTGTACCAGAGCCCCTTACACTCTGCACTGCTGAGTTTGCAGACCAGCTCAGCTGCCTCTCCTACAACAGTCTTGCAGTCTTCCAGGCCAGCAGAGAAGTGAACACCGGGATCTACAAGTCATTTGGGCACATCTTATTATCAATCATATTATCTGTAATAATGGTAGTATATGATAGTACTTACCTCATAACTAATATCTATTCAGCTTGTTATTTTACATTTTGTTACCACCACCATGTATTTTAGTGCATAAAATACATGTTTAAATTTAAGCCAAGGGTCTAAAATAATAATTTGTTAACAAACAAATTTAACTAAATTTAATTTTGCACTTTTGTATTGCCAGGATCATCATCATCTTTTTCTTCTTCTTTTTCTTCTTCTTCTTCTTCTTGAAAATTGTGTCTTCTTGTATTAACAACAAATATAGTTGTTAACACAACACCAACATATGATGTATACTGCTTTCTACTTGTTCTGTCTTCATTTTTTTTTTATCATTGTTCTGTCAGTTCAAAAAATCTGTTTACAACAGTCGGCTTCAATGATCATTTTGCTTCAATTACATAAAGCAAATTCTCTCTCTGGTGCACTCAGAAAAAAGGGGTTCCTAATGTGCTTGCTTCCATTTTCACCTGAATGCAGTGGTCTCCTGTACCAGTGTTTATTCTTCCTTCTGAAGTACACCACTGCATTTGCTTCTATGTTCATGTTTCATGGATGTACAGTACTGTGCAAAAGTTTTAGGCAGGTGTGAAAAAAATAGTGTAAAGTAAGAATGCTTTCTTTGTTAATAGTTTATATTTATCAATTAACAAAATGCAAAGTGAGTGAACAGAAGAAAATACAGGTGCATCTCAATAAATTAGAATGTCGTGGAAAAGTTCATTTATTTCAGTAATTCAAATCAAATTGTGAAACTCGTGTATTAAATAAATTCAATGCACACAGACTGAAGTAGTTTAAGTCTTTGTTATTTTAATTGTGATGATTTTGGCTCACATTTAACAAAAACCCACCAATTCACTATCTCAACAAATTAGAATACTTCATAAGACCAATAAAAAAAACATTTTTAGTGAATTGTTGGCCTTCTGGAAAGTATGTTCATTTACTGTACATGTACTCAATACTTGGTAGGGGCTCCTTTTGCTTTAATTGCTGCCTCAATTCGGCGTGGCATGGAGGTGATCAGTTTGTGGCACTGCTGAGGTGGTATGGAAGCCCAGGTTTCTTTGACAGTGGCCTTCAGCTCATCTGCATTTTTTGGTCTCTTGTTTCTCATTTTCCTCTTGACAATACCCCATAGATTCTCTATGGGGTTCAGGTGTGGTGAGTTTGCTGGCCAGTCAAGCACACCAACACCATGGTCATTTAACCAACTTTTGGTGCTTTTGGCAGTGTGGGCAGGTGCCAAATCCTGCTGGAAAATGAAATCAGCATCTTCAAAAAGCTGGTCAGCAGAAGGAAGCATGAAGTGCTCCAAAATTTCTTGGTAAATGGGTGCAGTGACTTTGGTTTTCAAAAAACACAATGGACCAACACCAGCAGATGACATTGCACCCCAAATCATCACAGACTGTGGAAACTTAAAACTGGACTTCAAGCAACTTGGGCTATGAGCTTCTCCACCCTTCCTCCAGACTCTAGGACCTTGGTTTCCAAATGAAATACAAAACTTGCTCTCATCTGAAAAGAGGACTTTGGACCACTGGGCAACAGTCCAGTTCTTCTTCTCCTTAGCCCAGGTAAGATGCCTCTGACGTTGTCTGTGGTTCAGGAGTGGCTTAACAAGAGGAATACGACAACTGTAGCCAAATTCCTGGCACGTCTGTGTGTGGTGGCTCTTGATGCCTTGACCCCAGCCTCAGTCCATTGCTTGTGACATTCACTCAAATTCTTGAATCGATTTTGCTTGACAGTCCTCATAAGGCTGCGGTTCTCCCGGTTGGTTGTGCATCTTTTTCTTCCACACTTTTTCCTTCCACTCAACTTTCTGTTAACATGCTTGGATACAGCACTCTGTGAACAGCCAGCTAAATTGGCAGTGAATGTTTGTGATTTACCTAGTGAACCAAACTGAGAGACCATTTTGAAGGCTCAGGAAACCTTTGCAGGTGTTTTGAGTTGATTAGCTGATTGGCATGTCACCATATTCTAATTTGTTGAGATAGTGAATTGGTGGGTTTTTGTTAAATGTGAGCCAAAATCATCACAATTAAAAGAACCAAAGACTTAAACTACTTCAGTCTGTGTGCATTGAATTTATTTAATACACAAGTTTCACAATTTGAGTTGAATTACTGAAATAAATGGACTTTTCCACGACATTCTAATTTATTGAGATGCACCTGTATACATCAATCTACATCAGTATTTGGTGTGACCACCCTTTGCCTTCAAAACAGCATCAATTCTTCTAGGTACACTTGCACAAAGTTTTTGAAGGAACTCGGCAGGTAGGTTGGCCAAAACATCTTGGATAACTAACCACAGTTCTTCTAGTTTCAAGTTTATTTGTCATTTGTACAGATGTCAGTGACAGTTGTACATTGAAATGCTTAAAGTGAGGTACAGGTATTCCACAGCAATTACTTCTACCTAAAATTTTTTTTACTATTATTTACAATCTAATATATAACCAAATATATAATATTAGCGGATGTGAAGTGAGCGCAAGTATGTCTAGTAAAGTACAGTTGATAGAATTTAAAACAGTGTAAATAATATATGAGGTATATGTGTTGTATTTTGTGCAAATTAAGCAGTACAGTGCAAATATAGTGCAGATCCTGGCTGAGAAACAGTAGAAAAATTTCAGGGGGGCTAGTGTAGACATTATTTAAGTTTGTTAAGAGTTCTGATGGCATGTGGGTAAAAATTGTTCTTCAGCCTGTTGGTTCGGCAGTTAATGCTTCGATACCTTCTGCCTGATGGCAGTTTGGTAAACAGGCTGAAAGCAGGGTGCCTATGGGGTCAGCTGTGATTTTGTGAGCTTTCCTCAGACAACGTGTGTGGAAGACATCCTGCAGGGTAGGGAGTTCTATGGATTTAGGCAGCCTCAGTTGCTTCTCTCTCTTCATGTAATCCCAGACAGACTCGATGATGTTGAGATCAAGGTTCTGTGGGGGCCATACCATCACTTCCAGGACTCCTTGTTCTTCTTTACGCTGAAGATAGTTCTTAATGACTTTCGCTGTATTTTTGGGGTCGTTGTCATGCTGTAGAATAAATTTAGGGCCAATCAGATGTCTCCCTGATGGTATTGCATGATGGATAAGTATCTGCCTGTACTTCTCAGCATTGAGGAGACCATTAATTCTGACCAAATCTCCATTTGCAGAAATGCAGCCCCAAACTTGCAAGGAACCTCCACTATGCTTCAGTGTTGCCTGCAGACACTCATTCGTGTACCGCTCTCCAGCCCTTCGTTGAACAAACTGCCTTCTGCTACAGCCCAATATGTCAAATTTTGACTCATTAGTCCAGAGCACCTGCTGACATTTTTCTGCACCCCAGTTCCTGTGTTTTCATGCATAGTTGAGTCGTTGGCCTTGTTTCCATGTCAGAGGTATGGCTTTTTGGTCGCAAGTCTTCCATGAAGGCCACTTCTGACCAGACTTCTCCGCACAGTAGATGCAGCTGATGGCACTGCTGGGCATCTTCTGATTGTGAAGGGAAGTAAGCCTGATGTGTCTTTCAGCTGCTGCAGTAAGTTTCCTTGGCAGACCACTGCGTCTACGGTCCTCAACGTTGCCCGTTTCTTTGTTTCTCTGTCTGCCTTGAAATTTCTGCCTGGGAGAGACCTTGCTGATGCAGTATAACTACCTTCTGTCTTGATTCTGTGCTCAGTCTTGCCATAGTCTATGACTTTTGACAGTAAACTTTCTTCACCAACCTCACCTTGTTAGCTGAGTTTGGCTGTTCCGCACCCAGTTTTATTCCTCTTACACAGCTGTTTCTGTTTCAGTTAATGATTGTGTTTCAACTTACATATTGGATTGATGATCATATTTTGAAGGCAAAAGGTGGTCACACCAAATATTGATTTGATGTAAATTTTTCTTCTGTTCACTCACTTACTTTGCATTTTATTAATTGATAAATATAAACTATTAACATGTCTGTTTTTGAAAGCATTCTTACTTTACAGCATTGTTTCACACCTGCCAAAAACATTTGCACAGTACTGTAAATATCTAATTTAAGCAAGCTTGGTAAAGGCAATGCACTCAATATGAACACACAAACACTAACACATCAAGACATTTTTTCACAACAAACAATTTAGAGAGACAGACTTCAGTGGGATAAAAGGTCAGTGATGTAACATAAGCATTAGACCCAATAGCCCAACAATGGTGCACACTGATATTCTATAGCCTACAAAGCAATGGCAAATCCACTGTCCAAAATGACCTTCTATTAAATTATTGCTTCCATGCATTTTTGATGCAGCCTTTACCATTTCTTACCAGTGGTTGCCTCTGGAAGCAGAGAACCTTGTCTTCTGCAGCCTGAACGCTTGCCAGCCTCAGCTGACTCTTCTTTTGTGCCTTCAGTGGCCTCACCATCAGGCGGAGCCCCCTCGCTGCCCTCGGGTTTGGCACCATTGCCACCTGGATTGCCACTTGGATTGCCATTGGGATTACCATTTGGCTTACCATCTGGGTTGCCACTTGGGTTATGACCTGGGTTGCCACTTGGATTATGACCTGGGTTGCTGCTTGGATTTTGACCAGGGTTACTGCCATGCTTATGACCTGGGTTACCACTTGGATTATGACCTGGATTACCACTTGGATTATGACCTGGGTTACTGCTTGGATTATGAGCCGGGTTGCTGCTTGGATTATGGCCAGGGTTACTGCCATGCTTATGACCCGGGTTATCGATTGGATTATGACCCGGGTTACCACTTGGATTATGACCCGGGTTACTGCTTGGGTTACCATGTGGGTTGCCTCCAACTTCAGGTATTTTATTTTATTGAATTTTGATGAGCATTTAGAAGATAGATGGTGGCAGAGAAGATTACAAAGAACTCATTAAAAACAAATAACATTTAAACAGTGATAATAACAATGACAGAAATGCAGACAAACACTGTGCTTTCACACTAATATAAACTTACCAAAAATGATAGATAGAAATGGGAGGAAACAAAGTATTTATGTTATAATTTTTATTTCTTTTGTAAGTTTGCTGAATTTCTTAATGGAGAGACTGGAGAGGGGAAAAGTAATGTACAATCTGGAGAGTGTCTTAAGATATTTGTTAAAAATATATATTTGTATCACCTTTGGAAACTAATTAAGTTCGTTAATGAAGAACTAATTAGTTAAATCAGATGACAATTAAGTTTTCTCAGCACAGATAACTAAGGCATGTGATTGACACAATGACAAACAAATGACACCCACACACAAAGCAAATGAGTATGTACACATAAAGGACACATAAAGGACACAATGGAGCACAAGACACAGAACAACAGAATGTAATTCTGTGGATGGTGCGATAAGAACTGTACATGCATCAATTAGGAATATAATGGATAGTGTTTATGTTGAGGGGAATGGCGACACCATCCACAATGTGTACATTACTTTATTTTTCATTTTCATTTTTTGAAGAAGAGGTTCCAGAAATACACAAGTGCATGATTAATCTAGGAAACTTGTCCATTTCAAACTGGATTAGTTTTGAATTTAATCTTATTATTTAAAATGTCCTCAACATGATTAGTAAGCATGTATTGTCACTGAATACTAAAACATTATCTTTTAAGTTCTGCAACATTCACTTAATAATTCAGCTCAACACCACTGTTAAGATGTTAATATATTAAAGAGTTAATGATGGCTTCAGTTGAGTCTTATTTGATTACACTATATTGATTAAGTTAATGTTTAACCCAGACTCTTACCAGTAACTGTGTTTGGCAGCAGTGGGCCTTGCCTGACACGAGTTTGTTTCTCATCCTGTTCTGGCTGTTCCTCACTCTGTTCTGGCTGCCCAGTTTGCACGACTGAGACAGCTTCAGGTGAATTTGGTTCTGCTACCATAACTATTAGTGTAAATGGTAAATAATTTTCCCCATGTTTAGTCCTTTTTTTGTACTTTTCTCAGGAATTTGAACATCTTTTTAACTGTGTGTATTCTTAAACAAAGAAAGCAAAAACAGTAACAGCTGCAGATACAGTAAATGTAGTAAAACATGTAAGCGAGTCAACACATGGCACATCAAAACAATGGCTAACAATAGCACATGACAGAAATGACAGTGATGGAGATCAACGGAAAGAAAGCAAATAGTAAGAAATAATATTGGTTACATTGGTTACATAGTATAATATTGGTGTACTATAATACAGTGAATATATGCCTATATCAAGTAAATAAGCTTTAATCTTAAATTTTCATTATTATTCGACTAATACCTTAGTATTTGATAGTGTTTTTCTTTTTAAAATATAGCATTTCAAATATAACCATAGAGCTAAATGAGAGCCTATTTATACTTACAGTGTGGGAAAAAGTATTTGATCCCCTGCTGATTTTGTACGTTTGCTCACTGACAAAGAAATTACCAGTTTATAATTTTAATGGTAGGTGCATTTTAACAGTGAGAGACAGAATAACAAAAAAAAAATCCAGAAAAACGCATTTCAAAAAAGTTATAAATTGATTTGCATTTTAATGAGGGAAATAAGTATTTGACCCCTTTGACTTAGTACTTGGTGGCAAAACCCTTGTTGACAATCACAGAGATCAGACGTTTCTTGTAGTTGGCCACCAGGTTTGCACACGTCTCAGGAGGGATTTTGTCCCACTCCTGAGTTGAGTTGATGCCAAAGAGATCTGACCACACCTGACCACAACACTTTCACCCAGTTCTCCTATGAATCATTCAGGCAAACTTCAGACGGACCTGTACATGTGCTTTCTTGAGCAGGGGGACCTACAGGATTTCAGTCCTTTGCGGCGTAGTGTGTTACCAATTGTTTTCTTGGTGACTATGGTCCCAGCTGCCTTGAGATCATTAACAAGATCCTCCCATGTAGTTCTGGGCTTATTCCTCACCGTTCTCATGATCATTGAAACTCCACGAGGTGAGATCTTGCATGGAGCCCCAGACCGAGGGAGACTGACAGTTTCTTCCATTTGCGAATAATCGCACCAACTGTGTTCACCTTCTCACCAAGCTGCTTGGCGATGGTCTTGTAGCCCATTCCAGCCTTGTGTAGGTCTACAATCTTGTCCCTGACATCCTTGGACAGCTCTCTGGTCTTGGCCATGGTGGAGAGTTTGGAATCTGATTGATTGATTGCTTCTGTGGACAAGTGTCTTTTTACAGGTAACAAACTGAGATTAGGAGCAGTCCCTTTAAGATAACGCTCCTAACCTTAGCTCGTTACCCGTGTAAAAGACACCTGGGAGCCAGAAATCTTGCTGATTGATAGGGGATCAAATACTTATTTCCCTCATTAAAATGCAAATCAATTTATAACTTTTTTGAAATGCGTTTTTCTGGATTTTTTTGTTGTTATTCTGTCTCTCACTGTTAAAATGCACCTACCATTAAAATTATAGACTGATGATTTCTTTGTCAGTGAGCAAACGTACAAAATCAGCAGGGGATCAAATACTTTTTTCCCCCCACTGTATATTTATAAGAGTTATGGTAAATAACATGTCTATAAACAGTTAAACTATCATGTCTAAGCTCTCACACTAGGGTATCTGAGTGTGGAATGCATGTATCTCTATATGTTTCCTTACCTTTGACAGTGTCATCCACTTCTGTTCTTTCAAGCTTCTTCAACTTAGCACCAGGTGCAGCCCCAGCATCAGCACCTTTCTTCAATGCTGGACCCACACCTCCAGCTCCTCCTGCAAGACCAGAACCTAGTGCAGGATCAGCACCTCCTGCAAAACCAAAACCTCCTGTAGGATCGGCACCTCCTGCCAGACCAGAACCTCCTGCAAGACCTGAAGCCCCTGCAGGATTAGCACCTCCAGCAGAATTAGCACCTCCTCCAAGATGAGCGCCTCTGGCAAGATCAGCACCTTCTGCATCCCCCATTGTTCTACCCATGCCTGCTCCGCCCAGTCCAAGTCCCTCTGCTGCAGTTATATTTGCAATAAGCATAGCAGCAGCAGCTGCTCCTGCCTTAGCAATGTCATTTGCACTCAAGCCTGCTTCCTTAGCCTTGGCCTCAGCCAACTTTCTGGCATTCGCTTCAGCTTCAGCTTGGGCCTTTGCTGCTGCAGCTGCAGCCGCTGCTTCAGCTTGGGCTTTGGCTTCTTTCTGTGACATGCCTTTAGCTTTAGCTGCCACGAGTGCAGCCTCAGCAGCTTGAGCAGCAGCTGCTGCTTTTGCAGCTGCAGCAGCCCTTGACGCTGCCAGTGCATCTTTAGCTTCTGCTTTGGCTGCAGCGGAATCTTGCTTAGCCTTAGCTCTTTTAGCAGCTTCCATGGCATCTTCCATCTCCTTCTTGTTTTTATCTTGCTGTTCAGCAGCAATTTTAGCCAGGTCAACTCCACTGCCACCAGCCTGTGTAGTCTTGCGGGCTGTCTTTTTACCTTTCATGGCAGGATCTTTATTAGCTGCAAAAGACACAATTTTACAGGTAGTATCTTCAACTCACTATCATGTAAGTTTAAGTTAAATTAAACTAATTAAATTAATTTAAATTAAAAATAAGTTTAATATCTAAATATTTTGGTGATTAATACATTGTAGACTGAAACCTACCCTCTACCACAAGCCAGGCACTACATGATTTTATGCCAGCCACAGCAGAATAGATTCCAGCATCCACAGGCATACAGTCAATGACTTTCAAACGGTGAATCATTTTGTCCTCAGAAACAGTAATCTCATATTTATTACTATTAGATAATGGATTATTTTTCAGCGTCCATAAAATTTGACTCATAGGTAGAGAAGTCACACACTCAAATATGGCATCTTCTCTTTCTTCAGCCTTCACTTCCTGAATCTTCACCAGAAAATCCACAGGGGGGACTGATTGACACAAATAGACACATACAGTGAGCACTTGGAATCCCCCAAACTGCTAATGTGCTGGTGAGAATTCCTTTTTGAAGTCATTGTCTAAATACTTAAAACATACTCTTGAAATCTGTTGAGAAGATGTTGACTCCTTCCACATCCACTTGATAAATACCAGCATCTTCAGGACTAAGATTTTTCACTGTGAACACATACTTTTTTCCAACTTGCTTCAAGTAGTGTTTCATCTCACTGTCTGCATCTTTGCTGTATTGAATCATGACACCATCCTAAACATAAACACAGATACATTTGCTTTACCAAAATAGTACTGGATCCCAAAACATGTACATATTCATCATATTTGGTCACATGGTTCACACTAAACTTGGTAAATGGTCATTACTTTATAGAGGAAAATGTGACTGTTGGGGTCCTTGAGTTCCATGTCCAGCTCAAAAGTTGCTGAATTTTCTGATTTCACTTCAATGTGTCTCAAATTACTGATGTACTGAATGAACTAATAAAACAAAACAAAATTAAATTCCATATATCAGACAAACTATGTGAGTAACTATGCATCAGAGCTTTATTTTGGTGTTTTGCAGTAAATGACCACAGTGTACCAAGGCCTGTTCTTGCTCTCGCTCTCTCTTCAGCTCATTCAGTTTCTTCAGCATTCCACGAAAATCAGTGATGCCATATTCAGCACAAATACGCTCATAGTCTTTCTTATCAGCAGACAGTAGCAGATCCCACACTGCCTCATCAATTTCTCCATCCTTTTTTTCAACAAGCTTTTTGCCAACACTGCAGATGGAACAGGAAGCTTATTATTTAGCAAAAGGAATAACAACAGTTAACACTAGAACTTATACTTAGTTTCTGAGCATGGTACAGAAATAAAATATATTCTACACATTGTAGATATCAAAGGCAATACCTTCTCCTAAGTTTGTTTCTGAACTCTGATGGATCCTCCACTGAAAATAATGGAATGTAATTGAGGATTATAATAGCATTACTTGGACACTAGATGGTTATTGTAAATTCATTTTCAACTGACTTATTTAGTTAAATTGTGATTATAATGAAATATATATATATATATATATATATATATATATATATATATATATATATATATATATATATATATATATATATATATACATTTTATTATATTATTATATTTTAAAATGTACAAATCATTTCTTAAATAATGAAATAATGAAAAAATGGATAAGAAGCAGCTCTACAACATACAATCTTCTGTCTTTTGAAATTCTTTACTCTTTTTGAATCCAACTGCAACAGAGAAAAAAAAAGTGTTATAGCGCTATGGGAGATGATTAAAAGTAAAGTGTATGCTGTGAACTTCAGTAGAATAGCAGATTATCACAGATTTCATATTACTGTTGAAATTCTGTTCTGTACCTTCAATGACATTTAGGATAACAGTGCAAACTGCCTTTCCATACTCATTTACAGCATAGCATTTGTATGTGTCAGCTTCTTCACCACTAACTTTAGGAATCTGTAAAGAGATAAAATAGCCTATATATATATATATATATATATATATATATATATATATATATATATATATATATATATATATATATATATATATATATATATATATATATATACACACACACACACACACACACACACAGTAGCTCACAAAAGTAAGTACACCCCTCACATTTTTGTAAATATTTTATTATATCTTTTCATGGGACAACACTGACGAAATGACACTTTGCTACAATGTAAAGTAGTGAGTGTACAGCTTGTATAACAGTGTAAATTTGCTGTCCCCTCAAAATAACTCAACACACAGCCATAAATGTCTAAACCGCTGGCAACAAAAGTGAGTACACCCCTAAGTGAAAATGTCCAAATTGGGCCCAATTAGCCATTTTCCCTCCCCGGTGTCATGTGACTCATTAGTGTTACAAGGTCTCAGGTGTGAATGGGGAGCAGGTGTGTTATGTTTGGTGTTATCGCTCTCACACTCTCCCATACTGGTCACTGGAAGTTCAACATGGCACTTCATGGCAAAGAACTCTCTGAGGATCTGAAAAAAGAATTGTTGCTCTGCATAAAGATGGCCTAGGCTATAAGAAGATTGCCAACACACTGAAACTGAGCTGCAGCACAGTGGCCAAGACCATACAGTGGTTTAACAGGACAGGTTCCACTCAGAACAGGCTTCGCCATGGTCGACCAAAGAAGTTGAGTGCACGTGCTCAGCATCATATCCAGAGGCTGGCTTTGCAGAAGAGACGTATGAGTGCTGCCAGCATTGCTGCAGAGGTTGAAGGGGTGGGGGGTCAGTCTGTCAGTGCTCAGACCATACGCCGCACACTGCATCAAATTGGTCTGCATGGGTGTCATCCCAGAAGGAAGCCTCTTCTAAACATGATGCACAAAAAAGCCTGCAAACAGTTTGCTGAAGACTAAGGACATGGATTACTGGAACCATGTCCTGTGGTCTGATGAGACCAACATAAACTTATTTGGTTCAGATGGTGTCAAGCATGTGTGGCGGCAACCAGGTGAGGAGTACAAAGACAAGTGTGTCTTGCCTACAGTCAAGCATGGTGGTGGAAGTGTCATGGTCTGGGGCTGCATGAGTGCTGCCGGCACTGGGGAGCTACAGTTCATTGAGGGAACCATGAATGCCAACATGTACTGTGACATACTGAAGCATCCCCTCCCTTCGGAAACTGGGCTGCAGGGCCGCAGGGCACTTGCTAAAAAAGCTGAGGGTAAAGATGATGGACTGGCCAAGCATGTCTCCAGACCTTAACCCTATTGAGTATCTGTGGGGCATCCTCAAACGGAAGGTGGAGGAGCGCAAGGTCTCTAACATCCACCAGCTCTGTGATGTCGTCATGGAGGAGTGGAAGAGGACTCCAGTGGCAACCTGTGAAGCTCTGGTGAACTCCATGCCCAACAGGGTTAAGGCAGTGCTGGAAAATAATGGTGGCCACACAAAATATTGACACTTTGGGCCCAGTTTGGACATTTTAACTTAGGGGTGTACTCACTTTTGTTGCCAGCAGTTTAGACATTAATGGCTGTGTGTTGAGTTATTTTGAGGGGACAGCAAATTTACACTGTTATACAAGCTGTACACTCACTACTTTACATTGTAGCAAAGAGTCATTGTTTCAGTGCCGTCCCATATTTACAAAAATATGAGGGGTGTACTCACTTATATATACACACTTACACACACACACACACACACACACACACACACACATATATATATATATATATGTGTGTGTGTATATATATATATATATAGTTAAAAATTCCAATTTGTTTTGTTTTGAGTTTGGTGTCCAATTTTAGTGAGATTGTGTGCGAACCTCTAAGGTATGTTCATTAGTTGCAGGGTCATATTTGTTCTGGAACTTTTCTGGATCATTCATTTCTCCTTTTGCTCTCTTCCATGACACAGTGGGCTTGGGTTCTCCAATCACGATGGCTTTAAAGATGGCTAATTTACCTTAAATAGGAAAAACAATCAAAGAAGAAAATGCTAACTTTTGAAAAATAAAAACTAGTAAAAAATTTTAATTAACATATACACTGTGTAATATATACAATATGTCTCAGTCAAAATGAATCAGTGTTTACTGTGACGGTTTCTTAAAATTAAATTGGTGTTAAAAATAAACCTACTCTCAAGTAAATAACAGCTATGTGTCAGAGATGATCATGATCTGAAAGTCGTGCACATGTTTCTGCATTCTGTGTATATTTCACGTTTTGAAATGCAGACGAATTATAAAATTGCCAAATTTATTCTGTGTATTTATTTACCTATTAATCTTGTTATTGTGGTTACCTATACTTCTTCTACTGTACTTCAACACAAATAAATGATATTAAAAAAAATAAAAAAATAAAATTCATTTTTTCATTTTTTTTTTCATTCATTCATTTTCCTTCTGTTTTTCCTGGTTGGGGTTGTTGTGGCTTATTATTTCAGTGAATAATACTGTATTTGGTGTATATTACTGTATATTACTGTATTTGAGTTTGCCATCCATACCTTCTTGAATGGTCAAAGCAATGGGTTTGCGGGTGAAATCAGGAGTAGACTTCCCCTCTGGCAATTCCTCCACATACTGTGTAATCATAACCCCAGGAACCTTTGATCTCCTTTTGATACCTAAGAACAACCATATGAAAAATATAACTTTGCAGCCAACTTTGTGTAGTTTATAACCCGATTTCCATAAAAGTTGGGATTTTTTCTAAAATGCAATTAAAACAAAATCTGTGATTTCTCAAGTCTTTTGAAACTTTAATTAACTGACAAAAGTACAAAGAAAAGATATTCAATGTTTTCACTGACCAACTTAATTGTATTTTGTAAATATAAAAAAATTAGAATTTGATGCCTTCAACACACTCAAAAAGTTGGGACGGAGGCAAAATAAGACTGAAAATTTATAGAATATTCAAGTAAAACCATTTTGGAGGATCAGGTTAATTGGTAACCGGGGAGGGTTTCGGGATTGGGCATAAAAGGAGTATCCACCAAAAGCTCAGTCTTTGCAAGCAAGGATGGGTCTTGGCTCACCACTTTGTGCCAAACTTCGTGAGAGAATTGTCAGTCAGTTTAAAAAGAACATTGCTCAACACAAGATTGCAAAGAATTTACGTCTTTTAACATCTACAGTGCATAATATTGTGAAAAGATTCAGGGAATCTGGAGAAATCTCATTGTGTAAAGGGCAAGGCCGGAAACCACTGTTGAATGTGTGTGACCTTCGAGCCCTCAGGTGGCATTGCCTGAGAATCATGCTGCTGTGATAAATATAACCATATGGGTTCGGGAGTACCCAAGTTGCTCAGTGAAAACACTGAATATCATTTCTTTGTACTTTTGTCAATTAATTAAATTTTCAAATCACAGATTTTTGTTTTTATTGAAATGGGGTTAGTACAATTTTAACATTATATGTAGGATAACATGACAGAACTTTCCAATTTTGAGGTTTGGTCCACGTACATCATCTTGGTAAATGAATGGTTTTAATGCTAGTTCTTTTTCTTAAATATTCTTTGAAGGTAAAATAGGTATATACTCTGTGTATACTGCAATATTTCTAATACAGATAAATAGGGTTATGCATTTTATAATACAAATAAAGAGAAACAAGGGTGACATGTTCATTTGTTATTTTGATCACAAAATAAGAAAATACAAGAAATGACAAATATGACAAATGACAACATTTGTTATGACTGGATGGTTTTGTTAATTGTTGGTTGTGGGCGTGTGGCACTGTGGTGGGGCTTCTACATTGTTTACTTATACTGAACATGAAAATGGAAATGGCTAATATTTACAGTCTATATTTAATAATCTGTATCTTGCATCCTTTAATATCCAATGTCCAATAATTATTTATTCTCAATAGATCTTTTTCTACTTTCCTAGTTTTTTTTTAGAACTAAAATCAATCAACCAACACACAAGTAGAAATGTGTATCTCCTGTTTATTCGACTATTTTCAGATGAATAATATAGAGTAACATAATATCAGATGTTCTTTTATGAACAACACGAGTGTTGTTGTTTTTTTTTATTTTAATTTTTTTTATTATTATTATTATTTTTTAAGAGATCTTCTCTTCCCTTATATAGCACATAGCTCATATGCTGTGCCATGCTAATTCCCTTACATCAATCAGTTCCCTTACCTTTTTTCTTGGGAGGCTGATTCTCTGTTCCTGGTATAACATAGAGGTTTAACATAGGGGATAGTAAAACAGAAGGAGAACAGGAAAATGTTAATGTAAACAGGAAGCTGTTACTTTGACAGGATTTAGGACAAACACAAAAATGACATACACTAAACAGCTTTGCCAACAAAACCCCAGACTATCCAGTCATGGATTCAATATAGAATGTAAAAGGAGTTTTGCCAAAATGCACAGGAAATAAGCTTAATTTAGATAATGTTACACATCATTCAATAGTGAATATTAGCAGAAATTAGTAAGCCCATGTGTTAGGAGCTGGACTGCAAGTAGGCCATAGATGCTATGATCTATTGTAGTCATTAATTATCATAATCAGTGTTTTGAAAAAAGAATAAAAAGATCCTATGCTGCTATTCACTGCTAATTTTATTCCACAGCACTGTTGAAGTCTTAAATCTGATTGGACAGAAGATTATTAATTTTCTATAACAGCGGCTCCAACCATAGTTAAGCTGCAGTATAAATCATAGGTTCTAAAGTCCAACCGTAGTTGAGCTGCAGTATAAATCATAGGTTCTAAAGTTATACAGTGGGTATAGAAAAGAATCACCTCCTTTAAAACAATTACATTTTGTTGCTTTTCAGCCTGAAATGAAGACAGACAGTTTCTCAGTTTTTGTTTTATCCAGCTGTATTTACTCAGTGCAACTCATAACATCCAAGTGAAAGATATAACACCAACATGTCAGGGAAAAAAATAAAAAAACAGAATCACTGAGTTGGAAAAAGGCTCACCCCCATTTTGTTGAACCACCTTTTGCTTTAATTACAGCCTTTTGTCTGTTGGGATATGTCTCTACTAACTTTGCACATCTAGATTGTGCAATATTTGCCCACTCTTCTTTGCAGAACTGCTCAAGTTCAGTTAAATTTTATGATGACCCTTTGTGGACTGCAGTCTTCAAGTCATTCCACAGATTTTTAATGGGGTTGAAAAGGCTCTGACTAGGTCATGCAAGGACATTCACCTTTTTCCTCCTTCAACCACTGTGTGGTCAGGTTTGCTGTGTGCTTTGTGTCATTGTCATGTTGGAAGGTAAACCTTCTTCCCATTGACAACTTTCTGGCAGAGGGCAGCAGATTTTCCACAAGAATTTGACAGTATTTTGCCCCATCCATTTTTCCTTCTATCCTGACAAGTGCTCCAGTCTCTGCTGCAGAGAAACATCCCCATAACAGGATATTACCACTTCCATGCTTTACCGTAGGAATGGTGTTATTTGGATGGTGAGCTGTATTGGATTTCCACCATATCCTTTGGTGTTGAGGCCAAATAATTCAATTTTAGTCTCATCTGATCTGAATCTTCAAGGTGCGTTTTGGAAAAGCTCAGTCGTGACTGCATGTGGCCTTTCTTGAGAAGTGGCTTTTTTTTTCTTGCAACCCTCCCATACAAGCCACATTTGTGGAGAATTTGTGATCTTGGTAGCCTCTCTGACCAGTTTCCTCCTGGCTCTGTCATCCAGTTTGGAGCGACGTCCTGATCGGGGTAGGGTCTGTGTTGTACCAAATACCTTCCACTTCTTAATAATAGACTTCACTGTGCTTCTAGTCATTGATAAAGCCTTTGAATTTTTTTTTGTATCCATCTCCTGACATGTGCCTCTCCACAACTTTCTCCTGGAGATCTTTTGACAGTGCCTTGCCACCCATAGATGACTGTTTGCTTCAGTCGCACTATCAAGGACTGAAATGCTCCAGGAAAGCTCTTTTCATGCTGAGCTAATCAAAATGACTAAAGGTGATCACAGTTGAAAGTCAAATGGCTTTGTGTGCCATTGAGAAGGTGATTCGCTACACCTTATTGAGTTTACAAGTCAATTTTAGGAGGGGGGTGATCCTTTTTCCAACTCATTGATTCTGTTTTTTTCATTTTTCTATTTTTTTCTGATATGTTGGTGTTATATCTTTCACTTGGATAAGTTGCACTGAGTAAATACAGCTGGATAAAATGAAAACTGTATCCGTCTTCATTTCAGACTGAAAAGCAACAAAATGTAATTATTTTAAAGGGGGGTGATTATTTTCTATACCCACTGTATTAATACGCTATGGTTTCTAAAGTAACCATTTCACAGGAACTTCTATGGTGGTAACATAGAGAGATGCATAATTTGTCAATTTATAATATTGGAAACAATGTGAATGCTTGGTAACATTCAGAGGTAAAGCTTGTCTTTTAAGTTTCCTGAACTGGGAGCAGAGCAGATGAGTTTGTGTTTTGTGATTTCTCAGTAACATGAGAAGCTGAAATTTTGTCTTATTAACTTAGAGGGAGAAGAAAAGAGATTGCCTGGTGAGAGAATAACTGTTTTTATACTCTTTTAAAATGTATAAGAGTATTATTCTTCTGTATAAACTCTTAAAGGTTCACTGTAAAACCCTACAATACAGTGCTTTCCTGTTAGAAAGGATTCCCATAAAGAACAATTGTAACAATTGCTTTGAACCCTTAATTATCCAATGTACCCTTAAAGCCCCTTTAAGGAACTCTTTTTTTTGTAAGCATATGACTGCATTCTTGGAGCAGCATCACACCACCCTGCCATTGGTTATGTTCGTATAACAGCACACCACATCACGTTTTATTCCTTATATAATTGCTGTGCTCTAATTATGATTGAAGAGTCAACCGATGAAGCATGAAGATAAACCCCATTCATGCCATTTTTCTTCTACTGTTACATTCTTGTTGACCCAGACATCTTTAACATATTGTAGAGTCTTGATGATCATTTCAACTTTAACTTACTTTAATTCAGTATAGAACATTAAACATTGTGATGCTTGTCTCTAAACCTCTGAAAAGGTCAGAATTTTTGTTTCTGTTATTTGTGGTGGTTGTGCCCTATATAATCTGGTGTCCATCTAATTCATCCAAAATTTTTATTTTACTTACAATTTTACTAATTGTATTGCTAGCTGCTTTACTAAATGTTTTGCATCAACATGGAAGTAAGTCAAGTACAGTCAAGTACAGTCAAGTACAGGTAAGTACAGTCGTTCTCTAAAAGCATGTTCTTGGTGATTTAATGATGAGAGATGAGGTAACTGTTGATGGCAGCTTTTCTGAAAATTTCAGATGACAATAGCTTGCATGGCTTCTTCAGACAGATAGATAGATGGAACACATAAAAGTTGATTTGTGATTTCTGTCATTTTGGCAGGTGATGTGTAAAAGCTTAAATGTATTTGTAGTGGATATAGTGTACTGCAGAGTGCATGGTTGTACTTACCACCCTGCCCTGTGGCTGTTTGATCTGTAACTTTTGATCTCTTCCACATCTTTAGATTTCTTTGTATCTCAAGATTTCAGTGCCACTGGAAGAAAGAGAGAGAGTGTTTATTGGTTGATTAATTTCTGTACGTATCTTTAGTAAATACTACTCTCTTTGGGTTTGCTTGTTTTCAGTTTCAGAATTCTCCTTTTTTTTTGGTATACATTGGGGTCCAAAAGTTTGAGACCACTAGTGAAAATGCTTTTATTTTGCATTCTATTCTAATTAAATACAACAATTTTCATTACAAATTATATTATTGACAATAGCATGAGTGAAAAGTAGAATCATTGAAATGTTTACATGCATTTAAGAGTTTCTTAGTATTTGGTATGTCCCCTTTTTTGCTTTAATGACAGCGTGCACTCCAGCTGGCATGGACTCCACAAGTTTGTGCAAAACCTTATGATCTGTTTTAGATCAAATCCAATGGCATGTCATCTGAATGCATGCTTCAATAGAAGTGATTAAACATAAGGAAAATCTGATCTGACCTTATGTACAAAACAGTTAACATGGTCAATATCACACGTTTGCTTACATTTAAATAGGGACCTAGAAATTGTGCAGAATCTTGAATATTAAATATTCAAGATATTGAACATTTACTTTGTTTGTTTTAAATATTAAAAAATTCTAAAACCTATTTATGTACAATTTTACAGTAAATGGAAAAAAAACAGATTTTCAATGTGGTCTCAGACTTTTGGACTCTGTATATTCAACAGCTCCAGGAAAGGCAGTTCAGGTTTCGTTATGGGAGGTGTCAAATCAAATAAATTTTATTGTCTTCTCATCCAAATACACATGGGACAAAATACAACACAAGAAAGATGCCCTCAAGGTAAATATAACTGAAATCCTCTATATTATGTATTCACAGAAGAAATAAATAGAACATAATAAAGATGGTATTACCCACAGAGGTGATCTGACATGCCAGATACCCAGTGTGAGTGATGAAATGTGACAGTGTAGTACATTACGTTGCACTACAGACATAGTCAGAGGCCTAGTCAGAAACCAGCAGCTCTAGTCATCCATTTCTCCCTAACATACACAAGTACACACAAATATGCCGCCAGACACTATGTCTCCTCTTGGCATGTGATGATGACAAGGTTTGAGCACTGACATCTTTATAGTAAGTTGGGAGATAGTCTGTACTTACTGTACTTGGCAATTACTGAAAGCTCATTCTGTTGCTGTACTCTTGGCTTTGTTGATGATCCTGACATAAAAATTGCACAAGGCATACTTCTCATCATGTTCAAACCCAAGCTTATGGCAGCTCTGATTTGAAAGTTTCTGTAGTGGTTTGTTTAGATGAACGATGAAGATTTATAGATTTATGAAGTTGCAAAAGATGTTTTTTTTTTATAGATTTTTTTGTGAGTGTAGTTTCCTGCATGTATAATTAAAATATTATTAAATACATAAAACAATTTATGATTTTATAAATGATAAACAGCTGATGTGTACTAATCTGAAAAATGCTATTGATGCTTACTTATAGTGATGCGTGTTACCTGTATTTGTCTTAAAATGATCTACATATTTTAGAATTACAAATAAATTTAGTATTTAAAAAAGACATTATTATTATTACTATTATTTCAGCCCTTTTCAATTAAATGGCAATTTCATTATTATAATTTGTATTGGATGTGTCTAGTTGTATGTCCTGTATGCTTTTTAGGGCTATGGCTTAGGTTTCTTGGCCAATGCTGGTGCCTGAAAATGAACCAGTGTCGTTTGACACTCTCAAGTAGAGCAGCCAGAAATTCAAGCTGCCTGTAGAGGGGGAAGAGGTGTGGGTCATTCCAACTTAAACAACACCTCATCTCAGTACCACCGCCTGACCCAGTGTCATCTGCTTTTACACGAGGAGTAAGTAATCAGTTCATCTATTTACATGCCAGATTAATTTAGTTTAAAGATAGTGTGTCTTTAGCGTTCAACCACATAGCAAGATTGAGGAAGCACATATAGATTGAGGAAGACTTGATGAGACAGACTATGCTATTATGGGCTCTCCATCTAGTTCTCTGATAAGATGTACTGTATGCAGGAAAATGCGTTTTTTTTTTTTTTTTGTTTGTTTGTTTGTTTTTTGTGGTGAGAAATCAGAGCCATGTTTCATAACATAATTACCCATCAGTATGCACTGCAGCTGTTACCATGGGGCGATGAAAGTAGTGTGGTTACTTTTCAACTAAATGGTAACCTACAGTGTGTATAAAAAGACTTAATAATATAGATTATATTTATTAATACTGCAATTAACAGTATTAATAGCCAGAATGATTAACAAGACGTTAATACTTAACTGTTGCTATTATTATGAATGGCTATTCATATATGACTCAAAGGCTGCTAATGTACAGGATTCATTATTTCTTGATACTCTAGGTATTAGTGCATGCATTAATTCATCATTATGAAAGCAGTAGTTAATATATTACTTAATATGTGCTTATTTGTAGAAAATTGTTAATTAATTAATCAATCAATCAATCAATCAATCAATCAATCAATCAATTAATGTAATAGTATGCATTTTAATTATTAGTAGTCCTTGCCCCTCTATTTTTGTCCCTCTTGTATCTTAAGTCTACACAGTTGCATTTCATGGTCACCAAAGACAATTATTGCTGGTTATATTGCACTTTTTGTTGCAGAAGATGTGTATTTGTTTATATGTCATTTTATGTCACTTTAGTTTATTCATGTACTACTACAGTCCCCTCCAAAAAATATCTGGGTTTGAGATCAAAAGATCAATTAGCCCAGATCATTTTTTTAGGCTAGCAAAAGTATAGGAAAAGATAAGTCTAGAAGTAAATTGAAGTAAATAACCCTTAATATTTGGTTGCATATCCCTTGCTTGCAATAACTGCATCAAGCCTGTGACTAACTGATAACACCAAATTGTTGGTTTCTTCTTTTGTGATGCTTTTCCAGGCTTTTACTGCAGTCCTTTGCTGTGTTGGCAGTATGTTTTGGGTTATTGTCTTGCTGAATAACATTCCTCCCGATTAATGTGGATGCTTTTCTCTGGAAACTGGCAGAGAAAATGATCCTGCAAACTTCTGAATTCATTCTACTGCTACTGTCATGAGTTACATCATCAATAAAGATTAGTGAGCCTGTTCCAGAAGCAGCCATGCAAGCCCAAGCCATGACACTACCTCCACCATGTTTCACAGATGAGCTTGTATGTTTTGGATCATGAGGAGATCCTTTCTTTCTCCACACTTTGCATTGGCCTTTCCATCACTTTGGTAGAGGTTAATCTTGGTTCCAGGACTTTTGTGATACTTTGTGATACTTTCACCCCTGCCCTGTGGAAGTTGTTGGTGATGTCACTGACTGTTGTTTTTGAGTTTTTCTTCACAATGTTTCTGTCATCAACTGTTGTTGTTTTCCTTGGCCGACCCATTTGGTGTCTGTTGCTCAGTACACCAGTGGTTTCTTTCTTTTTCAGGACATTCCAGATGTTGTATTGGCTATGTCCAATGTTTGTGCAGTGCCTCTGATTGATTTTCCCTCTTTTCTTTACTTCAAAATGGATTGCTTTTCTCCCATAGACAGCTCTCTGATCTTCATGTTGGCTTATCCTTTTTTAACAAAAAAAGGCTAAAACCAAGAGTAGATGTTCAGAGCTATTTATTGTTTAAACAATCAGTCTAACAGGACACACCTGGGTAACAAGAAACCCCTGTCAGTCACATGTTCCAGTATTTTTGCTTGCCTAAAAATTGGGTGGTCTGATACAAAATGTGCTATGTTCTATGTCATTTAAAACATCTACATATAAATACCAGGAAATAAAAGCTGACATTCTTTCTTCTCATATTCATCTTTTTATCTAAAATCAATTTCAAAATCAATTTCAATTCCTCCATAAATTTTCAATGGGATTCAAGTCTGGAGATTGGTTCAGCCATGCAAGGCCATGTTATCTTGGCTGCATGTTTAGGATCACTGTCTTGTTGAAATGCTCATCTTCTCCCCAGATTCAGTTTCTTGGCCAATGAGATTAAATTCTCTTCTAATGTGGTGTGGTACATCACTCCATTCATGATTCTTTCAATAACATGTAATTCCCCAGTACTGTTTGCCGAGAAGCAACATATCATGATGCTCCCACCTCCATGCTTCACTGTGGGTGCTCACGGTGGGTGTTTCTGGGATAATACACAACCCTTCTTTCTCCAAACATGACAAGCTGAATTATTGCCAAAGAGTTCTATTTTTGTTTCATCTGACCAGAGAATATTGTTCCAAATGAGTTCTCATTTGTCCAAGGCTGCATCCAAATATCCCTACTACCCTACTATACAGTAGGTGAAAAGCAGTAAGCCAAAGGAGTAGTATGTCCGAATTCTCAGTAGTCATAAAACAGAAGGCAAGAAATACCTGGATGGACACTGCGCTATCCCATTAGACAGCGGTACTGGTGTGGAAGAGCTGTCAGAATCAACAATGGCGGAAGGCAGCGCGTCAGCACTTTTTCAGTTATAGGTCACATGACAATGCCAACATGGTGGATGTAGTACTTCTGGATTGAATTAATGCTACACAAATACTGATCAGTACACACTACATCAATGGCCAAGCATTAGGTACTGAATTGAATGCAATAGGTACTGTCACAGTATGTGATTTCAAATGCAGCCCAAATGTTTTAGAAGCACATGTGTTTCTTTTTGAATTTTGGAGATGACTGTGGTGCAGTTCATTGCTTATTGTTCTCTGTGTAACTGTTGTTCCTGCTGCTTTTAGATCAACCTGCAACTCTTTTCAAGTGACTGCTGGCTTCTGTCTTACCTTAGTTATCATTAGTCTGAGAGTTCATTGTGAAATCTTGCGCACCTGTCCAGGGATGATTAGTTGTGGTTCCATGACCTCCCCACTGCATATAATTGAACCCATTGTACTGACAGGGATGTTTAAAGTCTTTGCTATGGCGCTGTTGCTTTTTGTTTAATAATGATGTACCTTAGATCTTTAGGAAATTCCAAGTATTTCACCATTATTGCTACTTGTTGTGTGAAATCTTTACAATTAATTGCAATGTCTTTTTATAATGACACCAGGTGTAATTTGCTGAATACTTTTTTCCTCTATTGATATTTTTTGTTCAAATTTATATGTACAAATTCAAAAAACATTATGTGTGTAAATGTGAAGTGGATGTATAGTATATATAGATCAGGATAGATATATATAAATGTATAGATACAGAATGCAGTTGTAAAATGAGGTTATAACATATGCTATAGCATTAATCAAACAATTCAGTTTAATGGAAAGCATTTATTATTTATTATATTACAGCATTTATTATGCATATGGAAGTTCCTTACCAACTAGTTTGTGTTTATCCAGGACAACACATGATGATGTGCACCTTCATATCCTTAGAATTGGAATTGTGTATAACAGACAATAACATAATAGAAGCAGTGTAGCAGTTTACATTCATTATAGCTTCTATTGCATGTAAGATACATATGTTTGTTCATCACATGTGTATCTTGTTTCATAAAATGTACTCTTTTATTTCATTATATGCCTTTTAAAGCCGTTTATTAGTTAAAATATCAGTATACATCACATTAGTAAATTCATGACATTGTTTTTCAGCTGTCAAACATATATCCTCATATGGGTGCCCTATCATTCATGTACTTACACATGTAACTACATGCAATAACTTAGTAATATTGCATAATACATGACATAGGCATTTCAGACCCCTTCCACATTACCATACTGTGTCACATTTTGATCTATTGCCCTCATCTATAGTTAGCTTTCACCCCATCACCCTCTTCTGTGACTTCATACCAGCTGACCAGCTCTCAGATTCCGCACCGCGAAACATGAACTGAGAACATGAACTTACTGGCCACAACTTAAATGATTTTATGTGTGACCGCCAAATGAACTGAGACCTGCAGTCTGTTTAAACATGCATGCTGAGCTCTACAGAATGCCTCAGACGTTTACTGGGTACTTAGGGGTGGTCTAACAAGATTCATAAAATGCTTATAACCATGTGTAAAGCAATGTATGCGTGAGAATACTGTCTTCACTTCAATACCACATTCAAGGTCATTTGAGGTTGCCTTGGACTCTAAACGGTCCACAGTTGCTACATTCATTCAACCTGCAGATGCTCCAAAAAGGGCATTACAGAAAATAAAGCTGATCCACCTGCCCTGAGTGCTACACTATGTTATTTATTTATTTATTTATTTAACTTTTTCTTAAACATTCTTAAAAAGCCTAGAGCCACACAGTGGTAGGTTAACCTTCTTAATTATTTTTCCTTCTTAATCATAATTTGACTGTCGCTAATCTTCCAATGAAAGGATAGAGGAAACAACCTACCTGTTCTCTGTCCTCTCTGCTGTCCTCGCTGCTTCACAATGTAATGTTCTACGCTCCCCTGATATTTCTGTGCCTCTGAGTTGTGTAGGTAATAAATACTTTGAGCAACGTGTTTGCGTGTGTGTGAGAGAGAGAGTTGTCCCATGCACTCAACCTTGGGTTCACCAACAAACGGCTCCTCCCTTTGTAGACGGATGGAAAAGTTAGAGAAAAGAGCGTCTGAGTGAGCAAAGGGATATGAGTATGTATCCTGACGAGTGTGTCAGTAAGGCATTTTATCAGCCTCCTCCCTGTTGACACATCATAATACTAAACAACTTTAGAGATGATCCGACTCATCTGACACAGAGAGATAAACATAAATGTTAATTAAGCTGCTGTGCAAAGTAAGGCTGCAGTGTGTACATTTAATCCAATAAGTTATCATTACATTTTCCTGAGCTAAGCTTAGTTTAGGGCAAAAACCCTCTGAAAATAAAGAACCTACTGTATTTTCTCTGCAACATGAGTACTTAAACATATGAAATGTTTCAGTTTTTGTAAATGAAAATTATACTGAGAGTGAGAGAAGGAAAAAAAAAGAACAGTGCATATCTTTTACTGCAGCCCATCACACTGATATCTGATTATGAGGCAAATTATACACCAATCAGACATAACATTAAAACCACTGACAGGTGAAGTGAATAACATTGATTATCTCATAAAAGTGGCACCTGTTAAGGGGTGGGATATCTTAGGCAGCAAGTGAACTGTCAGTTCTCAAAGTTGATGTGTTGTAAGCAGAAAAAATGGGCAAGCATAAGGATCTGAGCAGCTTTGACAAGGGCCAAATTGTGATGGCTAGACGACTGGGTCAGAGCATCTCAGAAATGGCAGGT
This sequence comes from Cranoglanis bouderius, assembly GCA_023630585.1. Taxonomy (NCBI): domain Eukaryota; kingdom Metazoa; phylum Chordata; class Actinopteri; order Siluriformes; family Cranoglanididae; genus Cranoglanis; species Cranoglanis bouderius. The sequence goes on from CM042537.1 coordinate 18,573,427, forward strand.
CTTGTGGGGTGTTCCCGGTATGCAGTGGCTAGTACCTACCAAAAGTGGTGACAGAATCATGGGTGCCCAAGGCTCATTAATGCATGTGGGGAGCGAAGGCTAGCTTGTCTGTTCCAATACCACAGAAGAGCTACTGTAGCACAAATTGCTGAAAAAAGTTAATGCTGCCTATGAAAGAAAGGTGTCGGAAGACACAGTGACTTGCAGCTTGCTGTGTATTGGGCTGCGTAGCCGCAAACTGGTCAGCGTGCCCATGCTGACCGCTTTTGTACATCTCATCATGGATTGTAGCTCATCAGCTGAAACTTAATCCCAGCAAAACTGAACTGCTGTTCATCCCAGGTGATTCATCACCATGTCAAGATCTTGTGATCTCCCTGGGCAACTCTCTGATCCCATCTTCGGTTACTGCACACAACCTTGGGGTAACCATGGACAATCAACTGTCCTTTTCCTCTCACATTGCTAATTGATTTTTCATTTACAACATCAGATGTATTCGTCCATTTCTATCCATACAGGCCACTCAGGTGCTGGTTCAGTCTCTCATCATTTTGAGACTGGACTACTGCAACTCACTCCTGGCAGGTCTTCCTCTGAGCGCCATTCAACCTCTGCAACTGATCCAGAATGCAGCTGCTCGACTTGTTTTCAACCTTTCTAAATTCTCCCACACCCCTCCACTGGCTTCCTGTAGCTGCCCGCATCAGATTTAAAACACTGATGTTGACCTCAAATCACTTATCACACCCCGCACTGCACCACACTCCCTCCGATCCTCTAGCACAGCTAGACTGGTGCCACCATCTCTCAGGGTACAAGGAAGGCATACATCAAGACTCTTCTCTGTTTTGGCACCTAGGTGGCGGAATGAACTTCCCCTAGATGTCTGAACAGCTGAGTCACTGGCAGTCTTCAAATGATGTCTAAAGACCTACCTCTTCCTAAAGTACTTAAATTAGCACTTTTCACTAAAAAAAAGTGTTGTCTCTGTGTTTCTCTTACCATATTACCTTCCAACAGAGTTTAGACTGATGGTATTCTTAGTCTGTGATCTAGTGAATCAGTATCGGGATGTATTTGATGATAGAGACTCAAAGCACTTCTGTAAGTCACTCTGGATAAGGGCATCTGCCATATGCCGTAAATGTTCAGGAATGGTTTGAGGAACATGACAAATAGTTCAAGGTTGACTTGGACACCAAATTCTCCAGAACTCGAACTGATCGAGCATCTGTGGGATGTGCTGGACAAACAAGTCCGGTCCACGGAGGTCCCACCTCACAACTTACAGGACTTAAAGGATCTGCTGCTAACGTCTTGCTGCCAGATACCACAGCACACCTTCAGAGGTCTTGACGAGTCCATGCCTTGACGGGTCAGAGCTGTTTTGCCGGCACAAGGGGGATCTACACAATATTAGGCAGGTGGTTTTAATGTTATGGCTTATCAGTGTATATACATGCTGTATGCATTATATATACAGTACATGCTGTAAAGCAAAGATGCCATCAAAATTAATTAAAAAAACATTTAAAAATCAACTATAAACTTGAACTTGAACTATAAAGAGCAGTAAACAGTAGTAAACCACACAAAATGAATATTTGGTGTGACAAACCTTAGCTTTTTAAAAATGCATCAGTCATTTCATTTACAATTTGTACAGCTTTAGAAAGAAATTGGCTGGTAAGTTTTTCAAAGCATCTTTGAGAATCTGCCACAGATCCTCTGTAGACTGTTGTACCTGCTTCAGTTTTTGCAGAAAATACCTGACAGCTTAAACTTTTTTGTTTCGCTGGCTCAGTAATGCAGAAGTCATAAAATAATCATCTAAGATTATTATTATTATTTTTTTTTTAAAAGAGTGCCTAAGATCTTTGCACAGTACTGAAGGGTATATATTTTCTCCATAAAATCCAGTATTCCTGTTAGATTCCCAGTAAGGATAACTGTATGAGTCATATTTGCATTAATAAAATCAAAATGAACAACAGAGGGTGACATTTACATGGCCTGAGAAAGATATCCTAGCACTTTTAATAACCTTGACCTTCAGTAGTCATGAGAAGATGAAAAGTTTTCATCTTTCATGAAAACATGAAAAGTTGGCAAATCCTTGTGGACAAAGCTCAAGGGTCCATGATTTTTGTTATAAATTGTCACACTGTGCTATTGATAGGTCATGGCCCTTAGATGGAAGTGGAATGACTGGGCAGCATTTTGCAGCAAGGAGTTTTATAATCAAGGAAGTCCATGTATATTTACTCTCACCATGTGGATAGTGGGGATCTTTTACTGTGTTTACACTGAACAATTCAACCAAAAGCTAAAAATTCCCTAACAGGTAATATACCTCGCTGTCTACTTTATTAGGAACACCTGTACAGCTGCTCATTTATACAGTTATCCAAACAGCTAATCATGTGGCAGCGACACAATGCATAAAATCATGCAAAATGTATGGTGAGTGTATATCTACTGTATATTGTAATTTGTGTAATATTGTCTGTACTCTTTTGATAACATACAGTGTGTATAGAAAAGAATCACCCCCATTTGTTTTATCCAGCTGTATTTAATCAGTGCAACTTATAACATCCAATTGAAAGATATAACACCAACATGTCAGATAAATAAATAAATAAATAAATAAATAAATAAATAAATAAATAAATAAAACCGAATCACTGAGTTGGAAAAAGGATCACCCCCCTCCTAAAAATGACTTAGGTGTAGCTAATCACCTTCTCAATGGCACATAAAGCAATTTGACTTTCAACTGTGATCAGCTGTGGTCATTTTGATTAGCTTAGCATGAAAAGAGCTTTCCAGGAGCATTTTGTACTGCAACTGAAGCAAACAATCAACTATGGGTGGCAAGGCACTGTCAAAAGATCTCTTGGATAAAGTTGTGGACAGGCACAAGTCAGGAGATGGATACAAAAAAATTCAAAGGCTTTATCAATGCCTAGAAGCACAGTCTATTATTAAGAAGTGGAAGGTATTTGGTACAACACAGACCCTCCCTGGATCAGGATGTTGCTCCAAACTGGATGAAAGAGCCAGGAGGAAACTGGTCAGAGAGGCTACCAAGAGGCCTACAGCAACTCTGAAGCAGTTGCAGGAATTTATGACAAAGAGTGGTCATGTATGGGAGGGTTGCAAGAAAAAAGCCACTCCTCAAGAAAGGCCACATGAACGCACCTTGAAGATTCTGAGGCCACATGGAAAAAGGTGTTATGGTCAGATGAGACTAAAATTGAATTATTTGGCCGCAACACCAAATGATGTGTCTGGCGGAAATCCAATGCAGCTCACCATCCAAATAACACTATTCCTACAGTAAAGCATGGAGGTGGTAATATCCTGTTATGGGAGTGTTTCTCTGCAACAGGGACTGGAGCAAAATACCGTCAAATTCTTGTGGAAAATCTGCTGCCCTCTGCCAGCAAGTTGTCAATGGGAAGAAGGTTTACCTTCTAACATGACAATGACCCAAAGCACACAGCAAAACTGACCACACAGTGGTTGAAGGAGAAAAACGTGAATGTCCTTGCATGGCCTAGTCAGAGCCCAGACTTAAACCCCATTGAAAATCTGTGGAATGACTTGAAGACTGTAGTCCACAAACGGTCACCATCAAATTTAACTGAACTTGAGCAGTGCTGCAAAGAAGAGTGGGCAAATATTGCAAAGTGTATATGTGTAAAGTTAGTGGAGACATATTCCAACAGACTAAAGGCTGTAATTAAAAAAATTAAGGCAAATTAGGGGTGATCCTTTTTCCAACTCAGTGATTCTGGTATTTTATGTTTTTTATTTTTTTTTTTGACAGGTTGGTGTTATATCTTTCACTTGGATGTTATAAGTTGCACTGAGTAAATACAGCTGGATAAAGCAAAAACTGTGTCCGTCTAGGTTATCACTTGTCTGATATCACTTGTCTGATATCACATATAGGAATTATGATTATTTCACCCAAGCTAAGTATTTTGCTAATGATAACTGTCAGAAAATGGATGACTTGTATTTCTAATGGTATAAGCTACACTGACTAACTTGAAAATTTAATAGATGTTAAAATTAAAGATCACAAGCATGCCTTTCCAGTGTTCATGGTTTCTATTTTCAATGGTATGTTATTTGCTTACGAGTTTGCGAGTTTCCATTTATATCTGACAATGTCAGGCAGGAGAACGCAGCTGGTAGTTGTTCTGGTAGTAAATAAAATGACGTTGAGAAAGTTATAGTACTCAAATCCCATAACATCACCAAGGTTGTCCGTTGTCTACTGTAGTCAGGGTCACATTGTCTCACACATTATCTCTTGTACTGTAATCTACAGAGTGCACTTTACTTAAGACATAAAATTTACATTTGCTACTATGCATATGCTTATTTTACTGTTTATCGTCCATATAAGTGTGAATTGGTGTCTATAATGTCGTGCATTATGTCTAAAATTGTCTGCTGCTGTGACAAAACAATTTCCCTCAGGGATCCGTAAAGTACTCTCTCTCTCTCTCTCTCTCTCTCTCTCTCTCTATCTATCTATTTATCTATCTATCTATCTATTATACAACCCCATTTCCATAAAAGTTGGGATTTTTTCTATAATGTAATTAAAACAAAAATCTGTGATTTGTCAAGTCTCTTGAAACTTTAATGAACTGACAAAAATACAAAGAAAAGATATTCAATGTTTTCACTGACCAACTTAATTGTATTTTGTAAATATAAACAAATTTAGAATTTGATGCCTTCAACACAATCAAAAAAGTTGGGACAGAGGCATGTTTACCACTGTGTTACATTACCCTTCCTTGTATTTACACTTTTTTAATCATTTGGGAACTGAGGATACTAATTGTTGCAGTTTTGCAAGTGGAATTTTTGCCCATTCTTGCTTGATACAAGTCTTCAGCTGCTCAACAGTCCTTGGTCGCCATTGTCTGATTCTCCTCTTCATGATACACCATAGGAGACAGATCTGGACTGCTTACAGGCCAGTCAAGCACATGCCCTCTGTGTCTATGAAGCCATGCTCTTGTAGCATGTGCAGAATGAGGCCTGGCATTGTCCTGCTGAAATAACCATGGACTTCCTGGGAAGTTGCCTTGATGGCAGCATATGTCTCTCTAAAATCCCAATATACACCTCCACATCAGTCACCCATGCCATGGGCACTGATGCACCCCCATACCATCACAGATGCTGGCTTTTGCCCCTTTTACTTATAACAGTCTGGTTGGTCTTTTTCATCTTTGGCACAAAGAACTCGACGTCCGTTTTTCCCGTAATCAAGCTGAAACGTGTACTCATCTGACCACAGCACACATTTCCACTGCCTTTCAGTCCATCTGAGATGAGCTCGGGTCCAGAGAACTCGGTGGTGTTTCTGCATAGAGTTGATGTTTGGCTTCCTCCTTGCGTAATAGAGTTCCGGGTGGCATTTCTGGATGCAGCGGTGGACTGTGTTAAGTGACAACGGTTTTCCAAAGTACTCCCGAGCCCATGTGGTTATATTTATCACAGTAGCATGACGATTTCTCAGGCAATGCCACCTGAGGGCTCGAAGATCACACACATTCAACAGTGGTTTCCGGCCTTGCCCTTTACGCAATGAGATTTCTCCAGATTCCCTGAATCTTTTCACAATATTATGCACTGTAGATGGTGAAAGACCTAAATTCTTTGCAGTCTTGCATTGAGCAATGTTCTTTTTGAACTGACTGACAATTCTCTCACAAAGTCTGGCACAAAGTGGTGAGCCACACCCCATCTTTGCTTGCAAAGACTGAGCTTTTGGTAGATGCTCCTTTTATGCCCAGTCCTGATACCCTCCCCTGTTAGCAGTTAACCTGATCCTCCAACATGGTTTTACTTGAATATTTGATAAACTTTTCAGTCTTATTTTACCTCTGTCCCAACTTTTTTTGAGTGTGCTGAAGGCATCAAATTTTAAGTGTGTTTATATTTACAAAATACAATTAAGTTGGTTGAATATTGAATATCTTTTCTTTGTATTTTTGTCAGTTAATTAAAGTTTCCCTCAGGTATACATGTACATGTACATATACAACCGCATTCCCATAAAAGTTGGGATTTTTTCCAAAATACAATTTCATTTTCTCAATTATGCAGAAAAAATTATATATTGTTCTACAAAAGCTGCTAGATCTCCTAGTTTGGAGTTCTGTAATGTACACATTTTACTCAACTTTTATGCTTTATCCTCTAACCTGTATAAACTGTGATATGACAATAAAGTCTAAATCGCTACAGTCCCATCCGAAAGTATTGTAATGGCATGGCTAATACTTTTGTTTTTGTAAAATGAAGATTTGAAGGGTTTGAGATCAAAAGATAAATATGAGACTATAAATCAGAATTTCAGCTTTCATGTCCTGATATTGTTAGTTGCAATCAAAATTATTCAACCCCCATTGCAAATCAGGTTTATTGTCAAAATTTACAGACTTTCAGCTGTTTGCAATTAACAAATCAAACAAAAGCAATTGAAATAGCTAAACACAAACAATGCTTCAAGTGGTTTCCCCAAATTCAACTTATATTCAACAAAAATGCAACTTATAATGACTTCTCCAGTCTCAAAATTATTCAACCCCTTCATGGCAAGCATCATTAGTACTTAGTAAAGCACCCTTTTGCTTTTATGACCTGCTGCAAACGAGATGAATAGCCAGACACCAGTTTCTGGCAGTGTTCCTGAGGAATCTTACCCCATGAGCAATGGCCTCCAGTTCAATAATATTCTTAGATTTGCATGCTGCAACCACCTTCTTCAAATCCCACAAGAGATTTTCTATGGGGTTCAAGTCAGGTGATTGTGATGGCCCTGTAGAATCTTCCAGGACTACTTCTGCAACCAAGCCTTGGTGGAATTTGTGCTTTGCTTGGGATTATTGTCCTGTTGGAAGGTCCAATGACACCCGAGCTTCAGCTTCCTCACAGAAGGCATGACTTTTTCTCCTAGGATTTCCTGATACTTGAATGAATCCATTTAGCCTTCCACACACTGCAGGTTTCCAGTGACAGAGGATGCAAAGCAGCCCCAGAACATCACCGAGCCACCAAGCTTGACTGTGGACAGAGTGTTCTTTTCAGTGTATGCTTCTTATTCCTCCAGACATACCGCTGATCTATCATGCCAAAAAGTTCCACAGAACAGAATCCCAAAATTTCTGTGGCTTATTTATATGATTTTGAGCATATTGGAGCCGACTTTTCTTGTGCTTTTGGGTCAGTACTGGTGTATGTCTTGGAGTTCTGGCATGGAAACCTACGTTTAGTACGTGCCTTACTGTGCTCACTGAAACCTCAGTGCCTGTTGCCACCAAGTCTTGCTGCAGGTTTTTTGCAGCCACTCGAGGGTTTTTCACAACCTGCCTTCTCAGAAATCTGGTTGCAGCTGTTGACAGCTTCCTTTTTCTGCCACATCCAGGTAGTGTAAGCATTGCTCCCTTAACTTCAAACTTGCGAACTATGCTTCCAACGGTGTCTCTAGGAACATTCAGTGCCTTCGCTATATTTTTGTATCCTGTTCCTTGTTTGTGAAGGGCGATGATGTTTTCTCTTAACTTTTTGGACCATTCTTTTCACCTAGCCATATTTCTAACATGCAGTCAAATGTGACACTCAACAAACCCCTAGCCAGTTCAGGTATTTCATGTTTTCCAGCTCAAGCACACCTGTTTAGTTTCATCAGGTGTGCTTGTGCTTGAGACAACTCCTGTTTTGTATATTTGTGCTGTTGTGAGGGATTCTATTCACTGGGAATAATTGACTGGAGGTCTGACTGGAGTCATTATAAATTGCATTTTCAGTTGAATTTGGGGAAACCACTTGAAGCATTCGTTGTGTTGAACTATTTCAATTGCTTTTGTTTGATTTGTTCATTGCAAACAGCTTTGCAAAAGTCTGTAAATTTTGATAATAAACCTGATTTGCAATGGGGGTTGAATAATTTTGATTGCAACTGTATATATAGGTATATCTGTATAAACAACTTAGAACATGGCACCTTTTGTTTGAACCCACCCATGTTTCAAGTGATCAAATGTATTGAAACTTGTGAATGACAGATATTTCTTGTTTCCCACGTGTACCCTGCTAGAGTGATTATTTAAAGAATTAATAGCTCTGAATGTCCTCTTGACTTGAGCCCTAGGTTTTGCTTGTGAAGACTGCATTTGTTGTTAAAAATGTTAAACCAACATGAAGATCAGAGAGCTGTCTATGGGACAAAAGCAAGCCATTTTGAAAGTGAGAAAAGAAGGAAAATCATTCATAGCCATTGCACAACAATTTGGAATGTTTGTGAAAAAGAAATAAATCACTCGTGTACTAACAAACACACATGGAAGAGGAAAACAACAGCAGTTGATGATAGAAACATTATGAGAGATATGAAGAACAACCTAAAAACAACAGTCAGTGACCTCACCAACAACCTCCACAGGGCAGGAGTGAAGGTATCACAATCTGCCGGTTAAAAGAAGACATTGAGAGCAGAAATATTGTGGTCATAGCACAAGGTGCAAACCGGTCATCAGCAGTAAGAATCAGAAAGCCAGATTGGAATTTGCAAAGAAATACAGAGATGTTCAGAGAAAAGTTCTTCGAAAGTCATGGAAAGGCCAAAGTGTGGAGAAAGAAAGGCTCTGCTCATGACCCAAAACATACAAGCTCATCTGTGAAACATGGTGGAGGTAGTGTCATGGTTTGGGCTCGTGTGGCTGCTTCTGGAACAGGCTCACTAATCTTTATTGATGATGTAACTCATGATGGTAGAATGACCAGAAGCAGAATGAATTCAGAAGTCTACAGAAACATTCTGTCTGTCAATTTACAGAGAAATGCATCCAGTCTAATTGGGAAGAACTTCATCAGGCAGCAAGACAATGACCCAAAACACACTGCCAACACGTCAAAGGACTATCGGGGGAAACAGTGGATGGTTTTAGACCGGCCAAGTCAATAACCAGACATTAACCCTGTTGAGCATGCATTTCACCTCCCGAAGAGGAGACTGATGGGGGAAATGCCCCAAAACAAATAACAACTGAAGGAAGCTGCGCTACAAGCCTGGAAAAGCTTCACAAAAGAAGAATGCAACAGTCCCCGGCTTGATGCAGTTATGGCAAGCAAAGAATATGCAACCAAATATTAGTTGTTATTTAATTTATTTTAAGACTATCTGTTCCAAATAATTTACTCACCTAAAAATTGTGTGGTCTGCCACAATATTTTAAATTGTTTAACACATCCACATGTAAATATCAGGAAATGAAAGCTGAAATTCTGATCTATCATCTCATCTTCATCTTTTGAATTCAAACCCAAATGTCTTCAGTGTATTGCAAAAACAGAGGCCCTGCAGTTCCAATACTTTTGGAGAAGTATGTTATATATATATATATATATATATATATATATATATATATATATATATATATATATATATATATATATATATATATATATATATTACCTGCAGAATCAGAAGCATGCTAGATAGACAAAGTCTCCAAGTTATCCAAGATGCCCAACAATAATATTAGTGGAAATACATTTCCTGCTTTTGGTCCTCAATTCTATTTATGTATGAACCTATTCATTCTTATGCTTATACTGTACCTGTATATTTCTGAGCCTTTTCTTCTTCTTTTTTTTTTTTTATTTAAAAAAGATTGAAAGTAAAATATGCAGTTCTGTACCCCAACAGCAATATTTCTTCAGGAATTGCACATATTTCCATTACAATAACAGGTACCTCAAATTAATTTACCATTTAAGCCTGCATTTTAGATCTAAGCATATAGGCATCCATATTTATTCTGTGTATCTGTGTATGTATTTAAATTTTCCAAGCTCTCACTAGTTATGCTGCTGTTGCTGCTAAATCTGAGCTGAAGATTCAGTAGTATGCTGTCATTCAGGTTCTCACTATATTTGGTTCCATAGCTTATTTATATGCGTACACCATACATATATGCATTTGGTCCTGCAACAACAATACTGCCTTGGGCTTTGCACACCATTTGAGACTGCCATATCTGTCATAGTCACCAACAAGAAAGACAAATATCCTTTAGGCCTAGAAGCACAACTGGATCAACAATATATATATATATATATATATATATATATATATATATATATATATATATATATATATATATATATATATATTGTTCTCAAAATATAAATTTATATGACTAATATGACTTTATTATATTACAATTTTTATTTTACGACCCCTACTCCCTAGTTTTCTCTCCATCTTTGTTTTATCTGCATGGCTTTTTGAATATAAGTAGAGATACATAAAATAGCCTGAAAAAAAAAAAAAAAAAACATGCCATCTGAGTGCGAAAACACAGAATTGACAAGGTTGCCAGTGTTGCTATTGTTAAGACATTTTGTGCTAGTTTTGGAAGTTCATAGGTGTAAAAAGCAAGCCTGAGGGTGGCATTTTTGGGGGGTTTCGGGATGCTTCAGGACACTCATTTGGGACCTTGGTGTCAACCAGTAAATCCTGTAAGTAGTAAGTAGTTTACTCTATGAAACTACAGACATACAGATGTAGAGAAGTATGTACAGCACATACAGCATATATATATATATATATATATATATATATATATATATATATATATATATATATTGTACCTACTTGTTTAGCTAGCTACATGGGCTAACTACTATTACATTTACCGATGTCTATAATTTCATAGACGAAATTTATTTCAGGATCTACACATAGAGAGGCACCTACACTGTCAGCAGTGAAAATTTCCCATTGTTTTACCATAGCTTACACTGATCAGCCATAACATTAAAATGACTGAGAGGTGACGTGTATAACGTTGATTATCTCATTACAGTGGCACTTGTCAAGGGGTGGGATATATTAGGCAGCAAGTGAACTGTCAATGTGTTGTAAGCAGGGAAAATGGGCAAGTGTAAGGATCTGAGTGACTTTGATCAGGGCCAAATTGTGATTGTGGGGTATTCCTGCTGTGCAGTGGTTAGTACCTACCAAAAGTGGTCCAAGGAACGACAACAGTGAACCGGCGACAGGGTCATGGGAGCCCAAGGCTTATTGATGCGCGTGGGGAGTGAAGGCTAGCCCATCTGTTCGATCCCACAGAAAAGCTACTGTAGCACAAAATTCTGAAAAAGTTAATGCTGGCTATGTTAGAAAGGTGTCAGAATACACATTGCATTGCAGCTTGCTGTGTATGGGGCTGTGTAGCCGCAGACCGGTCAGAGTGCCCATGTTGACCCCTGTCCACTACTGAAAGCACCTACAATGGGCACGTTAGCATCACAACTGGACCATGGAGCAATGGAAGAAGGTGGCGGCACTTACTTGGGGAAGAGATGGCAGCAGGATGCACTATGTCCCTATCTAGATGTCCCTATCCAGAGGACGTACAGAACTGCTTTGTATTCTCTATCAAAAACACATCTTTCTCTTTCTTCTTCTTCTGTGTGCATGTCAAACTACATGAACACGGTAGGGGGGTATCCACTGAGCAGCTTTTGACCACAGGTGACCTGTTCCCTAAAGCTGGAGCTAGCCTCATTCTGTTCTTTATCGCTGACTGCGTTTTCTTCTTATATGTATTATGAGCATTTTTCTGATAAGTGGTCCATAGCATCCGTTAGCCTGAAGTTGTTTTTTTCCTCTTCAAATAGCATTACTGCTTTTCATTTAACTAGTCACTTGCCATGCTCTGTATACTTTGATTAATTTACCTTATGGTGATCATCTCTTTTCCTCTAATTTGGTAACTCCCTCTGCATTTTCGCCTTCAAATATTCCATGTTTCCCCCCCAAATAGCAGGCTTGTGACTAACACATTGCTAGCATGGTTGAGTGGTTTTCCCTCTACATACCTTGCACTGTTTATTTCAGAGCCTGCTAATTTAGCAGGCGTCCACTTAATTTACAGGTTTTTGTCTGGTATTCATTCTACACTTATGTTGGATTGCACCGATAGTTCATGATATAGCAAACAGGAAGCTAAAAATAACCATGCTACATAACTGGATCTTATGCATCCATTGACTGCATGTGAATGCCAATGTTGACACACCACACTCGGCTGGCAGATTTGAATTTTGGCTCAAAGTCGAATATGGTCCAAGTCTTCCTTGGCACCAGCAACAACATGTTGAAAACATTCTAGGGAAAGATCATTGTATGATGCTGGAAATCATTACATATACTGCACCATACATATGTAGATACGTTTTGAGGAAAACCAATGACAGTCCAACATAACTTATCAACATTGATAGACAGCTACACTTTTGGGAAACAAGTTAAGAAATAAGTTGGGAAACAAGTTAAGAAAATAGGTATATGTGTACAAAAAAGCAACATTAGTTATGAGAACTAATGTACTGTAAGAGTGTAACAGCTCATAAATTTTTGCTATCCCATAAACATAATGGTTTGATCCAACACTATTTTTAAAATGTGTTGCTGGATAGGTCTCAGAAATGCACAGAAATCTCAGACATTAACACGATTTGTTGGTCAAACAAGAACTCTCAGACAAAAGGTCAGCAACTTCTCCCTCACTCTGATTTACAGCACTGACAGGGCAGCAATTCCAATAATATTCTCTCTGAACATGGGTCAGGGCAGAATGTAAATCTGAAGCTATTTGCGTAGCCGCATTAAATAACTGGCTGAAGAAAGGTTACTGAAAGCTAGATGCAGTTTATCACATACACCATATATCAAGGTAATGTAAAAGTATTAACACCCCACACATTATTGTCATGAACAGTTTGCTTGATCCCTCTACCATTCATGCATGCACTGTATTTCTTACCCCAAAGTAATATGGTTAAAGGCCATGCTCTGTAAATAATACTTTTATGAAGGTCTGCAATGTTTTTTATGTTGGATATCATGTTACATCACAGTTTTTATGCATTTCTTGGTCTCCATAATGGACGTTTTAATTTTAAGTACATAACTAGGCCAGTATAACTTATCAAGTTATGGGTTAAGAGTTTGAGAAAAAGTACAATATGATAGTGAAATAGTTCATATATATTTTTGCTGGTTGTTTCTACACTATTTTAAAAATGTTTCGTTGGATAGGGGTGAGAAATACACAAAAACCTTAGACCTTTGACATACACAATTTAAAAAGGGTCAGTAACTCATCCCTCACCCTGATTTACAACACTGACAGAGCAATTATTCCAACAATATTATCTCTTACCACGGCTCAGGATGTACACAAGTGTACACAAAGGGCAGACCACAACTGCAAAAATTCCCCAGTTTATAGCTCAAAGCACAGAAGGTTAACTGGCAGCTGTCCGGTTTCTGTAAGCTTATGACCCCTGGAGCCTCAGATTCCTGTTCTTGGCTAGGAGTAGAATCTGTTGTGGCCTTCTGCTGTTGTAGCCCATCTGCCTTAAGGTTTTACATGGGCATTCTGAGATGCTTTTCTGCTCACCACAGTTATAAAGGATGGTAGCCTTCCTGCCACCGCAAAAGCTGAGAGACTGCTGTGCATGAAAATCCCAGGAGATCAGCAATTTTTTAAATATTCAAACCTGTCTGTCTGGCACCAACAATCATGAAACATCTGAAGTCACAGAGATCACATTTTCCCCATTCTGATGTTTCCACATAACTGAAACTCTTGACCTGTTTCTTGCATGATTTTATGCATTGTATTGCTGCCATATGACTGGCAGAGTGGATAATAGCATGAATGAGAAGGTGTTCCTAATAAAATGTATACCGTATATGTTCCTAATAAAATGTTGAACTGTTTATATGCATAAAAATACAGATTTCCTATTTCATATAACTAAATCATTTTGTAAATGCTTATTTATGTATTTATTTTATTATTTTATTATTTATTTATTTTTTAATTTTTTTTGCAGAATGCAGGACCATACCATAGTAACTGCTTTTGCAGGTTGTATTTAGTAACTGCTTCCTGATGATAAACACCATATATTTCAATCCAGTTAAATGTCACAGTTATTTGACAGTTGCTTCAGGGTCATCTCTGGTCTCTGCAGATAGTGGCAGACCAATATTGCCAACTGTCACCTGTTTTATCTTTTAGCTTATTTACCAGGACTGTCTCAAAGTTTGTTTCCTGTTGACTTGGTTTTGTTTGTTTGTTTTTTGTGGATATATTCTGGGCAGACTTTTATGGGTCTGTGTAGCCTACAGCCGTGGCCAAAAGTTTTGAGAATGACACAAATATTAATTTTCACAAAGTCTACTGCTTCAGTGTTTTTCGATCTTTTTGTCAGATGTTACCAACTGTTACTGAAGTATAATCACAAGCATTTCATAAGTGTCAGTGGCTTTTATTGACAATTACATGAAGTTTATGCAAAGAGTCAATATTTGCAGTGTTGACCCTTCTTTTTCAAGACCTCTGCAATTCGCCCTGGCATGCTGTCAATCAACTTCTGGGCCACATCCTGACTGATGGCAGCCCATTCTTGCATAATCAATGCTTGGAGTTTGTCAGAGTTTGTTGGTTTTTGTTTGTCCACCCGCCTCTTGAGGATTGACCACAAATTCTCAATGGGATTAAGGTCTGGGGAGTTTCCTGGCCATGGACCCAAAATGTCGATGTTTTGTTCCCCAAGCCACTTCGTTATCACTTTTGCCTTGTGGCAAGGTGCCCCATCATGCTGGAAAAGGCATTGTTCGTCACCAAACTGTTCTTGGATGGTTGGGAGAAGTTGCTCTCTGAGGATGTTTTTGTACCATTCTTTATTTATGGCTGTGTTCTTAGGCAAAATTGTGAGTGAGCCCACTCCCTTGGCTGAGAAGCAACCCCACACATGAGTGGTCTCAGGATGCTTTACTGTTGGCATGACACAGGACTGATGATAGCGCTCACCTTTTCATCTCCGGACAAGCTTTTTTCCAGATGCCCCAAACAATCGGAAAGGGGATTCATCAGAGAAAATGACATTACTCCAGTCCTCAGCAGTCCAATCCCTGTACTTTTTGCAGAATAGCAGTCTGTCCCTGATGTTTTTCCTGGAGAGAAGTGGCTTCTTTGCTGCCCTTCTTGACACCAGGCCATCCTCCAAAAGTCTTCGCCTTACTGTGCGTGCAGATGCACTCACACCTGCCTGCTGCCATTCCTGAGCAAGCTCTGCACTGGTGGTGCCCCGATCCCACAGCTGAATCAACTTTAGGAGACGGTCCTGGCGCTTGCTGGACTTTCTTGGGCACCCTGAAGCCTTCTTCACAACAGTTGAACCTCTCTCCTTGAAGGTCTTCATGATCTGATAAATGGTTGATTTAAGTGCAATCTTACTAGCAGCAATATCCTTGCCTGTGAATTCCTTTTTGTGCAAAGCAATGATGGCTGCACGTGTTTCCTTGCAGGTAACCATAGTTAACAGAGGAAGAACAATAATTTCAAGCACCACCCTCCTTTTAAAGCTTCCAGTCTGTTATTCTAACTCAATCAGCATGACAGAGTGATCTCCAGCCTTGTCCTCGTTAACACTCTCACCTGTGTTAACGAGAGAATCACTGACATGATGTCAGCTGGTCCTTTTGTGGAAGGGCTGAAATGCAGTGGACATGTTTTTTTGGGATTAAGTTCATTTTCATGGCAAAGAGGGACTTTGAAATTAATTGCAATTCATCTGATCACTCTTCATAACATTCTGGAGTATATGCAAATTGCCATCATAAAAACTGAGGCAGCAGACTTTGTAAAAATTAATATTTGTGTCATTCTCAAAACTTTTGGCCACGGCTGTACATGTCAAATAAATTGCAGTTCATTCATTCATTCATTCATTCATTCATTCATTCATTCATTCACACACTTATTCATTCATCTTCAGTACCACCTTGATCCTGTCCAGGGTTGCAGTGAATCCACCGGAGCCTATCTCAAAAACAGTGTTGAGGCAGGAATATACTGTACCCTGGGCAGGATGCCAGTCTGTCACAAGGCACCATGCACACATATTTGCACACACATTCACACCTAGGGGCAATTTAGAGTCACCAATCCACTCATTGGCAAGTTTTGGGAGGTTGGATGAAACCAGAGAACTCAGAAAACCACATGAACACAGGGAGAACGTGCAAAAGAGCACAAGGATAGTAATCTAAGATCAGGATCAAACCAGGGACACATCATTCAGAAAATATTCAGTGTGAAGAACTGATAGCATAAATGTGTTGCTCTATTGTCTAAAGAAATAATAATTTCATAACCCTCTTAATAGCAAAGACTGCGATTGTTTCTGCCTACTAACTGAAATTGTTGTTTCTTGATGCCATGCTATATTAAAATTTAATTTCGAAATAAGCTGATATGATCCATCATGATGCTCTATAAATATAAATGAAATCTAAGTCGGTAACATAACAGTTTAGCATATCATCCAGTGGTGTGTTGTGGGGGTGCTGATTCTAATGTGTATTCAGTGTGTGCAGAGGAGATATAGAGTAAAATTTCATATCTGTCATTATTTACTACTAGTAAAAAATTTGAATTTAGTAAAAAATTCAAAGGGTCTGCTTTTAAATGGCTTTGTGGCATTCATATTACCTGCTCTTAATGGCAAAGAATGCTGTTCTCCACTACTATTGCTTGTTTATAAATTATAGGGACAGGTGTAAAAATGTTAAGAGTGTAATGTACGTAGACTTTCAAGTATAGCTGCAGCTTCACATCCTAAAGAAATCATGAATTCTGCAACTGATGCATGTCCTTTTTTTGTTATTTAAGAACATTTGGGGGAAAAAAAACCCAAAACAAAACAGTGAGTATGCAAAGTATGCAGTCTCTGAGGGCCGACAGATCACATGGATAGAAAAAGAGAGGCGTGGACGTGCTTTGGTTACAGATCAGCTTATATTAAGCCTTGTGCACCTCAAGCATGATTCTGTCCAAATTCCTGGAGCTCCTTTGCCTTGCTGTAAGTCTGCTCAGTGGTTGCCTTAGAGCGAGTAGTGTTTGGAGTGTGTGGGGGTTTTATGCTGAGGACACTGAGAGGGAGGGGGAGTGGATAACTAAGATGTCTCTATTTACAGCTACAGTCTGTATTTCATTTTGCTTCTGGATAATATTTCAGTGGGCGCCACCAGCAGTTATTCATCTGAGTGCCATGCATTTTCTCATACATTTTTTTCATTACCTTCACAGCTACTGGTTACATCTCCCTTTTCATGGCTGATGTTCAATTCCTCCAGCTCTCCTCTCCTACCCTAAACACAACTCCAGTTATTCATCAATTTTGTTGTCCCCGCTCATAGCGTTAAACCTAAATCTGTGTTTCAATGGGTTTCCCCAGACCCCACAAATAAATCACGTTACCTGTACATCCACAGACTATTGAACTGGAAGCCTAAATAATGTTCAGCATTCATTCATGTTCATTCTTTCTTTCATTCATCTTCTTCTTCGTCTTTACTGAGCCTTTACTTTATGTGCTGATTCCCCGGTTCTTGATTTTGTTCTGTTCCCTCGTTTTGTGCTTTTGGATTACCTGATCATTGTTATCTGATCATCGCATATCACCTGATCTCTGCCTGTTTCCTGTTTCTGAGAGTTGTCTACATTTTGGATTTGTCTGCCTGCCCCTTTAATAAACTTGCCATTCATGACACACAGAAGAGCTGTTGCCTAGTTGGTTAACAGGTGATATACTGCATTTCAAGAGTTATGTTTGATTGCTAAAATCCCTAAATACACAAAGGTTTTTGCATTACTTATTTGCACTACAGGTGTAATGGAATTGCATTATCTGTATGTGTAGCTCTAAATATTCATATCTCTATTAGGATTTAAGCCTGGATTGAGTGTGGCCTTTTAATTTCTTTCTTTATTTTGAATTGAAATGTGCACATTACTGCACATGTATATATTCTTTTTTATTTGTACCTGCCTGCAATATATTCTAACGAATGTAGTTAGTTCTACAGCATTTCAGAAAAATATTTTTAAAAAAGTAGCCTAATTTAAAGAACTGTGACGCTGACCAGGCAGTTACTAAAGATTAATGAATGAACACTGTAAATGCATAGAATGTTTATAAAGTGGTCTTTGTTTCTCCTGCAAGCTTCATATCTGACCGCTCGCTTCTGCCCACATGAAAGTAAAAGTCTCAACCAGATGTCCTGTGAACCTTTCTGGGAAAAAAATAATAATATTCACATCTGTATCTGTTTAGAACACAATATCTGCTCATTCTAAATAATTCATTTGTATTTGGTTACAATTCCTAATTTGCACAATTTGTATTTGGAAATCTGTTGAAACCTACACTTTATAACTGAGTAAACATGCAAAATAAAAGCAAATGTAGAAATTCCTGATAGAAATCTCATCATACTATATTAATATTAGACATCAACTTCCTCATAGAGCTATAAAAACCTATGTCTGTATGTGGAAACTCCTCAGAGATTAAATCATGTAGAAGGACTAGCAAGGGTTGTATCAGGAAAATAAAGAAAGACATCAAGCCTAATCTATTTATCATAATTGGTAATGTCCATTCTCTGTCAGCTGTCATGCTGTGAGTTAATGGCCTGTAGCTTCATGCTCAATTTGGTGGATCTAATTATGAGAGCTGCTTCGAGAATTATATAATCAAAAATCTCACATCTTCCTTGAGACTGGATTTCATTTTGTCTGTCTACCATAAAAGAATGATTTCACACAATTTTCCACTTCTCCCAAATGTAGTCATGCTAAAACATATTTGCTTTCTGAAGGTTGCTTTTAGAGCTTTAGGAAAGTTAGGAAAGTGTATTTCCTATTAAAGACTACATAATAGAACTTTACAAATGAGTTCTTTTGAGGTTTGCCTAGGGCATGTCTTCATGTCCATATTACAAATGATGATGGCGATGACTCTATGGAGACGCAGGACTAAAGCTGGCTTAAATTTCAACCCAATATTGCTGTCATAGCAAAATCCACACATTGTAAAATAACTCTTTAGTTGTGAGTGTGATCGGTGATCTTAAAGTGATTTGCTCACTGGTGTGTGAGCAAAAAAGTTTTGGCACAGTCAGAAAATTTTGATTAAAATCTCAGTGTCACTGCTGCTATGACACTCGTCTAAACATCAACAGGAGGATGGCATAGGGTGATGCAAAACTCATGGGACAGCTACCAATGTGGTAGTGGTGGTGACAAAATGTAAACGAAACATTTTAATAGACTTATTTCCTGAAGCACACTTTGTAAAATGTTTCTGGTTACACAACCCCATTTTCTGCACTAGCCTGGATCACGTTGATTGATGACACAAGCAGGGCATAGTAATTTTCTTTAATCTCAGATCTATCATTAGAGGATCTACATGGTGTAATGTGACTTTGAGAACATCATGTTATAAGCGAGATGTTATCACACAGTCTGTTATAGACTTTGGCCAAGATTTTAATGGAATCATCTTGTACAGTGTGACAAGCAATAATCTTAAAAGACTGCTGAAATCCCACAGTCTAAAACTGGTTTAAAGAGGAAATGCAGAATGCAGGCCTAAAGAGAGTCAAGTTAGATGTATTTGAAAGGCAAAAAAAAAAAAAAAAAAAAAAATCAGTCTAGGTCCACAACCCTATTTCACAGTGCTGGAAACCATTTGAAACTGGTTAATTCATCATAAAATGCACTGACAACCGAACCTGCTATCAAACAAATCACAATTTATGTTGTTGACAGATATGATTTGATATATTATGCCATATCTGTTCATAATGCCATAGCATGCACTTTCAAGTGAACAGTGAATGGTTGTGAATGGTTTATTAAAAGGCAGACCTCAAATATCATAAAAGGATATGATCCGTGTCACACTACATGTGTTGCTGATGGTACACTTCTTACAACAAAAGAATCAGCTGTACATAAAGCAATATTTTTAATGTGCTCTCTGGGATTGCAAATTCTATCATTAACAAAGAATCCTAATTCTGGGTTATTTCTCTCTCTCTCTCTCTCTCTCTTTCTCTCTCTCTCTCTTTGTTGAATGCTTATTGCGTTCTCATCTGTCTTTCCTTTGTACAACCAATGGCAAAAATTATGGAATCACCACACTTAGAGGATACTTTTTTTTACTTTGTAGCAAATAAACAAATCACAGATATGACATAAAACATTTTTGTTGAATAGCTGAACATTCTGGCTTTGTGAAACATACTTCAAACAAGTTAAATTAAATAATTGTACAACCCCAATTCCAAAAAAGTTGGAGCACTGTGTAAAATGTAAATAAAAACAGAATGCAATGATTTGCAAATCTCATAAACCCATATGTCATTCACAATAGAACATAGAAAACATGTCAAATGTTTAAACTGAGGAAATTTTAAGAAAAAAATAGGGTAATTTTGAATTTGATGGCCGCAACACATCTCAAAAAAGTTGGGATGGGGGCAACAAAAGGCTGGAAAAGTAAGTGTTACTAAAAAGAAACAGCTGGAGGTTAATTGGCAACAGGTCAGTAACATGATTGGGTATAAAAAGATTATCTTAGAGAGCCAGAGTCTTTCAGAAGTAAAGATGGGCAGAGGTTCACGAATCTGTGAAAAACTGCGTCTACAATTTGTGGAATAATTTTAGAACAATGTTCCTCAATGTAAAAATTCAAAGACTATGAATATCACCTACAGTACATAATATAAGAAAAAGTTTCCAAGAATCTGGAGAAATCTCTGTGCGCAAGGGACAGGGGCAAAAATCAATACTGCATGCCCATGATCTTCGGGCCCTCAGGCGGCACTGCATTAAAAACAGGCATGATTCTGTAATGGAAATCGCTGCATTGACTCAGAAACATTTCCACTTCCAGAAACACACATGCCATCCACAAATGCTGGTTAAAGCTCTATCATGCAAAGAAGAAGCCATATGTGAACATGATCCAGAAACGCCGCTGTCTTCTCAGGGCCAAAGCTCATTTAAAATGGACTGAGGCAAAGTGGAAAACTCTTCTATGGTCAGACGAATCGAAATTTGAAATTCTTTTGGAAACCATGGATGCTCAGTTCAAAAGCCTGCACCTCTGATAGTATGGGGGTGCATTATTGCCTATGGAATGGGCAGCTTGGGCAACTTTTTTGAGATGTGTTGCAGCCATGGAATTCAAAATTACTTTATTTTTTTTCTTAAAATGGTACATTTCCTCAGTTTAAATATTTGATATGTTTTCTATGTTCTATTGTAAATAACACATGGGTTTATGAGATTTGATCATTGCATTCTGTTTTTATTTACATTTTACACAGTGTCTCAACTTTTTTGGAATTGCTGTTGTAATTAAAGGCATATTTTTTTTTCCAGATCAAGTAGAGAAAAAATTATGGAATCACTCAATGTTGAGGAAATAATTATGAAATCACCCTGTACAGTAATTTGCATTTCTAAAACAAATATCAGCACAAGTCTAAAAATGCTAATTAGTCTGCAGTTAAAAGAGAGTGCTTACAGACCTTAACCTTGGACTTTTTGAAAGGAAACATGGCGCCAACCAGAGAGTTGTCAATTGAAACAATGGAAATGATTATAAAACTTCTTCAAGAAGGAAATCCAACACAGAGTGTGGCAAAAGATGTTGGTTGTTCCCAGTCAGCTGTGTCTAAAATTTGGTGCAAATATAAACAAAATGGGAAGGTTATAAAAGACATATGGTAGAGCAAGGAAGATGTCAAACGTCAGGATAGAAAACTCAAAGCAATATGCCTTAAAATTAGAAAATGCACAAAAAAACAAATGAAAAACAAATGGGCGTAAACAAGAGTCGGTGTTTGTGACAGAACTGTAAGAAATTGCCTGAATGAAATGGGATTTACATATAGAAAAGCCAAACGAAAACCAGCACCAACACCGAAACAGAAGAAAACAAGGTTAGAGTGGGCTAAAGACAAGGAATCATGGAGTTTGGATGATTGGATGAAAGTGATATTCAGTGATGAATCACAACTCTGCATTGGCCAAGGAGATGATGCTGGAACTTTTGTCCTTCTAATGAAACATATAAAGATGACTGCCTGAAGAAAACAATCAAATTTCCTCACTCATTTATGATATGGGGTTGCATGTCAGGTAAAGGACCAGGGGAGACCTCAACAGTCAATGCACAGGTGTACACTGAGATTTTGAACATTTTTCTCATTCCATCGATAGAAAATAGGTTAGTGACGATGAGGCCATTTTTCAGGATGATAATGCATCTTGCCACAGAGCAAAGAGTGTTAAAGCTTTTCTTCACGAAAGGAATATCAACTCAATGACATGGCCAGCAAACAGTCTGGATCTCAATCCGATTGAAAATTTATGATGGAAATTTAAAAAAAAAAACTGGTCCATGACAAGGCTCCATCTTGCAAGGCTGATCTGTTAACTGCTATTTGAGAAAGTTGTAACCAGCCTGATGGAGAATATTGTTTTTCATTAGTGAAGTCCATGCCTCAAAGAATTCAGGCCATCATAAAAGCCTGAGGGGGAGCAACAAATTACTAATTGTGATTTTTTTTATTGATGGTTCAATAATTTTTTCCTCTACTTGATCTGGAAAAAAATATGCATTAATAAAGCAATTTAATTTAATTTGTTTGAGGTATGTTTCATGAAGCCAGAATGTTCAGTTATTAAGCAAAAATTGTTTTGTGTCATATCTGTAATTTGTTTATTTGCTACAAAGTTAAAAATCTGGGCGAGTATCCTCTAAGTGTGGTGATTCCATAATTTTTGACAGGGGTTTATCTCAGATTGCCTTCTCCTGCCTTACGAGAGCAGCTTCCTCTTTGTTGATCTGAAGTTGTGGTGTATCACGGTTTCAGGGAAAACAAGAGCTGAAAAAAAGTTTGTAAAATGCCAGCAAAGAACATTTTGTTTTTGATTAATATCTTGATGGATTGATGGCTGTTTTGGGGGGTAGATGGATTGTATATATGCTACTATGCTATTGATCTGTTTTTGGTGGAGGCCCTCTAAAATAATGTGTGCAGTTTGGACATGTTATTGATAAATCATAGGCCTGAGGTGAAACTGCATCTAATGAATGTGTTGCTTCAGTCACTGGAATTCAGTCACTTAAGATTTTTCCTACAGTCACAACACCATAGCATTTAAAATGCAATGCCATGCACCACTTGTGCATAAATAAGTTGTTGTTGAAGCTTTTTTTTCCTTCTTTATGCATGGCTCAGAGGACCTTTATAATTAATTTAGTATAATTGGTACATAGTTGAATATATTAAGATTTTCTACTTTGTTAAATGTGTTTAGCATGCGCAATCTTTTTTTTCAGATTTGTTGGCTCAACAACCATTACGTATAAATATAAATAGATTAAACTCAAAAATGTTTATTTTTTAAAAACATTTTAGCTTTACTTAACATAGTGTTTACACTTAGTAACATTTAGTGTGTTCAACACAAAATGTCAATTACAATGTGAACTTAAGAGTATGCATAAAGTGAACAAAAAAAATGTGAGTCATGTCAACTACAATTACAGTTAGGTTAAGGTTAAGTAAACCTAACTTAAAATTGAATTATGACTGTGAGCCACGTGATATGCAAATATCCAGTGAAAAACTTGGAGCCATTTTCTGAAGCACAACGTGGTGAAGACGGTGAAACTTTGTCAGGTAATCTTTAAATAAATGAAGTAAAAGTTTTACTTTTTAACATCAGTTAACATTCATTTATTGCGTTACTGCTCAAGGGGGTACTTTTTAAACAGAATTTTTTTAATTGCTACAAATGTTAGTACTTCAACCATTTGAAACTTGTTAAATGCTTATGAATACTACATAAAAAAAAAAGTTTGCAAGTAAGCATCAAGTTTGTGCAAGTGTTTCATAAGAAATATACATGCATCGAGCAACAAGATTTTTTTCCGGAGTATGTAGCATTGCAATCTGTCAAACAAAATGCTTCATTTTTGTACTAACTGTCTGAAAAACTTGTTAGCTTTTGTTGAATGAAGTGATATTTTTTTCTTATTGAGCTGTATTCATTATTCAATTCAACTCAATTCATTATGTTTTTTTAAACAATAGTATTGCAACCACTGTCCAAAAATAAAGTAAAAAACATTGCGATTTGTCTGTGTTGTTTATTTTGAGATATTGAATGTTCAGGAGTAGTGCAGTAAGCAGAGCAGTTTTATTCAACTCAATAAATTAACTTGCGTTAATGTAAATGAGCTACACAAAAAGCTTAAATGTTAATTTGAATCAACTTGCAATTACTTGGTTCTATTGGTTACATTTTTTTCACATAAAGGTTTTCTTGTTAATTTTACTTAAAATTACTTCAAGTTGAATTTACTTAAAAAGTGTGAAGCAAAAATGGTTCATATATATTTTAAGTAAATCTAACACACCATTTTTTTCAGTGCATGAGATACCCTGCTAGAAAGCGACTGCTTATAAACAAATCCCTTAATTCAGAACTGATCATGCATTTCCCAAACTGTCTTATAACATCTTGTTCTTGAAAATGTCACAAATGTAATTACAACGACACTGTGGACTCTGTGAACAAGAGTGCCCATCATTCCCAGCGGTCTTTGTCTGTCATCACAAGTAAAACAGGCCATTTTAACACATGCTAAATTTCATGAATGAACAAATGTAAAAGTTATATTGACAGAACATTTGTATGGCAAAGGTACTCGCACACCTGTACTCACAGCACCGATTATGTTCTCTGATTTCAAAATGCAATACCACATCTGAAGCTCTACATTCTTCTTAGCTAACTTCCTGTCCTACCACCTCCCAGTCTCTTCCATACTTTAGCCACTATTATCCAAGTCTCTTCATTGGGGAGCTTGCTGACTGGTGCATACTCCATCTCATCTTCTCAGTAATGATCTTCCCTTTATTACAGTTTTACAAGTACTCTCCATGCCGCTCAGTTAAAGGTGTGGGCTGCACTTGCAAAATGTTATTAGAAGTTCAAGGCAGCAGATCCTAAAGAAATGCACTAGTAGTTTCCATTATCATGATGCAGCTGCAGCATTTTGCTAAAGGTGAATCTTTAGTACCAAATGCTTCAGGGCTGTTTACCTCATGTGAAGCGTAGCCCAGAAATGGCTTTGTCAAAATGTTTTACAATGTCTTGTTGTTGAGAATGTCACAAATGCAATTATAAAGAGAATTTGGACATTATAAGGGTGCATGGTCATGCCCAGCGATCTTTGTCTGTCATCAGGAGTGGAGCAGCATCATGAGTTTTACACTTGCTGATTTACACACACTTTATGATACACATTACATATGTTTATAGTGAGGAGAAATAAGTATTGTTTCAGACACTATTGTTTTTGTTATTTAATATACAGTACTTCCAATGCATATATCCACTTCACATTTACATACATAATGTCTTTTGACTTAGAACCTGTAAATATGAACAAAAATATGCATTAATGAGCATAAACAAAGATATATAAAAAAAAAAGGCTAAATTAAAAGGGGGAAAAGTAGTCAGACACCACAAATTAGCAACATTCCTACTTTGTTGCAAAGGTGTTGGCAATTTTTTGTTCATTGTTGGCAAGCTTTGAGAGGTGTATGGTAAGGAATAATTAGGTTTTTGAAGAATTGTGTTGCAATTTTAGTCCATTCCTCTTGGCAAATTCTTCCTCTGTCTAAAATCAGGGGATTGGCTAGACCATGAAGGCACACTTTCTTTTTTAGAAACAAGTCTTTTATTTTGTCTAGTTAACCAGTCTAGTTATTTTGCCTGTATGTTTGGGGTTGTTGAAATGTCCATCCTCTCTCCAGATTTAGTTCCTTTGCTGATGAGTGTGGTGAGGAGGAGGGCGTGGCCAGGCTGTGAGGGCGCACACCTGGCACTGATCTGTCTAATCAGTGGGAGAGAGAGATAAAGGAGCAGCTGGAGGCGCCAGGGAGAGAGAGAGATGCACGTGCATTTTGTGTTCTGTTTGTGCGTTTTATGTTCTGTTTCAGTTTCGTTTATGATTAAACTTTACATTTATTTTCAGCCGGTTCCCGCCTCCTCCTTGCCCATCTTAAATTGTTACAATGAGATTCAATTCTCTTCTAATGTCCATTCATGTTTCTTTCAGTGTCATGTAATGGCCCAGTACTGTTTGAAGAGAAGCAGTCATATTATGATTACACTCAGTGAACTTTGGATCATATGTGCAACCCTGCTTTCTCCAAACATTATGAGCTGAATTTATTGCCAAAGAGTTCTGTGTTTGTTTTTTTTCTTTTGTTCCAAAAGAGTTCTAATTTCTCTAAATATTCATGTGCAATTTTTAAACACATATCTGTGATTCTTTTTTAGCAGTGGAGTTTTGCATGGAGTGTAGTAATGGAGATGATCGTGGTGCCGTTCATTGCTTATTGTTTTCTATGTAACTATTGTTTCTGCTGCTTTCAGGTTGTCCTGCAACTATTTTTGAGTGACTGCTGGCTTCCCACTTACCTTTTATTATTAGTCTGAGAGTGTATTGTGAAGTCTTGAGTGGTGCACAGTGATGATTAGTTGTAGTTCTAGTAGGGACGTTTAATATCTTTGCTATAGCTCTACAGCTTTTTGTCTAATAAAGTTGTCCCTGAGAAGTTTAGAAACCTCCTACACCACTGTCATGATGGCTACTTGTGTGAAATCTTTGAAGTTGTTGAAGTCTTTTATAATGACATTTGGTGCAATTCTCCTGAGAAATGTTTTTGCAGCTATTCCTGTCAGAAGTTGGTGGTTGAGTTTTGTTTCATGGAAACACGGACATTGCTCACATAGTTAAAATTAAGTTTAATAGGTGAAAAAATAAACAAATTCAAACATAAGGAACAATGGTCAAGTTTTGCAGTTAGATCCTATAAACAGACAAGCGTATTTTCTCACTCACCATTTTCAAATGACATTCAACATCATATTACTGAGAAAATCATATTGCTGATAAACTCAACATAGATTTAGTGGAGAGAGAGCACAGCTTTATCATGAAATTACAGTATGCTGGATTATGGTGTGACTCGGCTTGTCTAGTTAGAGGTCTATGAGATGACCAGCACAAAGGCATTGATCCCTACCTAGACAAGCTGGGTCACTGTCGTAACTGTTTAAGCTGCAATGCATTCTCAATCCTTATATGTTTCAGCAGATGAGGAGGTGAGAACACTGGACAAATTAAAGGACTAAAGCACTGCTGCAGAGCTCTATTTAGTTAGCTATGAAGCATGGACTAATGTGTACTGGTGACAAGTAACCAAATGGCATTGTACAGCTGTGGCCAAAAGTTTTGAGAATGACACAAATATTAATTTTTACAAAGTATGCTGCCTCAGTTTTTATGATGTCAATTTGCATATACTCCAGAATGTTATGAAGAGTGATCAGATGAACTGCAATTAATTTCAAAGTCCCTCTTTGCCATGAAAATGAACTTAATCCCAAAAAAACATGTCCACTGCATTTCAGCCCTTCCACAAAAGGACCAGCTGACATCATGTCAGTGATTCTCTCGTTAACACAGGTGAGAGTGTTAACGAGGACAAGGCTGGAAATCACTCTGTCATGCTGATTGAGTTAGAATAACAGACTGGAAGCTTTAAAAGGAGGGTGGTACTTGAAATTATTGTTCTTCCTCTGTTAACTATGGTTACCTGCAAGGAAACACGTGCAGCCATCATTGCTTTGCACAAAAAGGGATTCACAGGCAAGGATATTGCTGCTAGTAAGATTGCACCTAAATCAACCATTTATCAGATCATCAAGACCTTCAAGGAGAGAGGTTCAACTGTTGTGAAGAAGGCTTCAGGGTGCCTAAGAAAGTCCAGCAAGCGCCAGGACCGTCTCCTAAAGTTGATTCAGCTGCGGGATCGGGGCACCACCAGTGCAGAGCTTGCTCAGGAATGGCAGCAGGCACGTGTGAGTGCGTCTGCACGCACAGTAAGGCGAAGACTTTTGGAGGATGGCCTGGTGTCAAGAAGGGCAGCAAAGAAGCCACTTCTCTCCAGGAAAAACATCAGGGACAGACTGCTATTCTGCAAAAAGTACAGGGATTGGACTGCTGAGGACTGGGGTAATGTCATTTTCTCTGATGAATCCCCTTTCCGATTGTTTGGGGCATCTCGAAAAAAGCTTGTCCGGAGAAGAAAAGGTGAGCGCTATCATCAGTCCTGTGTCATGCCAACAGTAAAGCATCCTGGACCACTCATGTGTGGGGTTGCTTCTCAGCCAAGGGAGTGGGCTCACTCACAATTTTGCCTAAGAACACAGCTATGAATAAAGAATGGTACAAAAACATCCTCAGAGAGCAACTTCTCCCAACCATCCAAGAACAGTTTGGTGACGAACAATGCCTTTTCCAGCATGATGGGGCACCTTGCCACAAGGCAAAAGTGATAACGAAGTGGCTCAGGGAACAAAACATCGACATTTTGGGTCCGTGGCCAGGAAACTCCCCAGACCTTAATCCCATTGAGAATTTGTGGTCAATCCTCAAGAGGCGGGTGGACAAACAAAAACCCACAAACTCTGACAAACTCCAAGCATTGATTATGCAAGAATGGGCTGCCATTAGTCAGGATGTGGCCCAGAAGTTGATTGATAGCATGCCAGGGCGAATTGCAGAGGTCTTGAAAAAGAAGGGTCAACACTGCAAATATTGACTCTTTGCATAAACTTCATGTAATTGTCAATAAAAGCCATTGACACTTATGAAATGCTTGTGATTATACTTCAGTAACAGTTAGTAACATCTGACAAAAAGATCTAAAAACACTGAAGCAGTAGACTTTGTGAAAATTAATATTTGTGTCATTCTCAAAACTTTTGACCATGGATGTAGGTAATGTAGGATCCATTAAATTAAATAGAGTTTTATAAATTTTTTGTAGGCCAACCTGGAAGTTATCTTCACCCTGATTCCCTCAACAAAAAGCCAATAGGATTTTTCAGTTGGCTTTTGGAGTATTGCAGATAATAAACTCTGTGACCAACAAAAGTTTATGATTCTTGAACGTTTTGTTCATCAAGATAATCTTCACAAATGAACACAACTTTTATGAATTTTGAAGCCTAAATACATTATGCCAGAAACAAAAAAAACAAAATTTAGGCTTCTGGCAACTCTTTCAATCTTTATTTTAAAAAACACTACAGTTGGAAAATACTACTAATTGATAAATCTACGAGTTGGAAAGTTTGAGTTGGAATAGTTTGCAAGAGCACAAGCATAAACACAATGAGACTGTAGTACAGTGTTGTGAAAAAGTATTTGCCTCATCCTGATTCCTTCTGTTTTTGTGTATATCTCATATTAAATAGTTTTAGATCTTCAAACGAAATACAACATAAAACAAAGGCAACTGAGTAAGCACACAATACAGTTTTTATTTATTGATATTTTAATTGAAGCAAAAAAAAAGTTATCCAACACCTATCACCGATGTGAAAAACTAATTGCTCCCTTAAACTTAAAATCTGGCTATGCCACATTTAGCAGCAATAACTGCAACCAAACACTTCTAGGACTAGGACTTACTCCTATGCTTTGGATCGTTGTCTTGCTCCATAGTCCATTTGTGCTTGAGTTTCAACTTACGGCTGAAGTCCGGACATTCTCCTTTAGGATTTTCTGGTAGAGAGCAGAATTCATGTTTCCCTCAATTATTGCAAGTTGCCCAGGCCCTGAAGCAGCAAAGCATCCCCACACCATCACACTTCCACCACCATGCTTGACCATAGATATGATGTTCTATTTGTGGAATTCTGTGTTTGGTTTACGCCAGATGTAATGGGACCCCTGTCTTCCAAACAATTCCACTTTCAACTCATCAGTCCACAGAACATTCTCCCAAAAGGTTTGAGGATCATTGAGGCAAAATTCAGATGAGCCTTAATGCTCTGGGTTAGCAGTGGTTTTCACCTCGTCACTCTTCCATGTATGCCATTTTTGCCTAGAGTCTTTCTGATAGTGGAGTTATGAACAGTGACCTTTATTGATGCAAGTGAGGCCTGTAGTTCCTTTGCTGTTGTCCTTGGCTCTTTTGTGACTTGCTGGATGAGTAGTTGCTGTGCTCTTGGAGGAATTTTGGAAGGTCGGCCACTTCTGGGAAGGTTCAGTACTGTGCCGAGTTTTCAAATTTGGACATAATGGCTCTCACTGTGGTCCTTTGAAATCTCACTGTGGTACTTTGAAATAGCTTTGTAACCCTTCTCAGACTGAAGTATTTCAATCACCTTCTTCCTCATAATTTCTGGAATTTCTTTCAATTTTGGTGTGTGTGTTACTGGGTAAGACCTTTTACCCAGCTTCATGCTGTTGAAAAAGTTCTATTTAAGTGTTGATTTGAACAGGGTTTGGAGTAATCAGGCCTGGTTGCGTCTAGTCCAGCTGAACAACATTATGAATGCAGTTTCATAAATTTGGGGAATGAGTAACTACGGGGGCAAATACATTTTCACACAGGCCCAGTTGGTATTGGATAACTTAGGATGGGGGCAAGTACTGTGGCAGTGGTAGTTCAGTGGTTAAGACGTTAGACTACTGATCAGAAGGTCGTGAGCTCAAATCCCAGCACTGAGAAGCTGCCACTGTGGGCCCTTGAGCAAGAACCTTAACCCTCAACTGCACAGTTGTATAAATGACGTATGTAAGTTGCTCTGGATAAGGACGTCTGCCAAATGCCATAAATGTAAATGTACTGTTTCACTGCACTGTAGATGAGTTTTCCTGTTTGGTGCAATGACGTTTAATGCCCCCGACAACCTCTGTAGCCCAATTTAGCCACTTGTTAGCAACTGCCTTTTTCAAGACACATGAAAGCTTAACAGAGTGGGGTATTACTGATGTATTTTACATCCCCGATTCCAAAAAAAGTTGGGACGCTGTGTAAAATGTAACTAAAAACAGAATTCAATGATTTGCAAATCTCATAAACCCATATTTTATTCACAATGGAACACAGAAAACATATCAAATGTTTAAACTGAGTAAATGTACAATTTTAAGGAAAAAATAATTCCATAATAGGTAGTAAGCAACTGGATATTTGCTGTAAACTGATAATAGCCTAGATACATGGGAACTTAATATGTAAATGTATACTTAAGCATACTTAAGTTTCCATTCATCATCATAAATAGGTTATTATACCTATTTAATATGGATTAATGTAATTTTGTCACCTCAATAAACACAAACTGCAATCGTTAAAATAAAGAAGCTCTGCTTGAGCTGCGCTACTTTCAGTACTTTGACAGCACGTCTTAGCAACTATGTTATTTCTGCAAACTGAGAGGCGTGGGTAGTAAATATATAGCAGGACTGTGTGCAACTCATTACTTGCAATGTCTTCCTTATTTTGTAATTATGACTGTTGTCCATTTAGCAAAGATTAGGTGATTTTCTCAGGGAAGTAAACACACTGGGGGTTCTTTTAACTTGCCAGTGTGCCCTCCTTTTTTTTATGCTGCCAGACAGCCTCACTGAGCTGGATTAGTGTCAGCTCCCATGCAGGAACATGGCTCAGGAGCGCCTACAGTCTGGTTAAAATGCAAACAGGCTTACCAACAATATATATTCTGTAATCCAGAGACATCCTTCACTAATAAACCAGTGTACTCTATATTATGTGTATTTCTGCAGTGTTGCAAGAAAGTAAATTCATATTAATTGAATTATAACACTGAAGTAATATAATTTTTCATGTTAATTATTTCTGCATACATTTTAGTTTGTAAAGATATTAGACCAATTTTCTTTCATTTTTTTCCCCCAGATTTGATTTGCACTTTGGCCTCATTTTGAGCCAGGGTGTCTGCTGAAAGCTTCTAAGCTGCTGGAGAATCAGATTAGGGATGAGAGAGAGTGTCATGTACACAGTGAGAAATTTGCAGTTCTGAGCACGTAAACATTTATAATGGCATCTTGGAATCAAAGAGCTCCTTTCATTAAGCATACTGTGAACAGATTGTTTGATAGGTTTGAACTACAAGTGTGGCACAGGGAAAATGGGCTCTCTTTCTGTCCACAGTACTACAAGATAAGAGATTGCTTACGCTATAATATTACCTCATGCATTCATGTTCCTATTATATACTGGCTCTGCATTCATTAATCCCTTTGATTTCAGTGCACCATCTTTTAGTTCTTATAGACATGTTAAGTGCAGGGCATGGATAAGCCATAATTCATCATTATCACACACACACACTCACACACACACACACACCAAAGCATATAGTTTAATAGAATACAACTGTTATGTTGATCTTTCTTTACAATTCTAACAAGAAGAGGTTTTAGTTTGTACTACAGAGTGAGAGGAGGATGGAAGCTTATTCTGGAATAAGAAGCCTTTGTGTTGGCCCTGCATGTTTTTGTGTATTTTTGCAGCTAAGCACCTGATTCACTCCATGAAGTGGATGATAATTAACTGATGAATTAAAAGACCCCCAGGGACAGAATCTATAAAAATGAAATTTATCAGTAACTGCATCTAAATAAGGGGTTGTGTCATGTGATGCCTAGAAAAAAGTGAATTTAGATAATCATTTGCAGAAATGAACTGGTAATGATTCACTAGGTGTTACTTACTAAAATTCTGGAGACCATAGAGGTGAAAATTCCTGGAGGGCCACAGCACTGCATAATATTTTCACTTTTCAGATTCACCTGCATCATGGAGGCACTGATAATTAAGCGGAAGCTGTAAAACATCATGCTTAGGAATAGAGATTTAAAGCATAACTAGTTTCTTTATTGTACGTTATGTGGCCAAAAGTATGTGGACACCTGACAATAACACCCATATGTGGGTCTTCCCCAAACTGTTGCCACAAATTTGGAAGCACACAATTGTATAGAATGACTTTGCAAGCTGCAGCATTACAATTTCCCTTCACTGGAACTAAGGGGTCTAAACATGACAATGCCCCGGTGCAAAGGTTGGCGTCAAAGAACTTGAGTGGCCTGCACAGAGCCCTGACTTCAACCCCACTGAACACCTTTGGGATGACCTAGAACACAGATTACGCCCCAGGCCTCCTTGGCTGACATCAGTCCCCAACCTCACTAATGCTTTTATGCTTTTATGGCACAGCCATGCTCCAATATCTAGTGGAAAGCCTTCCCAGAAGAGTAGATGTTATTATAACAGCAAATGGGTGACTAAAAAGGGATGTTCAAAAAACACATAATGGGTGTGATGGACAAATTTTTGATCATATAGTATACATTGAAGGGATTTAAAACTGCAAGTAGAACACTTCAATATTATTTTTTATGGCTCTTTAGATTACACCCATTAAGGTATCATGCAGAACCTTTAACTACATAAAAGAGCCATTTTAATGTGGGTGAAGAGGCATGTCATGACAATGTTTTGTTTTTTTTTCTTAGAAAAATAACAGAAGAAACCAAAAAATGCGATTCCTAAACTTCCCTATCATAATGTTATTAATATATTTCATTATGAACATAACGGTGCTCACTTCTCTTACTTATGTTTAAAAGGGCAATCTCTCAGTTGCTGTTACATTTTTTATTTTTATTTTTTGTTATGAAAAATGACAACCAACATTGGCTATTATATTACTTAATCTGGGATACAATATGCTTTGGCTTATGTGGCATTGCCTTTGATACATTATTAGCACAGTCTTAAGAATTAAGAATTTCTTTGAATTGGATAAGGCATCATCCTCGGATCGTTATTGCATACATTTATTTTTCTTAAGAGTTGTCTCACAATTGATTCAGAGAACTTTATATGTCTTTGTTATATGCCCTGTGATATTGAACATGTTGTTTTGTACAGTAAGATGTACCAGCCTATATGCCTATAGACATGTATGATGCATTTTTGCATGCTGAATGGATGTACTGCTATTTTCATCTTTCATCAAGTGCAAATTAATGCTGCCACAACACCAACATGAAGTAATTTGCAGTGTACAGGCCCCCCAATTGAGATCTGATTACAGGCTTTATTCTCCTGGGCACTGTCATGACTGCACTGATCAAAATTACACAGTCCAATGTGCTGACAAGTAAACGCAAGAAATTACAGCAGATATCTTACTGACAGGTTGGAGAGAGGCTGTTTATCACAGCAACTACAGGTCATTTGTCATCAATCAAATGGCCATGGAGGTAGCATAGCAATGTAATGAAAGGGAGTACAAATAAGTCACCTATAGATCCTGCACAACATTCACACATGGATACTGCAAAATCACATGGTATGGAAATGGTAATTTCAAATAGTTGATGATTGAGTTTTTTTTTTAAATTATTTTTTATATTAAATTGGACAAGGCACAACTTGAAGGACAACTTAAAGAAAAGTCAACTTTAAAAACATGTGACACATTCATATAAAAATATTTGTTCCATGCTCTGACAACAGATTATATTGATACATTGAGTATGTGGTCAAATAAAAGGGTGTAAGTGTGCTTCTCTAACTATACTTATAATAATAATAATAATAATAATAATAATAATAATAATAATAATTATTATTATTATTATTATTATTATTATTATTATTATTATTATTATTATTATATGTATTTTCTGACTTTTATTGCTTTACTGTTGATTGTTCACTCTGAAAGGATATGGACTAAGAGTGTTATTTTTTTGGTCTTACTATTCAGTTGTGTTCTTCTTAGATGTTTCTTCTGACATATGAATCCACAAATGAGGCAAAAATAATAACAGACTTTGTGTTGTTTTAGTTAATGCCTTTTTCTTTGTTTTTCCCCCTTTCACAGGCTCCTTGTTTCTCACAGCCAAATTACTATTTTAATTGTTTGATGTGAATAAATTTGCTTGTCCGAATAAAAAATTGACACCTTTGTAAAAAAAAAAAAAAAAGACAGAGAGAGAGAGAGAGAGAGAGAGAGAGAGAGAGAGAGAGAGAAGAAAAGAAAAAGAAAAGTGCTGATCAGGATAGCAAGTGCCAGATACACTCACTTACACACTTACATGTACACACATGCTATTGTTATTTATAGTTATTTATACATCTCATTCAGCAGTGGTAGCTCACTGGTTGGGGCGGTGGTAGCTCAGTGGTTAAGAAGTTAGGTTACTGAGCGGAAGGTTGTGAGTTCAAATCCCAGCACTGCCAAGCTGCCACTGTTGGGCCCTAGAGCAGGGCCCTAGAGCAAGGCCCTGAACCCTCAACTACTCCCTGGGTGCTGCACCAAAAATGGCTGCCCACTGCTCCGGGTGTGTTCACGGTTTGTAGTGTGTGTGTGTGTGTGTGTGTGTGTGTGTGTGTGTGTGCGCGCGCACTAACTTGGATGGGTTAAATGCAGAAGACAAATTCCAAGTATGGGTTACCATACATTGGCCTTCACATGTCACTTTCATTCACACATATGCTTTATACATCAGTAACCAGGCTTAATAAATCTCGACACGCAATTTTCACCCTGTTCACCATGTAATGGCTACAAATTAACAGTTCCACTTACTGTAAATAATAATGAATGCTTGAAATTTTCAGTGAAATCACAATCAGTGCATCTGAACTGATGTTACCTTTGTGCAGTCAGATTATTCATTATTTAAACATAATTTTCTTGACCTTTCCTCAGTTTTTAATGACTCTAGAGACAGGTGAATTCTGCTGGTCCATCACAGCATTTAATTATTTCTGATTTTATCATTTATGGACTTGTGCATGTGTGTGTGAATCCATTTCAGAGGGTTTACAGACCAACCACACAGTGGTGCTGTTCCCCGAGCTGAGACTCAGTACACCCCACCTACCCCATCTAAGCTTTGGTTTGAATGAACATGTCCAGTCATGAGGTGATAAAATATACCATGCACATTTATGCAAGTATGTCAGTGAACAGACCTATTGTGATTAGATTAACAAGTAATTATACTCAAATGAACAACTGAAATATGCATAAACTAGTTATATTAACACTGAATACACTACTGTGGAGTTAATTTAATTTGTAATTCATTATACATCTCCAAATTTGACAATACAGTTTACTGTGTTCTAACATTGGATCTTTTGTTGCCTTTACTTTTCTTTTTTCCCTGCTTCTACAGTGCTGTCATATTTGAAAGATGGATTAGCATTCCAATCAGACTCCTGTTTTACACCCTATATTATAGCAGGACCTAAATAAGTCAGATGTGGGTAGTAATTTATCTCTAGCTGTGCTGTTTTACATCAACGAGTCTCACTACCATAGCTCTACTTTATAGCACCTGTCTGCTTCTGCACTGTTTTAACTGATGGCCCACATAACTCTCAAATACTAATGGGCCTTTTTAAATTCAATCTATGATGGACGGCCACTTCCTGCAAAATATATATCTCTACCTAAACACCTTTCTTTAATCCCCCTTTTGTTGCCTCTTCGGTCTACCTGAGTAGTTGATAACCATTAATGAGAGAGAAAATGTTCTTCATGAAACTATATAAAGGAGATTGCAGTTGCATTAAAATAAATAATCTGCTTTCCTTCTTTTATGACATTGCGGATTTTAGTTGCATGAATAACTCTTACTGCACAGTCTGAACAAACCATAATAACAGCTAATCACAGTATTATACAACTCTAAATCTAATCCAACAGTTTTAGTGTCACTAATTTGGCAGATTAATACGTATTTGATTATTCATATGACAAGGTAATTATTTTTCATTAATGCAAAAAATCATATTCATCCATGAAGGACATATTAAAGATATACAGTGAATTTTGAAAAAAACATTTTTTATTAGAAACAACTTATGTATAAAATTGATCATGCTTCACATACCTCAATTTTCATATTTTACAAATACTTCAGTACAGGCACCGTTTATATATATTTTTTTCTTCTTCTTCTTTTTTTTCTTTTTTAGACAAATGCAAACATTGCCAGAACACACATTAAGTTGCTATTTAGCACGGTCAATATGAACATATTGCATTCAGCAACACAGTGCAAAAATAAACAGAGGAGAAATCATAGGCGGTGAGTCTTAATTTCACAGGACATCCACAAAATGCATTTCTGCAATATATCACTTGACAGTTCTTTAAATTAATATATTTTTCTGCTTCTTGCCGCATGTAAGCTTTATGTATCCTGTTTTTAATTTTCTCTTTTCAAATTGCTCATAAGAATAGGAAACTTATGGTTTTAGTTTTTCAGTACTGGAATCATCTCTAAGAGTAATTAATCAACACGGGGACCCAAGGAGTAAAATACTCATTAATGAGTTAAATACTAAATTGTGATTTCACTTTTTGCCAAAGCACAGTTGGCAGTGATAGCTATCGAGTGTTTTGGACCACAGCGCAAGGTTAGTTAGTTAGACTTCATAAAGGGTTGGTACTCAAGCACAAGCGAACATTACCCCAAAATCCCTTACACCTAAAACAGTTTATCATAAGGGCTCATAGTGTGATAAAAGCACAGCAACATGGTTTAAATGCATTCCAGAAACGTTAACAAAACGAAAGAAAGAAAGAAAGAACACAACACAGGATGCTCAAACCAAACCAGCATGCTCAACATCTGTAAACAATGGATTCTGCTCTTGTCACCATCACCAAGAGGAAAACAGGAGAACCCCTACTGGGAAAAAGAGATCTCAGCCACTCCCCCTAGGTATGAAAACCCGAAAATGATGTTGAAGTCTGGTCGTTATTTTGGTGTCATTTCAGCAATGACATCAAATTATAAGACAGATGATAAAAGAAGTTGTAATGGGATTTTGCAGACGGCTCCAGCATGGGGTCAGTTCTGCCGGATGCTAGATATTGATGTGACATACAGTACCATCACTGAAACACCATGGACTTCCCACTTTTCTCCCAGGGTCTTCTCATGATCTTCTTAGACCAGAAGGTATGGATAGAGTCAGCAGGCTGTGTTCAAATCTCTCCTCCATCTGGAAACCAGAAGATTGGTTCACCTTAAGAGGCTGTCTTCCACAAGTCACTCTTATGACTCTTAGGCCTTTTTTTTTTTTTCATTTTTGCTAGATTGCATGGTTGCTATAGCTGATGTATGTTTGTTTGGGGCTAAGTCCTGAAAAAGAGGAGACAGCATGATATATTTATCTCTAAACCATGCAGGTTGTTGGTGTCATGGATAGTTCAATAGAAAAATGTCAAATCAGAATTTACATTTTCCTTCAACTTGTCTTTGGAAGCGGCATTTAAGTACTTATAAAAATCACCTGTGCATTAGTGTGACATATTTTAATAGGTTTGTCACTAGTTACTTATGAATATTTAAAGTGTAAATTCTCTACAAAATGGAAGCTATCTCTTTCCACAGGCTTTCCTATCTCTGCCTGTACAGATTGGAGGAGTGGGTATACATAATCACAGAAAGTTGTTACCGCTGATTCAGCTGTTTATGGTTTGTTTATTGCTGTTTTGCACAGCCAATCTGTCTGCTGCATGGTTTTATACATATTCAAATTAGTGACTCAGTGAGAGACTTGTGCTACTGAGAGTAAACCAGTTTGCCTTTTGGTAATTTACACTGGGCCATGCCCATGCAGTGAATCAGACTGACAATTTAACATTTTACTAGCTGTGAGTAATGTTTGAAAAGCAAATAATCTGCCACATTGTGAGATGGTAGGCAGTGTATTCAAGAGCCAATTCAACTTTTACTAGATGGGAATGAAGCTTAATTGATTGCTTAAATGGCAGCTGCCCTGCTCCTTAAATTAAGGTTATTTTCATCACAGAATTGGAAAAGTAAATGGAAACTCATTCTTGAAAAACTTGGATGAGTTGGATACCCAGTTTAGATGTCTTTAATGGATAATGTTTCCAGTAATTTGCTGGTGCATTGATTCAAATGAAATTTCATCCTAATTGCTGATTTTGGACCAAAGCCAAAATTTACATTAGGGGTGTAATGCTATGCCTGTATATGTATCTATATCTGTTTAGTGCTTCAAATATTTGTATCTGTATACAGTATGTATTGAAAGTTAAACCCAAAGTGGGTGTGGCCTAAACTGGAAGAGTTTTAATCTTTTTTTTTTTTTTTCTTTGTACCTGCCTGTGGCATTCTTAAAATGAATTTAGTTGGTTGTATTTCCTAAAATATAAACACACTAGTAGCCTAATTTAAACCACCATGACCCTGAGTAGGCATTCACTAAGAATGAATGAATGAACATCATAAATGCATTGTTCAGGTTCATGTTAATTAATGTGGTTTTTCTTTGACCCATGAACTTCATATCTGACCGGTCACTTGCAAAAACCTCCCACTCTTCTGACTTTTCAGTTGTGATCCCCGTCCCGATGCACACCCCTAGTCTCCACAAGATGCTAGGTGAACCTTTCTGGCAAAATAAATGTATTATTACTATCTGTGTAGAATAATTTATCTGTTCATTCTGAATAATATATTCGGAATTGGTTACATCCCTAATCCACATATTAATCTCATCACTCATCACAGCTACATGTTTTTTTCGTGTGTGTGTGAGTTTATGTTTGTGTTAGGGGATGCATGACTATTAATTTTTACTAGTCGAGTAATAATTACAAAAAAGTAGTCAGTTAGTCGCCTTTTCCCTAATTAAAGCAAAGACATGTTTTTTATATGCAAGACAAACAACAGCAGAATTTGTCAAACCATTACCAAACCGATTAACAGCCATACACAAGCTGCAATTATAATTTACAGCTTAATTATTAAAAAAGCTAAACAAACACATAAATAACCAAACAAATGTGTGTCATACTGTACTATTTAAGGACATACCAATTCATAAAATGCACTCGTGTGGACAACTGAAATAACCGATTCTGGAACTGAGAATTCACAGCACCGAAGCTCATGACTGTCAACAGATTCCACCAGGCCCAGGAGCACCGGGAGAATTCCCAGTGGCCTGATGACTGATTTGGTCTGCTGCCCTGCTGTTTTATTTATTTATTATTTTAATTTTATTTATTTATTTATTTGTTTGCTTGTTTTATTATTTTTAATTAATTAATCAATTGATGTATTTATTTTATTATTATTATTTTTTTTACATTTTATTTAGTTAATTAATTTATTTAATCATTATTATTTTATATTATTGTGTGTCCGATGTACTCAAGTGATCCTTTCCGACTTTGGCATTCGTTAATAAATTGATAATAAATCGTGAATATGTTAGTCTTGATTTGCAATGCCACCATTCGCCTCAGCTCTGGCGAATGGTTTTGAACAGAGTCATCAATGCACACAGCGAGAATGGAGCAGAGAGGGAAAGGGCACGCAAAAGGAAAGCCCTCCAAAAAGAAGCAGCAAAATGTAGCAAAATTACTGACCTGTTCAGGGCTTCAAGTGCAGGTCAGTCTCATCTGTAAATACTGTAACTTTGTGCTCGCTAACATAGCTAATCAAGTATTAACCACAGTTTCACTACTAGCAAATGTTAGCACTATTACTATTGTCACTCAGAATATGCTAAAGGACAGCATTATCTATTGTATAGTTATAATACTAAGTAATTTAGCAGACAAATATCCAAATTTACGTACAGTACATTTAGGGAGCCCTCCATGTTGTTATTCTAAATGTTGAAATTACAAATACAGCTAGGGCAAACAACAGCAACAATAACAACAGGAACAACAACAAAACACTATTCAATATTAGGATTTTTCTAAAAAGATATTGTCATGATGTAGTTATTATTGTACTAACAGATATTTAGGCAATTTAGAAAATTAACAAATTGCCCTAATGTGATACTTTAATTTTATATTCTTTATATCCTTTTTAATTTAGATTCTATGCTCACAAATTACAGTGAGATTAAAAAGCTGTTGTTAAAAAAGTTGTCGGAAACAGTTCTGTCCATAGCATTAGACCTGGTAAAGAAATGGTACAAGAAAAATGGCAAAAAAACAAAAAAACAAAACAAGTGTCTTTCATTTACTTCTCTACTTCATTTAATGTACTTTTGTGAGTGAAAAATAGAGAGTTACTGGCAGCTTTGCACTTCTGGTGTTTGTTAAATGCTTGGCATACCCATGTAAGCTGATATAAATTAGGACTGCTTTAGTCCTAAATCTCTGGGTTGCTTTTTTATGTTTTTATGGGATGGCCATACTGTGTGTAATAAATTGAATTTAGGAAAGAAAAAATAAGGTTGTCAGTGGTTTCAAAATTTGTCATTGGTGTATCAGGTGGCCTGATTAGTGTGAGACTTCCAGCCTGAAATTATGTCCCAGTCCAGCCCTGGATTCCATATTATAGCGTAATGTCCTGCTTCCTTGGATCAAGCATGCCTTGTCTACAGTATCATCTGGGAGCTTTTTCCAGAGTGATAATGACTGCCATCTTCACCACTGGCCTCAGTAGCATCTGAAACATCTCTTGTCAGCTTGCATGGTCTGACAGGATTTAAAATTAATGGTAAGAAAAGTGCTCTTTAGAACAGCACTGGACACAGTGGAATTCATTATGCCACAGTGCAATGATTTTATTTAAACTTACAGTGGTGTGAAAAATTATTTCTGAAAAAAGTATCCTGATTTTTTCTGTTTTTGTGTATATCTCATATTAAACAGTTTTAGATCAAAATACAACATAAAACAAAGGCAACCTGAGTAATACAGTGTTTGTTTATTTATTTATTTTTATTGAAGCAAAAAAAAAAAAAAGTTATCCAACACCTATCACCAATGTGAAAAACTAATTGCCCCCTTAAACTTAAAATCTGGTTGTGCCACCTTTAGCAGCAATAACTGCAACCAAGCTCTTCCAATAACTGGAGATCAGTCATTCACTTACTTCTAGGACTAGGTCCTACTCCTATGCTTTGGATCATTAATCCAGCTGTGCTTGAGTTTCAACTTATGGCTGAAGTCCGGACATTCTCCTTTAGGATTTTCTGGTAGAGAGCAGAATTCATGTTTCCCTCAATTATTACAAGTTGCCCAGGCCCTGAAGCAGGAAAGCATCCCCACACCATCACACTTCCACCACCATGCTTGACCGTAGATATGATGTTCTTTTTGTCGAATTCTGTGTTTGGTTTATGCCAGATGTAACGGGACCCCTGTCTCCCAAACAGTTCCAGTTTTGACTCATCAGACAACAGAACATTCTCCCAAAAGGTTTGA
Source organism: Cranoglanis bouderius (assembly GCA_023630585.1). Classification (NCBI taxonomy): domain Eukaryota; kingdom Metazoa; phylum Chordata; class Actinopteri; order Siluriformes; family Cranoglanididae; genus Cranoglanis; species Cranoglanis bouderius. The sequence continues at coordinate 18,615,579 of CM042537.1, forward strand.
GGATCATCAGATGAGTCTTAATGTTCTTCTAGGTTAGCAGTGGTTTTCACATTGCCACTCTTCCATGGATGCCATTTTTGCCCAGTGTCTTTCTGATAGTGGAGTCACGAACAGTGACCTTTATTGATGCAGGAGAGGACTGTAGTTCCTTTTCTGTTGTCCTTGGCTCTTTTGTGACTTGCTGAATGAATAGTTGCTGTGCTCTTGGAGGAATTTTGGAAGGTCGCCTACTTCTAGGAAGGTTCACTACTGTGCAGAGTTTTTCCATTTGGAGATAATGGCTCTCACTGTGGTCCTTTGGAGTCCCAAAGCCTTTGAAATAGCTGTGTAACCTTTCCCAGACTGATGTATTTCAATCACCTTCTTCTTCATCATTTCTCGAATTTCTTTCAATTTTGGCATAGTGTGTTACTGGGTAAGACGTTTTAACCAACTTTATGCTGTTGAAAAAGTTGTATTTAAGTGATGATTTGATTGAACAGGGTTTGCAGTAATCAGGCCTGGTTGTGTCTAGTCCAGCTGAACCCCATTATGAATGCAGTTTCATAGATTTGGGGACTTAGTAACTATGGGGGCAAATACATTTTCACACAGGCCCAGTTGGTATTGGATAACTTTTTTGCTTTGAATAAATAACATTATCACTTAAAAACTGTATTTTGTGTTTACTCGGGTTACATATTAACATAGTAACACTACTGTAGTAACATCTACAGTAAGCTGTTGTTTATGGCACTGATGAAAAACATTGCAGAAAAACATTAAACAGTGAAACATTGGTGGTTCGACCTGTACAGAGAGAAATGGCTATGCACAGTACGTGTCAGTACTGGACCGAAACTAGGAAACAGTGATTTATAGTAAAAGACAATAAAAGCTTTTGGCTTTACAATTGTTGTTAATTTAATAGACTATAATAAAACTTTGAAGATAGATATGCTTCTCAGTTTGAATAGCTCTCTGTATTATTTTGTTGTTGTTGTTGTTTAGAGACAGGGCAGTACTTGTACTAATACAGCAAACTGGTCCACAGTCATTCTCACTTAAATGAAACCTGTCACTAATAGTTAATATATGCAAAATAATCTCACTTTATGTGAGCACCACTATTCTGCCTTTTTTTTAAAGTATAACATGTACCCATTATCATGCTTTTGGACATCATTTTGTGTTTTATGTTGCGACCTTTTCAGACATTTGCTAACTTTTTGTTCATATGGCAAATATCAGGCTTTGTATGAAGGATTTGAATAGGCATTTATGTTAGAAGTAGTGGGACCCATGTTTTAGGAAATTACCAAGTGAGGTTGTGCAATAAACAATGTCACATCTGGTGTCACATCTGATTTACCACAACATTTTTGCTGCTATAAAACACATGGTGTTGTAACTTGCTAGTTTGGAAAAATTAAAAACACACAAAAATAGCAATAACATTTTAAAGTGATTTTGCTGTTTACACAAATGTATTTTTTGCACTTTTAATATAAAAATATATACACTACCAGTCAAAAGTTTGAAAGCACTATATTAAATATATTTTTTGTCTTAAATTGTCTTAAAGACATTTAATTTTTCTAACATTTTCTAACATTTAATTTTTTCCCCCTTTCTATTTTTTTTTTTTATATTAAAATTTCTCTAAATTAAGCCAGGTGTGAATAAGTGTGCAAATGTAAATGTGTATGGTGGCCTGCGATCCACTGCAACCCTGACCATGATAAAGTGGTTACTGCAAATGAAAGAATGAATTGGCGATTTCCATTCCACAGAGGCCCTAGGAAACCGCCTATGATGTCTATAACTGGCACCAGCCCTGTGTTCAAACTAAGGAGGACAGCCATAGCTTTCCATCTAAACCCTCTTACCTTGAGTTTCCAGGTTCTCACACAGCTCGGTCTTGGCCTCTCCATTAGGCCGCAGGCTGGCCTTCGGGTTGAATTTGTTGGACATGGTGGCGGCAGTGACCACGGCCTTCAGGCTGCGCGTGCTCCGCTTGGCCACATTCTGCTCAGGGTGGAGAAGCACCACGTAGATTTTAGGGATGTAGAGTAGTCCCAGAGACACAGAAGCACTCAGACTCACTGAGATGGTTAGAGTCGTTGTCTGGATATACATCTGTACAAGAGTGGAGAAAAATAATAAAGGTATCTACATTATTCACATTTTGTTCACAATCTGCAATTTGGTTTGACATAATGTTCACATCACTTATATTTTCAGCATGAATTCACTCATGAAGGAAGCCTTTATGACAGTATTGTGCCAGTTGTATTGTGTTATGTAAGCTTGTTTTGTTCTCTTATTACTGAACACTACAACATATAGATTTATTTTAGCAATATTCAGTTTAGAAACGCACATTTGCAAAAGCAGCATGCTGTACATACAGTGAGGGAAAAAATTATTTGATCCCCTGCTGATTTTGTACGTTTGCCCACTGACAAAGAAATGTTCAGTCTATAATTTTAATGGTAGGTGTATTTTAACAGTGAGAGACAGAATAACAACAAAAAAAATCCAGAAAAACGCATTTCAAAAAAGTTATAAATTGATTTGCATTTTAATGAGTGAAATAAGTATTTGATCCCCTATCAATCAACAAGTTTTCTGGCTCCCAGGTGTCTTTTACACAGGTAACGAGCTGAGATTAGGAGCACTCTCTTAAAGGGATTGCTCCTAATCTCAGCTCATTAGCTGTATAAAAGACACCTGTCCACAGAAGCAATCAATCAATCAGATTCCAAACTCTTCACCATGGCCAAGACCAAAGAGCTGTCCAAGGATGTCAGGGACAAGATTGTAGACCTACACAAGGCTGGAATGGGCTACAAGACCATCGCCAAGCAGCTTGGTGAGAGGGTGACAACAGTTGGTGCGATTATTCACAAATGGAAGAAACACAAAATAACTGTCAGTCTCACTCGGTCTGGGGCTCCATGCAAGATCTCACCTCGTCGAGTTCCAATGATCATGAGAACAATGAGGACTCAGCCCAGAACTACACGGGAGGATCTTGTTAATGATCTCACGGTAGCTGGGACCATAATCACCAAGAAAACAATTGGTAATACACTACACCGTGAAGGACTGAATTCCTACAGCGCCTGCAAGGTCCCCCTGCTCAAGAAAGCACATGTACAGGCCCGTCTGAAGTTTGCCAATGAACATCTGAATGATTCAGAGGAGAACTGGGTGAAAGTGTTGTGGTCAGATGAGACCAAAATCGAGCTCTTTGGCATCAACTCACCTTGCTGTGTTTGGAGGAGGATGAATGCTGCCTATGACCCCAAGAACACCATCCGCACCGTCAAACATGGAGGTGGAAACATTATGCTTTGGGGGTGTTTTTCTGCTAAGGGGACAGGGCAACTGCACCGCATCAAAGGGACGATGGGCGGGGCCATGTACCATCAATTCTTGGGTAAGAACCTCCTTCCCTCAGCCAGGGCATTGAAAATGGGTCGTGGATGGGTATTCCAGCATGACAATGACCCAAAACACACAGCCAAGGCAACAAAGAAGTGGCTCAAGAGGAAGTACATTAAGGTCCTAGAGTGGCCTAGCCAGTCTCCAGACCTTAATCCCATAGAAAATCTGTGGTTCGAGATGCCAAACGTCAGCCTTGAGACCTTAATGACTTGGAGAGGATCTGCAATGAGGAGTGGGACAAAATCCCTCCTGAGATGTGTGCAAACCTGGTGGCCAACTACAAGAAACGTCTGACCTCTGTGATTGCCAACAAGGGTTTTGCCACCAAGTACTAAGTCGAAGGGGTCAAATACTTATTTCACTCATTAAAATGCAAATCAATTTATAACTTTTTTGAAATGCATTTTTCTGGATTTTTTTTGTTGTTATTCTGTCTCTCACTGTTAAAATACACCTACCATTAAAATTATAGACTGATCATTTCGTTGTCAGTGGGCAAACGTACAAAATCAGCAGGGGATCAAATAATTTTTTCCCTCACTGAAATGCCACTGGAAATTTAGGCGCACCATTTGGATATTCTGGTGACTTCTGTATATGTCTGTTGTCTGTTACAGATGTAGCATGCTTTCAAACAGGGACTGACTTTTAGGCAAGCAGCCTCAGAAAAAGTATGTGTGTGTGCGCACAATGTTTTCCAGCTCTCACATTACCAAAATGCACTAATGGCTCATCTTCATCTCAGCTCTACTGTGAACCACCTGCTGTTGCTTTAAAACACTGCTGTGTGTTTGTCCTCCCTGATACATAACCTCAGCACTAGGTTTCTGGCACGGTATTATTAATAGTGACTCATCGCTGTGATCTCTGTCCACTGTCCTGGGGGAAGAGTCCTTGCCAGAACCAAGCCAGAGTGGGGGAGCTTCTTCAGGATGAAAAGACCTGGTCTTTCATTAGATATTAGTGCTTTTCAACAATAATTGCTAGTGCATCAAAAATAATGGAGAGAAAACAAAAAGACATAATACTACAATACTATGTCCTTGGCTGATCAGTAGAAATGTTCCCAAGGTACCATGTAAACATTCAAGGCTTTCAAGCACAGTGCTGACACATTTACAACACAATCAATTTAAAGAAAACAGGTGCAACAAGGATTCCAGAAAACATACACATACATGGTTTGACAACATCCGGGAATTTATGCAACATTCCACAGTCTAATGAACTAGTGGTGGCCATACAAATTGAAACATGCGATTGGATCTGGCTTAGACACTTAAAGTCAAATCAACTGTCGCAATAAACACTGGAATAACAAACCTTCTGAATACATTGTGTGTGTTCAAACAACTGGCTTGGTGTAGCAACTGGTGTAATAGTGCAAAGGTTTTCAAGATGTTAGACATATGTGTGAGAACATCAGTCATGTGCACAAATAGACCACAGCAGTAAATTGAAACCCTGTAATTTTGCCTTCCTGGTCAGTGTGTATAATAATTGTATTTTATATAGCCTCCAGGTGGCACACAGAACAAAGATCCCTGGTATGTAGCAGTGACTCTGTGACCAGGTTCTGTTCCTGAGCTCCCAAATCGTCCAAGACCCTCTTTAGCAAAGCACCTCACCCAGGAATATGGATTGTGGATTACATTCAATTGAGTTCCAAGAGTTTGAATGCTGTTGGGCAATCTTTCAGGTTCAGTATTGCCTCAGGATATTTTGCCTCATTCAAGTATGGATTCATGCAGTGCACATCAGGTAACTAGGTTAGAATTAAATACAGATTTTTCTCAACCAATATGACATATTTTGCCAAATAACAGCCATTAAAAATGTGTGTTAATTAATTAAATATAGGCATATTATTTTCAAAATTACTGACCTGTAGTCTTTTGATAAACTATTCCGCTAAATCATACCGGTACACTGAAGACAAAAATATTTATGGAACAAGCTTGGTTCCACTGCTTTATTATATGAACATTTATTTACTGTATGTTAAATTTCATCCTCAATGCAATGGACCTAGGGAAGAAATGCAGCATGTTTTGAATACATATTGGATATGCATTTGCCTAAATGTCTCTATAAGTCTCCATGGCCTCTAGACATGTTACTTTGGCATATGGGTTGCGTTTTCCATCTTCAGGATGAGAAAAACTCAACAGAACTCTAAAAGGGGGAATATAATGCACCATTAGGAAATGAGGTTGTGCTTCAATCCACTTGTCTACCAGTGCTAAATAGAAAGAAAAAAAAAAATGTCCCAAACAACCACTAATTGCCTCAGTTCCAGTTGTCCCTGGTCTTGCTTTTGTGGAACAAGCATGTCATTGATGGATTCACAAAAATTATATTACACTGCATAGGCCCATTGGATTGTTTCAATCCAGTGTAACTCAAAGAGAGTCCATAATTGAGAACATGTTCAGTTAGAGTGGCTCTCATCTCATTTAAGATCTGTCTTCTTTATGATCTTCCTCTTCACCTTTTCTCTGCTCTCTTCCTCCTAATGTACTGTTCCTACCTTTTCCTCTCTCTTTCACTCTCATCCTGTAGCCCTCAACTTTTTCCTCTTCCAAATACTCTACCTCTTCTTGTTTGTATATCACTTCTCAACATGCTCTTCTTCTTTATTACTTGTTCATCTTCCAGCACATTCAAATGTGACTCTTTTGATATACTTAGCAGTTTTTAGAGCAACACCAGCTGCTTTATCCCTACCTTTGCATTCTACCACTCTCCAAGCAGAATTTTCTCCCATGCCAGACATCATGGCAGGTGTCTGGGTGTGAGGCTATAAAATAGATGTGGGTGTGGTTTAGCATGTGTATGCACTGGGGTGGATATGTTTAGGGGACAAGCTCGATGAGTAATGACTAATGTGGCACACCTGACTGCTGTCCCACTTATATTTATGTGATCTCTTTCTTTCTCTCTCTCGCAGCGAGCAGAGCATGTGTGTGGTTCTGAGAAGAGCAAAGCAGAAAGCAGTGAACTATAGTGAGTTATAAGTCTTGAAAATGGCACAAATGTATGTGCCAAAATAAAAATCCCACCTATATTATTAGCTTGGGTTGGCTGTGTTCTCTGAGCGGCATACAAGCAGCATTGTTAAACTACCCTGACTAGCTTTGGATTTACTAGTATGGCAGTGATTTACTTGATTTACTTCAAACTTATCCCACATGCTTCTGGATTTACCAGCATGGCAGTGATTTACAGGTGCATCTCAATAAATTAGAATGTTGTGGAAAAGTTCATTTATTTCAGTAATTCAACTCAAATTGTGAAACTCATGTATTAAATAAATTCAATGCACACAGACTGAAGCAGTTTAAGTCTTTGGTTCTTTTAATTGTGATGATTTTGGTTTACATTTAACAAAAACCCACCAATTCACTATCTCAACAAATTAGAATACTTCATAAGACCAATAAAAAAAAAAACCTTTTTAGTGAATTGTTGGCCTTCTGGAAAGTATGTTCATTTACTGTACATGTACTCAATACTTGGTAGGGGCTCCTTTTGCTTTAATTACTGCCTCAATTCGGCGTGGCATGGAGGTGATCAGTTTGTGGCACGGTGGTATGGAAGCCCAGGTTTCTTTGACAGTGGCCTTCAGCTCATCTGCATTTTTTGGTCTCCTGTTTCTCATTTTCCTCTTGACAATACCCCATAGATTCTCTATGGGGTTCAGGTGTGGTGAGTTTGCTGGCCAGTCAAGCACACCAACACCATGGTCATTTAACCAACTTTTGGTGCTTTTGGCAGTGTGGGCAGGTGCCAAATCCTGCTGGAAAATGAAATCAGCATCTTCAAAAAGCTGGTCAGCAGAAGGAAGCATGAAGTGCTCCAAAATTTCTTGGTAAACGGGTGCAGTGACTTTGGTTTTCAAAAAACACAATGGACCAACACCAGCAGATGACATTGCACCCCAAATCATCACAGACTGTGGAAACTTAAAACTGGACTTCAAGCAACTTGGGCTATGAGCTTCTCCACCCTTCCTCCAGACTCTAGGACCTTGGTTTCCAAATGAAATACAAAACTTGCTCTCATCTGAAAAGAGGACTCTAGACCACTGGGCAACAGTCCAGTTCTTCTTCTCCTTAGCCCAGGTAAGACGCCTCTGACGTTGTCTGTGGTTCAGGAGTGGCTTAACAAGAGGAATACGACAACTGTAGCCAAATTCCTTGACACGTCTGTGTGTGGTGGCTCTTGATGCCTTGACCCCAGCCTTAGTCCATCCCTTGTGAAGTTCACTCAATTTCTTGAATCGATTTTGCTTGACAATCCTCATAAGGCTGCGGTTCTCTCGGTTGGTTGTGCATCTTTCTCTTCCACACTTTTTCCTTCCACTCAACTTTCTGTTAACATGCTTGGATACAGCACTCTGTGAACAGCCAGCTTCTTTGGCAATGAATGTTTGTGGCTTACCTAGTGAACCAAACTGAGAGACCATTTTGAAGGCTCAGGAAACCTTTTCAGGTGTTTTGAGTTCATTAGCTGATTGGCATGTCACCATATTCTAATTTGTTGAGATAGTGAATTGGTGGGTTTTTGTTAAATGTAAACCAAAATCATCACAATTAAAAGAACCAAAGACTTAAACTACTTCAGTCTGTGTGCATTGAATTTATTTAATACACAAGTTTCACAATTTGAGTTGAATTACTGAAATAAATGAACTTTTCCACGACATTCTAATTTATTGAGATGCACCTGTACTTCAAACGTATCCTAAATGATTCAGTGCTTGGTCTATTAATCTTTTTCCTATAAATACCCTCTCCCAGTGATGCAAAAGGAAATCTTCACATGCCTTCCCCTACCACAGTTATGCTTATGACATTCCACTCATCCTCTACATCCCCTCATCAAATGCTCACTTTCCTACTTGTCAACATTCTTATTTTTTGGCAGTTCCATCACACACTACCTCATCACTTTATCTGAAAGCGGATGAAAACTTTTGTTGGCACATATTGGAAAACATATTTAGTCTGCAGGTTTCTCCAGTACAACATAAGGTGGATATAACGATTATGCTTGTTCAGTCCCTCTTGAAACTTGAGTAGCGCAACTGCACATGCCATTAAATCCTTGCAACCAACACAAAATGCAGCAGCCTGAATTCACTCATCTTTCACCCACTAGATTCCTGTGGTCATCCATTTTATATTCAAAACTCTGTTTGCTTGCAACCATCAGCAGCAAAGCTAAAATGGACCTACTCCCCTCTACCGGATGCCAAATATTAAATATATATTATATATTTATATTATACATTGAGCCTGATGAGTCACAAGGACTACTTGGATTGATCCCAAACCCTTCAAGAGACAATGAAGTCAGGCAACACTCTTCTCTGTTCCTGTTGCCACTTAGTGGATGAATTTACTTCAGACAGCTGAGTCCCTTGCTGCCTTGTAATGTAGACTGTGCATTATTCATAATTAATTACTTATTAGTACTAAGTAAGTCAGTGAATTAGCTCGTTAATATCACTAGATTCTGGTCTGTCTGCAGAAGGATATATTACCCCAGTAGTCAACAAAGCACCTTGTTTGCTCACTGGGAAGATGTTTATCATCTGCTAATTTCAGCCACCCTTCAGTATATGTGAATTAAACCTGCCAGTCTCTTAAGTCAGCAGTCTGTCATGAAGGGAGTGTCACAGAGGTGGATACAAATGCAGAACTTCTTTATTGACACAGACACAGGGAAGCAGGCTCAGGAAAACAGGCACAAGGAAACAGGCTCAAGGAAATAAACATTAGGAAATAAACACTAGGAAAACACACTAGGACCCAGCATATACAGAAACTAAGAAAAACTAGAAAAATAAGCCACAAGAGAAGAAGGTACTAAATAATCAAAACACTGTGCACAACAGAAGAAACAACATTTACAAAAGAACCAAACACAAACATAACCTGACTTGACATAATGCTCCAGCAACTGAGGAGAAAACACAAGGAACTTAAATAGAGCACTAATCAATCAGGGAAAATGAAAAACACATGGGTATAATTAAACAGGAAATAAGGGAAACAGCAGAAGAAGAAGTTCTACACGGGGGACAAGGGTGCCCTCTAGTGGTCTATGGAGGAATAACCCCTGGGGGGCCATGACACAGTCCCTCTTAAAGTATTCTTGCCATGTAGTAAGCAGATTCATCTAAAGTTCCTTTCATGCAAATTTCCTCCCTTGAATAATTGAGATAATCTATTTTTTTGGTGTGTCGTTTAGCCAATAACACATGATTGACTATAGTCAGCAACTGAATAAATATTGCAACTTGTCTGCAGCTATAAAAAGTGGAATATTAAGAACATCCATTAACAATGATTCAAAATGCCATTGTGCAAACATTTTCAACATTTTTCATGAGCAAATAAGCAGCATGCAATGTCATTGAGCATGTTGTGCAGATGTTGACTATATGTCACTGAAAATAATTTTGATTGATTAAAAAAAGCAAATTCTAGATAAAGTATTGGAAAACTTTGTTTTGATTACACAAGGTCATTAGGCTCAGCATTGGTTCTCATAAACAGCACTTTCTCTCCCTGATTTCATTAAAGAAACATGCCAGGGATGCCCTTGTTCTATCATATTTGCCTTTCTATAGAACCCCTTACTATAAAAAAAAAAATGGAGAACACCTTCTCATTGATCATGTTTTGCAAAATACATTAAAACAGGGGTGTCCAATCTTATCCGCAAAGGGCCGGTGTGGGTGCATGTTTTCATTCCAATCAAGCAGGAGCCACCCCTAATTCCTCCTTTTTAATCAGTTGAGCTTAGCTTTCAATAAAGTCTTGTGTGGCTTCTGCTTGGTTGGAATGAAAACCTGCACCCACACCGGCCCTTTCCGGATAAGATTGGACACCCCTGCATTAAAATATCATATGTGATGGAAGCCTAGTTGTTTCAGACTGGAAATTATATTTTGGTCCCCTTTTTCATTTCCCTTTTTCATTTCCTCATTTTTCTAAACAGAAGTTCCATGTCTTACTAGATATAGGGAATGATGAATAAAATAAGATAATAGATGTACTGTATGTTCTGTCTATAATTCGCCAAAGATTTCATTTTTGCTTTACCTCTGCCTCTGACATATGGAATGCATATACAGTAGGTAGATCTCTTCCGTCTCATTTCCTCCATGAGCTGCTGAAATTACGGCAGGGGTGTCAAACTCAATTTCGGGTTGGGCTACATCAGCTAAATATCTTTTTTTTTAAAGATTATTTAGAGAATTGTATCTATTCTCTAAGCTGATTAGGGTCATACATCAATTTACAGTCTTTCATTTAGTTTCATAATAATGCTAAAAATGTATTCATTCATACCACAGCTTCTTTACTGTAGCAGTATATGGGCTAAGAACTTACATGTCCTCAATCTCTTTTCTGTCTCCATCAAATTCTTATTTCAACATTTTTTGTAAGACGAAACACTGGGTGATGCATTTCAGTCATTATATCAAAGGCTAATTAACAGCAGACATGTTAAGCTTCTGAAGTAATTTTTAACACATGTCACACACATCCCTTTTAATCAGCATTTCAATTCACAAGGGCTCCTTGAGACGTGCATAAAATGCAAGCCCATGCTTGATGATGCATTAGCTTTACACCCTGTCTCTATTTATGTCCATAAAGATGCCTTAAAACCCTACGCTTCCACTTTCTATATTCTGAGAACTTACAGTGCTGTGAAAAAGTATTTGTGTATATCTCATACTAAATAGTTTTAGATCTTCAAACAAAATACAACATAAAACAAAGGCAACCTGAGTACACACACAATACAGTTTTTATTTATTTATTTATTTATTTTATTAAGGCAAAAAAAAAGTTATCCAACACCTATCACCAGTTGAAAAACTAACTGCCCCCGTAAACTTAAAATCTGGTTGTGCCACCTTTAGCAGCAATAACTGCAACCAAATGCTTCCGAAAACTGGAGATCAGTCTTTCACTTACTTCTAGGACTTGGATTTACTCCTATGCTTTGGATCATTGTCTTGCTGCAGAATCCAGTTGTGCTTGAGTTTCAACTTACAGACTGAAGACTGGACATTCTCCTTTAGGATTTTCTGGTAGAGAGCAGAATTCATGTTTCCCTCAATTATTGCAAGTTGCCCAGGCCCTGAAGCAGCAAAGCATCCCCACACCATCACACCTCCACCACCATGCTTGACCGTAGGTATGATGTTCTTTTTTGATGTTCTTGTTTGGTTTATACCAGATGTAATGGGACCATCAATCCACAGAACATTCTCCCAAACGGTTTGAGGATCATCAAGGTGTGCTTTGGCAAATTCACATGAGCCTTAATGTTCTTCTGGGTTAGCAATGGTTTTCACCTCGCCACTCTTCCATGGATGCCATTTTTGCCCAGTCACTTTCTGATAGTGGAGTCATGAACAGTGACCTTTATTGATGCAAGAGAGGCCTGTAGTTCCATTGATGTTGTCCTTTGATCTTTTGTGACTTGCTGGATGAATAGTTGCTGTGCTTTTGGAGGAATTTTGGAAGGTCAGCCACTTCTGGGAAGGTATTCACAGTAGCCAACAACTGCTTCAGTCCTTCTGGAACATTTTGTGTATTTGAGTCCCTGTACTCCCTAAAAGCCCGAATGACTGTAAGTGGGCTGTTCACTCCATTTAGTTCCTGTCAGTCTCACTTTCAAAGCCATGCACAGGTTAACAACATTTAGCCTCATAAGCAGTTCTAAAACCTTCCACAATCAGACTAGTGTTATCACTGTTAGTCGTGGGAACGGTCACCAAACTGCTTCAAGTGACCTGCAGCCGCTCGCTCCCTTGGACTCTTGCCATTTTAGTATTTTGCACCATTTTCTCGATGTCGTTGTTTGTGTTCTTAAAAAAATGCTGTTAATGATAACTGCTTTCTTTTCTAAATGACACACTCTACAACACATGCTACGTGACTGTAGGCTTCGCTTCGCGAAATCGAATTCAGGTGAACTTTTGAATGATGTTATGTGAAAGAGGCTACTGATTGGCTGTTAGCAATATTTAAGCACCAGATATATAAGATTAGCATTTTTATTGCAGTCTTTTTTTTTGTTGTTCTATTTTACTTTTGGTGAATTAAAAACTAAAACTATTTGTTTTTATAATATTGCTGCATGAGATTTTAAACATCCAGCTGCAGAGGTGTCGGATCCACATAAAAAAGTTCCGGAACGCAGGTGTGCTATATTTTAGAGGTGCCGGATTCTGTTCCAGTAGGATCCAGCTCAAATTAAGCTCTGTTTGTAACCCTTCCCAGACTGATGTATTTCAATTACCTTCTTCCTCATCATTTCTGGAATTTCTTTCGACTTTGGCATAGTGTGTTACTGGGTAAGACCTTTTACCCAACTTCATGCTGTTGAAAAAGTTCAATTTAAGTGTTGATTTGATTGAACAGGGTTTGCACTAATCAAGCCTGGTTGCGTCTAGTCCAGCTGAACCCCATTATGAATGCAGTTTCATAGATTTGGGGAATTACTAACTACAGGGGCAAATACATTTCATACATGCCCAGTTGGAATTGGATAACTTTTTTTTTTTGCTTCAATAAATAACATTATCATTTAAAAACTGTATTTTGTGTTTACTCAGGTTGCCTTTGTTTTATCTTAGATTTTGTTTTAATTTCTGAAACAATTCAGTATGAGATATATGCAAAAAACAGAAGAAACTAGGATGGGGCAAATGCATTTTCACAGCACTGAACATACAGGTGCATCTCAATAAATTAGAATGTCGTGGAAAAGTTCATTTATTTCAGTAATTCAACTCAAATTGTGAAACTTGTGTATTAAATAAATTCAATGCACACAGACTGAAGTAGTTTAAGTCTTTGGTTCTTTTAATTGTGATGATTTTGGCTCACATTTAACAAAAACCCACCAATTCACTATCTCAACAAATTAGAATACTTCATAAGACCAATAAAAAAACATTTTTAGTGAATTGTTGGCCTTCTGGAAAGTATGTTCATTTACTGTACATATACTCAATACTTGGTAGGGGCTCCTTTTGCTTTAATTACTGCCTCAATTCGGTGTGGCATGGAGGTGATCAGTTTGTGGCACTGCTGAGGTGGTATGGAAGCCTAGATTTCTTTGACAGTGGCCTTCAGCTCATCTGCATTTTTTTGGTCTCTTGTTTCTCATTTTCCTCTTGACAATACCCCATAGATTCTCTATGGGGTTCAGGTGTGGTGAGTTTGCTGGCCAGTCAAGCACACCAACACCATGGTCATTTAACCAACTTTTGGTGCTTTTGGCAGTGTGGGCAGGTGCCGAATCCTGCTGGAAAATGAAATCAGCATCTTCAAAAAGCTGGTCAGCAGAAGGAAGCATGAAGTGCTCCAAAATTTCTTGGTAAACGGGTGCAGTGACTTTGGTTTTCAAAAAAACACAATGGACCAACACCAGCAGATGACATTGCACTCCAAATCATCACAGACTGTGGAAACTTAACACTGGACTTCAAGCAACTTGGGCTATGAGCTTCTCCACCCTTCCTCCAGACTCTAGGACCTCGGTTTCCAAATGAAATACAAAACTTGCTCTCATCTGAAAAGAGGACTTTGGACCACTGGGCAACAGTCCAGTACTTCTTCTCCTTAGCCCAGGTAAGACGTCTCTGACGTTGTCTGTGGCTCAGTAGTGGCTTAACAAGAGGAATACGACAACTGTAGCCAAATTCCTTGACACGTCTGTGTGTGGTGGCTCTTGATGCCTTGACCCCAGCCTTAGTCCATCCCTTGTGAAGTTTACTTAAATTCTTGAATCGATTTTGCTTGACAATCCTCATAAGGCTGCGGTTCTCTCGGTTGGTTGTGCATCTTTCTCTTCCACACTTTTTCCTTCCACTCAACTTTCTGTTAACATGCTTGGATACAGCACTCTGTGAACAGCCAGCTTCTTTGGCAATGAATGTTTGTGGCTTACCTAGTGAACCAAACTGAGAGACCATTTTGAAGGCTCAGGAAACCTTTGCAGGTGTTTTGAGTTCATTAGCTGATTGGCATGTCACCATATTCTAATTTGTTGAGATAGTGAATTGGTGGGTTTTTGTTAAATGTGAGCCAAAATCATCACAATTAAAAGAACCAAAGACTTAAACTACTTCAGTCTGTGTGCATTGAATTTATTTAATACATGAGTTTCACAATTTGAGTTGAATTACTGAAATAAATGAACTTTTCCACGACATTTATTGAGATGCACCTGTATATGCTGCAAATCATCATATACATGTAATAAGGTCATGATTGTGCAACCCATAATGTTTAAAGTGTCTATACAATAATGATACTTACAGAATAAAAACCAATATTGCCCATTATTCACTGTCACATTGACTCATGTTTTTAAGTGAACTGTGTGGGTAAAATTTGAACAGCTGGCACAAAGCTGACTGTTGTCCCCTTGGTGCAAATGGAAAGCAAGTGGTGTGGATTGGATACATGATAGCATGAAAATATGGATAAACATTTCTGCACATGATTCTCCATATACTGTATTTATGCTATGTTTATTTTTCATTTTCTGTAACCCTGCATCATTCTTGGGGAGGGTAGTGGATAAATGGATGGATCTTGTTTGAATAATGTTCAAACATAATGTCTCTATATACTGTACATATTGTAAAGTGTCATGTTCAAAATGAATGATTACAAGTGATCACAAAAATCACAGCATTACATGATTATGGATCATTGGGCTTGAAGCCAAATGGCCACAACTAATCTATGTTTCATAAGAGTTGTGCACAAACTATCATGTCTGAGGTAGAGCTGTAAATATTGAAAAGGCTTTGAAAACCGGCATATTTCATTGAACAATGCCAAATGCATCACTGATGCAAAATGAAATTTAGAATATTATTACTGTAAATGTTTTTTTTAACAATTAAAATGACAGATTTCCTCTGTGCATCAAGAGGCTAGAGGTGGTAAAAGTACGTCTCGGGTTACTTGACTGTAACCCTGTTCCCTGAAAAAGCGGGAACAAGATGCTGCATATCAAATGCTAATGACAACATTCTTTGTTCGACCGGTTGCGAAGCATGTGTGTCAAACACGCCAAGAATTGGCTTAAATAACCTCGGTGAGTTACGTCACTCTGATTACGTGCACCTGCAGGTTATAAATAGACGTGAAACGAACCTATCTTCAGGTTACGCTTTGTCTGAGAGATGCCAGACACGTCTGCAGTGCGCAGCATCTCGTTCCAGCTTTTTCAGGGAACAGGGTTACAGTCAAGTAACCTGAGACATTCCCTATCAAAAGCTACTCTCGAAGCTGCGTATCAAACGCTAATGGGAACGAGAATACCAATGCCGCCGCACTGGAAGTGTCTGGACCCCCAAGGTTGTGTAGTGTGTGCGCACAAACATTGAAAAAGGTCTCAGACATGCCTAAGGGATGTTGACTCAAGTACATGCGAGCCCGGAGTAGCATGGACATCCAAACTATAGAATCTGACAAATGTGTGCGGAGAGGACCAACCTGCCGCATCACACACTTGTTGCAAGGGGACACCTCTTGCCAAAGCCATAGAAGATGCAACCCCCTGGTTGAATGGGCCCTAACTCCTAGCGAAACTTGACCACACGCCTCGTAGGCTAGGGCAATGGCATCCCTCACCCAACGTGACACAGTTTGCTTAGTGGCAGCCGCCCCCCGGTTGCGGCCCCCATAGCATATGAAAAGCTGCTCCGACTTACGCCACTAGCTGGTGCAGTGAGCACCAATCTGAAGAGCACGTACTGGACACAGTAAGTGAAGTCTTTCCTGTTCCGTTTTCATGAAAGGGGGAGGACAGAAGGCTTCAAGAACAACCGGATGTATGGTCGAGAATGGAACTTTTGGAAGATAATTAGGGTGAGGATGCAAAATAGCTTTGACCAGCCCAGGGGCAAAGTCTAGGCAGGACCACGAGACTGACAGAGCCTGCAAATCCCCAATTCTCTTCAGAGAAGTAATAGCCATTAGAAAAATTATCTTCAGGGTCAGAAACCTGACAGGTGCTGACTCTAGTGGTTTGAAAGGGGTGTCAACCAGACCCTCGAGCACTATAGCTAAGTCCCACGAAGGGACTGTCGCTCTTGTGGGTGGCCTCAACCGCTTGGCTCCACGAATATAGCAATGCTATATTCAATACATATTACAATTAAGCTTCAATATTGTTTTTTAATACATCGTTTAATCATGTTCTAGTATCAAAGAATGAAATATTTCCATTTTAAACAATATGCACAAAAACAAACAAACATGAAAGCACCTTCTGCTTTAAAGTGAAAACACATTTATAATTGATTGTAGCTGTTGAATTCTTTCTTGCTGGATACATAAATATATACAAAAATATAAGATTTTTTATTATCTGACAATTTTATTCTGACCAGAAAAAAATAACTGTTTTAACGAAAAATAGTGTTTAAGTGCATTGGAATGTGTCATTAGTTGTGTCACTGAATACACACATTATGTTGCTGAAGCTGATTTTCAGAAGAAAAAAGTTGAATGACTAATGTTATGTCATGACATATTTTTTTAATATAGTAATGCTTTTAAAAATGTTCCACTAACAAATGTGTAAATAACAACATTTTTATTCTAACTTTTTAAGAACGTTTACCAAAGACATATAATGTTGAAAAAAAAAAAAAAGCTTCTACTAACGTTACTGCAAGAAAGTTTTTTAAAAATAATTTTGAGAGAACTTTTAGAGAACGTTAGCCAACGTTCTGAGGATGTTCCTTGTTAGCTGGGACGTAGCAGCAGATAGATTACAGTGATGAATATTAGGTCTCATTCTTGCTGTCACATGTCTGATGCTGAAAAGCCACCCTATGACTTTACAGATATCTGATCACATATAAATTTAGCGATGTAGTCTTTGAAATTAAAGAAAGAAGAGATTTTTCTTTTGAAATGTAGCAAGTAAAAGTAAAACGTACAGACTGTGGCCAGTTCACATACCGGCATGTTCTTGGACAATGGGAGGAAACTGGAGAACCTAAAGGAAAGCCATGTGAATACAAGAAGTTCCCTATCAAAAGCTACTCTCGATGTTGTGCATCAAACACTAATGAGAACATTCTTTATTCCCTATCAAAAGCTACTCTCGATGCTGCGCATCAAACGCTAATGAGAACATTCTTTGTTCGACCGGTTACGAAGCATGTGTATCAAACACGCCAAGAATTGGCTTAAATAACCTCGGTGAGTTACGTCATTGATAACGTGCACCTGCAGGTTATAAATAGACGTGAAACGGGCATACCTTCAGGTTTCTTTGTCTTTGAGACCACTTTGTGTGTGTGTGTTGTCTCCTGTCTCCTTGAAAGAGAAATTATATCATGGCTTGTACTTCGGTTAGGCGATGCGTGCCACCATTTGCACAAGTTATTCTGGACAATGATCCGCATGATTTTTGTTTGGAGTGCCTCGGGGAAGAGCATGCTATTGCTGCTCTTGAGGACGCTGAGTGTGAGCACTGCGAGCTATTTTCTATCTGAGTGCTCCACTCGAGGCTTGCTTTCTTTCGAGGCTCGGCGTCCGCACTAAGATTGGGGGCTTGCGCGTCGAGCTGGCTGAAGAGGAGCCTTGTCTTTCTCTCGTGCTTTCCCCAGATCATGAAGTCCCCGCCCTTGCTGCCGAAGCACGCCCCAGTGCTTTGGCAGAGCAAGCAAGGGCGCGGTTTCTCTTGCCTCAGGCGATATGGAGCCGAGAGCACCGCCTCTGAGCGCTCCTCACACAATGACAAAGCATTTGGGGAGTTACTCGAGGTAGTGACTAACGCAGTGGCCAGGCTTAAGAAGCTAGACTGGCCACAGGAGCAAGATAACCCCAGGCACTCCAAATTAGACGACAGATTTCTGTCGGGTGGCCAAGGCGAGAGATCCCAATATCGATCTCTCCCCTTTTTTTCCCAGACCTCCATAGGAGTTATCTCGCTCTAAGCCTTACTCCTCGTGTATCTTTGATGTCAATCTATTCGACTATCGTGGGTGCTAAGGCGCAGGGGTATGTGACGATGCCTCAAGTTGGGGAGACGCTCGCGGGCTATCTCTCGCCTGGGAGTGCGTCGTCACTTAAGAAGCCTACCCTCCCCACCAAGCCTTGCAGAGTAACATCGTCGCTGGTGGGGAAGGCATTTCAAGCAGCGGGTCAGCTGCTGCTGAAGGACCTGAGCACGGGTGGGAGTATTAGTGAGGAGGCATTTTCAGAGCGTTGGTTGCCACGGAGCGACCCCCTCCCCATGGCACACCTCTTGCACGCTTGCTTCTCACGCTCTAGACCAATCCTGACCTCGACCACGCCACTCTTCAAAAATTTGATGAGTTTCTTCCCCACCGTGCTCAGGTGTCAGGGCTGTCAGCCACCCAGCCCCGACCCTGTCCGGTCTCCCTGTGGCGAGAGTCGCAGAAGCAGAGTGTGCCGCTCATCAAAGCGAAGTGTCAAAACTAGTGCCCCTTTCAGAGAAGCTGGCAGCGTGGAAGCTACTGCCAAATATCTCTGCATGGGCAGAAAGGACTGTAGAGAAGGGCTACAGGAGTCAGTTTGCATATCGCTCTGCGTTTGAACGGCATGGTCTCCACTTCTGTCAAACCGGAGCGAGTGCATTTGTTGACACAGGAATTCCAAGCTCTGCTGGACAAAGGGGTCATAGAATGTGTTCCCCTGCCAGACAGAGAGTCAGGCTATTACAGCCGGTATTTTCTGGTTCCCAAGAAATATGGGGGGTTGCGTCCAATTTTAGATCTTTGCGAGTTGAACCGCTACCTCAGAACATACAAGTTCAAGATGTAGACGATCAAGATGATTGTGTCGCAGATCCAATCAGGGGACTGGTTCGTGACAATCGATCTCAAGGATGCATATTTTTCATGTAGAAATCTTGCCACAACACAGGAATTTCTTGAGGTTCGCTTTTGGGGGCGAAGCTTACCAGTATTGGGTTCTTCCATTTGGCCTAGCTTTGTCACCTCGCACGTACACCAAATGCATGGATGCAGCACTGGCTCCTCTGCAACTCCAGGGCATCCACATTTTAAATTACATAGACGACTGGCTGATTCTGGCTCAGTCGCAAGAGCTGGCACTTCAACATCGGAATGTCGTCCTAGCTCATCTCGAATCTCTGGGGTTGAGAAAATTGTTCTCTCTCCTGCTTGGAGGACAACATATTTGGGTTGTATGGGATTCGATCACGATGCAGGCACAGCTGTCTCATGCACGCGTCGAATCCATTCCAAATGCCCTAAAGAACATCGAGCTAGGCCAGAGAATTACTGTTCATTACTTTCAGAAGGTTCTGGGTCTCATGGCAGCTGCATCCATGGTGATACCCTTGGGCCTCCTGCACATGAGATTGTTTCAGTTGTGGCTCAAAGCCAGGGGATTTCATCCAAGGGCCAATCCCCAGAGGCAATAAGGGTCACACGCCAGGGGCTTCGTACCCTTTCTATGTGGGTCCCACTCTAGGTCCGTGTTATCGTCGCAAGATGCTAATGACAGACGCTTCCCTCACGGGTTGGGGTGCGGCCTTGGATGGCCGCCCAGCCCAAGGGATCTGAAGAGGCCATCTTCTCGACTGGCACATCAATTGCCTCGAAATGATGGCTCTATTTCGGGCCCTGAAATACTTCCTCCAGGAGTTAAGAGGCTACCATGTCCTAGTGTGGGTGGACAATATGGCGGTAGTCTCTTACATAAATCACCTGGGCGGACTGCTTCCACGCCGCCTGACCAGGCTAGCACAGCAGGTTCTGCTGTGGGCACAGGACAAGTTCCTTTCCCTCAGGGTGACTTACATCCCCGGGCAAGTGGATGTGGGAGCAGACTTGCTCTCCAGGCAATCTGGGACACACGGGGAATAGAGACTCCACCCCGAAGTAGTCAGTTAAATCTGGGAAAGATTTTACGAAGCAGAGATGGACCTCTTTGCTTCACAGGAGATGGCACAATGTCCCCTCTACTTCTCTCTGACTCCCCCAGCTCCCCTGGGTCTGGACGCCATGGCCCATACGTGGCCCAGACGGGGTCTTTACGCATTTCCCCCGATCACTCTGCTCCCCGGGGTCCTGGCCAAGGTCCTTCAACTGGGGTCTCACCTCCTATTGATAATGCCCTGTTGGATGACCAGAGTATGGTTCTCAGATCTAATATCCCTCCTCGATGGCTCGCCATGGGTGATTCCGGTCAGGAGAGATCTCCTTTCTCAGGCACAGGGGACAGTATTTCATCCCCGGCCGAGCTCTGGAACCTTCATGTCTGGCCCCTGAGGGGGACCAGCTAAGAGATGCTGGGCTTTCAGATGACATAGTAGAGACTATTCTCAGTG
Source organism: Cranoglanis bouderius (assembly GCA_023630585.1). Classification (NCBI taxonomy): domain Eukaryota; kingdom Metazoa; phylum Chordata; class Actinopteri; order Siluriformes; family Cranoglanididae; genus Cranoglanis; species Cranoglanis bouderius. The sequence goes on from CM042537.1 coordinate 18,636,405, forward strand.
CCAGGGCTCCTTCCACTAGAAGTTATGCCTTCAAGTGGCACATTTTCGGAAAGTGATGTATGGCGCATGATTTAGACCCAGTTCACTGCCAAGTTGTTTCAGTGCTGGAGTTCCTGCAAGAGAAATTGTCCCCAGGCACATGTCCTGGTACTTTCAGAGTATATGTGGCTGCCATTTCAGCTTGCCATGCTCTGATTGATGGGGTTTCGGTGGGAAAGCACCCTTTAGTCACCCGCTTCATTCGTGGAGCCAAGTGGTTGAGGCCGCTCACTAGAGTGACAGTCTCTTCGTAGGACTTAGCTATAGTGCTTGAGGGTCTGGTTGACACATCTTTCGAACCACTAGAGTCAGCACCTGTCAGGTTTCTGACCCTGAAGATGCTTTTCTAAAGGCTATTACTTCTCTGAAGGGAATTGGGGACTTGCAGGCTCTGTCAGACTCTGTCTGGTCCTGCCTAGACTTTGCCCCTGGGCTGGTCAAAGCTATGTTGCATCCTCACCCTAATTATCTTCCAAAAGTTTCATTCTCGACCATACATCCGGTCGTTCTTGAAGCCTTCTGTTCTCCACCTTTCACGACACCAGAGCAGGAAAGACTTCACTTACTGTGTCCAGTACGTGCTCTTCAGATTTACGTCCACCGCACCAGCAAGTGGCGTAAGTCAGAGCAGCTTTTCATATGCTATGGGGGCCACAACCGGGGGGTGGCCACCACTAAACAGACTATGCCACATTGGGTGAGGGATGTCATGGCCCTAGCCTACGAGCTGCGTGGTCAAGCTTCGCTGCTAGGAGTCAGGGCCCATTCAACCAGGGGGGTTGCATCTTCTATGGCTTTGGCAAGGGGTGTCCCCTTGCAGCAAGTGTGTGATGCGGCAGATTGGTCCTCTCCACACACATTTGTCAGATTCTATAGTTTGGATGTCCATGCTACTCCGGGCTCGCATGTCCTTGAGTCAACATCCCTTAGGCATGTCTGAGACCTTTTTCAATGTTTGTGCACACACACTACACAACCTTGGGGTTCAGACACTTCCAGTGCGGCGGCGTTGGTAGTCTCATTCCCATTAGCGTTTGATGCGCAGCATCAAGATTAGCTTTTGATAGGGTACGTCTCGGGTTACTTGACTGTAACCCTGTTCCCTGAAAAAGCTGGAACGAGATGCTGCGTCTCAATGCCGCACTGCAGATGTATCTGGAGTCTCTCAGACAAAGTGTAACCTGAAGGTATGCCTGTTTCACGTCTATTTATAACCTGCAGGTGCACGTTATCAATGACGTAACTCACCGAGATTATTTAAGCCAATTCTTGGCGTGTTTGACAGGGAACAGGGTTACAGTCAAGTAACCCGAGATGAACCTGAGAATCTTTGCACAGCCAGTAGCATAAGAGTTTAGGATTGGAGCTGTGAGGTGACAATGCTACCCACTGTAGCACCATGCCTTAACTATTATGCATACTAACAAACTCATTTTACTTTGTAATTTTACTTCGCCCCACTGTAAGAGGCAGATAGGGAACTCATACAGTGCTTCTTGCCGCTCCAAGTTCTGAAATACACACCTGTATGTAATGAGTTGTAGATCTAGCTCTCTCACTACACAGACAGTAATTACTCTGTCAACAACAAAATGGAGGAGGACCTCCCACAAACACCATAACATCTGCAATTCTGCATGGTGAAGATACAAATAAAGACACTTATACTTGGATCTCAGTATCCTTTTGCTCTTGTCTCATTTTCTAGACTACAGTATTACATGGAGATGATATACTGACAAGCAAATGAAATTACCACAGAGATGTGTCACAGTGGAATTTAATACCATAAGCCACAACCTCCTCCAAGTTTCAGGCTGTATACAAGCAATCATTTTTCACAGATTCACAGTATTCACCAATTTGCAATGCTAGCCCTGTCATTATGATTAGAAAGGCACAACATTAGTCTTACCTTTGTAACAAGCACTCAACAGTGTTATTATATACAATGGAGACCAAACCGCATGGCCTGATGTAAATGATTCATAATGCCCTGAGTGACATTCATTGTGTTCAGATTGACATAAAACACCGACACAAATGATGGAGTGGGCATTCTGTTTTTAGACACCTGGCGGTAAGTGAGTGACAAGACAGACAGATAAGGTAAATCAAGTGCCAGGGGATAAAGATGCATTTAATTGCTCTAAAAGACAAGTCATCTTACCCTCACCAGGCTCAGCTATGCTTGTCAACTTGGATGATGCTAAGCCTGGGCTGTTTTGAAGTGTTCATGAGCAATATAATGGCATAAATTTGCCATGTGACATTCACAGCCTTATCACCAGTGCTATGTGCAAGTTCCAAAAAATGAGCAAAGACAAATTCCTGCTTCTTTCCAGTATCCAAAGGGAAATTCAGGCCATTCTGATAACACGGTGGTTTGCTAATTACAGCATGTGCACAGTGTGAAACTGTATATTCTGTTTGATTTAACACTGCCTTGTACTCAAATGACTCTTATTTACACCGTTTACCTCGTCTAAGCTTCTGCCTGTAGTTTGACAAAGCTTGTTCTAATGGATAAAGCTAATTCAATAGTGAATAGTGAAACTGAAAGAGGAGTGGGGTAAAAAGAATTCTTATCTAAATCCTACTGGCAGAAGGTCCCAGGATTTTTTATTAAAATGGGTAACACAATTAAAGGAGTCTGAGCTGAAACTAAATTAATTCTTGAAAGGATCCCCTTATGAGTCTATCCTCATTTCTTCTGTTTGTGTTTCTGGGACATTTGCTATCAGTGTGTTACATCATCTGCAGAAAGTCAATGTTCGATGGCCTTGCAGTATCAAAGCCTCTTTCATCTTTGACACAGTACAGGATCACCAAAGGATAGGACTCTTGTTATCCAGGTGCACACATCATTGTTAATACGGTGATCAAATGTTTATATATTACCACTCATGAATATGCTGTAGCTAATGTAGAGCCAAAAAACTAATCACTAGCTCTTTCCCCACTGCCTGTATTCTCCGAATCATATGTGAAAAATTATGTTGCAATTACCATGTTATATGTCTGGCATGTTTTGTAGTTCCAGACTCATTTCCTACCTTTTCTGTGGACTGTGACGTGCCGAAGAAGATGGGTATGAAGGCCAGCCAGATAATGCAGGTGGTGTACATGGTGAAACCGATGGGCTTTGCCTCATTGAAGGTCTCCGGCACCCCACGCGTTTTTATGGCATAGACTGTGCATGTGACCATTAGCAGCATGCTGTACCCCAGCAGGCAGATGAGTGACAAGTCAGAGATGTCACACTTGAGCACACCCCGTGCCAGCTCTGGATTTGCCATGCGCTGATCCTCATAGTCCACAAAAGCCTGAGGAGGGTCCACTACAAACCAAATACAAACCCCTAATAGCTGGACTGAGATGAGGCTGAAAGTGATCAACAACTGGGATGCTGGGCTTATGAAACGTGGAGCACTCACTGACATCTTTCCCTGCTCAAAAATACGATAAATACGGTTGGTCTTGGTTAGCATTGCAGCATAGCTAATACTCATCCCCAGTCCTAGGAAAATGCGTCGGAGTGAGCAGATCCCAACATCAGGAGATGATATCATGAGGAATGTAGTGGCATAACAAAGAAAAATGCCTGTAAGCAGGACATAGCTGAGCTCCCTTCCTGATGCCTTCACAATTGGAGTGTCATTGTAGCGTATGAAGGTAACCACCACAAACAAGGTGGCCATAATGCCCATGATGGCAAGGAGTACAGGTATGACAGCCCATGGTGAGCTCCATTCCAACTTGATGATTGGGATTGGCTGGCAGCTTGTATGGTTCTTGTTGGGGTGCAAGTCAAAGCGGCACATTTTACAGGTGAATGGATCCGTCTGGTACTGGTAGCCATCACAGCGCTCGCAATGCCAGCAGCATGGGATGCCCTTCACAACCTTCTTACGCCAGCCTGGTTTGCATGGCTGACTGCAAATGGAGGAGGGTGTTTGCTTTATACCACCTGGCCACTGCATCTCTGGTATCTGTGATGCAAAAATATTGCTCATTATTCACACCAACTAGTAACTAAAAATCAGTCTTGCTTGAAAATCTGTACTGACTAATCATTTTTTTCACAGCTTGCCACAAATGTATAATTAGAGGTTTCTCCTAGGCATTTCTTCAATCATTACTCAAACAAATCATTAAGTAAATTGTACATTAATCATGGAACAAGACACCCATAATATGAAGCATGGAAAAGGCACACGAGAAAAGGCACACGAGTATGTACGGTACATACTGTATAAGGCTTAAAAGAGGACACTTACATTAAGATGGAGTTGGTCAGTCCACTGGCCAATGATTTTGTACTCTGCTGTTTTGTTATTTATCTGGTATTGGTAGATATCATAGCGGCCAGGAGCATCCCCATTCTCATTGAACTGCACCGGATTTCCAGCTATGCCTGAAAACAGAAGAGAAATGTGTTAAAAAGACTTTAGCATAATCCTCATCAAAGTAACAACTCTGAGATGAATAAAATTCCTGCTTTTGACCATAACCAACTCATTTGGAAACTGTGACATCCTGAAAGCAATACAATATGAAACAATTATATTTACCTCAGGAATATCACTAATTTAAATACAATATGTACTCAAATTAAATCTATCTAGAACATAACAGTAAAATTGTTAATAAATTAGAGCAGAATATGACAGCATACCCATAACTAAGCATGCTTAATAAAACCTCATACACTTTTATTAAACAAATTCACTGAGTGCAAAAATTCATTCTTGCAGGAGACACTGATAAAAGTACATTAAAGGAGACTGGATAACAATGCTGCCACATCCCGATGATGAATTACGAATTAGGTGTCTTGTTCTTGATAAAAGCCTGTGCCAAGTTTTTGCCAATCTCTAGCTCTAACCTTTGAGCTAAGCTATCTGTATTCATAGCACCTGCCCATGTCTAACACCAATCCCCAGCCTGGCAAATCCCAGAGCAGCCAAGTGTGCAGCAAAAGCAATTGTTTTCGGCGCTCATGTTTAGCTTACTTTTCTATTTCACAATCCTCATAGGCCTTTCTCACTGAAAGCTATGAGTGATTGAAAGAGAAGTAGATTTCTGTTGATGAATATCCTCTGTCTTTATTTCAGGCTGGAGTATGCAAGATGGCCATTCCACATCAGTGTGAGTCAGTGAATATTTATTTATCCATCCATTATCTGTACCGTTTACCCTGCACACAACATGATGCGGGGGACACCCTGGTTGAGGTGCCAACCCATCGCAGGGCACAATCGCCAACCAGCCTACAACACATGGGGGAGGAAACCCCCCAAAACAACATGCAAACTTGAGGGAAGGCAAGATTCAAACCTCCAACCCTGGAGGTGCAAGGCCAACATGCTAACCACTAAGCCACCATGCCATGGATGAAATATTGCTCAGATAATACATAGATAAGATACAAATAACAGTAGTTGCTTTTACTGTTGGTGAAGGGGCAAGATGATTTATGTCCCAGGATGCCCTCATGTCTGTGTCACCTTCTGGCTCTCCATCATAGTTATGCTGTCATAGCTAGACCTGCTGGAGTTCCCGATTGCACTCTGATCACAATATACACTGCATACCTAAGATCATCAATGATCTGTTTTCTCTCTCTCTGTTGAGTTGTTGAGTGTACTCCTGCGGCCAGATGTGATGTCTGTGCCTGATCCTGACACACTTTAATGTTTTTTCTGCTTGCAGCTTCTGCAATTGTGACTCACCTTCTGCTGCAGTGGATGTTCCCACGCGGATACCCTAACACTGTGCTTGTATCTAAGAACTGCTGCTGTAATCATAAAGACTCTCCTGTGTTTTTCACACGACTCTTATTCACAATATGCTCACAATAAACATCCTTTCAACACACTTGTCAATTGCTTGACTGAATAGTATGCAACTGTAGAAGAGTAATGACTTTCACACATTTTAATTGCATTATCCAGTGTCATGCATTTTGAGTTTTGCTCCTCTCAAGTTTTCTTCATTGCTACTGTTGCCTCTGGCTTAACAATGACTATTGTTAAAAGCGCTATCCAAATAAACTTGAATTGAGTTGAATTGAATAATTGATTTACCATTAATACAAATAGGTAGTGACTTGCAAATCTTGTGGTTATGTTTGTGTCTGTAAAGAGCTACTCTGAAGAGAAAGCTGCTGCCTAGTAGATTTGAAAGTCTGAGAGAATGGTTCATCAAGTCAGTTGATTAGGTCAGGAGGTCAGAAGAACATATTCCTCAACGTTTTCTCCTCTACACAACAGGCTATCTGACCAGCCAAGAATCCTTTCAAAAAGCATAATCACTGAGCAGTCCATACAATCACACTGACACTTTCAGCACCACATGGTAATTTTCTAATATCCCAATCTATAAACATTTCAACTCAAATTATGTGGTTCCTGAGCACTGCCAGGCTCAGATCTCAGGCTTCAAATCTTATTTAGAAAGTATGATTTGCTGACACTGATTTACAAGAGCTGGTTGGAGGTAAAATGAAGCAACAGTTATTTGTGAAATTTGTCACCAGTCAACCTCAGTGATGACGCAAGAAGTAGCAATATTATGACCATGAGGAATAAAAAATAATAATAACATTGCAGATGAATCCATGCTTTACTGGCTCCTGCATATTTTGGGTCTGATTCATCTGTCCAATATATAATGTCCTTAGTATATCCCATTCATTCTTAACCAGCATACAACCAAGATCACGATTTGTCAGTGAAAATGTTTTCCCTCTTCCCTTTTCCCTACACCGAATTTATTTATAAATTTTCTGAGCGTATAAGAAAAGAATTTCAAGCTCATGAGGTGACAAAATCTGCACTAGTTGTGCTTTTGGTAAAAAAAGACTGGTGGAGTCATCGAAAGATTCATGACCCTATTTAGCTAAAAAATGGAGGCAATATTATAGGACATGCCTTTTAGATAACCCTGCCACTGAAAGATTGAAATAAATGAGATTACCTAAATAAAATATGGATCTCTTGCCTTGCCTATAGGACACGCTATTTTATAGACCATTCTATTATTTTCTGGGCAGACACTATTTACGTGGATATTGTAAATACCTTGCAAATTGTTTTAGGGTAGCAAACTGGTGTCCTTGAACGACTGTGTGGCTTCACACATTATAAAACTGTTGTTGCAGGGTGAGATGTATAAGTTCTGCTGTACCTGTTATCTTCACTTCACGGATGTACTTTAATAGGAGGCTTCCATCGATAGGGTCCATTCTGGAACAAAGACCCACCTTGGCAGGACATAGGTCTCTGTGCATGTTATGGAGAGCATGGGCCATGGTGTATACAGCATCAATCACAAACATTACTTTTCCCTCCTGCTCATAGGTTGAGTCTTTTCCAATCCTCTCTTGATCTGGAATTCAAAAACATACCTGAAATGTAGTTGCCTTCAAATTAAGTTTACAAATACACTGTATATATACCGATCAGCCAAAACATTAAAACCACCTACTCTAGCTAATACTGGCTAACTAGCCTGTAATAAAAAACAAAATAAAAAAAGGTTCAAAAAGGTCATACATTTCCGAAAAAAACAACGAGAAACTACATTTATAACTGACAGCAGTGAGGTAACATTTCTGTTGAAAAATCATTCCTTAGTTTGCAGTTCATTTCGTTTGAAGTAAACAAGTTTTTCATTCTGGTACAAATAAACCAGTCAAATTCTTATCTTTAGCACATACAGTATACTATAAATGTGGTAGAAAAATCTGCTTCAAGCAACACTTTAAATAAGCAACAAAAATTATACCTTTTACCTGTGCTTGTTTTTTTCCTTGTTGGTTTTCTTGTCTTTTGGCTATTTATAATGGTTTCTTATTATTATTGATGAGTAACAAATGTTACCTAATATATATATATATATATATATATATATATATATATATATATATATATATATATATATATATATATATATAGTTCTTGTTATCTTTGTCTGGGTGTTGTTAGTGGGTTAAAGTAAAAAATATAACTAATATTAGTGATATTACTTCATAAAATAAATTTATGACGTTAAATTGAAAATATATATATAATAATAATACTCCACCTGTGGTGTCATAAAATGACCCGACAGAGAAAAGACTAGTTTATATTGTGGGTGTCTACAGTCCAGCAATGTGGTCATTTTTACACACATTTCTGATCCAAATAATTTGTACTAATCCAACCTCACTGGGATAAAAAACAACCTCTGCTGGGTTAGACCATATTGGAGTGAGTTTTCAAATTGGCCCAGATTGGGTTATTTTTAGCCCAACTATTTTTTAGAATGCAATACATCTTAATCCAGAACCACAGAAGACTAAACAGCTCTTTATAGATTTTGATGGAATGACTTAATGTGTCTTCATTCGCATTATCTTAGCCCTGCATCATGTGCCAAGTGTGATAAATTGAATAGATCTGTTAATACTTAAGGGTGGAATAACATGCAGTGAAGAGAGCAAGCAAGTTTAATTATTTTTCCACGCTCATATAATCATGCTAGACAGCTGTATATTCATTAGAGCTGGAGTTACTTGGCCTGTTTTTGTTTTTTTTTTTCTAAGATCTTAATTGGCAAGGAGCAGTGTCATTTATGACCCTGCCGAATTAAACTGAGAGACGTGTTACCAGATGTCATGGTGGCGGGTCTTAATTGTATAGTGCAGTCATCAGAATAAAGCTCGCCAATAGCTATGACAGTGCTGTCTTGTGTTATCACAAACACTTAGATGACTTTGTGTTTAGAGTCAAATTATTGAAATGTCTTTGGAAAGCTGTAATGTACTTAGTACGTCAATATGGAAATATCTAAAGGATGGTTAACTCAGTTATAGAGTTTTTGCTGAGACTTCCCACTGTCCAGGCCTTATTTAAAGAGAGGTGCCCAAAAAAAGTTACTGTAGCTCTTAGATAATGTGTGAGTCTTTTACTTCAGGGTCTGTAATTAGCATCACTTCACCCCAGCCTGCTCCAGAAAACCAAAGGCAATTTAACAGTCCTGACAAGCCCATGAATCTTTAAAGGCCCAAATTGAAGAAGTGGTAAGCGTTTGCCATGAGCATTACTGCTGAAGACAAAAAAAAAAAAAAACACTCCATCATTTGACTGGGTTAAGACTAGCAGGGTGGCTACTGCTCCAAGAAAGAAAAATGATATCAATCTCATAGGAGGAGAACAACTGGCAAACACAATCTTCTTCTCTACACATGTGCTTCCTTTTTACTCTTCTTTTGTATTTACTCTACAGACTCCCACCCACCCATACAGGTACACACATTTCCATCAACATGTACCCAGTTTGTCACACTATAACACACACACATACAGAGAGAGAGAGAGAGAGAGAGAGAGAGAGAGAGAGAGAGAGAGAGAGAGGGAGAGCCTCATCATCCTCCAATCAAAACATGCCCACACATATTCAGCTGGCTCACACTGCTTTTAGAGAAAACCATTTGGATTAGCTGAGGCATGTTTTTTTTTTGAGGGTTTACACATCCTTTTCTGTGATTTCCCTCATTCTTTATACACATTGCCCATATGTTACCGCTTATGTGATAAAATATTTGTGAGGAGTGTCACACTCTACGTATAAAAATCCATTAGGTTTTGACACGAGAATTCTAATCAAAACATACTGCAGCAACTATAATGTATAATGAATACACAGTGCCATCAAGAGCATGTATTTTGTTTTGAGCCTCAAATCACAAAATCCTATCAGCTTGTCCTTTTGGGTCTGATGCAAAACACACACACCCACATAGCTTGAGGGTATGTGTCCAAGAGCCAGACAGAAGTACTTTTATATTCAGCAGGTCTATTTGAGTGCTTTACTGAACTGTGTGTTGTGAATCATTATATTGGCACATGGGGCTTATAACCATGTAAGATGAATGTATATAATCCTACATATAGACAAAAAAGCTTGTTAAAATTGTGTCCATATGAATCCATGAGCACCTTGTTCAATAATCAAGTGTTCTGCACTTCTAAAGCTGACCTTCAATGCAACCCACCCAGATGCTTCTTTGCTTTAATCGTGGAAGTGAAAGGTCTCAGCTCCACCTGACTGTTCTTTCACATTATAATCAATACTTCAACCATCATGCATTTCTTATAGATAAAAGAATGGTTCCTGCCCTTTGATCAAATCAATTTCACAAAATCCTTTAGACATCATCTATCCCTTGCTCACATCTTGCTTATTCAGGGAGACTTAGCAGAGTGCTGCAAAGGCATTTTAACTTGCTCTTGCATCACCAGAGATTTTGGATTTGACAGTGCAGATGCTAAGACTTATTAAGAGTGACAACAACTGCAACAAAATCATTTGAAATATGACAAGACCCTCTTGTGTATTGCTATTAAATCCCCCATAATCTGCTGTGTACCAAAACAATATGAAGTAGCCCATTTTTTTTTCTCATGGCTTCCCAAGAGAATTTGTCTTGAAAGAGAGTGTGGTGTGTACTGCTGTTCTCTCCTTCCTTTTGTATAAAGGAGACCAAACTACAGGCCAGGAACAGTACTCAGTAATCTGCTGCTGATTGACTAATATCATCTGCTAAAGAGCCAGTCATCGCACAATGGATAGTTTCAATAGCTGATTAAAAAAAAAAAAAAAAACTAGTTTCCTGTATGACCAATCCGGTTAAAAAAGATGATTCAATGATTCAATCCATTTGATGACTGAAATTATGTTCATTGTGGAAGTGCGTATATCAACTGAAAACCCACAGACCAATCTGGTCTCTTCATGTTTGTTTGTTCCTGATAAAAAGGGGACTCAATGCTGATGGTGTGAACAGAGAGAGAGAGAGAGAGAGAGAGAGAGAGAGAGAGAGAGCTAGCTCTGAAAGCAGACATATCCAGCCCTTTAATCCTCCAGTAACCACAGGGCTGTTGGGAGGGCTGGGTAATCAACACATTCATGTTGTTCTCTGTCATTTAACACCAGTGAATGTGAGGAAGATTACACATTACACATTTAGAAAAGGGGGTTCTTTTAGGGTTCTTTAAGAGTTTATTGGATAACTAAGGGTTCTTAGCTTCCACATAGATTTCTACTTTGAACCCATTCTGATAGGGAAACACTCTATTACAGCATTCTACTTTTACAAATTCCCTCATAGACAACCAAAGAACCTAAGAGTGTAGAAACATAATGTATGTTCTATAATATTGTATTTGTAAATGCACAATTATTTGTTCCTCCATTTCCTGTATAGAAAGCTAAATAAAATTGGACGTATGACTCAAAAGATCTGGGTACATACAGTATCTGCTCCTTCAGCAGCATACATCTTCTCTGGCTGTTTTCTGTTTAATTAGCAATTTACAGCTGGTGGGCCAGAATTCATGTTTTATGAATATTTTTTTTTTTTTTGTCCTTGGTTCAGTCATTCAGCATTACATTTTGAACATCTGACATCATCATTAGTCATCAACAATGTCAGTGGGAATTTGTGTCGATCTGTGGGTGCATGTTGACTCATGCATGTGTAAGTTTGTTGGTGGAAGCTCAAGCCTGCTGCTTTAGTTACACTTGTATCAGCACAGCAATGTGAAAGAGGCCAACTAGAGAAAAATTAGTGTACTTATTGTGTGCGAAATGAAACATTCATAAGATGCCATTTAGTGAACTGTGAAGCTATGGTCAGATGCGTCATCTTGAAAGCAGTCAGCTATAAAAATCAACTTGACTGCAAAGCCAGAGCTTGACATCCCTTCCCTGTTCATTGCCGCAGTGCACATGCTGTGTGAATAGCATCCTCCAGCAAATCTGCCTCTAGAAAGCCCTGCATCCTTCTCATAAGAACACAACACACACACACACGCACACACACACACACACACGCACACACACACACACACACACACACACACACACACACACACACACACACACACACACTGATTGGCCGGAGCCAGAGGTGTGTTGCTATGAGACAGCTGCACTGGGTGTCCAAAGGGTCAAGTTCCGACCGCAGATGGACACTGTGGTAGAATGCACGTTGTTGACAGCACTCCCTCAGGAGATGAATCCATTACAGGTCATAAGCTCTTCTCCAGTAGATTTGACTGGTTTTATGAAGGCAGTGCAGGTAAGATGATGCTTAGCCCAGGAGTTTTGTGGGAAACAGATTTGTGGTTTATGACATACCAGACTCTGGTGGAAATAAATACAAACACAGAGTTTATAATAATAAACACAAACACAATGAAGCTGAGCTAGATGGACGCACATCAGGAAGCGCAGTGCAAAATGCAACTTGATGCACCTGCAAAATGGCCTTGCATCGCATCTGAAATTAACATTCAGTTTACTAAGGCTCAAGCTTATCATGTAAACTGCATCTAGGATGCCTACTAAATGCTCTGCATAAAGTGTCTATGTAAAGTGGTGAAAAAGATCAATCACTGAGTTATCAAAAAGGACTAAAGAGAAACTGGAAGTTCAATAATTGAGACAATGTGTTAATAAATTTAATTATTATTAAATAAAGTCTCACATGTCACAACAAGTAGATAGTGTGGATGGCATTAATACAGCTAATGATGCTATTTGATTACTAATTGGTTTTAATGAAAAGGTGACTGTGTACAAAATAAGGTGCAATTATCCTTCTGTACTCCGTTTTTCTTGTAGTCGAGTGTGGCTTCTATAACGTTTGGAATTGATAATGTCACACAAGTCCTTTATAATATGTTGATGTGATGTGATTGTAGATGTTAGGAAAACTGGTGTATATGTTCCTGATGCATGCGCTATGATGAAGGTTGCCAGATATTCTGAACGAAAGCATCCCAGTTGACAAGCAGTCAAGAGAAAAAAAAAAAAAAAAACACAACGTAGTTTCCCTTAATAGATGTTTCAGCACAATCCTAAAATGGTCTTGCATTATTACACATTTTGACATAAATAAAAAATATCTCTGCTAATGAATAAAAAATATCCACACCGCCTTTTTAAAAGTAGGCCAATTCTGCAAGAAAACCACTGACTATAAAGCTCAGAGCAATACGCATGGTGAAAATTTACATCTGGTTTTAGTAGGCAGACCAAATTATGTGAAAAACTGTCAGGTGGGGGTGGGGGGGGGTTGCACCAAGAAACAAAAGCAAAACAAAACAAAACAAAACAAAGAAAACAGGCACAAACAGCTTAGTACATCTGGCCCTGAGTGTTTCTGAATGGATTTACAGTGAGGGGAAAAAAGTATTTGATCCCCTGTTGATTTTGTACGTTTGCCCACTGACAAAGAAATGATCAGTCTATAATTTTAATGGTAGGTGTACTTTAACAGTGAGAGACAGAATAACAACAAAAAAATCCAGAAAAATGCATTTCAAAAAAGATATGAATTGATTTGCATTTTAATGAGTGAAATAAGTATTTGACCTCTTCGACTTAGTACTTGGTGGCAAAACCCTTGTTGGCAATCACAGACGTCAGATGTCTCTTGTAGTTGGCCACCCGGTTTGCACACATCTCAGGAGGGATTTTGTCCCACTCCTCATTGCAGATCCTCTCCAAGTCATTAAGGTCTCGAGGCTGACGTTTGGCAACTTGAACCTTCAGCTCCCTCCACAGATTTTCTATGGGATTAAGGTCTGGAGACTGGCTAGGCCACTCCAGGACCTTAATGTGCTTCTTCTTGAGCCACTCTTTTGTTGCCTTGGCTGTGTGTTTTGGGTCATTGTCATGCTGGAATAACCATCCATGACCCATTTTCAATGCCCTGGCTGAGGGAAGGAGGTTCTCACCCAAGATTTGATGGTACATAGCCCCGTCCATCGTCCCTTTGATGCGGTGCAGTTGCCCTGTCCCCTTAGCAGAAAAACACCCCCAAAGCATAATGTTTCCACCTCCATGTTTGACAGTGGAAATGGTGTTCTTGGGGTCATAGGCAGCATTCATACTCCTCCAAACATGTTGAGTTTGTAACGAATCAAGCATTACTAGCATTATTCTTTTCCACCAGAATAATGAAATGGATCAACATTAAACATGAAAAACGAAACAGAATCGCACACTTAGATTCAACGCACCTTTTTAAAGGAGACGAGTTTTAAAGCATGCCCGCCTTATCTACCAGAATGTGTAGTAACTCGGATGAATCTGCAACATTTAAAAATATTCTCCACCAGTTACAATTCATGTAACAAATTTTAAAAAATGTTTAACACGTTTAAATGTATTCTCCAATTTATATAAGGAATTAGCTCGACTGGCGTGAAATATATCTGTATATCTAATCAACGCGTGTTGTGACCAGTTATAAATATACATCAGCCATGAAAGGGAGTTCATGTATGTGCACATATACATATAGATAATTAACTACAACAGATTATAATTAATTATGACTATGTATGTGGCCTAGATCAGCTTTATGAACTCTAAAGAGTGAGTTTATCCTTCTGGCCAGGAAGAATTAACTCACGATGTTTGTTATTAAAGATTAGAGCGGGTAATCGAGATCTTATGTAGCGTTTAATTCACTCATCACGTAACAAAACAGAGAAAATCAAGCATGGGATAATAGATTTTAATAGCTAGATGTAACTATGGATACACACGACTAACTCTAAGCAAAACATGCATATGTACATCTATATACAAGGAGAGAAAAGGAATAGAGAGAAGTAATGAAGAAAAAGGGAATGGCAGATAAAAACACAACTAATTAGCCTTTTTCAGGAACCAGCATGAACTTAATTCTCCTGTAAACAGGGGTCCAATCTTAAATGCAGATATAGGTTCATTAACTATACTTGCATAGCCTCAGGTCTGAAAGTTTACACGAGGTCATGTAGAGTCCGCTGGTTCGTTGCGCCATTTGAAAAGGCGTGAGCCGTGAGGTAGTTGCATCCTTTGTCCGGGAGAGAGAGATCCTGGTTTCCTCTTCCTGGGGCCCGTGGCCCCGGGGGAGAGAGAAACCGGAAGAGTGTAGAAGTGAAGTTGAAGAGACTGAGAAGTGAACTCTTAGGTCTGTGAAGAAGAGCGTGGTGTTGTTTTAAAAACAACACCAACGCACACGCGTCTTTGGGCTATGGGCCAATCAGGAAGTTGGATTTGCATGTCCGGATGAACTCTCTTTGTCTGGTCTCGGACCCTAATTTAAATGTCCAGGGAGGAGCTGGTTTATACCGTATTATATAGGAAATTAAGAGAAAACATGAAATAATGTATCCCATTGCAATATGATATGCATAATCAATCTGGGTATCTCGAGACGATTAACTACATACCAAATTCGATGGACTTGTAAAGAATATTACAAATAAAACCTGGTTACAGACATTTAAAATGATATGCTAAATTAAAACTATCTAAAATCATTATGGTTAGTTACATAAACACACAATATATGTAAACAAGATAACATCACACTATTTAGGCATCGAATAATTACATATAATTACACATTACATTGAAAAGAGAGAGATTTCTCCATTGTGTTTGTAAGGTAAGCTTGTGTGTGTGTGTGTGTGTGTGTGTGTGTGTGTGTGTGTTTGTGCATGCACGTGTGTATGTCCAGAAGAGGGGGCTGGCTTTCTTCTAATGTCCCACCGGTCCTTGGTCACCTCAGGGTGACCTTTAGGGAGGACATTTTCTCCTCTGGACTTTTTGACTTTGAAGCTAATCCATGTGGTCGTAAACAGAGATTAGATCAGAGA
The DNA here is from genome assembly GCA_023630585.1 of Cranoglanis bouderius. Lineage (NCBI taxonomy): Eukaryota > Metazoa > Chordata > Actinopteri > Siluriformes > Cranoglanididae > Cranoglanis > Cranoglanis bouderius. The sequence continues at coordinate 18,652,157 of CM042537.1, forward strand.
TTTACAGGCCCTTGGTCGGAGTTTTGGTGGACCCCAGACGTTCAGTCATCAAAGGTTTCTTTTATTGCAGGGGTAAGTCCTGTGTGGGTTCCAAAGAGTCTTTTGCATTCCAAAGGGCATCTGGCTGCAGGAGGCCTCTCGGGGTTACTCTCAGTCACCTGAGTGATGAAATTTTCTATGTTCCGTCTGGGTTAATTGAGAAATCAGTTTGGGCACCGTCATACACTACAAGTTGATGTCAAAGAGCTCGATTTTGGTCTCATCTGACCACAACACTTTCACCCAGTTCTCCTCTGAATCATTCAGGCAAACTTCAGATGGGCCTGTACATGTGCTTTCTTGAGCAGGGGGACCTTGCGGGTGCTGCAGGATTTCAGTCCTTCACAGCATAGTGTGTTACCAATTGTTTTCTTGGTAACTATGGTCCCAGCTGCCTTGAGATCATTAACAAGATCCTCCCGTGTAGTTCTGGGCTGATTCCTCACCGTTCTCATGATCATTGAAACTCCATGAGATGAGATCTTGCATGGAGCCCCAGACCAAGGGAGACTGACAGTTATTTTGTGTTTCTTCCATTTGCGAATAATCACACCAACTGTTGTCACCTTCTCACCAAGCTGCTTGGCGATGGTCTTGTAGCCCATTCCAGCCTTGTGTAGGTCTACAATCTTGGCCCTGACATCCTTGGACAGCTATTTGGCCTTGGCCATGGTGGAGAGTTTGGAATCTGATTGATTGATTGCTTCTGTGGACAGGTGTCTTTTATACAGGTAACAAGCTGAGATTAGGAGCACTCCCTTTAAGAGAGACAGAAATCTTGCTGATTGAAAGGGGATCAAATACTTATTTCACTCATTAAAATGCAAATCAATTTATAACTTTTTTGAAATATGTTTTTCTGGATTTTTTTGTTGTTATTCTGTCTCTCACTGTTAAAATACACCTACCATTAAAATTATAGACTGATCATTTCTTTGTCAGTGGGCAAACGTACAAAATCAGCAGGGGATCAAATACTTTTTTCCCTCACTGTAAAACCATGTGTATATTTTCATTCTCTCTCCTTCCTCTCCATTACCCTCATTGTCCACCAGCTACCCCACCCACCCACCCACAGACACACTTCTCTTCTCACACTCTTTCCCACCATCTCTCTCCTTCTTCCCCTATCTCCTGGTCCTTGCTTTTATGAAGCTTTTGGAAAGTGTTTTGTCAGTGGTGAAGAAGCCAGGATTTCTTACTTGTACATTTCTTTATGCCCGATCCTTTTTTTAAGGCATGCCGATTGAGCTTGCAGTTGAAATTGTTCTCCCAGAACTCAGCAAACCAGATGTTCCTCCTGTTATTTTCTAGTGTCCGGCTGATGAAATAACGATCAAACCCTGAGAACAGATCAATAAAGTAAGTGTTAATTTAATGTGTTCTGTCAAAATCAAATGAAAGGGCACAGCTCTGCTCTTTAAAGGACAGAAAATATAACAATCTGATTTCTTCAACAACATGCTCAATTAAGGTATTTTTAGTCATAAATAATTAGAAAATCCAATAGAAAGAGAAATAGAAAATACTATCATTTGATGGTAATAGTATGAGATTTCAAATGTAAATACTTATACTATGCTAATATTTGTGCATTTTATTTAATATGATGTGCTTTGATTGACATGTTGAGGATATGTGGATGTTTTATTGGACATTCTTATCAGAAAATATAGCACCATGCCTAATTTGTAATGCATGAAAATACCCAAGAAATGCATTTTCTCAGATTTTAAAGTTTAACTGCATAAACATTCTGACATATAATTTAGTATATAGAGCCATACATAAGAGAACTTAACAATTTTTAGCAAAATATCTTCAAAAAATTTTCAAACTTACAGTAGTTTAAATTGATTTATTATTAATTATTAATTTAATTTATTAAATTATAAAATTATATATATTATATAAATATAATTTATTAATTATTTTTCAGATAGTCTTTAAGTATGCCTTTGACAAAAGAAGAACGTATTGAAATCATTGTCATGGCTGGGTTGGGAAGCTGTCGCAAGTTTGCGATGGACTTTAACAGGAAACATGGCAAGCATATCACAGACAACACTGTTGCCAAACTTATTAACAAACTCAAAAATATCTGGAAGTGTTGTGGACCAACTGAGAAGTGGACGTCCACAAACATCCACTGACGAAGGCACAACCGATGTGCTGCTGTCAAACATACTCCCCTATGTATGGAGACTTTTGGGGCAGCACTGAAAGGTATTTCACATATAAAACCTATGCCCATGTATTATTTGTTTGAGCTTCCTTACCTTTAATGGACTGGCGCTTAGGTAGGATAGTCACTGCACCCTCGGCCATCTCCTCTTGGTGGAGCACAGGAGAAATTTTAGAACCCCAGCTATCTGAGCCTACCCATAAGAGGTGACCAGTCAAATTGGCTTTCTTTGCTGCCTGCAGTAACCTCCTTTAAAGAGAACAGAATAAACAATACTGTAAGCTTTGATTTACCAGTTCCCTCAAAAGCCAGTCGCATCAATTGTACTTTACAGTCTTTGTCAAAAAGTGACATATTATCAAGCCTGTTAAAGGCTTTATTTAGAATAATTGTAAATCGATCCATAATTGACCGCTCTGTATTGACCATGCTTAACAATGAACTATATGCTGCGGGATGCTCAATCAGGCAGATAATTCAAGATGGTAAATCTAGTCAAGCTTCTAAATGCCCTTTCTTTCAAAAGCTAAACCAGCAGTAAAAGCTCGTGACATAGATCAAACTTCATATACAGGCACCCTGAAAAATCCATCCCATGAAAGAATTGCTAAAATGTGTATTATGGCTAGATTTACTGCACCAAGAGTCTGAATTTAGTACAGCCGTGGCCAAAAGTTTTGAGAATGACACAAATATTAATTTTTACAAAGTCTGCTGCCTCAGTTTTTATGATGGGAATTTGCATATACTCCAGAATGTTATGAAGAGTGATCAGATGAATTGCAATTAATTTCAAAGTCCCTCTTCGCCATGAAAATGAACTTAATCCCAAAAAAACATGCCCACTGCATTTCAGCCCTTCCACAAAAGGACCAGCTGACATCATGTCAGTGATTCTCTCGTTAACACAGGTGAGAGTGTTAACGAGGACAAGGCTGGAGATCACTCTGTCATGCTGATTGAGTTAGAATAACAGACTGGAAACTTTAAAAGGAGGGTGGTGCTTGAAATTATTGTTCTTCCTCTGTTAACTATGGTCACCTGCAAGGAAACACGTGTAGCCATCATTGCTTTACACAAAAAGGAATTCATTAGGCAAGGATATTGCTGCTAGTAAGATTGCACCTAAATCAACCATTTATCGGATCATCAAGACCTTCAAGGAGAGAGGTTCAACTGTTGTGAAGAAGGCTTCAGGGCGCCCAAGAAAGTCCAGCAAGCGCCAGGACCGTCTCCTAAAGTTGATTCAGCTGCGGGATCGGGGCACCACCAGTGCAGAGCTTGCTCAGGAATGACAGCAGGCAGGTGTGAGTGCGTCTGCACACACAGTAAGGAGAAGACTTTTGGAGGATGGCCTGGTGTCAAGAAGGGCAGCAAAGAAGCCAGTTCTCTCCAGGAAAAACATCAGGGACAGACTGCTATTCTGCAAAAAGTACAGGGATTGGACTGCTGAGGACTGGAGTAAGGTCATTTTCTCTGATGAATCCCCTTTCCGATTGTTTGGGGCATCTGGAAAAAAGCTTGTCCGGAGATGAAAAGGTGAGCGCTACCATCAGTCCTGTGTCATGCCAACAGTAAAGCATCCTGAGACCACTCATGTGTGGGGTTGCTTCTCAGCCAAGGGAGTGGACTCACTCACAATTTTGCCTAAGAACACAGCCATAAATAAAGAATGGTACAAAAACATCCTCAGAGAGCAACTTCTCCCAACCATCCAAGAACAGTTTGGTGACGAACAATGCCTTTTCCAGCATGATGGGGCACCTTGCCACAAGGCAAAAGTGATAACGAAGTGGCTCGGGGAACAAAACATCGACATTTTGGGTCCATGGCCAGGAAACTCCCCAGACCTTAATCCCATTGAGAATTTGTGGTCAATCCTCAAGAGGCGGGTGGACAAACAAAAACCCACAAACTCTGACAAACTCCAAGCATTGATTATGCAAGAATGGGCTGCCATCAGTCAGGATGTGGCCCAGAAGTTGATTGACAGCATGCCAGGGCGAATTGCAGAGGTCTTGAAAAAGAAGGGTCAACACTGCAAATATTGACTCTTTGCATAAACTTCATGTAATTGTCAATAAAAGCCACTGGCACTTATGAAATGCTTGTGATTATACTTCAGTAACAGTTGGTAACATCTGACAAAAAGATCGAAAAACACTGAAGCAGTAGACTTTGTGAAAATTAATATTTGTGTCATTCTGAAAACTTTTGGCCACGGCTGTACACAGAAACTTACAGGTCAGTAGTTACACTGGAATTAGGTGAAGGCATTTATTCATATTCTGTTTAATTCCAACCAGTAAATCAACATAAAAAACCTTCGGTACTGTAAATAACCTTAACTAATGATGAAGAAAGCAATGTTATTAGGACTCACCTGATATCATCCTCATTTGCAAAAATAATGACTACTCTGGCATTTGGGTTTTCTACCAAGCGATGAATAATCTTCTCAAATTCTCCTGCTTTGGGCTCACGAGGGATCTTAACTGACTGGGAGATGCAGACACTCCCTGTGAAAAGATAAGATGAACATCAAGAAATAGAATTACATAAAAGACATCTTTCAAGTGTCCAGTGCTTTGAGCTGATCATCTTTTGAATCTTCACTTAACACTTTGCCAAATGCCTTGTTTATATTAAGGACACATTTTGCTTCACTTAAAAAAGGTAAAGTAATTTCATTCAATCATCTGAAAATCCTGTCATGTCAAAGAACAAAGAAGGTACAAAGAAGTTTCAGGTCTTATTTCCCCTATTGGGCCTAGAAACTAGAAAACTGACCATTATATAGATATTATGCATAATGTTCATGTTGTATGTGAAGCTGAACAACTAGTTGTCTCCAGAGATCTCTAAACCTTAATTGCCTTGCCTGGAAACCTCAATTTACTAATGCATTGCTCCAGTGGGCTCCTTAATTGTAACTATTTCTAGGTGTGTTTTCATAATCTGGTATACCACTCTGTAAGCTATCCTGTATTGTAATGCATCAAGATTAAAATATTTTGTCAAAAAAAGGAGAAAAAAAGATTTACGCTTTTTTCAACTTACCCCATATGTTTCTCATGCAAGATATGTTAATGCCTGATGTTCAATTATTAAATTTATAAGTAGGCTAGGAAGCTAATAAGGAAGCAAATAAGGGAATAAGTCTGTCTCGCTCAAAATCTTTTTTTTCTTTTTCTTAAAAACATACTCCCAGACGTTCCTTAAAACAGACCCCATGTAGTTTAAGACATTTTCCAAGTTGGAAATACAAGTGCAAAAGTATGTCACTATTTGTGTAGGGAAAGTTCCTCATATTCAGAGTTGTGTTAAGCAGCTGTTTCAGTTCACGCGTCTGATGTTGCCAGATTTTTCTTGAGTAGAGCTGAGAGACTTGACTTGACCTGAGATGGGGTTTTTCAATAGTGTCTTGACCACTGACTTTAAACATACGGTAAGCTTTTCTTTTACACCCCCCGAAAAATGCTGAAATATTACTGAGGCAGCCATTTTGGACTACCAGAATCAGCTAGTTCCTTAGAACAATTTATCACTCCGCTGAAGAGGTGACAAGAGGTGGTGTCTCATAACAAGTCTGACCTACTTACTATAATAATAATAATTTGCTACTTGGTTGCTGCTTTTACATTAGTGACAATATGCCCCTGTGTTTAAAGACAGAATTGTAATGGAAAATTGGATTCTGAGGATAATATTGCAATTTGACATCCATCCATATCTGTACCACTTATCCTACTCAGGGTCATGGGGAGCCTGGAGCCTATTCCAGGGGACTCGGGGCATAAGGTGGGGGACACCCTGGACTGGGTGCCAACCGATCGCAGGGCTCAACTTGGAACTTAAATTTTTAAATCCAAATCTCCACAGAAGCACCCTGGGGGGCAGGGTGCTGCCACAGGGGCATCAGGGAATATATATATATATATATATATATATATATATATATATATATATATATATATATATTTATTTATTTACAAAATTGTTTATTTGAAGCAGAGATTCTGTAGCTTAATGATGTCAAGCAAATGTACGCAGATTTGGACCTTTATTAATGTAAATGTTTTTGAGTGAGATAGATGTCTGCTTGTCCAGTGCAAAACAAAAGAAGCAAAAATGGGACCTCAAACATGTTTTGGCTGATCAAAATGTGTGTAAATTGGATTTTTTTTGCCCCACCATTGACTTAAAACTTGAGTTTCAGACTGCCTTTTTCCTAAGCAACCTACCACTGTCAAATCTACATCATGGTGCAGCCCTCAATTAATCTTCTGCACACTGAAGAGTGAGCTTTTATTATGAGCACACTCCTTATTATGAGATATTCTTAGTGTAGCACTAACCACTAACAACCCCCCCACCCCCTACCACCCCTTTCATGTCCCCATTCTTTTGCAGCTCTTGTCAGCTTTAAGATGATTTATTTGTTCCCATTTTAAAAGGGGGGTAAGGGTTTGGCCTGTATTTGTTGAGAAAAGACCACTGCACAGTTTTAGAAGCAAAAAAAAAAGATTCATTAAAAAGATCCCATATGAGACAGGATTCTTACAGCCATAGCCAGGGCTATCTATATATTCCAGTGTACCAAAGGGCTTTTATGATGACTGATGAACTGTAGTTAAGAGACCTTGTCTCCACAGGGTAATGAGCGAAGGGAACATTTATAGAGACAAAGCCAAACTGTGAAGGAAAGTCAAGCTGTGACTCATCACACCACTGTTTATTTTAGTTCAGCTATAATATATGAGTTACCAAATATGAAGTGTCAGTGTATTTTCTGTATAGTTCACAAAATTGCATCAACAGAAGCAAGCACTCACTTCTGTTGATGCAATTTTTCACACTATACAGAAAATTCACTAATACATCACCTCTCACATTCTACTATTTTCTCCTCTTCTGTCCCTTCTTTCACTTCCCATTTTATTCTATGCAGCAATTTCCCGTTGTCTTCACCAAGTATGCAAATGACCAAGAACATGTAAAGAGTGAAGATATGGACTAGGACAGTTTTATTTAAACAGATTCAGCATTTTAAACTGCTTTATTGCACAGAATATGTGAGACAAAGAACTGATATAGTGCAACATTACACATGCAATGGGCCTGCTGAAAAGAATGCACGATACTGATGCAAATCCTCTGTTACCTCTGAAATGATGGTCATGCAGCCAAAGCCTGTATCGTTTGACTGTGTCCATTTTTTCTGCATTCTTGCCTCAGCTTTGTAAAAATAAATCTCATTAAACAAGCAGTCAGATCTGAATAGCTTTGCACTGCATACTGTAATGGCCAACTGTGCCATCGCATAAAATGAGAAATTCTGAGTGCACCAAATATTACAGAGATATAAGGTAAATAAATTAATTAATAATAAATAAGGACTTTCTCTCTCTAGTCCTTCCCAGCAATAGCCTACAACTAGGAATGGACAGCAGGCTTCAGTAGGGCCCTTTCCAGTAAGGTCCATTATATTAATGACTTAATGGGCCATAGATTGTCAATTGCATTCAGTGGATTCAGAGAATAAGAGGGTAAGGGAATATTCTTATTGATGCTTAGGTCAGCATATATTTAATAATAAAATAAACAAATATTTCACATAATGAGAATAAACCCATAATGAGAATAAACCTTTGTCTTACTGGGAAGGTTAAATTAAATTATCGATATGGGTGTAATGTCTACAAGCTACTCTTTATCTTAGAAAATGTCCACCAATTTGGGAACGTTGTGTAATACTGCAAATCAAGTGTAATTTAATTTCAGAGCCTGCAGATCTACTACAGTTTTATTGTGATTTTGAAGGTCACATCAGTAACAGCACTTCTTTTCTACAAAATTTCAGGTGTACAGTACATTCATCTTCAGTAATCATTTTATCTTTGTCAGGGTCATCGTGAATCCGTAGCCTATCCCAGAAACACTGTGCAAGGCAGGAATACACCTTCAATGGGATGAATCACAGGGCACCATGCTCACACACATTCACACACTCATTCACATCTAGGGGCAATTTAGAGTTTCCAATCCACCTACTGCATTGTTTTTGAAAGGGAGGAAGAAACCCACATGGACGCAGGGAGAACATGCGAAACTCCACACAGACAGCAACCTAATATCAGGATCGAAACTGAAGCTGTGAGGCGGCAGCGCTATCTGCCCACCACAGTGCCACCTAAATGAATTGATTTAAATAAGCAAAATTACATTAGTCCAGGATATTTTTCAAATTAATGCATCCCAGGCTGGGAATTGCATATTGTAGATGTAAGAGAATCACATTAACTTTGCTGGTGGTGATGCCCTGTAATGTTGGTGTGTGTTCTATTCTTTGTTGTTTTGTTACTGAGTTGTGAACGTTTGCTGTGTGTTGACAGTAAGTAATTACACCCTTTAACTAAGTTATATTGTGAAATGAGTTTCATAAGTTATCACAAGTGTGATAACTTTTTTTCTATTTTCTTCTTTTTCTTTTCATTATTTTTTCCCCTTCACTTGCTACCAAAATGGCAAGAGTTAATTCAACATGACACAATGTCAGAACTTTATGATAGATTTGTGCAGTGTCAATTATCCTATCCAGGCACACTGAGAGCAAAATGAAGAAAATCGCAATGCAGCCGTGACTTCAGCAAAGATTCAAAGATTCAGCAAAACATCTTCAATAACACTTAAAGAGTCAATGCTCTTTGATAAACTTCTCTTAAAGCATGACTTTCACTTGGGGCCAGAGAACAGATATATTATTCCATACATTTCCAAAGCTATAATATGTTTGTTTGTTGTCTTTGCCAAAGCAGAAGCTCAGAGCTGGATTTTTTTTGTGTGTGTCTCAAAAACGGATTTACTGAAGTCACTAAAGAACAAAAGACAACACTGTCAGTTTCCCAAGATCTCCAACTGACATCTTGAAGAACACACACTTTTCACAAAGTCACCTAGGGTCAAAACATCCTTAGTTCCTTATGAGTAACTTATGAATTCATTTTGCATTGGCAATATTGAATTAAGAATAAGCAATAAATTATGCATTTTTCTCAGCACCTCTACTGTTAATTAGTACTCTCAGGGTTGCAATTTGGAACAGATTTAATCCTATTTGACCAAGCAATACCTACCGTATAAAATATTTTCAAAATGTTTATTATGTGTGTACGAAAGTCTCCCTAATACTGTACAACTAGATTTAAATGGCCTTTGCTCTTTAAGAACTAAAATAGCATTCCAAACTCTCACTGCCTACAGATGAATAACCTCAAACTTGATTAAATATAACAAGGCCTCTAAGCCTTTGATTAGGATCTCTGTGTGGAATCGATTACTTTAGGCAAATCCAGTTTATGTATATGGAGTGTAGCATGGACTGTTTTTTGCAGCCTGTTATTAAAGCCTGCTGTGTCTGTAAATTACTCGTCAGTGGTGGCCCATGTAGACTCCATAGTAGCTCTGGCCAACAGCCTCCCCCTGTGCAGCATGTTGGTGGCAGTCACCAACAAGTCATCCAATTTAATCCACTGTTTGAAAAATCGAGTCTTCAAGGTCCCTCAGCAGAAGGCACATTATAATTTTGGCCCATTACTGCAACCCTAAAGAAACTGAAAGTATTAAACATGATTGTGGTTCAAGGGCAGTCAATAGAGCAATGGCTAGAAGAATACTATGAGATCCACATCCAACTATTTAACTATCTGTGCTTTTCGTTTAAATATTTAAATGTGATAAACCTTTGGAAATCGTTAGTACATCATATGAATAAATTGTTTAGTACAAACAAGTACTGGAATATGAGATGATATTGCATCTACCAAATCTTCTGCTATACATTCATCCAATTAGTTATGAGTAATATCTTTATACGAGATTTCATATTAAGGCTTGCATGACTATTCATTTTTATCAGTCGGCCAGTAATTTAGTCACTAGTCAGCTAGTCATCTTTTATGCATGTTTTCCATGGTTTGAACAAGAACTGGTTCAGGAAAGGACTATTTTATTATTGGAGCAAAAAAAAATTTTAAAAAATTTCATTACATTATTTATATAGTATTACATTATTTATGGACACACCAATTCTATTTTTCCCTATTCCACCAAACCAACCCTGACGCACTAGCCAGCTATCCCCTATGAAGTGGCACCTCCAACACACGTGATGTCTGCCAAGCATACAAACTGCTGCTCATACTGCATCACAGGGCAGAGTAATTCACCCAGAAGAAAGCACTATCTGCCCTCTTTTGCATACATGACCTCATAGACACCCACAACTGGCTAGTGTCTTGCTGATTGACAGTGGAAATAGTAATGGCATCCCTCCCACCCAGAGAGCATGGCTAATTTTGCTCCCTTGGCTCCTGGCCATGGATGGCTGTGTCATTGTTGGATTCAAGCTCACAAAAACTAGCAATAGGGTGGAACTGAGATTGCACAACATCAAAGCTAATGTCAGTCTACAGAGTCCTCCTTATAGTTCAGTGACCGGCTTCCTTGGATGGAGGATGATACGTGTACAGCAGTGTGTGGAAGGTTTTTCCACCATGTTAAACTTTGACCTCAGTAGTGTCAGAAAGTGAGTGTGAGTCAGACTCTGTATGCTGGCATGCTTTGCTGCTCAGACTGTAATATGCTGTAGCTGAATGGGATGGGGTAGTGCCACAATGCAAGGATTTTATTTCAATATTATTTACCTTTAAAGGACAATAAAATTAATTGCAAGAGGAATTCTTTCAGGAGCAGGCAGGAGTGGGAGTAAACAAACAGTCCCACATATGCCTCTTCACTTAATACAACGTGATATCACATTATAACACTCCATTAAAGCCAAAAAAGATTTTTTAAACAAAAAGACTGGTGGATGGATTGGTATTACTATGCAAATAACAGATGTTGACACAGTTTATGGGTATTACACAGACATATGTTAAATGAGCTGTCACATCAAAATCCTCTTGAATCCTCAAAAAGCTCTTTTGTGATTCTTTACTGTGAAGCATAGGACTATAGGACTAATAGAACTATAGGACTAGGACTAGAACTATAGGACTAATAAGCAGATAAAGATTGATATTTCCATATTCTAATTCACAATACCAAATTAAATGTTGACACTAAACCCAATTTCCTAATTTTAGATGCTACTACTTACATAACTCCACTTAATATACAGTTGAGGTCATACATACACTATACTTTGAAGAATCTGCAAAATGTTAATAATTCAAAAAACAATAAAAATTGCATTTTGTTTTTTTATTTAGTACTGCCCTGAATAAGCTACAGTGCTGTGAAAAAGTATTTGCCCCATCCTGATTTCTTCTGTTTTTGTGTATATCACATACTAATTTTTTTCAGAAATTAAAACAAAATTTAAGATAAAACAAAGGCAACCTGAGTAAACACAAAATACAGTTTTTAAGTCATATTGTTATTTATTGAAGCAAAAAAGTTATCCAGTACCAACTGAGCCTGTGTGAAAATGTATTTGCCCCCATAGTTACTAATTCCCCAAATCTATGAAACTGCATTCATAATGGGGTTCAGCTGGACTAGACGCAACCAGGCCTGATTACTACAAACCCTGTTCAATCAAATCAACACTTAAATAGAACTTTTTCAACAGCATGAAGTTGGTTAAAACGGTCTTGCCCAGTATGCCAAGGTTGAAAGAAATTCCAGAAATGATGAGGAAGAAGGTGATTGAAATACATCAGTCTGGGATATTTCAAAGTCTCTGGAACTTCAAAGGACCACAGTGAGAGCCATTACCTCCAAATGGAAAAACTCGGCACAGTAGTGAACCTTCTCAGAAGTGGCCGACCTTCCAAAATTCCTCCAAGAGCACAGCAACTACTCATCCAGAAACTCACAAAAGACCTAAAGGCCTCTCTTGCATCAATAAATGTCACTGTTCATGACTCCACTATCAGAAAGACACTGGGCAAAAATGGCATCCATGGAAGAGTGGTGAGGTGAAAACCACTGCTAACCCAGAAGAACATTAAGGCTCATCTGAATTTTGCCAAAGCGCACCTTTATGATCCTCAAACCTTTTGGGAGAATGTTCTGTGGACTGATGAGTCAAAAGTGGAACTGTTTGGAAGACAGGGGTTCCGTTACATCTGGCATAAATCAAACACTGAATTCCACAAAAAGAACATCATACCTAGGGTCAAGCATGGTGGTGGAAGTGTGATGGTGTGGGGATGCTTTGCTGTTCAGGGCCTGGGCAACTTGCAATAATTGAGGGAAACATGAATACTGCTCTCTACCAGAAAATCCTAAAGGAGAATGTCCGGTTTTCAGTCTGTAAGTTGAAACTCAAGCGCAACTGGATTCTGCAGCAAGATGGAGTAAGTCCACCTCTGAATAACTCAAAAAAAGCTAAATTAAAGTTTTGGAGTGGCCTATTCAAAATCCTGACTTGAACCAATTAAGATGCTGTGGCAGGACCTTAAACTGGCAGTTCATGCTTGAAAACACTCCAGTGTGGCTGAACTAAAGCAGTTCAGAACTAAACAGTGGGCCAAAATTCCACCACAGAGCTGTGAAAGACTGATCTCCAATTATTGGAAGCGTTTGCTTGCAGTTATTGCTGCTGTAGGTGGCACAACCAGATTTTAAGTTTAAGGGGGCAATTAGTTCACATGGGTGTGTTATGTAAACTAGTAGGCAGTAGAGTCAGGATGCATGTGCTGGGGAGACGTCAGATAATGCATAAGAGTTTAATAACAAAAAAGGCAGTAATCCACAAACTCAGTAATCAAAAAAGAGCAGTAATCCAACAGACAGGAAAAAACACTTGAAAACAAGGAAGTGGTCTGGGAACCACAAATACGGAGCTACGGACATCGGAACAAGGACTACGGATTAAAGAGCTACGGAAATCGGAATTAGAGCTATGGAAATCAGAATTAGAGCTACGATCACTTTAGACTATTATTAAGCTAAACTAATACTCCGCGTCGGAGCGGAAGCAAATAGGGCTTTTTAAACACGCACCAAATCAAACACACCTGGAAATGATAATTACATTAAATGGGGAACCAATAAGAAACCAGGAGGCGGGGACAGAGACATGACACGAACTTGAAAACAAAAATGCACATGGCACAGGTAAACAAAACGTGAGTCTTTATGAATGGAGGCAGAATGCGGAAGTAGGCTACGCTTCATTTGCAGCATAGCGAGAGAGGGAGAACCTAACAGGGTGATAGGTGTTGGATAACTTTTTTTGGCTTCAATTTAAAAAAACTGGATTGCGTGTTTACACAGGTTGCCTTTGTAAAAAATTTTAACAGGATGCTCAGTGTAAATTGTTATTTTGTCTTCTGGGAAACATGTAAATATCTTATGTAGCTTCTGAAGTGCAGTGCTAAATGAAAAAAAATAAGATCTTTAAACAAAATAATAACAATGTACACTGATCATCCTGTTCGAAAGTTTACATCCCCCTGGCTCTTAATGTAGTTAAGTGTAAAATAGTGTAAAATATCATTACTGCATGGGTCAGAGCTTTTGTCCTGCAAATAACCTTACAATTAGTGATCAGTACTCAGACACAGCCTCAGTCTACCATGAAAATCTATTTGTTTAGTCAGACTAAATAGCTTTTCGCTTAGATTAAGGCACAGATCTGGGGAGTTTATGGGTGTAGATTGTTTTGCTAAACTGGGAGATTTTGATACTGTTGCACTCCCCAGTCTCACATATTCACTCATGCTTGTTGATGGTGGAGCAGCAGGATGTTTTATGTCCCACAGTGCCCTCATGCCTGTGTTACCTTCTGGCTCTCCCCTTTTATGCTGTCATAGCTAAACTTGCTGTAGTCCCCACTTGCTCTTCTACTACAACATACATCCTATTAGGATGGTCAGATCATACCTAATAATCTATTTTCTCTGTCCACCAAATATGTATATGCACTCCTGCTGCCCAATGTGATGCCAGTGCCAAAACCTGACCTGTTTTTTTTTTTTTTTTTTTTTTTGCTGTAGCACTCCTCCACCTGTAGACCTGTCTGCTTCATCCCAATGCTCTATTCATTGTCTATTCCTCTTGCTTATTTAGCTCCAAGCTATCATATGATGAACCTCCAAAACATTTCATGCTTATGACTTCACTTATTGCTGCAGTGAATAATGTCACTTGGATACCATAGATTAAAAATGGTCTCATGCTCATTCCATATCTCCTCTTCATAATAGGATCAGGCCAAATATTTCATATCTCTTCAACACATTTAGTACTGTTTGTCTTCTGTATATGAAGTGAAAGTGAAGTGAAAGTGACATGTGAAGGCCAATGTACAGCCGTGGCCAAAAGTTTTGAGAATGACACAAATATTAATTTTTACAAAGTTAAAATCAGTTTTTATGATGTCAATTTGCATATACTCCAGAATGTTATGAAGAGTGATCAGATGAATTGCAATTAATTTCAAAGTCCCTCTTTGCCATGAAAATGAACTTAATCCCAAAAAAAACATGTCCACTGCATTTCAGCCCTTCCACAAAAGGACCAGCTGACATCATGTCATTGATTCTCTCGTTAACACAGGTGAGAGTGTTAACGAGGACAAGGCTGGAAATCACTCTGTCATGCTGATTGAGTTAGAATAACAGACTGGAAGCTTTAAAAGGAGGGTGGTGCTTGAAATTATTGTTCTTCCTCTGTTAACTATGGTTACCTGCAAGGAAACACATGCAGCCATCATTGCTTTGCACAAAAAAGGATTCACAGGCAAGGATATTGCTGCTAGTAAGATTGCACCTAAATCAACCATTTATCGGATCATCAAGACCTTCAAGGAGAGAGGTTCAACTGTTGTGAAGAAGGCTTCAGGGCACCCAAGAAAGTCCAGCAAGCGCCAGGACCATCTCCTAAAGTTGATTCAGCTGCGGGATCAGGGCACCACCAGTGCAGAGCTTGATCAGGAATGGCAGCAGGCAGGTGTGAGTGCGTCTTTTGGAGGATGGCCTGGTGTCAAGAAGGGCAGCAAAGAAGCCACTTCTCTCCAGGAAAAACATCAGGGACAGACTGCTATTCTGCAAAAAGTACAGGGATTGGACTGCTGAGGACTGGGGTAATGTCATTTTCTCTGATGAATCCCCTTTCCGATTGTTTGGGGCATCTGGAAAAAAGCTTGTCCGGAGAAGAAAAGGTGAGCGCTATCCTCAGTCCTGTGTCATGCCAACAGTAAAGCATCCTGAGACCACTCATGTGTGGGGCTTCTCAGCCAAGGGAGTGGGCTCACTCACAATTTTGCCTAAGAACACAGCCATGAATAAAGAACGGTACAAAAACATCCTCAGAGAGCAACTTCTCCCAACCATCCAAGAACAGTTTGGTGATGAACAATGCCTTTTCCAGCATGATGGGGCACCTTGCCACAAGGCAAAAGTGATAACGAAGTGGCTCGGGGAACAAAACATCGACATTTTGGGTCCATGGTCAGGAAACTCCCCAGACCTTAATCCCATTGAGAATTTGTGGTCAATCCTCAAGAGGCGGGTGGAAAAACAAAAACCCACAAACTCTGACATTATGATTGTGCAAGAATGGGCTGCCATCAGTCAGGATGTGGCCCAGAAGTTGATTGACAGCATGCCAGGGTGAATTGCAGAGATCTTGAAAAAGAAGGGTCAACACTGCAAATATTGACTCTTTGCATAAACTTCATGTAATTGTCAATAAAAGCCATTGACACTTATGAAATGCTTGTGATTATACTTCAGTAACAGTTAGTAACATCTGACAAAAAGATCTAAAAACACTGAACAGTAGACTTTGTGAAAATTAATATTTGTGTCATTCTCAAAACTTTTGGCCACGGCTGTATGGTAACCCATACTTGGAATTTGTCCTCTGCATTTAACCCATCCAAGTTAGTGCACACACATTAGGAATTGTGAGTAGTGAACACACACACTAAAAACCATGAATACACCTGGAGCAGTATATGACAGTCTACTGGAATGATCATAATGACACTATCTGAAATCACCCATAAAAGGTTCCATTTTAAATCTGGTTCTTCTCAAGGTATCTCTCTCATGTTGTCTAAGGAGCATCTTTTTTCCTTTCCTAAATCTACATCCAGATTTCTGTAATGTTGCTTTCTGACTGGTTAGACTGAAGGTCTGTTGTTAACATAAAATTTAATTAAATACATAGTGTGAAAGCTTTCCGGCTAGATTTCACACTATATTGTTACTCATGCATATCTGCTAATGTCACAGTGCTAATCTGCTAACTGTCATCCAGTTTCATGATCAAGAAACAAAAGAATTAGCTTTTAGGCTTGGCAGAATGAATCTCAAAAGGCATACGAAATATTATCCTGAATAAAACATGAACCAAAAACATCTAAATGAACTAGGACTACCAAAAAAAAACCCAAAAAAAACTAAACTGATTTTACTGACCTATGACTGACATGCACAGTAATTTATTGCAGAGTTCAGCTAACAGCAGTGCATTGCCAGAAAAGAAAAAAAAATTAAAGCACTGTTACGGCAGACACAGGGGAGCTGGATGCATGCGCTGGGGAAACGTCAGTTTATTAAGTAGTAACCAAAAATATAAGGACAGGGGAAAATGCAAAGAACCATAAGTATTTGGACAGGGGAAAAAGGAACATAAAGGCAGGATCAAAAAACAAACAATAATCCACCAGGTAGTAAATCCACAAAAAGAGGCATTAATCCACACAAGAACGAGGCATTAATCTACACAATATCAGGGCAAAAGTCCAAGGTCCAGGAAATGCGAGGGCGGTGAAAAAAACCACAAACATCTATTCACATAGTTAACTCTATCTACTCTAATACTCCGCGTCAAAGTGGACAAAAGAAAAGGTTTAAATACATAAACGAAAACAAGCTGTAACTAAAAACACCTGAAACTAATAACAAAACAATAAACGGTAAACCAATGAACAAACAGGGGTGGAGACATGACATGAACCAAAAACAAATAACCAATCAACATACAGAGGCAGAGACATGACGCAAACCAAAACAAAGGAGCACATGGTGACATAAACAAAACTGAACTGGAATGCGGGGAATGCGGAAGCTAGCGAGCAAGGGAGTAGCGCCGAGAGAGAGGAGGACTCTAACAGAGCCCTCCCCCCCCCCCAAAAGTGCGGAAAGTTCCAACTGCTCTGGTGGACCTGGGCCCCTGGGCAGGATAACAATATCTGCCCGCCAGGACCCGAGGCTCGCAATGTCTAGTGTTCCGAGGCCAGAGCGGAGCATGTCTGGCCGTCCCATCGGCCACAGACGAGAACTTGGATGAGAACTTGGATGAGAACTTGGACGAGAACTTGGACTGGAAACCGGCTTGGTGCTTGGCTTGGTGCTTGGAGCGGTGCTTGACCTGGTGCTTGGCTTGGTGCTTGACCTGATGCTTGGCTTGGTGCTTGACCTGGTGCTTGGCTTGGTGCTTGGCTTGGTGCTTGACCTGGCGCTTGGCTTGGTGCTTGGCCTGGTGCTTGGCCTGGAACCTGGACTGGAAACAGGACTGGAAACAGAACTGGAAACAGAACTGAAAACAGAACTAGAACCCGACTTGGCACATGGACCAGAAACAGGACTGGAAACAGAACTGGAACCAGACTTGGCACCAGGACTGGAAACAGAACTGGAAACAGAACTGGAACCCAACTTGGCACCTGGACCAGAAACAGGACTGGAAACAGAATTGGAACCCGACTTGGCACCTGGACCGGAAACAGACTTGGCACCTGGACTGGAAACAGGACTGGAAACAGACTTGGCACCTGGACTGGAAACAGACTTGGCACCTGGACTGGAAACAGGACTGGAAACTGGATTGGAATCCGATTTGGCACCTGGACTGGAAACAGGACTGAAAACAGGACTGGAACCCGATTTGGTACCTGGACTGGAAACAGGACTGGAAAATGGACTGGAAACTAAACTGGAAACTGGACAGGGAACTAAACTAGAAACTGGACTGGAAATTAAACTAGCAGCTGGACAGGAAATTAAACTAGAAGCTGGACTGAAAACTAGACTGGATTCAGGACTGAAAACTGGACTGGAAACTAGACTGGATACTGGACTGGATTCAGGACTGGAAACTAGACTGGATACTGGACTAGATTCAGGACTGGAAAATGGACTGGATTCTCGACTGGATTCAGGACTGGAAACTGGACTGGAAACTAGACTGGAAACTGGGCCTGAAACTGGACTGGAAACTGGACCGGGAACCGGACTGGGAACTGGACTGGAAACAGGACTGGGAACTGGACTGGGAACTGGACTGGGAGCTAAGCTAGAAACTGGACTGGATTCAGGACAGGGAACAGGACTGGGAACAGGACTGGAAACTAAACTAGAAACCGGACTGGAAACGAAACTAGAAACTGGATTGGGACCTAAACAGGAACCTGGACAGGAACCTGGACTGGGAACAGGACTATGAATGTGACTTTGGGCCTGAACTGAGGCATGGGATAAGGCATGGGTTGGAACATGACTCTAGGCATGAACTGAGGCATGGGCTGAGGCATGGGCTGGAACATGACTCTAGATTTGGACATGGACCTGGACTGGGACATGGACTTGGATATGGGTTAGGACAGAAACATGGACTTGGATTAGAACATGGAAAGGGATTAGGGTAGGAACCTGGACATGGACTTGGACATGGACTTGGACTAGGACATGGAAAGGAGGTCATCCTGTGGACCTCCGGTAGAAACATGGCTTGGGCGGAGACATGACATGAACCAAAAACAAAGAACCAATCAACATACAGAGGCGGAGACATGACATAAACCAAAACAAAGGAGCACATGGTGACATAAACAAAACTAGAGTCTATGAATGGGAAAGTCCAAAGGCGTTTATGAATGGAATGTGGGGAATGCAGAAGTACACTACTCGCTAGCTTTCGCGAGTAGCGCCTAGAGAGAGGAGGACTCTAACAAGCGCAGTGTTGTTCCAAAGTCAAAGTTCCAAAAAGGCAAGTCAGAAAAACAGATGTCCTCCATTTAAAGATTAGAAAATGAAACTAAAATGTACAATTCCTAAAAATATATCCAAAACGCACTACACGCAGAGGGGTTCGGTTTATCCTCATATGATAGTCTGAATGAATGCATTATTAAGAAGTTAACATATTGATACATTTACTTACTGAGAAGAACAGGGTATGCACTAAAGGCTGTAATCAACACCTGCACAGTTTGGCAAATTAAGTTCACATATTACATCATGTTGGGAACGTTTTCCATATTCAGAGTCAGCATATGCAGACTCTTATAGGTGATTGTTCTGGGCAGCCCACTCAAATTATTACAATTGCCATTGTGCAGTTCACTTGCCCCAGCTGGCAGATTTTTCTTAAGTAGCAGCATCGTCTATTGAAAGTGTGAAGCTTAGGCGGGGGAAAAACGCTGTATCTCCTATTGAGAGTTGCATTTTTGTTATATATTGCACCAGCAGTTGCACACAGTCTAATGTAGGCACAAATTATTAATGTGAGCGCACAGTGTAGGCTATTTTATTGTTGTTTTTGTTTTCTAATTCGTTATTTTGAGTTGTTGATTCAATAAAATAATGCCAACGTTTTTTGGTAATTTGATGTATTCTCCTATAAAGAAACCATTTCCATGGCCTGAAGGACAAGCTGACCAAGCAATCCAAAAACTTTCATTACAGTTCACTGTAACGAATCAAAGGCATTACTAGCATTATTCTTTTCCACCAGAATAATGAAATGGATCAACTTTAAACACGAAACGAGACAGAAGCGCACGCTTAGATTCAACGTACCTTTTTAAAGGAGACGAGTTTTAAAGCGTGCCCGCATTATCTACCAGAATGTGTAGTAACTCGGATGAATCTGCAACGTTTAAAAATATTCTCCACCAGTTACAATTTATGTAACAAATTAAAAAATGTTTAACAAGTTTAAATGTATTCTCCAATTTATATAAGGAATTAGCTCGACTGGCATGAAATATATCTATATATCTAATCAACGCGTGTTGTGACCAGTTATAAATATACATCAGCCATGAAAGGGAATTCATATATGTGCACATATACATATAGATAATTAACTACAATGGATTATAATTAATTATGACTATGTATGTGGTCTAGATCAGCTTTATGAACTCTAAAGAGTGAGTTTATCCTTCTGGCCAGGAAGAATTAACTCACGAAGTTTGTTATTAAAGATTAGAGCGGGTAATCGAGATCGCAGCATTTAATTTACTCATCACGTGACCAAAACAGAGAAAATCAAGCATGGGATAATAGATTTTAATAGCTAGATGTAACTATGGATACACACGACTAACTCTAAGCAAAACATACATATATACACATATATATACAGGGAGAGAAAAGGGATAGAGAGAAAGTAATGAAAGAAAGGGAAGCAGACAAAAACACAACTATTTAGCCTTTTTCAGAACCAGCACGAACTTAATTCTCCTGTAACACAGGGGTCCAATCTTAAACGCAGATATAGATCATTAACTATACTTGCATAGCCTCAAGGTTGAGAGTTTGCGCAAGGTCGTGTAGAGTTCGCCGTGTAGAGTAGAGGTCGTGTAGAGTTTCCACGTGCCCCGGGGGAGACAAACCGGAAGGAGTGTAGAAGTGAAGTTAAAGAGACTGAAAAGTCTCAACTCTAACTCGAGTTGAAGTGGAGCGTGGTGTTGTTTTAAAGACAACACCAACGCACACGCCTAATCAATCCGGGTATCTCGAGACGATTAACTACATACCAAATTCGATGGACTTGTAAAGAATATTACAAATAAAACCTGGTTACAGACATTTAAAATGATATGCTCGATTAAAACTATCTAAAGTCATTAAGGTTAGTTACAGAAACACACAATATATGTAAACAAGATAACATCACACAATTTAGACATCGAATAATTACATATAATTACACGTTACATTGAAGAGAGAGAGATTTCTCCATTGTGTGTGTAAGGTAAGCTTGTGTGTGTGTGTGTGTGTGTGTGTGTGTGTGTGTGCGTGTGCGCGTGTGTATGTCCAGAAGAGGGGGATGGCGTTCTTCTAATGTCCCACCGGTCCTTGGTCACCTCAGGGTGACCTTTAGGGAGGATGTTTTCTCCTCTGGCCTGCTAATTCTGAGGCTAAATCATGTTACAGAGATTAGATCAGAGATTTACAGGCCCTTGGTCGGAGTTTTGGTGGACCCCTGCTGACGAACTAATCATGAAGTTTCCCAGACGTTCAGTCATCAAAGGTTTCTTTTATTGCAGGGGTAAGTCCAGTGTGGGTTCCAAAGAGTCTTTTGCATCCCAAAGGTGCATCTGGTCAAAGGAGGCCTCTCGGGGTTACTCTAGGTCACCTGAGTGGTGAAACTTTCTATGTTCTGTCTGGGTTAATCCAGAAATCAGTTTGAGCATAGTCATACGCTACAGTCCCCCCTTTTCGGACAAGGATGTCCAGGTGTGGACATCGTTGGGCGACAGTCGTCATGGTGATCAGATGACAAGTGGATCAAACTGATTGATCAGCGGGTGGCTCCCAAATGTCCTCAGCCTTTGCTTCCTCAGGCTGAGGGTCCATCTTGATGTGCGTTTGTGCGTGCGCCCCCTAGGGCCAGTTCAGAGACAGGGTCAGTGGTTGGTTTCTTCCACAGCCTTTTTGGCAGCAGTCCTCTGCTTGGCGTAGGCCTTGTGGATTCTGCCTGGTGACACATTGAGCAGTGGGCTTCCACCCCCCTTTTGGAATTAGGGAGTGGTGGCTGGGAGGCTTGCGTCCACTGGTCAAGGAAAACTCTGTGGTGAGCGTTTACCTTCTCTGGTCATTTTGCAGAAGGTATGACCAGTTCAGTTCTCTGTGAACGGTGTTCAGTTCATCTGTGAATGTGTACCCTGGTTGTGCTGAAGTATGGATTTCAGCTCGGGTCGCCAGCAGGTTGTTTTTGCAGGCTTTGACCTTAGCATTCCTTTCTGTTCAGTTCACGTTTTGCGCTGGTTAGGAGAGCTTCACTTGTTGGAGTTTCCTGATGAGTTCCTCTCTGGATTCTCTCTCCAACTGCTCTCTGTACTCGGTCTCTGCATGAGGCCCTTTGTAGTTTTTCCACTGCCTCTCAGAGCTCTGGGTCCATTTCACCTTCTGTCCCGCACCGGTTCTGGGTCTTGAGGAGTATGCTGATCTCGGCAGCTTTGAGCGTGGGCCTGGTTCCTTCAGGCCTCCTCGTTCTGGAGCTTGAGCGCGCTGCTGCTCCTTGCTCTAGATGGACGTTGCTCGTTTCGCTGAGTCGTGCCTGGGCGACGAGGTTGTGTGCGAGGCTCCTGATGATCTCTGCCCATCCTTTGGGGTTCTGGATCAGATTGTGGGCCGTCTGTCCGCTTACATCGTCGTCCAGCTGCTCTCTGCTTAGGTGCTGTAGGTCGCCAGCAGCTTGGAGCAGGAACACAGTCGTCACGACACACAGCCAGGTCTCGAGGTGGTCCCAGTGGGTGGCGGGACACATGATTGGGACATGGTAGCTCACTGTTGGCAAGAGAGAAAGAACACCAAAGGCCATACAAGTCCGCACAGAATTAATGAGCTACAGTGATACTGAATTTGGTATGCGGGGAGTATACAAATTTGGCTAACTGGTGTAGACAGTTAGTAGTACATAGGCCAGATAATTATGGTTTTTTGGCCGTAAGTGGCCAGGGAGGGCCAATTTGTATGGGTACATGCCGGATCTAAATAGAAATTTGGACAGGCAGTAGCCTAGTGGGTCATCTTAAAGACACTGGCTGCCTGGGTCGTCAATCTAGCATTTAGCTTTTTTTCTTGCTGGTTCTCATAGGCTCTGCCTGTATGTGAACTTTGGGAGATAAGTCACAACAGAACAGCAGCTAACACAAAGGAAAACAAAACTGAAACAATCAGAGGAGGGAAATGTAAAGCAAGATGCGAATGAAAACAGGTCTAGCTAGAGGAAAATAGAAGACTTAAGTTAGCTATCATGCATAGGGTTTATGACAGGCCTGCCAGAGTGGGGGCGCTGTTGAGTCATAAGCCCTATGGAGACGGTATGGCTTAAGAGAGAGAGAGAGTGCTGGGCCAAACACTTAAATAGTCAGAGATGCCATGGCTAAGTGGATGGGCCGTATGCCCTTTAGATATGCCTGGGGTGAATTGAGATTGCTCAGATGAGAATCAGTGGTGAAGCCAGCCTACCTGACGGTCCCCAAACACTCAACTGCAGTGTGACTCAGGGCCCCTCGCTTTCCCGTACCATGGTGCGACCACTCAACCAGCTATGACCTTTAGCACAATTGGGCAGTGGTCAGGTGAGGCATGCCAACTGCCAGGCTGCAGAGCCGGAATCAGTTTTCCTCCTAAAACCCTTTTTGGGGCCAGCTGCCTCTGTGGCAGGCTGCGCCAGATGGGCAGGTCCGTTGGTACGGAGCCTTACTGTGGGTACGTAACCCAACTGCTCTGGTGGTCAGTGGGCCTCGTCTGCCTTTTCACCTGGAGTGCTCAAGTGCTGATGTCACCTGCGTGCCGCCTACCAATGGTACGAGGGCCGAGGTGTCCGACGAGCACACCCACAGCCAGCGCTGGGTCCGCCAGTCCAGGCAACTCCATTCACCGAATTCAACCTGGGGACAACCGTCGCTTCTCCGCAGAGCACTAAGGGAAGCATTACCTGCAAGTATACAAATGGCTGAACAAATGTAACTTGATATTAATTTACAATTTCAATGTAACCTTGTTTAAATTTAATCTAAATTAAAGCAAGTGTAGGGTAAGAGATAAAGCTGATACCTATAGTAATCAGACTCACTCAATTAATGAGAAAGATAGAAATATAGAAATAAGGAAATACTGAACCGTACATGAGAATTAGAGATACGAATTAAAAAAGAAAACAGAAGGAAGCCTTATCTATCTGTGAATGTCCTGAGGAGAAGTCCTTCTAAGAGGGAGGCACTAATGGACAACACAGAAGCCTGATTTAAATCTTACTTAAACTTGGCTTTAGTTCAAACTAAGCAAGCGTGCATCATAAGAAAGGCTGAAATAAAAGAGTTACCGAATGGTAATAAAAATGAAATAAAAGAAATGCAAGAAATGAAAATATAAAAAGGGAAAACCCCAATAGTAGTCCAAAAGACTAGAAATAAAATTAAAGTAGCAAGGGGGAAATTGGAATAAAGAGAAGTCAAATGAAATTAAAAGGGAAGGAAATAGAGTGGACCTAGCTAAGAAGGACCACAAGGTGGCGACGGTGGGCTTACGCCACCGTGAGTAAGGAGGGGGTTAGGTTACCACGCGTTAGACGCTCAAGAGGGCGGCCCTCTGGTCGTCAGTCAGAGGTACTGCGCCCTACCTACCCTAAACTCAGACAGGAAGTGAAATCGGTGCGCGTTTCCTAGAAGACGGCTTTAATGGCGATTTCATGCTTGACCATGAGAACGGAGAACTTTTTAGATCTCAGGGATCCTTTTGTGCTGTTTATGCACAAGAAATGTGGGCAGGATTTCTTCGCTGCCATGCACACAAAATCACAACGGGATTTCTTCGCCATTGTCTAAATCTTACACTTGATCAGATTGTAGAGGACTCCCTTATACATATCAATCAAATATTTGCCAGCAGTGATTTTGACTGGGTATGCACACGGTGCGCGTTTTGGTTAGCTATGCCAAGATTGTGTGCTGATGGGAGTGACATCACTTAGTCGAGTACATTGGTCCTACGCAATGAATCGAATCTAGCGATATAGTAATAAGGCCTTTTAGAAAGACAAGAGGAACATCGCTCAAATCAATCTTTTACTGCACTGGAAGAAGATTTCTTCGTTCTTACCAGGCGATTACACAATTAAAAATGTGCTGTTCTGCGATTTCATCGTCTTCAGACACAAGTTTAATGTTATGACTACAGTTTTAACTTTAAGCACCTAACCGCGACTGAATTTGTCAAACAAATATGGCTCTGTTAGCATGCTGCACTGAAACAATGAGCTTAAAGCTTTTCAGTTATCACGGAGTGGGGGAGGGGAGTCGCGTTGCGACTCGGCTCACTGACTCGGTTCACTCGCTGACTCGGTTCACCTGGCGAGGGCGCGCAAATACAACACATCTAATAGCACAAAAATCTAATAAAACACGCTTAGATTGAAAGGGAATTGTTCACGAAATAAAGTTTAAAACACTGCCCGCAATCTCCACCATAAAATGTAACGAATCAAAGGCATTACTAGAATTATTCTTTTCCACCAGAATAATGAAATGGATCAACTTTAAACACGAAACGAGACAGAAGCGCACGCTTGGATTCAACGTACCTTTTTAAAGGAGACGAGTTTTAAAGCGTGCCCGCATTATCTACCAGGATGTGTAGTAACTCGGATGAATCTGCAACGTTTAAAAATACTCTCCACCAGTTACAATTTATGTAACAAATTAAAAAAAAAATGTTTAACACGTTTAATTGTATTCTCCAATTTATATAAGGAATTAGCTCGACTGGCGTGAAATATATCTATATATCTAATCAACGCATGTTGTGACCAGTTATAAATATACATCAGCCATGAAAGGGAATTCATGTATGTGCACATATACATATAGATAATTAACTACAACGAATTATAATTAATTATGACTATGTATGTGGTCTAGATCAGCTTTATGAACTCTAAAGAGTGAGTTTATCCTTCTGGCCAGGAAGAATTAACTCACAAAGTTTGTTATTAAAGATTAGAGCGGGTAATCGAGATCACAGCATTTAATTTACTCATCACGTGACCAAAACACAGAAAATCAAGCGTGGGATAATAGATTTTAATAGCTAGATGTAACTATGGATACACACGACTAACTCTAAGCAAAACATACATATATACACATCTATATACAGGGAGAGAAAAGGGATAGAGAGAAAGTAATGAAAGAAAGGGAAGCAGACAAAAACACAACTATTTAGCCTTTTTCAGAACCAGCACGAACTTAATTCTCCTGTAACACAGGGGTCCAATCTTAAACGCAGAAGGCGTGAGCCCGGAGGTAGTTGCATCTTGTGTCCGGAGAGAGAGAGATCCTGGCTTCCTCTTCCCGGGGCACATATAATTACACATTACATTGAAGAGAGAGAGATTTCTCCATTGTGTGTGTAAGGTAAGCTTGTGTGTGTGTGTGTGCGCATGCGCGTGCACGTGTGTATGTCCAGAAGAGGGGGCTGGCGTTCTTCTAATGTCCCACCGGTCCTTGGTCACCTCAGGGTGACCTTTAGGGAGGACGTTTCCTCCTCTGGACTGCTGATTCTGAGACTACATCATGTTACAGAGATTAGATCAGAGATTTACAGGCCCTTGGTCGGAGTTTTGGTGGACCCCTGCTGACGAACTAATCATGAAGTTTCCCAGACGTTCAGTCATCAAAGGTTTCTTTTATTGCAGGGGTAAGTCCAGTGTGGGTTCCAAAGAGTCTTTTGCATCCCAAAGGTACATCTGGTCCAAGGAGGCCTCTCGGGGTTACTCTAGGTCACCTGAGTGGTGAAACTTTCTATGTTCTGTGTGGGTCAATCCAGAAATCAGTTTGAGCATAGTCATACGCTACATCACATTAAATAAGTATAGCTCATCATTTTATTCACATAAAATTCAGCCCTTGAGAAATAGCAGTGTCCCTGATTAACATGTCTCCTCTGATTTATTCCATGCAAAACCCTTTTTGTGGACTTTTCTGCTGTGAGCTTTTACATAAAACATTTTAACATTTTAACATTTTGCTCTGGATAAGGGCATCTGCTAAATGCTATAAATGTAAACAAATGTAACTGACTACATGTTGAAAAAGTGGTGGGAAAATGTCCCCATTGTCTCCAGTGTAAGTTATGCCATGGCAAACAGTATTGTAAATGTTGCCAACTCAATGGAACCCTGCATCATCTCATTTGAAAACTATCATGCATGTGTGTTTTAGTGTTTTGTATTTAAGTCATCTATGCACATAAAAAAAAATATGAGCATTAGACCAGGCATTTGACCAGCAGTGCTTAACTACAGTCTCCAGTCAACTTTAGCAGATGCTTTTGAGAAAGAAAATGTATCAAACTGTGCCCTCTAGGGCTGTATGTTGGCACCCCTGGTTTAGACTTTTCTCTTCATATATTATCTGAGCCATGTACATGCAACATTTAGTAGCCTAGACAAATGTACTGTGTAATCAGTGTAATCACAGGCATGCACATCTCAGTGAATTATACAGAAATAATTCCTCAACCAACACTCGTCTCCCATATTGATATATTTTGAGTCACTCAATTCCATGTGACATTACTGATCATGTTAAAGGGTAAGTCGGCAGTGCAAAATGAAAACAGCTTGAGTACTGAATGGTACATAATAACAGGTATGTCATAGCACATTACAGTCAGGCATCATATTACACAATATTTGCACTGCTAAGCATGTTAAAATCTGCATCAACAGAGCTCTAAAGAACATCCTTCATGATGCAGCAGATCCAAATCTGTAGCTGTAACTGTTATCCTGCTCGCATGCTCTTTCGGCTTCCAGGGTAGATATGCAAACACCCCCATGGTTATTAAGAGAGAGCAGCGCATGGCTGCTCATATGCCTGCAGGACCTTTTTTTTCTTTCCCAGGTCCATCCAACATCCTGTGTTTCTCAACATCCTGTGTCTCAGACACATCAACACTGCCATCATTATCATCATGGAAAGAAGCAATTTTTCTGAAATCATTGATTTAGAGCATCAACTAAGATTTCTTCCGTAAACACCAGCACCCTTATATGCAGCATGTGGATGTACAGTAGGAGAACACAAAACAAGAAAACAAGAACTGTACATGAAATTAAAAGTTTCTCATTTCTCTTTTACAGTTTTTTTTTAATGCTGATACCTTTTGTGTGAACTAAAATATAACCTGGGATGTCTTGGGATCACTCTGTAGTAGCAATAACGGCTAATGTAGCAGCCCCAATTCTGAAAAAGTTGGGACAGTATGGAAAATGCTAATAAAAACAAAGAGCAGTGATTTGTAAATGTACTTTGACTTGTATTTAAACAGAAAAATCCATAGTTTTTTGAAGATAAAAGTTTATTTTTAAATTGATGCATGCAACACATTCCAAAAAAGTTGGGACAGATGCAATTTAGGACTAATAGTGATGTGACGAGTTGAAATAAGAAGGTGATGTGAAACAGGTGAGGTAATCGACTAGGGTTAACCCTAGTCCTTCAAGAGCAAGGATGGGTCGAGGCTCACCAATCTACCAACAGATGCGCCAACGAATAATCCAACACTTTGAGAACAACATTCCCCAAAGACAAATCGGTAGGATTTTGGGCATTTCACCTTCTACAGTGCACCATATAATTAAAAGATTCAAGGAATCCGATCAAATCTCGGTGCGTAAAGGGCAAGGCTGAAAACCACTTCTGAATGCGCATGATCTCTCAGACGTCACTGTCTTAAAAACCATCATGAGTTTGTAATGGATATCCTGACATGGGCTCGGGAATACTTTGGTAAACCTTTGTCAGTCAACACCATTCACCGCTGCATCCACAGATGCAAGTTAAGGCTTTACTATGCAAAGCTGAAGCCATACATCAACACTGTCCAGAAGCACAGCCAGCTTCTCTGGCCTCGGTCTCATCTGAGATGGACAGTAGCACAGTGGAATCATGTTTTGTGGTCCAACGAGTCAACATTTCAAATAGTTTTTGGACAAAACAGCCGTCATGTTCTCTGAGCCAAAGAGAAAAAGGACCATCCAAGCTGTTATCAGCCTCAGGTCCAAAAGCCAGCGTCTGTCATGGTATTGGGGTCAGTGCCCATGGCATGGGCAACTTGCACATCTGTGTGGGCACCATTAATGCAGAAAGATATCTACACATTTTGGAGCAACGTATCAAGTGTTCAAGTTCAAGTGTCTTTTTATTGTCATTTCAACCATATACAGCTGGTACAGTACACGAAACAACGTTCCTCCAGGACCATGGTGCTACATAAAGCAACACACTAAACCACATGAGACAACACAGAACTAAATAAAATCTACACATTCTATATAAAGTGCATGTCCAAACAACACTAACAGTACAGTAACTCCTAAAACAGGACAATGGGCACAATAAGTGACAGTGTAGTGCTGACCAGTACACAGTTCTAGTGTGAAAGTGTCAAATATAACAGGTAGTGCAAAAGAATAACAATATAATAAAAGAATGCTGTGAATCTAAACATAACATAACATAGTATTCAGCAGATTAGCTTATACCATATGTGGACATAGCAGTTATTGCAGTAGCAGCCAGCTAAAATGTATAATCATGACAAGAAATTAAACATAATATTTTTAGAAGTTCAGTAGCAGCAAAACATATGCTGCCATCCAGATTAGGACAACGCCAGACCATGTTCTGCCCGGATTACAAGCGCATGGTTGCGTAAGCAGTGAGTGCAGCTGCTAGCATGGCCTGCCTGCAGTCCTGACCTGTCTCCAATTGAGAATGTGTGGCACATTATGAAGCGCAAAATAAGGCAACTAAGGCCCTGTACAGTTGCGCAGCTGAAGAAATGCAAAATGGATGAATGGGGGAAAATTCCACTGTGTCTTCAGTGCGCAAACGCTTACTAAGTGTTATTAAAAGTAAAGGTGATGTTAAACAGTGTTAACAGTCCACTGTCCCAACTTTTTGAGTGTGTTGCAGTCATCAGATTTGAAACAAGTGTATATTTTCAAAAATAAATTCAATTCACAAAGTAAAGCATCAAATAATGTGTTAAAAATGTGTTTTCAATATAGTACAGGGTGAATTGAATTTTCAAATGACTCTTTTTGTTTGTTTGTTTGCATTTTTCATACTGTCCCAACTTTTTCAGAATTGGGGTTGTATATCTATGCTCTTGACTACTTTTACTCACTCCCACTTCTAACTATGAAGAAATAACTAAGAGAGCAGCCAATTCTTTTCAATCAGCATTTAGACTACTCGTTTTCTAGCATAACACAAGCCAGAAGTGGACTGACTGAACGTGAATAAGGACTTGGGAACATGAAAGATGAATGCTGGTAGCAATTAATTCCACTTCACACTGAACAAGTTCAATCTCACAAACATATTTCAATGTCACAAACTTGTCGACTTTGGAGGTGATAAAAAAAATTTTATTAATTGAAAAAAAAACAACAAGAGGGCAGGTGGTGATCTCTTGTTTCTGAGTTAAAAAAAAAAAAAAAAAAAAAAAATGTCACACTGGTTAACTGTTATCTCTCTTTGTCCCACAATCATTATTTTTTCTGCCCACTCCCACCCGCATGAGAAGAAATGGCTTATTCTCCTGCAGCTGACACTTTTTCTTTTTTGGGGAGGGGGGGATGGGATCCCATTCCCAATGTTCCTTACACCATCTAATCCTACATCTAGCTAGTGCAGATGTGGACTCAGAAAATAATTACATAGCTGATGGTAGTTCCCCTACCATGTGATAAAATGCATCCCACCATTTGTTCTACTAAAATGCTCAAATTTAACTCAATGTGAAAAAGAGGTAGTAAAATGTATAATTCTCAGAGAAAATTTCATATTACACAGTATGATATTGCTATTGCTCTGTGCCCCTGAAGGGTTATGGAGACTGTTCTCATTCAACACCTAGTGAAATATGTTTGGATAATATTCAAACATAAATTCATTCTCTGGGAATCATAATGTGAACAATATGTTTGAATTGTGTATTGGCTTAAAGAAAATAAATGCCACCTTTGGGATATGAGCTTGTCTGTTTTGGCTTTGCACATTGTTGTTTTCCAAGGCTATAAGAAGTAAAATACATTTGCTGCAAAAGTGTATCTTATTATTTCAGCTCTTCATAAATTGCAGTTTAATTTCATGGTGCTTAAATATTTCCTGGCTTCCAAATTGATTTGTCTTTCTTATTGTTGAATGTAATTTGATACTTTCAAATCAAATTTGCCACCAATGTGCACATTTAGTAGCACAAAGGATTGAGACAGTTATTTTACTAAACAACTACATCACTGTGTGTGTATGGGTACCGTCTCTACACAGAGCAAACTAACAAATGTGCTAACAAATGCCTTCATGGTGACGGTAGAGGTTGAGTGGTTGATAGAATGCATGGAAACTTTCCTTCACTGAAAATAAATCTTGGAAGATGTGTATAGAGCATATCAAAGTAGGCTTTAGAAAAGTCAGTTAAATAAAGTAAAATTAATGTGTACATAATAATCCTGTATATGCAGCAATTTAATATTTAAGTATATTAGCTATTTATTAGTGCAGGGACAAGAGATCACACAGGAAGTCCAGCTCAGGTTCAGGTTCATTAGGTTGAAGTTTACAGCCACATCTTTTAACCTTGGTAATTAATTAATGAGTTGAATCAGGTGTGATTCAACAGGGAAATCACTGACCCATGCTACACTCTGTTTTAGTTGAATTTTAGATCTTACTTAAATTATCCTCTTTACCAGGTTGTAGTGTTGTTCTTATCTCTAGTAGTGTTTATTACAAAGCAAGAACCTATGCACTCTGCCCCATTTGATATGGGGGAATGCCTACAGTGGGCATCAAGAGGTGGGTCTTGCTAGTCTAGTCTCAGAGCTCTGTGACAAGAGATAAAGCCAAGCATTTCCTTTGGCAGAAAACATCTTTCAAGTTGTCAATCAAACTGAATTTGTAGCTTTGCTAAGAGATTCTTATGGCTTTAGAGCAGTGGTCATCAACCCTGTTCCTGGACATCTAACTTCCTGAAGACTTTAGCTCCAATCATCCAATCCTGCCCACCTGACTATCTAGTCATTGCCTTAAGAAGTTCTTGATCAACTAATACAGGTGTGTTAGACTTTGGTTGGAGATGAAACCTGCATGAAGGTAGATCTCAAGGAAGAGGGTTGGTGACCACTGCTTTAGAGGCTTGGAAGGTTGTAACATAGCAGCAGATAAATGACATCACACAGAATCCCTCACAGTCAGTCTTCCAGACTCTTTACAATTTTGTCCATTTCCTTATAACCAATTTACTTTACATCCTGTTTGGAAACAAAGCTAAATAGTAGTGGAACAATATTGAATGGGTGGGCTATAAAAATCTACTACCTATCAGTAACTTGCAGTTACTATTATGAAACTATTATGGTTAGCCTTATTGTGCAGGGTTTCATCATAAACATTATAGAACCTATTATGAATACAGTAATAGAGATTTACTGTAATTTGTAATTTGATTGGAAGGTTTGCTTCTAGTTTTCAGCCCCACACCATTCTGTGTATTTTTACTTAGAATCATTTGTGGGGCTATTGCTCTTGGTTGCACAAAAGCAAAGGGGAAAAAATAATTAATGCCACTGGTTAACAGTGCCAAAAATGGAGCTTTCTGTACAGCAGCCAGCCCTGGTAAGGGAAATTTCCGACAGTAGGAGTAAGAACAATACACAATACGCAACAGTTCAATAGACCGACACTTACCATCCTCACGGGACTTCTGGATGAAGGCGTCCACCCCACTTTCTCCATAATTTCCTTCGGATGCTACAGTAGAAACGTAGTTCCACCCCATGTGTCGCACAATGTCCACCATTGCCTGGGCTTGGTAGGTGTCTGGAGGAACCACTCGAGAGAAGAAATCATAGCGCGTGTTGTCACTTAGCTCTGGTGCTGTGGAAGCATAGCTCACTTGAGGGATCTGTTGGGGATGAGAGCAGAGATTCACAACCTCACTTAATGTCTTAAATACTCTTTTTCCACAAACCCCACCAAGTCCCAACGTAACTCTGACAGACTTCAAGGCACCTCATTAAGACAAATAAGCACAGAGATCTCTTTTATCATGTCTGCTCTCTCTGTAAGGCAGTGGTCACCAACCCTGTTCCTGGAGATATACCTTCCTGAAGACAGTGGCTGCATCTGATATCGCATATTGTGACAGCACCTACTGCATTCGATTCAGTACCTACTGTTCGGCCATTGATACAGTACTTACTGATCAGTATAAGTGGTAACCATGAATACAATCTAGACATACTATGTGGTGCGGATTCTGACAGCTCTTCCGCACCAGTCCCGCTGCATTACGGGATAGCACAGTGTCCACAGTGTCCAGTGGTTCCATACTGCAGAATCAAGGTAGAAGGAGTAGGTCATCTGGGTATTTCTCGCCTACTGTTTTATGAATAGTGACAATCCGGATATACTACTCCTTTGGCGTACTGCTTTTCGCTTACTGTGTAGTAGGGTAGTGGGATATTCGGATACAGCCTTTAGCTCCAAACATAATCCTGCCCACCTGACCATCTAATCATTGCCTTAAGAAGTTCTTGATCAAGTAAAACAGGTGTGTTTTTGGTTGGAGATGAAACCTGCAGTGAGGTAGATCTTAAGGAAGAGGGTTGGTGATCACTGCTGTGAAAGTTACTGATTTTTTTATTTTTTTATTTTTTTTTTTTGGGGGGGGGGGTTCTTGGCTTTATTTGCTTTATAAAATGGTACACCTTTGTTGAGACTAATAGAACTTCACCAAGCATTTCATCTTTACCACCTCCCATCCTTATGATCCACTTGCAGAAAAGAAAAGGTTACACTTGCTTGTCATGACTAACACTACAGTGTTTGAGCAGCAGATTCAAAATGGCAACATGATTTCACACTACTCTGACGTCATTATTGTCACCACAATGTGCCAACAGATGTGCTATGCACAACATATGTGTATCTGCACAGCTACAGAAAGAGGATCTGTTTCAATATGCGTTGGCCAATTGTGTCAGGTTCAATATCTTTTTGCATTACTCACCAAAGAGAAAACCAACTCTCAGGACATTGAATGTGACAACTGCAGATGGACATCGGGAACAAAGATACCTTGACCATGTCTCTGTAGCTCTACGGTAATGTTTGTGAAATTGTTTAGAGTCTTTTTTTCTCTTTCAAATGAAATGGTATTTTCTCTTTTATCGTATTTGGGTTAAATAAAACAACAGCAAATCTGCATATTATATAATTATTTATATTTATTTAATTCACATTGACTTTCATGCCTCAAGCCATACCTGCCTCTTACAATGAAGAGGACAGCACTGAATCTATTACTTGTAAACGCTCGACTATTACTTTCTTCTGCTCTTTCACTGACTTGATATTTATTTAATTTTATTTTATTTAGTGTTTAGCCATGTAGTAAAATATATAGCAAAGGTCATCAACTTGGGCCCTGCAGTTCATATGCAGACCCAGAAATTTTCAGCTGAGTGAACTAAGTACTTGAAAAAATACTGTAACAGAATGAATAAACGCATGGGAAAAAACTGGACGTTATTAATTGTCTCTACTTATCTAACCATAGTTTCCACACACACACACACACACACACACACACACACACACACACACATATATATATATATATATATATATATATATATATATATATATATATATATATATATATATATATATATATATATATAGATAGACAGATAGATAGATAGATAGATAGATATAAATATATATTAGTCCATAGTTTAGCACATGCATTTATGTAAATTATTTAGCAAAATGGTAGCAAAAACAGATTTTAAAGACAAATGGACAGTAAAGTATATATTTATTCACCTCACCTCAACCTCAAAATAGATTTCTCATCTGTTCAGAGTCCATGGCGTTAGCGAAAAATGGTAATGTGAAGCAACAGTGTGAAACAAAACATACCCACTTTTTGAAGTGTCTTATTTTTGCCATAAATTAATCATCAATGGTTAAATATTAAAAGGTAACTCGTGTTACCTTTCAGTTATAGCTGCTTATCTGGAGATTTGTAAGCAAGGAATTTCATGTAACTGGATTTTTACAACTTTTAATGGAATAATACAGATTATAGAGATTATAGCCACTGGCTCACTACACATACTAACATCATTTAAAGATTTCTAATCAGAACTTAAAGGGCACTTAATCATACCAGCTACCTTTAAAAAAAAATGATTTGCAAAAACTTCAACCATGTCTGTGTTTGCATAAATGCAAATGATTAAATTATCTTGTGACTCGAGGACATTATAAACATAACTGTTATCCACTCTTTAAATTAAGTAAGTTACTGTAATAACATTGATGCTTAACAGTAGGTTCATTACAGTCATGCAGAAGCAGTCACTAGAGTTCTTACATTTGCCGAACTGTACAGTAAGTACAATATCCCTCACTTATGTGTGCTTTCTAATTACATGTTATGGTGAGCTCATAGTTCACAGCTGGAGTTGGTGGCTGCTTGCAGGCATGGAGAGGCTTGTGGATAAACTAATTTGAAACAAATATGCCTCTTCCCTATCTAACAGTGTTTCTCGACTGTTATCAGCTGTTGTTTACTCTGATAGGAGATGCAATTTTCACATCTGTTACTGTCAAGCTAAGTGGAGCAGCAAATGGCTGAGCTGCAAGAATAGGATGACAAAAAACACTGTGTAATTATTGAACAAAACAGATTGGTCTTGTGCTAGGAACAGGCATTAGAGTGGTGAACGGAGTTGTAGAGAAAGGTTCAAATGCAATTGCATGAGCAGGGGGCCAATTTTCATTTAATATTAATAAATTACTGGCTAAAATGGTTTAGTGAGAAGCCTACTGCCATATTTAAAACCATAAATGCATTCAGTGCACCTCCAGAGCTTTAAGAAAAAAAAAAACTTGACTTAGTTGCTTTCAGTACTAACTCCTGTGTAAGAGGGTTTTAGCTTGGTAGTATTCACCGATCCTGACCTATTTGTACTTGTGTGAGGAATTGTTTTTAATGGAGGCTACAAAGCACTTCTGTAGGCCACTTTGGATAAGGGAGACTTCCAGATGCTGTAAATGTTAAAAAATGTTTGCATGTAGGACAGATGCTATCAAATTTAAATTGTTGAGAGTCATCAGTCAAGTTTTGAGTAAATTAAAGTAAATAACATTTAATATTGGGTTACATATCCCTTGCTTGCAATAACTGCATCAAGCCTGTGACCCACTGACATGACCAAACTGTTGCATTGTTCTTTTGTGTTGCTTTTCCAGGCTTTTACTGCAGCCTCTTTTGATGATGATTAATTGTCTTGCTGCATGATGCAGTTCCTCCAATTAGATTCAATGCACCTCTCTGCAAATTGACAGACAGAATGTTTCTGTAAACTTCTGAATTCATTCTGCTGCTACTATTATGAGTTACATCATCAATAAAGATTAGTGAGCCTATTCCAGAAGCAGCCATGCAAGTTCAAGCCATGACACTACCTCCACCATTCTTGACTGATGTGCTTCTATGTTTTGGATCATGAGCAGATCCGTTCTTTCTCCACAGTTTGGCCTTTCTGTCACTTTGGTAGAGGTTAATCTTTGTTTCAGAACTTTTGTGGCTCATCTCTGTATTTCTTTGCGAATTTCAATCTGGTTTTTCTTACTGCTGATGAGTGGTTTGGCCTCTATATTTATGCTCTTGAAGTTTTCTTCAAATGGTGGATTGTGATAACTTCATCCCTGCCTTGTGAAGGTTAATGGTGATGTCACTGACTGTTTTGGGGTTTTTCTTCATAGCTCTCACAATGTTTCTGTTATCAATTTTTGTTGTTTTCCTTGGCTGACCTGCTCCATGTCTGGTTGTTAGTACACCAGTGGTTTCTTTCTTTTTCAGGACATTCCAAAGTGTTGTATTAGCTATGCGCAATGCTTCTGCGATGGCTCTGATTTTCCCTCTTTTATCAGCTTCAAAATGGCTTGGGTTGGGAAAGGAGTAACAAGGAAAGAAAGGAGTAAAAATAAAATAATGTTGGCAAACCAAGAGCTTTTGTTCTCCTGTCCCAGTGCTTAATGAATTCACAGAGTTTTTGCAGAGATATGTAAACAAGATTTATTTTGTAAATTTTTAACACAAAAGGTAAGCTTCAAAAAGGGCTTCAGGAGGGGACCAGGCCAAAACAACAAACATAAAGGTGTTCTAACTTTTAGTGGGCACTCTTCCTAAACTTGCAAACTAAAATTCATACCTCACTCCCTTTCTAACCAAAAACAGGAGAAAACAGAAACATAAACAAAAATGGCCTCCCTACAGCTTCCAACAAAAACAAATACAATTTAACTCTCTAGTTTTGTTACTTAAACATAGAAAAGAAATAGGCTGGTACTAGCTACTTCAGGGAATAACAAACCTACATAACCTCCAAAGGCAACAATAGCACACTTGCTAAAATTATTTGGGCAGGAGAAAACAAAGCCTCAACAGCATGACAAAAGGCCTGCCTGAACTGAGTTCAGAACAGAGTTTCTTCTCCAGCTTTATCCACTGGCTATATCTCCAGCAGCCAATCAGATCAGTCCAGCAGTTGATGGCAAGCAGAGTCATCTGGTGTCCATTAAGCTCAAAGAGTGACAGAGAAACTACAACTACAAAACAAAAAAACCACTAACACAGTACTCAGCACATATACAATAATCAGTAACATGTATTACTGCAGATGTATAATGAACTAATAAAAGGAATTATGCCCTGGGACCTAACACATTGCACACCTGGGCAGCAAGAAACGTCTGGGTTACGCATGTAACCCTGTTCCCTGAGAAGGGAACGAGACGTTGCGTGAGCTTCACACTGTGGGAAGCGCCCTCGCGTGTGACCGGTATCTGAAATCTGTGTGAAATCACGCCTAATTTATAGGCCTGCCATGGTCAGGTGACATGGCAATTAAGTGCGTCGCGTGATATAAAAACGGCACCTGTGAACCACGCCCTCAGCCTCTATTATCTGAAGCAAAGACGCAATTCACAGGCATGCCCCAGAATGACAAAGCTACGCAACATCTTGTTCCCATCTCAGGGAACAGGGTTACATGCGTAACCCAGATGTTCCCTTTCTAAGGGAACTCAACATTGCATGAGCTTCACACTGTGGGAATGAGAATACCCACTACGTCATACTGAGGGAATGGCCTGTTCAAAAGATCCGAGCCTGAGGGTCACTGCAAGACACTCGAGCCTGGAGTGGAATGCATGTCCAGACTGTAATATCGAATGAATGTGTGTGGCGTAGACCACCCCGCCATAGCACACACATCCTGTAAGGGTACCCTTTTGGATAAAGCCTTCGAGGAGGCGACCCCCCTAGTGGAATGAGCCCTTATGCCCAGAGGCATAGCGAGACTGCACGCCTCATAAGTGATAGAGATAGCTTCCACTGTCCAATTAGAGATGCGCTGCTTTGACACAGCATCACCTCTACTGTCGCCGCCAAAGCAGACTAGCAACTGCTCTGACTTACGCCACTGGCCGGAGCGGTGGACGTAAGTACAGAGAGCCCTTAATGGACACAGTACATGCAACTTCTCTTGTTCCGGTGTGAGGAACGGAGGAGGGCAGGGCCAGCAGAATAGCTACCTTTAGAGTCAGAAGCTTCTCAGAGGCTGACTCTAAGGGCTCAAATGGGGCACCTGACAGACCTTCCAGGAC
Source organism: Cranoglanis bouderius (assembly GCA_023630585.1). Lineage (NCBI taxonomy): Eukaryota > Metazoa > Chordata > Actinopteri > Siluriformes > Cranoglanididae > Cranoglanis > Cranoglanis bouderius. Next base: position 18,690,904 of record CM042537.1, read on the forward strand.
CACAGAAAGGTCCCAGGAAGGTATGCATGGTCTGCAGATGGGCCTCAGCCGTCTGACACCACACATGAACCTCAATGTTAGATGTTAGAGGATGTTGCCCCACAGAGGCTCCATCAATAGAGTTGTGGCTGGCCGAAATGGTGGCCATGTAGACCCTGATTGTAGAAGGAGCCAACCCTGCTGAGAAACATCCTTGTAAAAACTCCAGGACTGTAGCTATTGTGCAGTTTACTGGGTCTAACCGACGTTCCCCACACCACAAGACAAAAAGTCGCCACTTGAGCACATACAATTTTCTCGTGGATGGTGCTCTAGCATTCAACATGGTCTCTACAACCTCGGTTGAGAGACCAGAATCTATGAGCTTGTGCCCCTCAGGGGCCAGACCCACAGTTTCCAATCCCCGGGCCTTAGCCCCTGCCTCGACAGGATGTCTGCCCCCACATTCCAGTTGCCCGGAATGTACATTGCACTCACTGACAAAAACTTTCCCTCTGCCCAGAGAAGAATTAGTTGCACCTTCCTGAACAGGGGGCACGAATGTAACCCCCCCATTGGTTGATATATGAGACCACTGCTGTGTTGTCAGTCACAACTAACACATGGTGACCTCTCAATTGAGGAAGAAAGAATTTCAGTGCTAGAAATACGGCCCTCATTTCTAGGCGATTTATATGCCACTCCATGAGGGCCGCTCCAGAGACTGTGAGCTGGATGGCCATCTAAGACCGTGCCCCAGCCTGTAAGGTAGGCATCTGTCATTACCATCTTGCTATAAGGAGACGCCCTGAGAGTGTGACCCAAG